>OV656690.1:2943450-3630540 GCA_927399405.1 Agonopterix arenella
GCATCTCAATGTTTGTTTGTAGAGTTACCTGCCGTGTTTTTTTTTTTTTTTGGTTTCTGATGAACTAAGTGTCATTGTATTTTCGACACTTTTTGATAATTTAAAATTAAATGTGACATTAACTGAGCTATGATTTATGAATTCTTGAGTTTTTATGACTTTCATTTCCTCTTTCAAGTAGAGTATTCTAGCGTTTGTAGGATAAGTTATACTTCGAATATGTTTCCATCCATATTGAGTGTACAAATCATCAGGTGTCGGACTGCGTACAAAGACTTCATCTGGCATTTCGCGTAAATATTGTTTTAATGCTTGTTTTAATAGGTCATCCGGGATTCCAAAATTTATCCTTTCCTCGTCGCTAATAATATTGATGTATGAACCATATGCCTTAATAAGATTTGTGATATCATCGGTACTCTCAAGTATCGCTAAAATATCATTTCCATCTCCAAAGACGATGGCAGGAAGGAGAAGGAGTAGAGAAAAAAATAAATTTATTTGCATTTTATTCGATCTGAAAATAAAATTGTATATTGTCAATAGGCCAGAAATGGTCATATCTAGAAGAAGGCATTTAAGGAAATAGACACCGAACGCCTGAACGGTTTAATGCTATTTAGCCCAGTCATTTTACGGTTTGAGCCGGGACTAATTAATAATTGATATTTTTTTCGGTATAATATTGAAGAGCCAATTTAAGCCTAGAAATGTACCAAAATAAAAAAAAATTACGTCAGCAACAGTTCCAATTTTAAAACTTAGCTATTATCTCGTTCTAAAAAACTGTGTAACTCTGTGTATGGGGTTAATTAACTCTCTCTTTTGCTGGTATACTGGAAGAAATATCTTTAGATATAAGCTTGCCCTTTGTACTGTTATATCGATTTTAAGGTATTTCTCAGGGTCCTCAGCCTATAAAACCACCAAATCTCGACAAAAGTGTTATAAACTAACAACTAAAGTGTATTTTAATGCAATCTCAAACTGCATTTTTCCTAGACTATTAGAAGAAGTTACCTCTCGTTCTAGAAAAGCTTAAAGTAAGAAAATATTTGTAATTACAACACTTTCTTAGGGCTATTTACTTTTCATAAAGGTAATTATCATGTTAGAAATGTAATAAAAGTAGTTACAATGCGGTCGTGAATTACCATAAAATATTTAGGTACTCACCAAGTGCAAGAAAACTTTACTACCTGCCGTATCATGTGTAATGGCGCTGCTGTCGTAGCTTCCCGGTCTAACGATGTGGTCACCAAAAGGCTACGTACACATGAAAAGACGTATCCTTGCCCCACTTAGTTTGTCTGTAAAAACGACTGTATGTATGTGCCCCTTGTACAAATGGTGCCAATCTTCCCCTAGAGAGTAGTAAGTAGTTGAAATATACCTAATATATAATTTTCTTTCTTTCTTATCGTGTGGGCAGAGCTTGAGCAGAGCCCTGGTGTCAGAGTTTTTTCAGACCGCCTTACGGCCTCTGACTTGGTTTTTATGTAACGACTACTACCACCAGAGATAGTAGCCGGGACAATCAGGTGATTCAAAACTTCAAACTTCAAAGACTTTATTGCGACACAGGTAATATAATATGGTGAACAGTATTTTAGATAGAGCTCTGTGATCTGCCCATGAGAATGCAATATTTAATTGGAGAGAGGGCATGCAGAGCATTAGGTACCTTACAATTCTACAATTACAATTTACAATTCTTTAGTATACTTAAATATTACATTATAGTTTCTTCAGTCCAATACTAACTAGGTACATAGATATATTGTCAATATTATAGAATTAGGTAAAATTATAAATAACAAATACGATTATTAATGTCAAAATTACATTAAATTAGGTTAAATGTCAATAAATACAGTAATTAGTTTTTCAATTAAATTATAATGGTAACAACATCAATCGAAATTACAGCAACAACAATAACAAATGTCCGATAGTTATGAAATAAGTAAAGAAACATTTAACATGTATATATAATCATTATAAATGTCAACAGAATTTCAATGAATACTAGTTTTATCGATCCCCACACAAATGTAATTAATTATATCTAGCTCTATTGAAATCATACCTAGGTGGTATGATTTCAATAGAGCTAGAGCGTTTCCCCAAATGTAATTAATTATCCTGAGAGTTATAATATTCCTCCAAGCTGTATAATGCTCTATCAATAAGATAAAGCCACAGTTACATTTTAAAAGGTTCTAAATCTGTACAGCGCCTTATTTGCGGAGGTAATTTGTTGTAAATTTTAGGTGCCTGCACAAAGAAACTGTCGTGATATAGTGCCGTTTTTGAGAATCTATGGATCAATTGGTCGTTACGTCTTAAACTAGTCACACTGGAGAATAAATTTGAGTTGGGGCGTATAAACTGGCATGTATCATAAATGTACATTGATGTCAAATGTAAGAATTTTTAATTAATTGAAATAATTTCTGCAGCTGTCAGTCCGTTTTAAACTGCAAATAGAGCGAACACATCGTTTTTGCGCCCTAAACACTGTAATTATATTACAAGCATTTCCCCAAAATATCAGTCCATACCGAAGCACAGCTGCAGGCTGACCATGATATGACACAAGAACTGCCCGTCGGTTTGCTATTTTGCTTAGTTTACGCAGTGCAAAGGAAAAACTATTGACTTTATTTCACGTATTTTCCAAATGAGCTTTCCATTTCATGTTACTTTCAATGTGTAATCCCAGAAATTTGGTAACATTACTTTGCCCTATTTCCTTCCCCTCATAAGCTATTTTTAATGCCAATTTATTGTTTCCTTTTTGTTTAAAATTAATGATTTTGGTCTTTTACAGATTCAACAATAAATTGTTTCCTTGCAACCAGTTCATGATAGTGTTCAGACTATTATTCACCTCAAGTTCATTATCATATATTGCTGTGCTATCATCGGCAAACAATATTATAGGATTATTTATGGCCTTTGGCATGTCATTTATGTAAACTAGAAAAATTTACGGCCCCAATACGCTACCTTGGAGAACTCCATAGCGTGTAGACCTAGGGTTTGACATGTAAACAGTTTCAGTTTTTGTTTCGTTACATATTTTGATAATGCATGTTATTTGTGTTCTATCACCTAGGTATGATTTCAATAGAGCTAGAGCGTTTCCCCTGACGCCATATATATCTAATTTCTTTAAAAGTATGTCATGGTCTACGTAGTCGAAAGCTTTAGTAAGGTCAATAAACATTGCAAGTACAGTTTGTCTTTTTTCGATTTTATCATAAATTAATTTAAGGAAGTCGTAAATGGCTAAGATTTTTCCGGAAACCTTTTTGCTCATTACAAAAGATGTGTTTCGTTTCTAAACAATTAGTTAGACTATTAGCTATAACCTTTTCAAAAACTTTTGAAAAAATGGGGAGCAAAGCTACCGGTCTATAATTTTTCATCTCTTTTTTGTCACCCTTTTTGAATAAAGGTTTTATTTGTGTAGTTTTAAGTTTCGTGGGAAATATTCCTTGCTCTATCGAATCATTTATTATATAAAATGGGTGAAATAATGTCCGAAACAGATTTAATTACCTTAGTATTAATTTCACCGTAGCCTGTACTATTTGTGTTTTTTAAGCCTCTAATAATTAACGATACACTACTTCGATCCGTTGGTGTCAGAAAAAAAGAAGTTCATGTGTTATGGGTACAAGTGGTTTTAAATACAATATTCGAATTAGTCAATGGCTGTACGGTGTCTATGTAATAATCGTTGAAAGATTGTGCTATATCTGTTGGACTTGTAGTTATTTCCCCGTTCACCTGTATCCTGCTAATGTTTTTCTTTGGGTCTGATGTTTTGTTTTATTAATTACTTTCCATGTTGCATTGGACTTATTTTTAGATTTTAACATACAGTATGTAAACTAACTAAAGGCAAACCTTTTAACCCGTTATTGTATAGGGTCGAAACATGCACATGGTGTACATATTTATTCAGATGTTAATAGATTATAATGATGTCTTCAAACTAATTGCATTTTTGGAACAAAAAATCAACATGCTGTAGGTATAAAATAATGCTCTGTGTAAAACCGTACCTACAATCTTCTTGTTTAAAAAAACCATAAACTTCGTAGAGATGAACAAGTTATTGTAAGTATTCTCTTTGGAGATGGATACTTAAGGGCAGGTTATCCCAGTGCAAGCGTCTCTTTCTTACAAGCATACGTTTGCAATTAGCCATCCCACTTTAATTGAAAGCAGGATCACAGGATCTTTTATATAATTTGATATTTAAAAATATTAAAACATTTATTTAAAAAAGTAATCGTTAAATATTCTTTGATATGTTATTACCTATTTTTACATGTGATTATTGTTACTTAAAACCTGATAATCTTCAAGTAAAACAAGAAAAACAATCAAAAACATCCTATCTTTGTGATTTTTTTTTATCGAGGCAAGTTACAAGTATCGTGTTTTGAACCGTTGAATAATCAAGAAAGTATATTAAACTAAAACATATATTTATTGCGAATCATAAAAACGAATATTACTATGTTTACAGCTTTATCAAAAACAGGTGGTTCGGGATATCCTGGCCTTAAGTCAAAATAAAACATAGCTGTCGATTATTTAATTTTATTCAAAGATTGTTTTTGTGATTTAAATCAAAATCCTGTAAAACTGAGTGAAGAAAATTAAATTTCTAGGCAAGTATGTAAAGGCTTAGTGCATTAAGGTGCCTGTGATAATGAATAATTTTAACGCGGTCCTGCATGTACAAGTTACGATAATCTAGATTTGTTTATGTTTAGTTTGTTTTGTTTACATCGAATAGCTGATTTTTGTTTACATCGAACAGCTGATTTCACAGGATGATGTAAATAATGTTAACCGACTACCAAAAAAGTGGATTTTACTAAATGTGAGTGAAATAAAAAAAAGTTTAAATACAACAGTGTTTGAACTTTTAAGATATCCAACATAAACGTACAATCACTGTTTGAATATTTTCTTTTGAATAAAATTAAACTATTTAAATTTGAAAAAACATGTACCATGTGCATGTTTTGACCCTATACATTAACGGGTTAAAAGGTTTGCCTTTAGTTAGTTTACATACTGTATAGTAGTCATTTTGCGCTTTTTGAGTCAATTTTATGATTTTATTGTAAGTCATTGAATATTTTTTGAATACCTCGTTATCAGAATGGCTTTTAGACACCCTGTATTTCCATAAAAGAGCTCTTCCCCTTCTACTACCTAGTTTTATGCCGCGTGACAACCACTTTGGGCCTACTGTAGTACGAATCTTTTTTCTTGATAAAGGAAAGCATAGTTCGTACATTAATTTAAAAAGATCTATGAAACAGTCATACCCTGCGTTGGCATCAGTAGCCGAAAAAACATCATTAAAGCTTAGACTCTGTAAGTAACTTTTAAACTTTATCATATTTTCTTTATTATAATCACGCGTCAAAATGTACCAGTATTAATTACTACAAGTTTTTTTTACAGGACAAGTATATAATTGTGCTGTGTGATCCGAAACTGCTAGTTCGATCACCTCGCTTTTGCCACCTCTAATATTGTGTATTATGTTATCTATGCATGTACCACTACACAGCCTAGTAGGTTGTTTTACTGAGAAGCGCAAGTTGTAGCTAGTAACTAGTTGCTCAAAGTTATAAGTATTTAAACATTTGTCAAGAATATTAATATTAATGTTGCCGCATAAAATTATTTTGTTGTTGTTTGTCATAACATGTCAAAAAAATTTCTAAAAGTTCTAGAACTATTATGGTTGGTAAGTACCCTAAAAATACATAGGATTGTTAGGTCTGATAGTTCTATTGCGCTGCACTTAATGAAGTTAGGAATATAATATCTTTCAAGATTTATAACTCTATAGTTTAAGCTGTTTCTTAGCAAGATACACGAGCCCATTTCGTCTACTAAAACATGCAGCCAATTTATAGTTGGGAATAGTCGGAAAACTAACATCTTCTGTATTCATATTATGCTCAGTGAAGCAAAGGACGTCAATATGTTTATTCTCGTTTTTTAACTCTTCCAAACACACAGTAATTAAGTCACATTTGCTAATAAGGCCGTCAGTGTTTTGATGCAGTAAATTATATTGCTATACACGAAAAAATCATCTTCTTTATTTAATATATTGTTCGACATGTTATTATTATAGATACGTACGTTACAATTGTTTTTCTGATAGAAGTCACGGATAGAGTCAGTTAAATCCAACGCATCTTTAAATGCATGCGAGAATGCATTTTAATTTATTTTTCCATTTGAGATATTGAACATTTTTGCTGAATAATCCAGATTTATTACAGTCTAAAACAAAAGCCAATTCATTTTTTACATTATTGAAATACATTAGATTTTTAAATATTTTGACTATATAATTGAAAAAATTTGCATATTGCGAGTTTCTATATGTTGGCAAGCAGATGATAACGTTAGTATGTTGCACGACTAATAATTTATCTTCAATAAATTTCACAATCTCTGCATAATTTTTCGACATCTCAAAATCTTTTTCTCCAATAAACAGTAGACAAAAGTCTTCATAAGTGTAGTCCTGTAATTTATTTTCTATGTTATTTAGAATCTGCTCGATTCCTCCGCCGGACATACAGTAGTGGCAGAGACGAGTATTTGAGAGGTTTTTTTCTGCTATATTTAGTACTTTATTACCCGGGTTTGCACTTATTATGCACAATTTGTTAACATTTTTCTTATTTCGATCTTTCGAATTTTCACTGTCAGGTTGTTGTAATTTTTATTAGGTTTCGGAGGTAAAGCCTGTGGCGATTGAAGATCATATTCTAAATCTTTAGATATTTTGTTAAGCTGTAAGGTATCTCTGCGCAATGATACTGCCTTTTTTTTCTTTAAAGTAGTTGGTTTTGATACAGGAGAGCGAGTAATTTCCGTCAGTTGCTTCATTTTTAATTCGTACTTTTCAATACGTCCCTTTTATTTGTAATTTTCAGACAGCGTATTTTCAAGTTCATTTTCCGCACTCAATAGTCTTTCCTCCAGATCTGAAATTTTTATTCTGCATACGCTCTATATCTAGGGTGCAGTATGAGCTTATCTCAGGACAGCTTCTGTTTAATTTTTGTTGCGGCTCAGGTTGAGGTGTGGAAGAAATAATGTCGTCATCATCTACTGTGTCGTCAAATTCAGTATCACTATCAATGCTTGATGATAATGAATGAAAAGAGTTTTCAACTGACACGTTGATTACGGTTTTTTTAATTCTTTGAGTCACATAGTCTTGTTCTGGTTCTTTGTTACCCGATGTTTTAGGGTAGCAATAATTATCAGGTATTTTTGGTGTAGATTTCGGTGTAGATATCGGTGTAGTCTTAGGTGTAATATTCAAATGTCGTTTTCAGTGAGATTTTTGACGTAGTGCAACATAATTGGCATCTCCAATTTTGTTTATTTTCCGTGGTCATAATCCAATATCGTTTAGACGCACTTGTCCAGTCTACGTGGAAAAATGATTTACATTTCACACATGTAAGTGTGTGTCTCTCTTGGATAACTTTTTTACATTTTCCGCATTTATTTGCCATTTCTAAATCGATTAACAGACAGTGGACTCTAGAGGTGAATAGCTGTACTAGAGATTATGTGCCATCTAGTGGAAATGTTGTGTACTATTTCAAAAATATCGATTCGAGTCAATTTGAGCTAATTTTCTACTCGTCGTTAGATGGCGGTACTTGTAGGATTTTTAAAATCGATCATTCGTTATTCCTTTTTAGGTTATAAATTTAAAAAATCACCGGTGAGCCTGTATTCATTAACGTACACATTAAGAATTTAAAGACAAACCTTTCATTGTGTCAATTGTAGTGATTGTCAGGTGTTATGTTCTCCTTTTTTACTGTTCTTCCTGCAGCTGACGACGATCAGATATTCACGAATTATAGTGCAATTCTGCAACTTTGATCTTTATCAACACTCCCTCACACTATTATTGGTGCTCACTCAACAATCACAACTTGCACTCGATGTTATATTTTATCTTATTGTATTTTAATTTTAAGGAAGTATATAAACAACACTTATTATGAGCTCAGTAGCGCCCTCTCTTCAGCCTGCAATGTCCTAACCAACTGGGGAAAAACGCACAAAGTGACATATCACTAGGTGCCCCCCGTGGGAATCGAACCCACGACCTCCGAGTCGAGAGCCAATGCTCTTAACCATTAGACCACGGAGGCAATATATAATAGTACCTGGTATAGACATGTGTGAATTTTCTGATTTTGTGGTTATGGAGAGGTTCCACACCCCTCAATATTATAATCACTTCAGCCTGGTAAAAGAAAACACCTTTATTTTGTAAAACAGGTTCTAGGACAATTTAGAACAAGTTAACATAGGGATAGACGCCACGAGTTACGTCTTTCTCTATGCAAATTAGTGATAAACCTACCCTATACAGGGTAAAATTTATATCATTGGCATCCTAGAAAACTATATAAGAATCTACCCAACAAACTGAACAACTTTTACTGTGGGAGAAAACCAATCGTAGCTGAAAAATCGGCTGTTCCATACTAAACTGCAAATAGAAATAGAAATAGAAATAGAAATCATTTATTTGCCTCAAATAGGGTAATTTTTACATTAGGTGTTATCAAATAATATATTACTTAACAATACATAAAGATCATGCCTATCTAGCCATTTTAAATAGCATGCAAATAATTATAGTAAGTACAATTGATAAATTTGATTTTTTGAATTTAAACAATTATGGCACTTATATCATCATATCCAGTAGATTGCGTATTTTTTAGTGACATTATAATCTTACTAACGATCTTTTCATCTACTGGACTTAGGAAAATCGTTTTATGGAGCCTGTTTAGAATAAAACCTGAGCCTGAACACGCTGTGGGTCTGTGCCGCTTGATGCCAGGTCAGCTGGGATTTGTGGAGTAAGAAGCCTGGGCCAGCCTTCCTCTGGTCCCAGGAAGCAATTAAGCCCTTTGTTCCCAAAAGACTGAACCTGCATATGTAGTGGGTCTGTACCACGTGATGACAGGTCAGCTGGGGGTTGTGTTTTAAGAAGACTGGGCCAGCTTGCCTCTGGTCCCAGGAGGCAATTAGAGCCGTGATACCCAATAGACTGAGCCTGCATATGTAGTGGGTATGTGCCACGTGATGCCAGGTCAGCTGGGGTTTGTATTGTAAGAAGACTGGGCCAGCTTTTCTCTGGTCCTAGGAGGCAATTAAGCCTATTGCAGCCAAAAGACTGAACCTGCATATGTAGTGGGTCTGCGCCACGTGATGCCAGGTCAGCTGGGGTTTGTATGGGTGCATCCGAAAGATGCCCTAGGTCACGATGCTCGTGAATGTAGTCAGAGTACATTTTAAGTGATTCTGGATTTTGAGGGTGCCTTTCTAGGCTGAGAAAATGTTTCCTATTAAGATGATAAGAGTCCCCGGGACAATCAGTTGAATCTCGGATCATGAATGCTGGGAATTTGTCCGGCTATCAACCATCCTAGTTTAGATTTATGTAAGGTTGGCATTCTTTGCCCTAGAGGGCGCTGTTCAGCCTCGAGAAGCTGCCAAAAGATGTCTGCTCCTAGAAGAACGTCAATACCTGACGGTTGGTTGAAAGTGGGGTCTGCTAATCGAATTGAAGAAGGCGAAGGTAAGTTAATGTTTATATGATGCTTAGGAAACGTTTCCGTTATATGAGGAAGTACTAAAAACTGTTGCATGTGCGTAAATGTACTCTGTTTAGATTGAATTTGTGCTGAGCATCGCTCAGGCTTGATATCTAAAGACGTGTTCCCTATGCCACAAACATGTGTGACAGATGAAGGAAGGGAAGCCAGCTGAAGACGTAACCGTAAGTCGGTCGTTATAAAAGAAGACTGGCTTCCACTGTCTAGCAGTGCCCTAACAGATTCTACTCTGTTATTGTGGGGATTTAAGATGTTGATCATGGTAGTGGTAAGAAGTGTCGTAGAAGACGTTAATTCTGACATGACCGTAGAAGATGAATGTGCCTCTTCACCATCCTGTTTGCTAACAGGGTTAGTAGGAGGAGGTGACGGAGGTAGTAAGGGTGGAGTGTTTGTAGAGTGTTTGTGAAGAAGTGTGTTATGACGTCTCTTACATACACGACAGCCACCCCGTTTGCATTCAGCTGTGTCGTGGCCCCGATGAAGACAGTTCAGACACAGCTTGTGGTGCACCGCATGAGTCCATTTCTCATCGGTGGATAAGGCAAGGAACGCGTTGCAGTCGAGTATGCGGTGTTTCCCCTGGCATATGACGCACGGCCGTTGCTTGTCTTGGTTTTCTGAAATAACAAATGATTTTGTATATGTTTCTTGTTTAACTTGATGTTTTGGTTGAAATGAATGTTTAGATTGCTTGTCCTTGTTGGATCTGTATAGCATCTCTAATACATCTGCACGGGACTTTAGAAAGTCTTTAAAATCCTTTATCGAAGGTAATTCTGGGAGGCCATTTCGGTACTCTTCCCATTTTATAAATGACGTTTGGTCGAGCCTAGTAGTAGCCATATGAATGACAATTGTGTCCCACTGATCGGTGGGTTGAACGAGCGTTTTAAGCGCGCGAAGGTTTTTACTAATGTGATCACTTAGAAACCGCAGCGACTTATCAGATTCACGCTGTATAGGTTCGATACTGAATAATGAATTCATTTGGTTATAAATAAGTTGACGATTGTTATTGTACCTTTCACACAATAGGATCCAGGCCTCGGAGTAATTGCTATCAGAAATTTCTAAATTCTGGATAACATGTGCAGCTTCGCCCTCGAGATAAGAGCTAAGATAATGAAAGGAGAATGGGCATTTTGGTACCCGCTCCAATAGCAATGACTGTAGTTACGTTCGATGGGTCTTTTTATGACCACCAATGTTTAATAAGACCGCTTGATCCAAATCATTGTGAGTTCGGAGATATACCAATATGAAAATGACAAGTTTTATAGAAAAAAAAATTAATTAAAATGGCACATGGTGTCTATTATTGCTATTTATATTTGTAATAAAATACTTTTATGCCAGAATGTTATATAATAATAATAAAACAATATGATAACAATAAAAAATATATAATAATAGTTAATAACAATCTATTATATATATAAAACAGCCGGGTTGGTTCGAACACTTATAACTCGAAAACGGCTGAACCGATTTCGATGAAACTTGGAATATAGATAGTTCATTACCTGGATTAACATATAGGCTACATATTATAAAGAGAGCTGGGTAGCGGGCGAAGCCGCACGGGTCCACTAGTAATATATATTAATTATGTGGTATACTAACATTGTATTATTGTGTTGTTGTGGTACTCTAAATAATACGTTGCAATACTATGCTCGAGTAATACTATTGAAAATAAAAAATCAATATATTTATATATATATATATATATATAAAACAGCCGGGTTGGTTCGAACACTTATAACTCGAAAACGGCTGGACCGATTTCGATGAAACTTGGAATATAGGCTACATATTATAAAGGGAGTTGGGCAGCGGGCGAAGCCGCACGGGTCCACTAGTAATATATATTAATTATGTGGTATACCAACATTGTATTATCGTGTTGTTGTGGTACACTAAATAATACGTTGCAGTACTATGTTCGAGTAATATTATTGAAAATAAAAAAAAACTAAAGATTTAATTCGAAATGACATTTATTTTCATTCAAGACCATCTACAATTACATCATTTAGAAATGATGCAGGGGCAGTAAAACCTTCATGTCTCGCATATCCAAGATACCAGATAATTGAAATAATATGAGCACAAGTGCCCATTGTACGTCGTCCAGTGGGGCAAGTACAATAATGTTGCACGATATCGTTGTCATTATTTGTGTTATTGTTTTTTACTAAAACATAACAATAGTACGTTTTCGATCTCCTGTGGCGTGACTGTACGCGCCCACGTAACAGCCAAACATCTTCGTTAATGCCGTAGTCTGGCAAGTCTTCCAGAGCGTTTTCTCTGTATATTTCGATTGAATATAAGCCATTCCTTAAATGCTCACTGCAATATGATCTCGCAAGCTTTAATTGGTATGTACCTAAAGAAAGCAAAATGACATGCTCTTCTGTTAGATGTGGGAAATTCTGAACATTATTTGCTTCTATTCTTAGAAAATCTGCTCTTCTGTTGTTTAATCTTTTCCTCTCTACATAATTGTGGAGAAGGTTTGGGGAATCCATTTTGTTTCGAATGATATTTAAATAGGATTCTACATTATTACTATCGGCGATGGGTTCGTGAAAATGATTTATAATAGCAGCGGCGATTTTAAAATCAGTGAACATGTGTGGAAGAGCTCTATTGAAATATTTTTGCCGTAAGAGCTTAAAATCTCGCTTGAACTTTCCATTCACTACTTCCACAACCCATCGACATATCGTCACCGATCTAGCTTCATTGGCCTGCTCAGTAGTCAGCTATGTCTCGTTTCTATCTTTTGTTGGAGGCATGTATGATTCATAGCCACATGCTTCAATATCGTTCAAACTATCTCTGAATCCTCGGTCCAATATAAACACATCGTTTGCTTGCAGGAAGAAATGTAAAGGATTCTCTCCATTGTTCATTATATCACTCATTATATTTGCATCAGTCTTTGTTGCAGCGTATGGACCCAGTACGTCAAGAATGTATCCATCAGTGCATACTATCAAAAAAGGTTTTAAAAGATTTTGGAATTTGTGCAAACTGTATGATTGTCTTTGAAATAAAAAGTTCGAGCTTTTGTTTATGTAAATATAAGTGCCATCATATATTAGTATCACTTTATCATTTTCTTCGTTACCAAACAAAGCTTTAGGAATTGTGAGGTTTCTTTCTAATACCTCATTTCTATTGATGTGGTCCAGTCCCAAATGTAATATTACATATTCATTAGCTAGGCATTCACGCACAATAGCTAATAAACGCTCCAGTTTTCTTCGAGACACATTAAATAATGTTGCCAATCTCTCATCGGAATCTCCGGTACGTAGTTTTGTAAGGTATATACCTAATGCAGTTCTTGGTTCCTTGCATCTCTCACTTAGAGAAGGCACCTGATCCAGTATGGCATCGAACTGTTCGCCATTACGTCCGGTCCAAAAATGCATTTCTTCATTGCTCAATGAACCTCTTGTGTTAAAGTCGAGCCTAGGTCCACGTTCTAAAGCCCTTCTCATCATGTCACAGACGTCTGTAAATTGTTGTGCATTGAAATGATGAGTGACATTGCAAGATTGAGGCAGTTCATCCCAGATGTTGCTCTCAAGGTGTTGGCTGCACACTCTAGCGCCCTCAGGAATATATAACTTATGTTCACAAAACATATTAAGTTTGATAGTCTCAGGTATGCGATTACGGGTTGGGTTTCGGCAATCGTTGAATATACAATGCCTTGGTGTGTTTAGGGCTCGAACGTAGTCTGGAACCTGAAGTTCCTGGGCATTTGGTTCTGCTTCTGGTATAGCAGGTACCACGTCGTCATTGTGTCTAACAGCGTTCTCAATTCTCTGCCAACATCGATGACAGACACATCGAGTATTGTTGAACGCCACCTGAAAAGGGTAAAATACGATGTAGATGTTTTTTTATTTACTCTGGCTTGATAACGTTTTGTCATAAAAACCTAATTCGGTCCGGTCAGTAGGTATCTATAGTAGGATTATTTACTCGGTGCATACTCCGATGATTTATGACCGAGTTTCCAGCGAGATAATAGTATAGAACGATGCCACATAATCGTAATAATTCGAAACAATAATGTAAGCAGGTAGAAAATGTTGACCCTTCTAGTGCTTATCAGAACCGGTTCACGCATCGGTCGGCGCATATTTCCGTCCTTCATTTGTTTTACTGTCCACGTGCACAATAAATGCCAAAATTTTTTGTTATTTAGTGAATCACTACTGGTACGGACAGAACACCTGAATTCCGTGAACTGATAAAACGAGGTTGGAGTTTCGTACGCAGGCGGATTGCCCTATCCATACACTATATTAGGAAACGTTTTTGATAACACTCTAGAACATACTTCCAAAACTTAATAGTTAATACGTGTTTATCCAGTGAAATGTTCATGAGTCTTATTGTAATCCGTTATTTAATGTTGCTAAACGTAGCTTAGAAACATTGAAAAAGTAAAGCTTAGAGAAGATATGGTACGGCGTTTGTAGTTTAAGACCAATTACATTCAAGCTGCATGACAGTTGACAATCATACGCTTTTCAAAAGAGCGCTATTTTCTAACATGAAAAAGTGAAGCTAAGAGAAGATATGTTATGGCGTTCGTTGTTAATGCGGTATGACAATCACACGCTTTTCAAAAGAGCGTCATTTTCTAACACTGCTAACAATTTCGTAATAAGGAGAATCACCTGTGACACATTTAAATAGTATAACGAAGTGGGTACTAACCTCCAATTCAGCATGTTCTTGTATGTACGCCGCAAACGCTGGTCGTGTCCTTGGGAGGTCATCGGTCAAAACATGTCGCTGGTATCTTGCATTATGTAGGCCTCGCCGGCACACCACACAATTGCTATGTTGTTCCATTGCAACAGTCCAAATCGGTAACGAAATTCACAAAAACACTTCACAAGCCGAGGTCAACGTTTAAAGCAGGTAGAAAATGTCCAAAAAGAGGTGCAGGGGTCGGTGATAAAAGCGAGATGAGAACGTATTCTGATGAACAGCAGCGGGACGTCGTCTTTCGTACGGTACGATTGAACGACTGGAGTGAAGGAGCCGATCCGATGACGCGCTAAACTGCCCAAGCGCATCGCTCCCCACCACTCCTAGCTGGGGTATAGCCGCGCGCTCACATTCCTCTTCTTATAACCGTCGGTTGTCGTCAATGTAATAAATATAATAGGAATTATTTTAAGAATATATGCAGTTCTATTTTATTTATTTGGTAAAAACAGACAATAGACGTTACATGGTTAATTACATAAGTTTACAAAAAAATAGTAGTTTAATTAATAGTTCGTAGCAATTAGTGTAATATTATAGTACATTTATTTATTTATTTATTTTAGGAAGATTTACAGCATTACATTTTAATAAACGTTCTTATATAAATCTAAACGCCATTTAAAAAATCTCCACATTTAACATATTATTTTTAATATATTAAATAAAATACATTAAAAAAATAATATATAATAAGCATATTATGTATATAATATGTATATATAATTGTAATAATGACATTAAAAAAATAATTGCCTAATAATGTCGAAAAACCAAAAAAAATAATTAAAGAATCATCACGAATAGCTCCGTTCCCACAGCGAATGATGACAAGCGTCCTAGTACACATTGATGTACATAAATTAACCTTTAAAATCTGATATATATTATGTCTATTGGGGCGGGTACCACATTTCATACATTTTTGCCCATTGTCCTTTATGAATGGGCCTTAAGTTACGATCGTTGTGAATAAGTGACTTATATGTGTCACGGAATTCTAACCATTTAAAGAATGACCCGTCAAATTTATTTATTATGATCTGTGGTAACTTAAAACCCATCACCTTGTGAGTGTTGTTATTAAGACAACCACGAGATGAATGTGATGATGACAGTTGTTTCGCATCTTCGAAATTGTCCTTGGACTTATTATAAACCTCAAGGATATCTTGAGCAGATGCAATACAAAATTGAAGATTTTCCTCTATGGAATTTCTTTCAAAAAGCTCAAATTCGAGATCATCGGGTTTTGAAACCTCTATACGAGTCTGCAACTGACCAAATGAAGAACTCAACTCCAAAAACTTTGTTACTTTTAAGCTTAATTTGATGATGTCAACTGTAGTTAAGGATTCGGGCTGTCCAATTTCTTTTAAATAATTTTTAAACAATGTGACTTGACCCTTAATTGAGCTACGTTTCACTTTGAGGGTGGACAGCTCGCTTTGTAATTTAAGTGGACTCTTAGGGACATTAAGTTGCCCAGATTTGGAGTCCGTGTCTAAAGTTGACATTCTTTATTATGTTATTGACGAGCAAATGAAGTCTATAAAGTTATATAGGTAGTTAGGTACGTTTGTTATGATGCGTAATCAGTAAACAAAGTAAGTTAGATAACAACCTTCCTGGAGTTGATGAGATAATGAAAGTTTAGAATGAATTTAAGACGTTAAATGAAATAATAAAATTGCAAACGGCTTACGCTCCTTGTATAATGTTTTTCTCAGCACACCAGGTGACGACAGCGTGATGGAACCGGTTGTTGACCGGCCGCTCGAAACGACTTCGATCAGCTGATAACTGATAAGCGGCCGCCCGGTGACACCGTCCGTCTTGATTGATTCTCACTGGAATGCGTTATGATGTGTGCGTGAGTTACAAGCTAGCGAAGCAGTAGGTATAGTGCGAAACGGAAAAAGATGCGTGCTTTTACTAGGAATGTAGTAGATTGAAATTAAGATGTTTGAATGTTGAATAAAGATTAGGTATGTAAGAAGTTTGGCAGACAGAAGAAAGAAAAATTATAATTATAAGCGCATAAAATGCAGATAGGCTGTGCTTTAAATTGAATTAGGATGATGATAAGCTGAGGGGGATGTTGAGGCCCCCTCTTAGCATAAGAGAACGTGGCGGCGATACGCTATACCTAGCACGTGGCAGGTAGGTACCTATATGTATGGAAGCAAGAAAGAAGAAGCAACAGAAGCACGACGCGTAGTGACTGCGACCTTGACCGCGTGGGGGCCTGGCCGGCCACGTGGAGCACGTTGGGGCAGGAAATTCAGACTTCCTGGCGTATCCAGACGTCTCGCCGTTGTGCTGTTGGCTGCTGCTGGCTGCTGTTCCACGGCGCAGTGAATGATGATACCGCTTGACCGTGATCTTGAGCTCCGACCGTATGGTGACCGCGTGGTTGTAACGAAGTCGATCGCATATTTAGCAGGAAAGTGATTCTAGGCCCACCCGGGGGCGCCAAATTATGTTCGGGAGAACATAAGGTTAAATGAAAGAAAGTATTTGGTTGAAGGAATAATTATTAGAGAAGAAATGCCATAGGTTATGATTGTAATTTCGGTTGGAAAACGGTGTGGTTGCTTCCACTGTCCGGAGCGAATAGAAGGAGTCTCGAGGCTCGCCGGCGCAGGCTGGCCGCTGTCTCCCGCACCCCGCGCCACGCGCTGTTGCGATGCGACGGTGGTACCATCGGCGCGAACAAATACATTTCCAAGTTTGTTTATTTTCTAATGTCATCAGATAAAATCTTTTTTCCGATACATTTGCACAATTTAAATCAAATATTGTGTTACAAGAAGAACAGGTTAAATATTCTCTATGAGTTATTGTAACTGAACATTTCTCACAGACTACTGTCTTTCTTTTAGTCTCAGGCGCCATCTATACTCGGATTCTCTCTGAGAATAAATAGAAAAAGATGTAAATTTGTTTTGTAGTCTCTGCCAGGATTTGAACGTCGGTCGCTTCTTAGGATTGCGCGCAGCGCGCTCGTAGCAAAACTACACGCGAGACCGCTGAGCCACGGTGTCATTCAACAGAGTTGGCGAATTTTAAGTACCAGTGGATAAAGTGTTAAATGGGCGTAGGTAAATATGAGTCAATGCCCGACGTTCTTTTGTTCGAGTTCACTGGGTTAACACTTCACTTTTGATTTGAAACGTTTTTTAAGCTGACTTATATGTTTGTATCTTTTAAAACACCACTTATTTGACACTTATTTCTTCTTATATTCAAAAGGTTTTTACTTAACGAATAGAATGGTATAAGATTTATTATGGGCACGATCTTTTTATATCTGACATTTTATTTTAAAATACGGAGACAAAAGAAGTACGTGTTTCTGACTTGGCGCCACCTGGCGGATTTTGAATCAATCGAATTTGAAAAAAGCAATGTCTGTGTTTGCTCCCATTAGTAAAAGTTGTTCAGTTTGATGGGTAGCTCTTCGTTTCAAAGGATGCTAATGATATCAATTACCCTTAATAACTACTTCTGAACCGTATAGCTAGATAATTGAAATTTTCACAGTATGTGCGTTATTACGGAGAGTTTGTTAACAAGTACCTAATAAGTAAAATTTTCAAAAAGGTAAAAATTAAGGGAGGTCTTCATAAAAGAAACTACTTTTCGTTAAAGTGCTTCTCGCTCTATCGTAAAAACGGTAATACATACAAGCGTCAAACTTGGTATGATTATATAACAAACTCTACAATATAACAACAAATAACAAAAATCGGCCAAGTGTGAGTCGGTCTCGTTAAATGATATTGCTCAGATTGTAAATAATAGCTGTTATTATTGAAGATATAACTAAATTGTAAATATTTTTTGAATTTGTAAAGGTAATAGGTAAAATGACAGTTCGATCACAGTGCCACAGTTTACGAATATACCTTTCAGTAGGACAACACTGACATCTACTAAATGGATGTTAAGTTGTTTCTGTAGCGGGGAAAGTGTGTGTCAGATTTATACACGGTGTAAAATTAAATGGGACACTTACATCAAACTGAACATTTTTTACTATGGGACCAACACTGAAATCGCGAAAAAAAAATGCCGCTGTCCCATACAAAACTGCAAACATAACACGACTGAAATGTATGGGACAGCTGATTTTTTTTCGCGATTTCAATATTGGTCCCATAGAGAAAGTTGTTCAGTTTGATGGTCAGAAGATGGTAAGTGTCCCATTTAATTTTACACTCTGTAAATGCAAAACCGATTAGAATTGTTTTTTAACCAAGCGGTTGCATGAAATGGATTTTCTTTTTACCCATTTGGTACTCGTAGAAACGGTTTTTTTAGTATTAATAGTATATTTTGCACCTGTTTAAATTGCTATTTGATGTTTGGTGGTAGGTGGATGTTTGTTGGTAGATGTGGCTCCAGTCAGGACTGTCTCCGTACGAGGGAACACCTCGACGTTTAACAGCATTGGCTTGCTATTTTGTGTACACATTCAGGTTTGATAGCAAAACAAATTTTTTTACCAAGATCTGGTGCTGAAGCTAGGAATGTCTTCCCTACGAGAGAACTCCTCAATAGTCTGGGCATTAATGGATTAATTAATATGATTAATTTTAAACAGATTAAATTAATTTTGATTAAATTAATCACGTATAAAAAATTAACTGTAAATATGATTAATTTTGATAATTTTTAATTTTATGCATTAATTTGATTAAGAATTAAAAAGTTAACCATGTGTTTTTCAATTTGTCCAAGAATCGACCTGAAGCATAGGCTAGGGGGGGACACACCACCTCACATCGAACATGGATCCGAAGTCAACATTCAGAGAAGTGACCGACATCTTGAACTTTGTTGTTTTTCAAACCGATTGCTTCCATAATCGATATCTGGGAATTTTTGTGGTCATCAAACACGAATCCGAAGTCAACATTCAGAAAAGTGGCCGCCATCTTGAACTTTATTGTTCTTCAACGATTGCTTCCAAAATCGATATCTAGGGGTTTCTGCGATCTCTTAAAACGAATCCGATGTCAGATTTGAGAAAAGTGTCCGCCATCTTGAACTTTTTCCTTTCCGAACCGATTGCTTCCATTATTATTATTATTTTTTTGAATTATTTATTTTCACAAAACACAGTACATTATACAGATACATTTTATGCCAAACTGCATAACAGTTTGTCGGCATACAATGAGCTCTTGATAACATTTACAATTTTCCAAAATCGATATCTGGGGGTTTTTCTGTAGTCAAATGCTTATTTTGCTATCAAACCTGTACGTATACACAAAATAGCAAGTCAATGCTGTTAACCGTGGAGGAGTTCCCTCGTACGGAGATATTCCTGGCTTCAGCGCCAGATCTTAGTTTAAAACGTTTCGTTTTGCTATCAAACCTGAACGTGTACACAAAATAGCAAACCAATGTAACCGTTAAGGAAAAGCGAAAAAACCCCCATGTTTCGTTTTAAACCGGTTTCAGGCCGCACTTTTACAACTATACAGGAGTGCGATTTTTGAATCTCATACGTTGAACTCAGCAGTTGAAAATGTATGGAGATACGCATCTTTCTAATGCTGATTTGACTTTCAAAAATTATACTTCAGGAGTGCGATTTTTGAAAGGCAAATCTGCAGTAGAAAGATGCATATATCCATAGTAATTTTGACATTTTCAACTGCTGAGCTCAGAGAATGAGTTTCAAAAATCGCACTCCAGGTTCACGGGTGTATTTTTTAAATTTGGGTTCGAACTCTCTTTAATAAATGTACCTAAGAAAAACGATAGCATAGCATAGCATATACGACTATATTCCCCGAGGGGGTAGTCAGAGATATTCTGAAACCTCAGAACATCCACGTCTCACTAGTACCGAATTTCTGTTCTGTGTGACGGGGAGTGAGGCCGTCGCCACTTATGATGGACAGTAGGTACAATACATGCCTCGAAATTGAAGCATGCAACTTTCCTCGTGATTTTTTCCTTCACCGAAAAGCTAGCGGTTTTACAAAACGTACATAAATTCCGAAAAACTCATTTGTACGAGTCGGTCGGGACGGGGACCGAACCATCGCCTCCTGCACGACAGGCAACGTTACTCGCCACTGGACCACCAAGGCTTAAAAAACGAAAAAAACCATACTACGAAATATTTCGAGAATGCATCGGTATTTTGTATTTCTAGCAACCATGGATTTAGAATGACAAAGGATACCAATCCTCCTTACAAGCATGTTAACACGAAAATTGGCCATGGTGGTCGGTAATGTTCAACCTTCTTTCGTACGTCGATGTTTCAAACTTTAGGTTTGTCCCTTTGTATCAGAACAAAAATTAAATAAACATTTTTATTTTATTTCGTACCGTTGGATTAGAAAGGGACAAACCAACAACGAAGATGAAAACGGACGAAAGAATATTGAACATTATCGACCGCCATAGATTATTTTCATGTTTCACCGCTGCCTGTAAGACAGTATGTACACACGGCGACACATCAAGCTATACAGAACCAATTTAAGCTGGTCTTGCGACGTTATACGTTACTCGACCTACGCGCGGCCAGCTTACATTGGTTTTGTATAGTTTGATGTGTCGCTGTAAGTACTTCTGCGGCCGTAGTGTGTCACCGTGATACAGCGCTATCACATCTTTGCTCTATTTCTATTTGCGTGTGTCAGATTATAGGGAGAGCTAGGGGCTATAATATTCATGGCATATTGTCAGGATTAGATTCATAAACTATTCGACCAACTTATCATAGAATTTAATATAATAAAGCAAATCAAAGCAGATGCCCAATAAGAAAAGGAAAGGTTATCATGATACCATCGTCATCCCATCTGCCGTCCCCATTTCAGGAGACTGGTCTACGATGAGGATGAGGAAAGTATATGTACAGAAATGATTTCAAATGTGTAAAATGCTCCTTTTCACTCAGGGTTAGTCGAGGTTAATTAAAACACAGATATAGTTTTCACTAGTGAATGTGGCCAGCGCACGTCCGCACGGCACGGTGGTCGGCGAGTGAATACCGAGCGAATGCACGATAGATATTCACCACAGACTGCGCGTGCCGATAGATGGCGCTACCGGCGCTTTCCACATTAACTACTCTTTATTACTGTACACTACATCCCTTTCTTGTTTTAATTTATTTTTTACATTTACTCGAATCTACCACCGCTTCGGAAGGTATAGCCCATGGAGAAGAAGCGGCGCAAGAAACTCCACAGTTTAGCTAATCTCTTTAACCTTATTTACAAACCGTGTTGACTATTATCAATGCTATTACATCAAACAAATTACAAATAATTTATAGATACTAATTTGTTTACAGAAAATCGTTCGAACGAATCGAACGTTCATCTAAGTCAGTCGTTCGTTCAGTCACTCTTTATTATCACTAGTGTCTAAGGTGTGAAATGTATGATATATTGTTAATTGTCTATATGAATAAATGAAATAGATTTATCAAATATTGATCTGAAATTGTCAAACACCAAATTCAACGATAAACAATGTCTACGGAAATTACAATCTCATTGTAAAACGCATTTCAGTTATTTTGTTACTTCTGTTCTATACTATAACTTCCATGTAAAATAAAAATTTTTATCTATAGATATGTAGGTAAGTAAACCTACAAAAATAACGTTCGATAGATGTTTATTATCTCTTATTTAATTATTTCGGTTAACTACTGGTCAGAGTCACTGCTTCAAGATAGTATCTATTTCCGATTCATCAAATTAAGGAGATAAGGACAAGAGAGTGAATCTGTGATAAGCACATACTTACTTACTTATTCACTTAAAATATTTTGCGTTCCAGCCAGCCATTACAACCAAGCACTTAACCGCTATTTTATTTGCATGACGTTAATGATGTTAGCTTTTGCTAGCAACTTGATAGTTGCATGGTCCTATAATCCATATAATTTACAGTAGCATGAATGCCGATATAACTTTGAATTACAATATTATAAAATAATATTAATAATATTAATATTATAATCGACCAAAGGCAACTCACTGTCTTAGCTTTACTCGACTTCAGTAGTGCCTTTAATTCTGTGGATTTTGACATTCTTCTTGGAATAATGTCGTCTCTTAATGTATCTCCTACAGCAATCAACTGGTTTGACTCGTACCTCAGGGGTCGTTCACAGTGTGTCCGCTCGGAAGAGGCATCCTCTGACTGGTGCGATCTCGCTGCGGGTGTACCTCAAGGTGGCGTACTCTCTCCTCTTCTTTTTTCTATCTTTATTAATGCTATCACTCTAATTATATCTTCTCACTATCATCTATACGCAGACGACTTGCAGCTTTATCAACATTTTAAGAATGATGACTGTTCTGAAGCTTTTGCCATTTTAAACAACGATCTCAGTAACATCAGCAAATGGGCAAAATCATATGGTCTCCTGGTAAATCCTAAGAAATCTCAAGTTATTATTATTGGAAGTAGGTACATGCATAATTCACTTGATCATGATAATCTGCCGAGTATTGTTTATGACGACGTGATAATACCCTTTGCAAAGAGTGTTAAAAATCTGGGTGTAATTTTTGACTGCAACTTGTCATGGTCTAGCCATATTAACGAAGTAAGTAGAAAGGTCCATTACTCGTTCCACTCTCTTAAGCTTCTCCATAGATTTTTACCGTTGGAAACTAAAGTTACCTTGGCCCAGTCACTTCTTCTTCCTCTTCTTGATTACGCTGACACCTGTTATCTTGACGCCACTGAGGAACTACTAAATAAGCTTGAACGTCTAAAAAATTTGTGCATTAGGTTTATTTTCGGATTACGTAAATTTGACCACGTATCAGACTTTAGAACAAAATTAAAGTGGCTTCCTATCCGTCTAAGGCGAGATGCACATATTGTGTCTACTTTGTACAATATTTTAAATAATCCGTGCTCCCCTTCATATCTTCGTGAACGGTTTATCTACCTAGTACCACGCGGTAAGCCTTGCAGATCAATCACATCGCTGCTTCTAGCGTGTCCCTTGCACACTTCTAGTCTGTATGGGAATTCTTTCACAGTTCATGCGGCCAGGTTATGGAATTCATTGCCGCATACTATCTGTGCTAGTCCTTCGCTGGACATCTTTAAGAGGAGAGTTAGAGAGCATTACCTATCTAAATAAAGTCGTAGTAGTTATATGTATGTATATAATATATGTAGGTTCATATTTTTATATTTGATATTATTATTTATGTAAGTATATTTATATATTATATTTATTTGTATAGGTGTATCTTACATTATTTCTTATTTTATAGGTATTAATTTTACTATCTCATAATTAAGTAGATTTTTATTTGTGTGCACACTTATTTTACCCAAACATATTAGTTTTCCTCTCACTCAACGGTTTGATGGAAGAAAACTCTTTTAGAGTTAAGCTCGCCTTTGTACATCACGACTTGTTGTAATTTTTTTTCATAATTACGTTTTTGTGTACAATAAAGAATCTAAAGAATCTTAAGATAAAATAAGGTACACTTGGTCGATCGCGTTGACAGAGCTATGTTTAGTAGTTACCTTTAGCTAGTCAACTAGACTAGTTTTGAGAAATCAGCAGTTTCAATTTAATGCGCAGTCACAATTGAATGCTCTTTTGCCCGATTTAATGCTGTTCTTTGACGGCGTCGCAATTATATGCGCAGCTCCTGATAAAAACACACATTACTGTCGCTCTCATTTAGGGCTCTATGCCACGAGCACAATTGCAGCCAAGGCCCAGTCTTAATCATCTGTGTTAGATAGATCGATTGACAATGACTCGCAATTAAATGCTGCTCGCCATCTACTCGCAATAAATGTAGCCCGTACATTTAATGCAACCCGCAATGTAATGCAATGCGCAATGTAATGGAATCCGCAATGTAATGCAATCGGCAATGTACGCAATGTAATGCAATCCGCAATGTAATGCAATCTGCAATGTAATGCAATCCGCAATGTAATGCAATCCGCAATGTAATGCAATCCGCAATGTAATGCAATCTGCAATTAAATGCATGACCACTCTTAATTGAATACACCACCGCACATCGGCCGCCTGGCTACTCGCAATCTAATGCGCATGTCTCATTTTCTTCTCCTCGGTCTCTGAGATCCCCTATCGGGGCCTTCGGCCGAATTGGGCGTTCATGGTGAGGTGAGTTTCAACTAAATCTTATTCGTCTATTTCCTCTTTTGTCTGTAAAAAGATCTACCCCATTAGGTATGCTATGCTTCGGTTGTTCCTGACATTGGATTTAATTTTTATGCATGAAAAGCCTGTCATTCTTTCACCATTTGGTAAGTCATTCCATCCATAAACCCAAAATACAAAAGAAGTCTAGCCTACTACCACAGTATGCTAGACTAGAATCCTGAGATTTGATTCCGCCATCTTGGTAGTCACAAAGATTGTTGTAGCAAATGGTCTGATGGTGGCCTTCCCTAATTAGTGGGAGTTATTTTGTCTGAAATACCTATTCAGTCACATAATCAATACTTAAAACAAATTTTATAAATCGGCATAATAATTACCTTCTGCGGTTCAACAATAATTAACCTATTATAATCAATTACTCCTATACATACATTTCTTTTTACAAACAAAACATTATCTCATATCAACTTCCAGTAGAGCAAAACTTTACTATATTATGTTATTTAGTAGTTAACACGGTCATTAAATTACCCATCTATTATTTGAACTCCTATGAAGCATTAAGTGATGAGATGAGATGAGACCATTTTAAAATTCTTAGCCTAAATATACCGTTAAACACAAACTTAAGAGCTAAAGCAAGTATTGTTGATCCGTCGCCTTGACACTCATCCTGTTAGATGCTGGTTAACTTGTGAGTCCCAGAACAGTAGACCACTTAGATCTGAGAACAAATTTTTAAAGCATTATTATCAGTCGGTTATAATTATAATTTTTGACTATGATGTGCACTTATAAAATTATAAGTGTATTTTACAAGGTGTGTTCTTTGAAACCACTTGTTTCTAACATAAAAATGCAACCCGCAATTTAATGCCATTTGCAGTTAAATGCACCCGATTCTCAGGACTTCCGAATCCCACCTTCAACTTTAAGTCACATTACCTTCCGTATCTCTACACGGCTACCTTTTAGAACTATATTTATAGTTTTGTATTGTATTGACATTTGTAAACTCAAAATGATGACCAGAATGAAATCACACATGTTTTTAGAAAATAGCAGTCATAACTAACGTAAAGCAAATACAAAATTACCCACTCAACATTTTTATTATGTTTAAAATAATTTAAGTTTAAAATTCTGGCAATTAAATCGGGTCTTTGTTCTTTTTTGTATTGTCTTGTAAATTATCTGAGATTTCCTACCAATTTGGATTGCATGTAAATGTTATAAATATGTCTGGTTTACCATACTTGCATACAATTGTCATAGAATCCTGATAATTTTGCATCATATGCCGGGGACTTCCCACATAAGTTGATAGCAATATTATCATTTTACCAATGCCTTGACCCGATTCACTATCATCATTGCACAGGCTATCTATTAAATTGTTATAATTTTCGGCTCTGTGCTGTGTTTGATTCATTCGAAGAAACAATAATCTTTGAGATTCTGGGAGATCGCGCGAGACCCGTGCGCAGTAAACACACTAATATCGTAGCTCTGATTAGAATATTCCAATAAGTGGTAAAAAGTCTGTGTTTTGGTTATAAAGTTATACTGTTAAACTCGTGTTGGTGTAACCTATTCAGTCATTGTATCAAACTGTAACTAAATCAAGCAAAAATACTATAGAATCGCAAAATTCATCTAAATAATCCGTTACGGTGCAAAGTGAAAGTGTGCGTCGCATTGGTAGGTCCAGTGACCTACCAATGCGACGCACACACACCGAAGCAATAAACCTGTCCAACAACCTTAAAACGTATCGCAGAGGCTCCACAAACTAGTGGTTAATTTCGCAATTACTGCTATGTGCCATTGTGGTCTGGTGACATAATACGTCGACTACTGCGCAAAGATATCAAGTTCGAGCCTGGGCGGAAGATACTTTTTTACTTTTTATTTTTCAAATTCCAATGTGACAATGCTGCCAGCGTAATAGGCGCGTTGGATACAAATACGACACGGGGCGAGTTATTCGAGTAAGCAGGTTTGTATTTGAAATGTGTTTTTCTGCAGTTTCTGAACTAAACTAAATGGTTTTAATGATATATTGCATGGTTGATTTTCAATTGACGTACCAGGAGAGCATAACTGTACAAGAGGTCTTAAGTTTGATCTTTTGTACTCTTCTGCTCTCCTGTAGGCCTCGCATGCCACCCCCGAGAAAACGATAACAATCGAGATGTGCCTCCATCCTTATTATTTTACGTATGCCAGAAAGAGCGCGCATGACGTTTTTCTCGTTTAAACGCTTTGTCGTGGGTGGCATGCTAGCCCTGCAGTAGGTCGACTGGTACTTCTCAATATTTATTTATTAGCCTTGTACACGATAAAATAATAAAAAAGTTTGCATTGTTGATATATTGCAACTCGCACTTGGCCGATTTTATAAGAGCTGATGATTGAAAAAAGCAGACACACATAAAAAAATCGCTCGTGAACTGTACATGACGTAGACTCGACGTAGAGGGAATCACTACAAAGAGAAGCGGCGCGGCGTAACGGGAAAGTGGTGTGCCGAGAATAATTAAAAAAAATATGTTTTTCAAGATTTTATTTTACCACTTTGTCGGCGTGATTATAGCTACGTATCCACTAGGCAGCATTTGACGCGCAACACGTGACGCTCAACATGGGCAACGTTGCAAAGCAACGCGCGACGTAGCAACGCGCGACGTCGCGGAACTTCAACTTAATTTGTCACAACATGTTCGGCAACGTCGCGCGTTGTTTAGCAACGTTTCCAAACATGTTGAACGTCACGCCGTGTTGCGCGTCAATTGTGGCTAAGTGTATACGAGACTTAACATGTATACCCATGCCAAATTACAGCTTTCTAGTACCAAGCGTCTCTGAGCTAAGCCGCGGACAGACATGGCGAAACTGTAAGGGTTCCTTATTGACTACGGAACCCTAAAAAGTGGTTACGTCAATAAGGACAGCAATAAGGTAGCGATCTCCTTTTTTAACTAGAGCGAATTTGCTATGTTACCTTCTACGTTTGCAACGCATTTGTTAAAACGTAGTGATTATATTCTCTTTGGCATTCTTTATTTTTCTTTAATACAGCCCTGGACTAAGATAGAAATGGCTTATGCACAATATCGTCGTAATTTGGAAGAATAAATAAAAAAAAAACAAAAAACCTAGAAAATGATAAGTAAGTACTGGACTTTTGCGTTTTGATTATGTATCGACACAAATAATACCTACAGATTTTTTTGAAGCCAGCATGGTTAGGGTGTCGTAAAGAGGGGCCCACATTAAGAAAAATTTTACGCTAATTTTATATGGAGCTGGGAAAATTTTGATCGAAATTCTATGAACCATCGACTTAGTCGAATTTTCGGGTGAAATTAGTATGGGGGCTGGAATTGTAAAATTTTCAAAATGAACTTTTTATTTTATTTTTGCATGCGGAAGGGTGGGTTTACGGATGTTTCGAAATTTATTATGTCTGTATCAGAACCGAAACAGAGCGTCCCACTTCATTACTCGGTTAGGTTAGCGAGGAGCGAAGCGACCAGCATGTTAGGTATCTTGCAACCCACAGCGCACAAGCCGAGTGAGCGGAGCGAGCGTGCCGCGGCAGCGGTCGACGAATTGCTACTATTTACCTAGTCTACCCAGAAACGATTCCTATATGTGAACCTTGGCGGCACCCAAGGGGACTGCACAGTGTCTGGGTCTTCACGTCACTTTATTAAGTATTTAAACTTATTTGTGCAGGACTGATTAATAAAAATGACCGTAGGTTTATATTCTTGATTTATTATTTGAAAAATCGTTTTCCAAAACTTCACTAGACAAAAGTCATATAACAATTGTTTTATTCATAGACTAATTAGAAAGAACAACCGTTGTTATATTCTAAATTGGAATAAAACGTCAAACATTAATTCTTTTTAACCGACTTCAACAAAAGGAGGTGATTCTCAATTCGACCTGTATGTTTTTTTGTGTTTTTTTGTATGTTTGTGACCTGATTACTCGTCAATTATGAATTGACCTTGTGATGATTCTTTTTCTGTTTGGTAGATCATACTTCAGAGGTGGTCCCACATAAATTTTATCGAAATTGATTCACGATTTTCTACAAGAATAACAAATATATTATACACAGATGACGTTTTGGTTTGTTGATTCGGACCAAAGTCTACAATTATTCGGATTTTAAATGTCATATCATGATCATAACCAAGAAGCTTTAAATGTAATACAGAAGTCTGTGTTTTAAATACATATAGTACTAGCTGTTGCCCGCGACTTCGTCCGCGTGGACAACTGAACATTACAAATAATTTTTTGTAAGAACGTCGCCACATGAAAATTAATAATTGATAATAATTATCATTTTTTTATTGATTGACTTTTGTGATAATCGTTAAACTGGTTATGTAAAATGAAAAGATTTATGTATTGTTATTTTCACATGATATATTTAAAGATCACTTACGCATTATGTAGGTACAGGTAGTTACAAAACAAATTATTAACAGTACCTATATAATTACATTTTACAGAACTAACAAACAGTGTAGTTACGTGGTAGTTACAGAATTTCTATGTACACAATGTTCGTGGTCTGATGGCAAGAAAATAAAGGCCCTCAGAGCTCGTCACTCGTGAGCAGGCAACATACAGCTGTCCGTGTAAAAAACATCTCGTCGTCAGATCAACACCGGCAGCCTGAAGCGTCTGACCCTGCGACTTGTTGATTGTAATTGCGATACAGACGCTCACTGGAAACTGCACGCGCTTGAACTGAAACGGGAAAGTTGTTTAGGATGAGGGGAATGCGCGGTATAAAAACAGACTCACCAGCGCCGCAACCTGTTAGAATTTCTGCCTCAATGAGGTTCCTCTGCAGTGACACTACCTTCAGCCGAGTTCCGTTAAACCGTTTTGGAGGGTTCAAATTTCGCAAAAGTATAATTGGAACTCCAACTTTCAGGACAATAGAGTGTTCGGGGAGCCCGGATGCACTCAAAGAGTTTAAAAATTCTGTGGGATATACCGTGACACTTGTGGCGGCGTTTCTTTGCCTGGGTTTTATAACTAATGGGAAATATAACTATTCTAAGAGTATCTGCTGATTAAGGTACTTTAAGATGTATGGCAGCGACGTTATCAGGTTACGAATTTCAAATCAATACCCAACGGTACAAACAGTTAGAGAGTTCAACTATGTGAGTCGATCGTATCGCGACCGGAGCCCAACTTGGCCCCGGGAGGATGCGTCCACCGTCCCCTCCATCCTCATCCTTACACCAACCTGAATACGGTCTTTAAACTATTCAACAATACAATAGAACTATCGTCTCACATAGTGGGCGAATACATGGAACTTAACTCACCTAGTTTCAGCAACCGGTGAGACCAGACTCCTCGCTGGACTTCTCCTGTTCTCCGCTACTCAGGGCGTGCCGATCCTTCTCGTCGTCCCGCCAAAAGTGCATTCTAATTTACGCGCCTAAGTTACAAATGACACTCACCTTCAGCGTTGCCATAATAAGAAATTACGTTTCTACTATTTCCTAAGAGGGTTTTGATTGCAAAGTTATGTTTGTTATGTAAAGTTAATAATTCTCACCTAAATAAATGTTCGCGATCGCGGAACTCCGCGACACTCCCGCCAAACAACGAAATTACAGGAGTGCTATCAAGTGGCGCGTCCACTCGGCAATTCTTTCTCGCGCCCTTATAGCAGCACCTGTTCTGACTCGATCATACTCGGGCTGTGGTACTGTTGTCTCGGGCTCAGGAGTAGTTACTGATTCTTCTCTTTCCGATTCTACAGTCTCAGTGTTGGGATTGTGCATTTCATCACCTATAACTTCAGGTGGATGCTCACACGGCATGTTCTCAGGCAGTTGAATCCCAACTGGTGGTTCAAACACTGTAACATTCCCAACACTAGGAATGTCAGCACAAAGTGACTCGTTCTCATCGGCCACCGTTTTCTCATCTTCAATCTCTAGCGGGTACTCGATAAGATGTTATTCTAGGTTGTTTGTGTGAATAATTGTATCTTTCTCGTAAACTCAAAAGATATTGATTTACAAACATCTTTTTGAACTCTTCTAGGATGATCTGTCCCATTCTCCATCCTTCAACCAGATTCCTTTTGGTTGTTGTCACATCTTGACTAAAATTGCTTTCTGACATTTCTGTAACTAGACATTTTCCTATAGTCAAGAAATCTGATGGTCTTAGTATGGTTTCTAGCTCTGAACCTACATTTGTCAACGGTCTGGTATTGACAACTGGTACCTTTTAGAACTATATTTATAGTTTTGTATTGTATTGACATTTGTAAACTCAAAATGATGACCAGAATGAAATCACACATGTTTTTAGAAAATAGCAGTCATAACTAACGTAAAGCAAATACAAAATTACCCACTCAACATTTTTATTATGTTTAAAATAATTTAAGTTTAAAATTCTGGCAATTAAATCGGGTCTTTGTTCTTTTTTGTATTGTCTTGTAAATTATCTGAGATTTCCTACCAATTTGGATTGCATGTAAATGTTATAAATATGTCTGGTTTACCATACTTGCATACAATTGTCATAGAATCCTGATAATTTTGCATCATATGCCGGGGACTTCCCACATAAGTTGATAGCAATATTATCATTTTACCAATGCCTTGACCCGATTCACTATCATCATTGCACAGGCTATCTATTAAATTGTTATAATTTTCGGCTCTGTGCTGTGTTTGATTCATTCGAAGAAACAATAATCTTTGAGATTCTGGGAGATCGCGCGAGACCCGTGCGCAGTAAACACACTAATATCGTAGCTCTGATTAGAATATTCCAATAAGTGGTAAAAAGTCTGTGTTTTGGTTATAAAGTTATACTGTTAAACTCGTGTTGGTGTAACCTATTCAGTCATTGTATCAAACTGTAACTAAATCAAGCAAAAATACTATAGAATCGCAAAATTCATCTAAATAATCCGTTACGGTGAAAAGTGAAAGTGTGCGTCGCATTGGTAGGTCCAGTGACCTACCAATGCGACGCACACACACCGAAGCAATAAACCTGTCCAACAACCTTAAAACGTATCGCAGAGGCTCCACAAACTAGTGGTTAATTTCGCAATTACTGCTATGTGCCATTGTGGTCTGGTGACATAATACGTCGACTACTGCGCAAAGATATCAAGTTCGAGCCTGGGCGGAAGATACTTTTTTACTTTTTATTTTTCAAATTCCAATGTGACAATGCTGCCAGCGTAATAGGCGCGTTGGATACAAATACGACACGGGGCGAGTTATTCGAGTAAGCAGGTTTGTATTTGAAATGTGTTTTTCTGCAGTTTCTGAACTAAACTAAATGGTTTTAATGATATATTGCATGGTTGATTTTCAATTGACGTACCAGGAGAGCATAACTGTACAAGAGGTCTTAAGTTTGATCTTTTGTACTCTTCTGCTCTCCTGTAGGCCTCGCATGCCACCCCCGAGAAAACGATAACAATCGAGATGTGCCTCCATCCTTATTATTTTACGTATGCCAGAAAGAGCGCGCATGACGTTTTTCTCGTTTAAACGCTTTGTCGTGGGTGGCATGCTAGCCCTGCAGTAGGTCGACTGGTACTTCTCAATATTTATTTATTAGCCTTGTACACGATAAAATAATAAAAAAGTTTGCATTGTTGATATATTGCAACTCGCACTTGGCCGATTTTATAAGAGCTGATGATTGAAAAAAGCAGACACACATAAAAAAATCGCTCGTGAACTGTACATGACGTAGACTCGACGTAGAGGGAATCACTACAAAGAGAAGCGGCGCGGCGTAACGGGAAAGTGGTGTGCCGAGAATAATTAAAAAAAATATGTTTTTCAAGATTTTATTTTACCACTTTGTCGGCGTGATTATAGCTACGTATCCACTAGGCAGCATTTGACGCGCAACACGTGACGCTCAACATGGGCAACGTTGCAAAGCAACGCGCGACGTAGCAACGCGCGACGTCGCGGAACTTCAACTTAATTTGTCACAACATGTTCGGCAACGTCGCGCGTTGTTTAGCAACGTTTCCAAACATGTTGAACGTCACGCCGTGTTGCGCGTCAATTGTGGCTAAGTGTATACGAGACTTAACATGTATACCCATGCCAAATTACAGCTTTCTAGTACCAAGCGTCTCTGAGCTAAGCCGCGGACAGACATGGCGAAACTGTAAGGGTTCCTTATTGACTACGGAACCCTAAAAAGTGGTTACGTCAATAAGGACAGCAATAAGGTAGCGATCTCCTTTTTTAACTAGAGCGAATTTGCTATGTTACCTTCTACGTTTGCAACGCATTTGTTAAAACGTAGTGATTATATTCTCTTTGGCATTCTTTATTTTTCTTTAATACAGCCCTGGACTAAGATAGAAATGGCTTATGCACAATATCGTCGTAATTTGGAAGAATAAATAAAAAAAAAACAAAAAACCTAGAAAATGATAAGTAAGTACTGGACTTTTGCGTTTTGATTATGTATCGACACAAATAATACCTACAGATTTTTTTGAAGCCAGCATGGTTAGGGTGTCGTAAAGAGGGGCCCACATTAAGAAAAATTTTACGCTAATTTTATATGGAGCTGGGAAAATTTTGATCGAAATTCTATGAACCATCGACTTAGTCGAATTTTCGGGTGAAATTAGTATGGGGGCTGGAATTGTAAAATTTTCAAAATGAACTTTTTATTTTATTTTTGCATGCGGAAGGGTGGGTTTACGGATGTTTCGAAATTTATGATGTCTGTATCAGAACCGAAACAGAGCGTCCCACTTCATTACTCGGTTAGGTTAGCGAGGAGCGAAGCGACCAGCATGTTAGGTATCTTGCAACCCACAGCGCACAAGCCGAGTGAGCGGAGCGAGCGTGCCGCGGCAGCGGTCGACGAATTGCTACTATTTACCTAGTCTACCCAGAAACGATTCCTATATGTGAACCTTGGCGGCACCCAAGGGGACTGCACAGTGTCTGGGTCTTCACGTCACTTTATTAAGTATTTAAACTTATTTGTGCAGGACTGATTAATAAAAATGACCGTAGGTTTATATTCTTGATTTATTATTTGAAAAATCGTTTTCCAAAACTTCACTAGACAAAAGTCATATAACAATTGTTTTATTCATAGACTAATTAGAAAGAACAACCGTTGTTATATTCTAAATTGGAATAAAACGTCAAACATTAATTCTTTTTAACCGACTTCAACAAAAGGAGGTGATTCTCAATTCGACCTGTATGTTTTTTTGTGTTTTTTTGTATGTTTGTGACCTGATTACTCGTCAATTATGAATTGACCTTGTGATGATTCTTTTTCTGTTTGGTAGATCATACTTCAGAGGTGGTCCCACATAAATTTTATCGAAATTGATTCACGATTTTCTACAAGAATAACAAATATATTATACACAGATGACGTTTTGGTTTGTTGATTCGGACCAAAGTCTACAATTATTCGGATTTTAAATGTCATATCATGATCATAACCAAGAAGCTTTAAATGTAATACAGAAGTCTGTGTTTTAAATACATATAGTACTAGCTGTTGCCCGCGACTTCGTCCGCGTGGACAACTGAACATTACAAATAATTTTTTGTAAGAACGTCGCCACATGAAAATTAATAATTGATAATAATTATCATTTTTTTATTGATTGACTTTTGTGATAATCGTTAAACTGGTTATGTAAAATGAAAAGATTTATGTATTGTTATTTTCACATGATATATTTAAAGATCACTTACGCATTATGTAGGTACAGGTAGTTACAAAACAAATTATTAACAGTACCTATATAATTACATTTTACAGAACTAACAAACAGTGTAGTTACGTGGTAGTTACAGAATTTCTATGTACACAATGTTCGTGGTCTGATGGCAAGAAAATAAAGGCCCTCAGAGCTCGTCACTCGTGAGCAGGCAACATACAGCTGTCCGTGTAAAAAACATCTCGTCGTCAGATCAACACCGGCAGCCTGAAGCGTCTGACCCTGCGACTTGTTGATTGTAATTGCGATACAGACGCTCACTGGAAACTGCACGCGCTTGAACTGAAACGGGAAAGTTGTTTAGGATGAGGGGAATGCGCGGTATAAAAACAGACTCACCAGCGCCGCAACCTGTTAGAATTTCTGCCTCAATGAGGTTCCTCTGCAGTGACACTACCTTCAGCCGAGTTCCGTTAAACCGTTTTGGAGGGTTCAAATTTCGCAAAAGTATAATTGGAACTCCAACTTTCAGGACAATAGAGTGTTCGGGGAGCCCGGATGCACTCAAAGAGTTTAAAAATTCTGTGGGATATACCGTGACACTTGTGGCGGCGTTTCTTTGCCTGGGTTTTATAACTAATGGGAAATATAACTATTCTAAGAGTATCTGCTGATTAAGGTACTTTAAGATGTATGGCAGCGACGTTATCAGGTTACGAATTTCAAATCAATACCCAACGGTACAAACAGTTAGAGAGTTCAACTATGTGAGTCGATCGTATCGCGACCGGAGCCCAACTTGGCCCCGGGAGGATGCGTCCACCGTCCCCTCCATCCTCATCCTTACACCAACCTGAATACGGTCTTTAAACTATTCAACAATACAATAGAACTATCGTCTCACATAGTGGGCGAATACATGGAACTTAACTCACCTAGTTTCAGCAACCGGTGAGACCAGACTCCTCGCTGGACTTCTCCTGTTCTCCGCTACTCAGGGCGTGCCGATCCTTCTCGTCGTCCCGCCAAAAGTGCATTCTAATTTACGCGCCTAAGTTACAAATGACACTCACCTTCAGCGTTGCCATAATAAGAAATTACGTTTCTACTATTTCCTAAGAGGGTTTTGATTGCAAAGTTATGTTTGTTATGTAAAGTTAATAATTCTCACCTAAATAAATGTTCGCGATCGCGGAACTCCGCGACACTCCCGCCAAACAACGAAATTACAGGAGTGCTATCAAGTGGCGCGTCCACTCGGCAATTCTTTCTCGCGCCCTTATAGCAGCACCTGTTCTGACTCGATCATACTCGGGCTGTGGTACTGTTGTCTCGGGCTCAGGAGTAGTTACTGATTCTTCTCTTTCCGATTCTACAGTCTCAGTGTTGGGATTGTGCATTTCATCACCTATAACTTCAGGTGGATGCTCACACGGCATGTTCTCAGGCAGTTGAATCCCAACTGGTGGTTCAAACTCTGTAACATTCCCAACACTAGGAATGTCAGCACAAAGTGACTCGTTCTCATCGGCCACCGTTTTCTCATCTTCAATCTCTAGCGGGTACTCGATAAGATGTTATTCTAGGTTGTTTGTGTGAATAATTGTATCTTTCTCGTAAACTCAAAAGATATTGATTTACAAACATCTTTTTGAACTCTTCTAGGATGATCTGTCCCATTCTCCATCCTTCAACCAGATTCCTTTTGGTTGTTGTCACATCTTGACTAAAATTGCTTTCTGACATTTCTGTAACTAGACATTTTCCTATAGTCAAGAAATCTGATGGTCTTAGTATGGTTTCTAGCTCTGAACCTACATTTGTCAACGGTCTGGTATTGACAACTGCTTCAACTTCTTTGACCACTGTTACTAATTGAGTGTCTTTGAGCATATGCTTTTCTAACGTTCCTTTAAGACAGTTTTTTACAAGTCCAACCAGCCTCTCGTAAAACCCTCCATGCCACGGTGCTAACTGGGGAATAAATCTCCATGTGATCTTGTTTTCTATGCAGTAGGAGTTTGACAATACTTCAGATGTTAATTTAAATTGTGTACCATTGTCTGATACAATAACTTTTGGAACTCCTCTGCAAGATATAAATCGTCTTAGTGCCAATAAACACTCTTCTGCTGTTAGATCTTGCACAACTTCTAAATGGACAGCTCGTACCGCCAAACATGTGAATTAACATATCCAGTGTTTGCCTTTATCTGTCTCTGTGCTCACAAATATTGGACCAAGGTAGTCAACACCAGTATAAGTATACGGAGAGCTATAGTTCACTCTTTCTGCTGGCAGTGCTGGTGGAGTGGGCAGTTTGTAAGGGCCGCTAGTATGTTTCTGGCACTGCGGACACTTTAATATAATTTTCCTAACTTGAGCTCGGCCTTGTGGTATCCAATATTGTTGTCTAATAAGGCTAAGGGTATGTGCTGTGCCAGTGTGGTAATTCGTTTCATGCATCTTCATGATCAGAGCATTCGTAAATTGACAGTCTTTTGGTAGCAGTATGGGATGTTTCATGTCATATGTCCAACAGGTATTAGACATTCTTCCTTTGCATCTCAATATACTGTCGACGTCTAGGAACAAACCTAAATTTCTTGTGAGATAAGTTTCTTTTCCTTTCATCTCTTCTGGAAAATAATTCTTTTGATTTCTACCATCGGTTCTGATTTTCTGTCTACTTCTTTCACTCTTTCCATGACTACATCAATATCATCCTGGGCTCCTGTGTCATGATCCTCATCCACAATCATTTCTTCATGTTGATCTCCAGTAACATTTTCATCAGGATAATGAGCATCCTGACCCTCCCCCATGATAAGCAGTGATCTGTGGTAGTCCAAAGATCTAGTCACAGGCCAGTTTATTTCATCTTGTAACAAGAATTCTGGTCCATTGAACCATAACTCTTTCTTCTTTAGCCATAAGTCTGGTCTGGTCGCCAGGTCAGCAGGATTCTCGTTAGTATTGACATAGTATGGTTGTATTTCTTTATGTTGTTTAATCTCGTCAATCCGTTTAGCAACAAATGGAGCTAACAATTTGTTTGACCGCATCCAGCTCAAAACAATAAGACTGTCCGTCCATAGAAATTGTTTTTCTATTGGTATCGCCAGACTATTCTTCACATATTGTACAATGAGGCATCCAAGTAGTTCTAGCTTAGGTATTTTTAAAGCATCCTTTTCTTTCAATGGTGTGACTCTGGATTTTGCCATTAGGAAAGCTGTTTTTGTTTGCTTTCCATCATTGATTCGCAGATAAACCACCGCAGCATAAGCATCTTTTGAAGCATCCGTGAAACAATGCAATTCCAGTTTCTGTCTAATGTTTTCTTCGATGCCAAGGTAGCGGGGTACTTCTATCGTTTTGATAATGTTCAGGTTTTGTGTAATTTCTTCCCATAAATGAAGTAAATCATCTGGTACATTTTCATCCCATTTTAATTTTCTTCGGCAAAGTTCTTGAAACAACATTTTAGCTGATAAAACAAGTGGAGCCACAAATTCACAAGGATCATAAATCCGGGCCAATGTTTTCAAAACTTCTTTTCTTGTTTTCGGAGTTTTATTATCCGTGTTTTCTTTATACTTAAGTGTCTTTTTCCAAATTCCACATCAAACCGAGTATTTTGACTTCATTTTCTCCTTTTGATTTGTCATTTGATGTCCATTCCTTAATGTTCATAGATAGTTCTTCGAATACATCATTTGTCCGGTTGTAAAGTTCTATGGCTTCATTCTTAGTCTAAGCTCCTGTTACCAAATTGTCAACGTAACATCTGTCGGCCACTTCTTTCAAAAGCGAACCATCTTTTTTTTTCAATACTCAATACTCTTTCTGTGACATGTGATGTCTGATTAATGCAGTAAGTAAAAATGGACTTGATATTATTCCAAATGGAACTTTAGTAAATCTCAAATGTATTATATTATCTTCTGTTGGTTCTTTGTTTATATCTCTTAACCACAAAAATCTTGTAACTTCTCTATCTTCTTGTTGAAGGCCGATTTGCAAAAATGCCTTCTCTACATCTGCAGTAATACCGATTTTATATAATCTAAATGAAATAAGAAGTGCAGTCAAATCTTCAAGCATTGATGGTCCTCTGTAAAGGCACTCGTTCAAACTTTTTTCTTCTTTGGTCTTCGCTGAAGCGTCATATACTATTCTTCCTCTTTTCCCTTCTTGCTTCACCATGTGATGAGGCAAGTAGTGTATGGGTGGTGTGCTCTGCTGGTAGGGATTTTCAGGTTTCTTTATTTCTTCTATAATCTCTGTCTTTAATTGTTCTTTCAATATTGAATCATATTCTCGAACAGTTTTCATATCGAGTCTTTTAAATATTCCTTTAAGTCGACCAAACGCCAATCCGTAATTAGTTGGAAGTTCTGGTGGGCATTGCACCCAAGGCCATTTGACTTGACATCTTCCGTTTTCATATTTTACCGTTTTATTGAAATATTCAACTGATTCATCTTCTTTCGACGCCTTTGGAGAATCTGTGATGCCAATTCCCTCTAACGACCACAGAAACTTTATGTCGATACTACGGAGTGGAAGATCAGGTTCACAAACATCCTTCACTCTGTTCTAGGCATTATTCAAAGTACACGCGTGCTGCCACACGCAACATTCTACGCTTCTAATAGTGCACGAGAGTTCTTCCGACAGAAAAAAAATTTGCTAGCGCAATACATTTTACAAACAAACATGAAACGAACGTCTGATTTGTTTATTAGGTTGTCGTTGTCATGGAGTCTATCATTGGTCCATCCCGTCACGCAAAGTTAACCGCCATTTTTCGAAATTAAAAAAAAAATGAGGTCATGTTAAATTTTCCAACAGCATCTTCACCAAACTTTGTGGCGGCGTTTCTTTGCCTGGGTTCTATAACTAATGGGAAATATAACTATTCTACGAGTATCTGCTGATTAAGGTACTTTAAGATGTATGGCAGCGACGTTATCAGGTTACGAATTTCAAATCAATACCCAACGGTACAAACAGTTAGAGAGTTCCACTATGTGAGTCGATCGTATCGCGACCGGAGCCCAACTTGGCCCCGGGAGGATGCTTCCACCGTCCCCTCCATCCTCATCCTTACACCAACCTGAATACGGTCTTTAAACTATTCAACAATACAATAGAACTATCGTCTCACATAGTGGGCGAATACATGGAACTAAACTCACCTAGTTTCAGCAACCGGTGAGACCAGACTCCTCGCTGGACTTCTCCTGTTCTCCGCTACTCAGGGCGTGCCGATCCTTCTCGTCGTCCCGCCAAAAGTGCATTCTAATTTACGCGCCTAAGTTACAAATGACACTCACCTTCAGTGTTGCCATAATAAGAAATTACGTTTCTACTACTTCCTAAGAGGGTTTTGATTGCAAAGTTATGTTTGTTATGTAAATTCTCACCTAAATAAATGTTTGCGATCGCGGAACTCCGCGACAACACTGCCGCATGTAAGTTCGCATTTTAAGTTTTGAGGCAAAAGTGATTTGTTATCATTTCAGCACTAACGTGGTTGTGGATACATTTTAAGAATCTTGTTTTGGTAGGAAGTAGGGTAAGTGTGCCCGTGTGGTGGGTTGAGATCGGGTGCTTAAAATTTAAACACATAAATTATTTAATATTTTGAAAAATTACCCATGATAATTCGATTCTGCTCTCGATCCTAAACAAACTACTTTCTAGTATTGCGTTAATTCATTAACACATTGTATAATTCCTTTTCTTTTGTGGATGGTTTGAAGTACCAGCAAACTTGGAGCTTTTTGTAATGTAACTTTTTATTACTTTATTGATTCAAATTTGTATATATTTTTTTTACACACAAACGTGTGTAAAACGAATGAGATTTATCTGTGGAAACTTTTAGTTGGCAATGTTGTTTTATAAAAATGTTGATACCCTACTATCCTGGAATTAGTCCGTAAGTTTTCCTAAAATGAATAAAATAAAAAATAAAATAAAAATTTCAGAGGCGCGTGACTCAGCGCGACGTTCACGTTCGGCGGTTACACGCTCTTCGTGGTGCGTGATTGTTTCAGAGGCGCGAGACTCAGCGCGACGCTCACGTTTGAAAGTTAGGCGCTCCTCATGATCTATATCGGATTCTTGAGACCTAATCGCCCTCAACCTTATAGCATTCCTAGGTCCCTGGGAAAGATTCGATCTTTTTCTTGCTGGCATTGTATGCTAATAATTTGTGCACCGTTTCCGTTAGAAAAAATCGTGGAAGCCTTTACGTCGCAACTCTTTTCACAAAATCTGAAAAAAAATATGTGTTTGTAACAATATTGATTTTTACATCGGTACCGGTAATATTCTGTAATCATAAAATCATTTAGTTGTACTTCATGGTTTACATACCTTCAGTTATTGAACCAAACAAATCTAAACATGTAATTTTTTATTTCGTTGCACAATAAGAAATATTAAAATTGTAATAATATTAAAATTTCTGCAGTCTGATTTTATTTCATAGACGATTTTTTTTCGTATTTCCATCAATCAACAACCAAAGAGAAATAAAATCAACAACAACATATAATAGGTACTTTTTAATTGCTCTCAATGAATAATATACAACTTTGAGAGGTTTTCGACTTGAAATATATGTATAAGGTTTCGACCTATTTTCAACTGATGACACAAATGATGATATTTTTGACAATGTGGGCTACATTGTCAAAAATACGTTGAGCTCTTTAAGCTACGAAAAATATAAAGCGACAAAGATCAAGCCTGTTGGTTTGTGTCGATCTCTGAAGCATACAATTTTGTACTGTACCAGAGATTTTTGTTGCTGGATTACTATTACTCAGCCATTTTTCGAGATGTTTTTTATATATTATGTCACTCGGGGATATAAAATGTCACTATACAAAGTTTCATAAAAATCCGTTCAGTGGTTTCTGCGTGATGAGCGTTCAAACAAACAAACATAAAAATTAAAAACCTATCTAACATGTTCAGTTACTGATTTTAAGTCACCCTGATTGGTTTTTTTCCGAATATATTCAATGTACAGACTTTTTTGCGTTTACGATTTTATAATAGGTATAGATATAACCGTAGTATTTAACCAGGAAGCTGGCTTAGGTATTGTCTATACCTTGGAGTACAGACTGCCTAACAAGCGGTGAAACATGATAATACTCCTTGGTGGTCGGTAATCATCGTTCTTCTTTCGTAAATTCTCGTCGTTATCATAGAGATAGTAAGTACTAATGGTCGTTATTTTCGACGTTACTTTGTCCCTTTCTAATCCAACGACAAAAATTTTAGCTCCTGTAATACATTACGTCACGTCATTGGATAAAAAGGGACACAAAAACGTTGGAAATATCGACGACCGAGACGTGCGAAAGAAGGTCGAACATTACCGACCACCATGGTTTCTTGTTTCCATGGTGGTCGGTAATGTTCGACCTTCTTTCGGAGGAGTAACAGAGTAACATCCTTTATGATTCTAAAATCCTTGGTTCAACTAGGAGGAGTAACATCCTTTATGATACTAAAATCCTTGGTTTAACTAACTGAAACCAGGAAGGTGGCATAGGTATGCCGAAACCACTAATGGATACCAATATTCCTTACAAATATTGAAACACGACAATTGAATATGACGTTCGTTAAGGTTCATCCTTTTAAGGGTTTCGCAGTCAAACAAGGAACCCTTATTCTTTCGTCCATTCTGTCTGTCTGTCTGTATGCTTCTGTCTCGAGATATCTGCGCTTTCTGGGTTCGGATAATGAATACCATCTTCCTTACAAGCGGTGAAACATGAAAAAAGTCCTTGGCGGTCGGTAATGTTACGTAAATCGATCGTACGTCGATGTTTCCGACTTTAGGTTTGTTCCTTTCTAATCAGAACAATAATTAAACACAATTTGTTTGGTAAATACAAACCAAAAATATATTTTATGGTAGTACGGAACCCTCGGTGTGCGAGTCCGACTCGCAACTGGCCGGTTTTTTTTAATTTCATTGCCTATTTTATAGCTCAAAAATAATTTATATTAAGTCATATGAGTGCATCGGTATTAATATTAATAATTTAAAATACTTCTGGGACACATAATTTTGATTTCTATGTTGCGTAGCGATTTTTTTTAATATACTTTAATATAGTCCTTTTGTTACTTAATGGTTTCGGTTACAGTTTAAAAGTCCAATTAGTAATTACTCCCTACCCCACCTAACAAAACTCCGTAAAAAGACTGGGTTAACAGCTTATCCAAGAATGCAGGTAAACAGTCAATCCCAACAATGGAGTAAATGGTTACCCTACTGGTGTTTTTAATTCAATACAACAGTACATACAGAAACTAATTTTACCCCATATGAACTTGTATTTGGCTATACCTACCTACTAATTTAACAACAACAATAGATCCTGTATACAACTATTATAGCTATCCCCTAGAGTTAAAGTACAGAATTCAAAAATCGCAAATGGAAGCTAAAGAAAATTTGTGTAAGAGTAAGCAATTAAGAAAGCTACGATATGACACTTATGTTTATCCTATTAGTTATAAGTTATAAGTCAGGAGATTTAATTGTGATAAAAAAATTAAAATTATACCAAATTAGAACCCTTACATTTAGGCCAATTTACTGTTGTAAAAGATTTAGAACCAAATGTTATCATTTTAAAATAGAACACGACTGTACCATAAATAAAATAAAAATAAAAACTGTTTGTTGCAAATTTATTAGTAGTTAACTAAGATCAATGTACTACTAGATTAAGATAAACAATTTTAAGGACTTTATTTTTATTTTCGGTAGGCGTGTGACGTAGTGACCTACCATTATATATGTAATTGACTTAGGTTATTTGAGGCATTACTAAATGAGACTTTTCTTGAAAACACTCGTATTCTTTAACGACAACTCCCGCCCTGACAAGCTGCCGGAAAAGTGCAGGTCGTTTCCCACGCCACCACGCCTAAAACTACATTGTTAGGCGAGCGCTGGTAGCAGCCAATATCCCATGCATCATGGCTTGAACCGTGGTGACGGAAAGAGACCAGATGGCCTAGCATTGGCAGGTACCTTGGGAGAAGGGTAGGTCCCTGTTGTGGGATGCGACTTGCGACTGCACCTACGCACCATCTCATCTGTAAGGTACCACGCGGGTGGCTGGATCAGCGGCAGAAAGCGCAGCTCACTTCAAGCACACCTGGTATCAAGCCTATATGAGGGCCCATATCTGTTCGCGCCAGTGGTAGTGGAAACCGCATGGCCTTGGGGAGCTGCGGCCAAGAAGTTTATAAAAGACCTGGGCTGTAGATTGCGGGAGAAGGGCAATGACCCTCCCTCTGGGGCGTTTCGTGTGAAACGTATATCTTTAGATTTCAAATTCCAATGTGACAATGCTGCCAGCGTAATAGGTGCGTTCGATACAAATACGACACGGGGCGAGTTATTCGAGTAAGCAGGTTTGTATTTGAAATTTGTTTTTCTGCATTTTCTGAACTAAATAAACTAAATGGTTTTAATGATATATTGCATGATTGATTTTCAATTGACGTACCAGGAGAGCAGAACTGTACAAGAGGTCTTAAGTTTGATCTTTTGTACTATTCTGCTCTCCAGTAGGCCTCGCATGCCACCCCCGAGAAAACGATAACAATCGAGATGTGCCTCCATCCTTATTATTTTACGTATGCCAGAAAGAGCGCGTGTCAGAATATAGGGAGAGCTAGGGGCTATAATATTCATGGCATATTGTCAGGATTAGGTTCATAAACTATTCGACCAATTTATCATATAATTTAATATAATTAAAGCACTTTAAGGCTAAATATATTCTGATAGTGTTCCTACATCGTATCGAACCTATCATATTATGTGTATGTGTATGTTTTTTATGTTGTACCAGATGCCCCATAAGAAATGGAAAGGTTATCATGATACCATCGTCATCCCATCTGCCGTCCCCAGTTCAGGACACTGGTCTACAATGAGGATGAGGAAAGTATATGTACAGAAATGATTTCAAATGAAAGGCCAGAATCAGAATAGTCGAATATTATTTAATTCTTTGACTATCCTTAATATATCTTTGAATATATTTTATATCTTTGATTCTACATTACTTCTGGTTCACTAGTGTCCTCCTATCTAAACCATAGGGCATATGGAGAAGAACCAGACAAAGAAACTCCATGTAGGACAACCAAAACACATTATAGAAAATCACACATAAGAATTAGGTATTATAAATTAACCATAATTATACGGTAGCAAACACAAGTTACTTAAACTGAACAAATAATAAATATGGCGTAACACTTACACTTGGGCAGCGTGACCACCTCTGTGATCTTTGGTAGAATTCCTCACTTTTATGACAAACCACCTCTTTTATAGATTTACCACCACACTTCACGATGGTTCGGAATGGCGGCAAATCCATCCAGGAAATGAAGTTTGTTCACAATATTATAATACGTACTTAATCATTTCTAAATTATAATTATTACCTCACAAATTATACTATGATTTTAGGATGATTATAACTGTATAATTAATATCACAATTACAACAAGATTCACCATAATAAGTTACTAAACACTGTCAACAATGGTTTGGTTTTTAATAGATGTTGCCAGTCTAAAATAGAAATGTAGATGACTCGATTAACATAAATAATTTAGATTCAAACTCATGATACGACTTAAGACTCGACTCACAAATCATTCAATCAAATAAAGTCTTATATTCTAACACGCGCATGACGTTTTTCTCGTTTAAACGCTTTGTCGTGGGTGGCATGCTAGCCCTGCAGTAGGTCGACTGGTACTTCTCAATATTTATTTATTAGCCTTGTACACGATAAAATAATAAAAAAGTTTGCATTGTTGATATATTGCAACTCGCACTTGGCCGATTTTATAAGAGCTGATGATTGAAAAAAGCAGACACACATAAAAAAATCGCTCGTGAACTGTACATGACGTAGACTCGACGTAGAGGGAATCACTACAAAGAGAAGCGGCGCGGCGTAACGGGAAAGTGGTGTGCCGAGAATAATTAAAAAAAATATGTTTTTCAAGATTTTATTTTACCACTTTGTCGGCGTGATTATAGCTACGTATCCACTAGGCAGCATTTGACGCGCAACACGTGACGCTCAACATGGGCAACGTTGCAAAGCAACGCGCGACGTCGCGGAACTTCAACTTAATTTGTCACAACATGTTCGGCAACGTCGCGCGTTGTTTAGCAACGTTGCCAAACATGTTGAACGTCACGCCGTGTTGCGCGTCAATTGTGGCTAAGTGTATACGAGACTTAACAGTATACCCATGCCAAATTAACATCAGGTGAGATCGGGGTCAAATGCTTTCCTATCAGACATAAAAAAAAAAAAAAAAAAAAATTACAGCTTTCTAGTACCAAGCGTCTCTGAGCTAAGCCGCGGACAGACATGGAGAAACTGTAAGGGTTCCTTATTGACTACGGAACCCTAAAAAGTGGTTACGTCAATAAGGACAGCAATAAGGTAGCGATCTCCTTTTTTAACTAGAGCGAATTTGCTATGTTACCATCTACGTTTGCAATGCATTTGTTAAAACGTAGTGATTATATTCTCTTTGGCATTCTTTATTTTTCTTTAATACAGCCCTGGACTAAGATAGAAATGGCTTATGCACAATATCGTCGTAATTTGGAAGAATAAATAAAAAAAAAACAAAAAACCTAGAAAATGATAAGTAAGTACTGGACTTTTGCGTTTTGATTATGTATCGACACAAATAATACCTACAGATTTTTTTGAAGCCAGCATGGTTAGGGTGTCGTAAAGAGGGTCCCACATTAAGAAAAATTTTACGCTAATTTTATATGGAGCTGGGAAAATTTTGATCGAAATTCTATGAACCATCGACTTAGTCGAATTTTCGGGTGAAATTAGTATGGGGGCTGGAATTGTAAAATTTTCAAAATGAACTTTTTATTTTATTTTTGCATGCGGAAGGGTGGGTTTACGGATGTTTCGAAATTTATGATGTCTGTATCAGAACCGAAACAGAGCGTCCCACTTCATTACTCGGTTAGGTTAGCGAGGAGCGAAGCGACCAGCATGTTAGGTATCTTGCAACCCACAGCGCACAAGCCGAGTGAGCGGAGCGAGCGTGCCGCGGCAGCGGTCGACGAATTGCTACTATTTACCTAGTCTACCCAGAAACGATTCCTATATGTGAACCTTGGCGGCACCCAAGGGACCTGCACAGTGTCTGGGTCTTCACGTCACTTTATTAAGTATTTAAACTTATTTGTGCAGGACTGATTAATAAAAATGACCGTAGGTTTATATTCTTGATTTATTTTTTGAAAAATCGTTTTCCAAAACTTCACTAGACAAAAGTCATATAACAATTGTTTTATTCATAGACTAATTAGAAAGAACAACCGTTGTTTTATTCTAAATTGGAATAAAACGTCAAACATTAATTCTTTTTAACCGACTTCAACAAAAGGAGGTGATTCTCAATTCGACCTGTATGTTTTTTTGTGTTTTTTTGTATGTTTGTGACCTGATTACTCGTCAATTATGAATTGACCTTGTGATGATTCTTTTTCTGTTTGGTAGATCATACTTCAGAGGTGGTCCCACATAAATTTTATCGAAATTGATTCATGATTTTCTACAAGAATAACAAATATATTATACACAGATGACGTTTTGGATTGTTGATTCGGACCAAAGTCTACAATTATTCGGATTTTAAATGTCATATCATGGTCATAACCAAGAAGCTTTAAATGTAATACAGAAGTCTGTGTTTTAAATACATATAGTACTAGCTGTTGCCCGCGACTTCGTCCGCGTGGACATGTGTAAGTGATCTTTAAATATATCATATATTTAAAGATCACTTACACATTATGTACAGGTAGTTACAAAACAAATTATTAACAGTACCTATATAAATACATTTTACAGATCTAACAAACAGTGTAGTTACGTGGTAGTTACAGAATTTCTATGTACACAATGTTCGTGGTCTGATGGCAAGAAAATAAAGGCCCTCAGAGCTCGTCACTCGTGAGCAGGCAACATACAGCTGTCCGTGTAAAAAACATCTCGTCGTCAGATCAACACCGGCAGCCTGAAGCGTCTGACCCTGCGACTTGTTGATTGTAATTGCAATACAGACGCTCACTGGAAACTGCACGCGCTTGAACTGAAACGGGAAAGTTGTTTAGGATGAGGGGAATGCGCGGTATAAAAACAGACTCACCAGCGCCGCAACCTGTTAGAATTTCTGCCTCAATGAGGTTCCTCTGCAGTGACACTACCTTCAGCCGAGTTCCGTTAAACAGTTTTGGAGGGGTCAAATTTCGCAAAAGTGTAATTGGAACTCCAACTTTCAGGACAATAGAGTGTGCGGGGAGCCCGGATGCACTCAAAGAGTTAAGAAATTCTGTGGGATATACCGTGACACTGCCCTGGTCGATGACTGCATTAATTGATGTGTACACAACCTCGTCCCCCTCGATCTCGCTGAGCATGCGATCATTTATTGTTGATGTCTGTCAGTCTGATTTTATTTCATAGACGATTTTTTTCGTATTTCCATCAATCAACAACCAAAGAGAAATAAAATCAACAACAACATATAATAGGTACTTTTTAATTGCTCTCAATGAATAATATACAACTTCCTTGAGAGGTTTTCGACTTGAAATATATTGTAACGAGATAGGCTATCATGCTAGCTATTCGTTCGGTTCACAAATATAACATTAGTCAGATATAGTTTCTAAGAACATAAATCTAATAATAGAAATTAACTTTAAAAAGAATAAAAATCCTTGAATAAATTAAATAAGTGGGAAAGCCGCATGATCTAAGTAGTATGTTTTACGAAATAATACTAATATTGCATTATCTTAAGGCGAAACGTAACAACCTTATTTCTATAGTTATAGAGATCATTATCGTTGAAAGAATAAATATCTTCAGAATTAACTGGACACGACCTTATTTTCATCGAGTTAAGGTTCAATTTTGTTTGTTAAAATTTCGCCCACTTTGCACACTTCGATCACTTTGTCCATATTGCCCATATCGACCACCTTTTGATGAGCATAAATAGGCGGGTTCGAGAGGGGGACGGGTCATTCAACGATTAACATTCTTTGAGCTCACTCGCTGCCGGTTGGTGTTTTGATTTTATTTAAATTTTCTACGTACCTACTTTTGGGAGGTTTTGTTGATAATTTGTAAAGTAATTCAAGGGGAAGCGGTAAACTTTCTTTATTGATTTTGGGATAAATTCTGGGGTTTTCATATCTTTAATTATTTACTAAATTCATTTATTTGGGGTTAATGTTTAAATTGTGAGCTTGAAGGGTATTACGGAACACGATGAAGTATCGTGGGTTATAGGCTCCTTTTACACCTTGCGGTGTTAAAGGTGAAAGCGCTTATAGCTTCCATTGTATAGCCTGGTCTTGTGGTGTGCCAGGGATCGTTCTTAACCGACATAACGATCTATAGCCACATAGGTTTCGTAAGCTGGGTATATTGTTACGGGGTATCCCACCGTCGAAGTGGAGGGAGTCCTTTAGGGGGCCTTAGTACCTTATGCTCGGCGTGCGAAATCTAGTCCACTTAACATATGACACTTTTACTATAGGGACCGTTCATATCACAACTTATGGCTTCGGCCATGATATGAGCATTACACATGGAATAGGGTTAGGTACACTTAGAGGGCTCCACCCTCGAACCTTTTAACTTAGCTAGTCAGAAGGTTTCTTCCCTAGACAATCACGGGGAGACCTACATTACACACCTACACAATTAAATGTAAATGTGAGGCCTGCCTCTAGTATTGCGGAATACTCTTACACCGGAGTGTTTCAAACCTTAGGGAATCTTCTTTAGAATAGGAATATTTTAGACATTGGTTAGTTTATTAAATTCACGTTTATTGTAGGAATAGGCTAGGCTAGGATAGGTATCATAGCTACTTAGATTAATATTGGGAATAATTGATGTTAGAATTCATAGGAAAATAATATTATCTTGATCTTAATTAATTAGGGAGGTAATTTTAAACTCTAACAATATCTTCTCTTTACAATATTGGTTTTATAGTAGATTGGTACTAAGTTGATAAATTAGTATGAACTTATCTTCAAAGTTGCTGACTATTTAATAGAGAATGTTAAGCATATTAAAGAAAGACACATCCACTGAATTTGCTCAGATTCATAGTTTATTTTCCTAGTATTATACTAACTGTCTCAATAACTCTGACAAACTGACTAGAACTACAAATAAAAGTAATCATTATAGTCCTCTATTTTAATATTAAATACTTACTCATACTTACTGGTTTCATATTAAAGTTGTTGAATACTTGAAGGTATCACTGTAGAGGTTCTGGCCACATCTTCTCTGCAGTTAGGTCCCTAGTGACGTGGTAGTAAAATCCTTTTTAGGCCATACACCCTATCCAATAGAAGTATTTGAGAAGGAACTTTATTTACAAGATTTACATAAGAAGTCCTAATTAAGAAATCTAAATATTAATAATATAACATAATAAACCTCTTGAAAAAGTCAACTTGAGGTCCTGATAGTTTTTGCTTGTCTTTGGGTGAGCAGAGAGCAGCCCGTAGCTAATCTCCATACAAAAATGATTGGAGACGTTACACTTCAAAACATAAAGCTGAAAATATCATTAATTCTACTCATATTCCAAATGTCTACCAAATGATGACATTCACAACATAAATATTTAATATTCTTCTCTGATAATTCTAGTATCCGGCCACATGGTTGGGGTCTCCCCTAAAAAACAATCACAATGTTGTCTAAATCAATTTATGCTTACCATTTTCTCATGATATTTATCTAATTCAGACTTATGTATACTTGGTTAGGTTAGGTATTATTCAGGTTAGAACTATTTTGGGTACATTGCAAATAAGATCTAGGTCTCTAAGTCCTTCTAAAAGAATCTGAGTTTCTACTACATAATGTGGGTTCCTAGACGATCACTTCTTATGGCCAATTTTTAGTTTAAGCTTAAATAATTAGGTAGATTTAAGTTTAGATGTAAATTAAGTCGGTTGTTATGAAATAGTTCTTTGGATAACTTAAGGATTAGGTATTACATATCATTAGGTTATTAGAATCGATTAAAAAAGGTAGTCTTAGTTATGTAATAAATAATTTAGTAAGTAGTGGGTATATAGGATCTAGTATAGATAGATAGGATTAGGGAGGTCAGTTACAATATGTATAAGGTTTCGACCTATTTTCGACACAAATGATGACAGCCCTCATTGTCAAAAATACGTTGAGCTCTTTAAGCTACGAAAAATATAAAGCGACAAAGATCAAGCCTGTTGGTTTGTGTCGATCTCTGAAGCATACAATTTTGTACTGTACCAGAGATTTTTGTTGCTGGATTACTATTACTCAGCCATTTTTCGAGATGTTTTTTATATATTATGTCACTCGGGGATATAAAATGTCACTATACAAAGTTTCATAAAAATCCGTTCAGTGGTTTCTGCGTGATGAGCGTTCAAACAAACAAACATAAAAATTAAAAACCTATCTAACATGTTCAGTTACTGATTTTAAGTCACCCTGGTTGGTTTTTTTCCGAATATATTCAATGTACAGACTTTTTTGCGTTTACGATTTTATAATAGGTATAGATATAACCGTAGTATTTAACCAGGAAGCTGGCTTAGGTATTGTCTATACCTTGGAGTACAGACTGCCTAACAAGCGGTGAAACATGATAATACTCCTTGGTGGTCGGTAATCATCGTTCTTCTTTCGTAAATTCTCGTCGTTATCATAGAGATAGTAAGTACTAATGGTCGTTATTTTCGACGTTACTTTGTCCCTTTCTAATCCAACGACAAAAATTTTAGCTCCTGTCATACATTACGTCACGTCATTGGATAAAAAGGGACACAAAAACGTTGGAAATATCGACGACCGAGACGTGCGAATGAAGGTCGAACATTACCGACCACCATGGTTTCTTGTTTCCATGGTGGTCGGTAATGTTCGACCTTCTTTCGGAGGAGTAACAGAGTAACATCCTTTATGATTCTAAAATCCTTGGTTCAACTAGGAGGAGTAACATCCTTTATGATACTAAAATCCTTGGTTTAACTAACTGAAACCAGGAAGGTGGCATAGGTATGCCGAAACCACTAATGGATACCAATATTCCTTACAAATATTGAAACACGACAATTGAATATGACGTTCGTTAAGGTTCATCCTTTTAAGAGTTTCGCAGTCAAACAAGGAACCCTTATTCTTTCGTCCATTCTGTCTGTCTGTCTGTATGCTTCTGTCTCGAGATATCTGCGCTTTCTGGGTTCGGATAATGAATACCATCTTCCTTACAAGCGGTGAAACATGAAAAAAGTCCTTGGCGGTCGGTAATGTTACGTAAATCGATCGTACGTCGATGTTTCCGACTTTAGGTTTGTTCCTTTCTAATCAGAACAATAATTAAACACAATTTGTTTGGTAAATACAAACCAAAAATATATTTTATGGTAGTACGGAACCCTCGGTGTGCGAGTCCGACTCGCAACTGGCCGGTTTTTTTTAATTTCATTGCCTATTTTATAGCTCAAAAATAATTTATATTAAGTCATATGAGTGCATCGGTATTAATATTAATAATTTAAAATACTTCTGGGACACATAATTTTGATTTCTATGTTGCGTAGCGATTTTTTTAATATACTTTAATATAGTCCTTTTGTTACTTAATGGTTTCGGTTACAGTTTAAAAGTCCAATTAGTAATTACTCCCTACCCCACCTAACAAAACTCCGTAAAAAGACTGGGTTAACAGCTTATCCAAGAATGCAGGTAAACAGTCAATCCCAACAATGGAGTAAATGGTTACCCTACTGGTGTTTTTAATTCAATACAACAGTACATACAGAAACTAATTTTACCCCATATGAACTTGTATTTGGCTATACCTACCTACTAATTTAACAACAACAATAGATCCTGTATACAACTATTATAGCTATCCCCTAGAGTTAAAGTACAGAATTCAAAAATCGCAAATGGAAGCTAAAGAAAATTTGTGTAAGAGTAAGCAATTAAGAAAGCTACGATATGACACTTATGTTTATCCTATTAGTTATAAGTTATAAGTCAGGAGATTTAATTGTGATAAAAAAATTAAAATTATACCAAATTAGAACCCTTATATTTAGGCCAATTTACTGTTGTAAAAGATTTAGAACCAAATGTTATCATTTTAAAATAGAACACGACTGTACCATAAATAAAATAAAAATAAAAACTGTTTGTTGCAAATTTATTAGTAGTTAACTAAGATCAATGTACTACTAGATTAAGATAAACAATTTTAAGGAATTTATTTTAATTTTTATTTTCGGTAGGCGTGTGACGTAGTGACCTACCATTATATATGTAATTGACTTAGGTTATTTGAGGCATTACTAAATGAGACTTTACTTGAAAACACTCGTATTCTTTAACGACAACTCCCGCCCTGACAAGCTGCCGGAAAAGTGCAGGTCGTTTCCCACGCCACCACGCCTAAAACTACATTGTTAGGCGAGCGCTGGTAGCAGCCAATATCCCATGCATCATGGCTTGAACCGTGGTGACGGAAAGAGACCAGATGGCCTAGCATTGGCAGGTACCTTGGGAGAAGGGTAGGTCCCTGTTGTGGGATGCGACTTGCGACTGCACCTACGCACCATCTCATCTGTAAGGTACCACGCGGGTGGCTGGATCAGCGGCAGAAAGCGCAGCTCACTTCAAGCACACCTGGTATCAAGCCTATATGAGGGCCCATATCTGTTCGCGCCAGTGGTAGTGGAAACCGCATGGCCTTGGGGAGCTGCGGCCAAGAAGTTTATAAAAGACCTGGGCTGTAGATTGCGGGAGAAGGGCAATGACCCTCCCTCTGGGGCGTTTCGTGTGAAACGTATATCTTTAGATTTCAAATTCCAATGTGACAATGCTGCCAGCGTAATAGGTGCGTTCGATACAAATACGACACGGGGCGAGTTATTCGAGTAAGCAGGTTTGTATTTGAAATTTGTTTTTCTGCATTTTCTGAACTAAATAAACTAAATGGTTTTAATGATATATTGCATGATTGATTTTCAATTGACGTACCAGGAGAGCAGAACTGTACAAGAGGTCTTAAGTTTGATCTTTTGTACTATTCTGCTCTCCAGTAGGCCTCGCATGCCACCCCCGAGAAAACGATAACAATCGAGATGTGCCTCCATCCTTATTATTTTACGTATGCCAGAAAGAGCGCGTGTCAGAATATAGGGAGAGCTAGGGGCTATAATATTCATGGCATATTGTCAGGATTAGGTTCATAAACTATTCGACCAATTTATCATATAATTTAATATAATTAAAGCACTTTAAGGCTAAATATATTCTGATAGTGTTCCTACATCGTATCGAACCTATCATATTATGTGTATGTGTATGTTTTTATGTTGTACCAGATGCCCCATAAGAAATGGAAAGGTTATCATGATACCATCGTCATCCCATCTGCCGTCCCCAGTTCAGGACACTGGTCTACAATGAGGATGAGGAAAGTATATGTACAGAAATGATTTCAAATGAAAGGCCAGAATCAGAATAGTCGAATATTATTTAATTCTTTGACTATCCTTAATATATCTTTGAATATATTTTATATCTTTGATTCTACATTACTTCTGGTTCACTAGTGTCCTCCTATCTAAACCATAGGGCATATGGAGAAGAACCAGACAAAGAAACTCCATGTAGGACAACCAAAACACATTATAGAAAATCACACATAAGAATTAGGTATTATAAATTAACCATAATTATACGGTAGCAAACACAAGTTACTTAAACTGAACAAATAATAAATATGGCGTAACACTTACACTTGGGCAGCGTGACCACCTCTGTGATCTTTGGTAGAATTCCTCACTTTTATGACAAACCACCTCTTTTATAGATTTACCACCACACTTCACGATGGTTCGGAATGGCGGCAAATCCATCCAGGAAATGAAGTTTGTTCACAATATTATAATACGTACTTAATCATTTCTAAATTATAATTATTACCTCACAAATTATACTATGATTTTAGGATGATTATAACTGTATAATTAATATCACAATTACAACAAGATTCACCATAATAAGTTACTAAACACTGTCAACAATGGTTTGGTTTTTAATAGATGTTGCCAGTCTAAAATAGAAATGTAGATGACTCGATTAACATAAATAATTTAGATTCAAACTCATGATACGACTTAAGACTCGACTCACAAATCATTCAATCAAATAAAGTCTTATATTCTAACACGCGCATGACGTTTTTCTCGTTTAAACGCTTTGTCGTGGGTGGCATGCTAGCCCTGCAGTAGGTCGACTGGTACTTCTCAATATTTATTTATTAGCCTTGTACACGATAAAATAATAAAAAAGTTTGCATTGTTGATATATTGCAACTCGCACTTGGCCGATTTTATAAGAGCTGATGATTGAAAAAAGCAGACACACATAAAAAAATCGCTCGTGAACTGTACATGACGTAGACTCGACGTAGAGGGAATCACTACAAAGAGAAGCGGCGCGGCGTAACGGGAAAGTGGTGTGCCGAGAATAATTAAAAAAAATATGTTTTTCAAGATTTTATTTTACCACTTTGTCGGCGTGATTATAGCTACGTATCCACTAGGCAGCATTTGACGCGCAACACGTGACGCTCAACATGGGCAACGTTGCAAAGCAACGCGCGACGTAGCAACGCGCGACGTCGCGGAACTTCAACTTAATTTGTCACAACATGTTCGGCAACGTCGCGCGTTGTTTAGCAACGTTGCCAAACATGTTGAACGTCACGCCGTGTTGCGCGTCAATTGTGGCTAAGTGTATACGAGACTTAACATGTATACCCATGCCAAATTACAGCTTTCTAGTACCAAGCGTCTCTGAGCTAAGCCGCGGACAGACATGGCGAAACTGTAAGGGTTCCTTATTGACTACGGAACCCTAAAAAGTGGTTACGTCAATAAGGACAGCAATAAGGTAGCGATCTCCTTTTTTAACTAGAGCGAATTTGCTATGTTACCTTCTACGTTTGCAACGCATTTGTTAAAACGTAGTGATTATATTCTCTTTGGCATTATTTATTTTTCTTTAATACAGCCCTGGACTAAGATAGAAATGGCTTATGCACAATATCGTCGTAATTTGGAAGAATAAATAAAAAAAAAACAAAAAACCTAGAAAATGATAAGTAAGTACTGGACTTTTGCGTTTTGATTATGTATCGACACAAATAATACCTACAGATTTTTTTGAAGCCAGCAACGTTAGGGTGTCGTAAAGAGGGTCCCACATTAAGAAAAATTTTACGCTAATTTTATATGGAGCTGGGAAAATTTTGATCGAAATTCTATGAACCATCGACTTAGTCGAATTTTCGGGTGAAATTAGTATGGGGGCTGGAATTGTAAAATTTTCAAAATGAACTTTTTATTTTATTTTTGCATGCGGAAGGGTGGGTTTACGGATGTTTCGAAATTTATGATGTCTGTATCAGAACCGAAACAGAGCGTCCCACTTCATTACTCGGTTAGGTTAGCGAGGAGCGAAGCGACCAGCATGTTAGGTATCTTGCAACCCACAGCGCACAAGCCGAGTGAGCGGAGCGAGCGTGCCGCGGCAGCGGTCGACGAATTGCTACTATTTACCTAGTCTACCCAGAAACGATTCCTATATGTGAACCTTGGCGGCACCCAAGGGGACTGCACAGTGTCTGGGTCTTCACGTCACTTTATTAAGTATTTAAACTTATTTGTGCAGGACTGATTACTAAAAATGACCGTAGGTTTATACTCTTGATTTATTTTTTGAAAAATCGTTTTCCAAAGCTTCACTAGACAAAAGTCATATAACAATTGTTTTATTCATAGACTAATTAGAAAGAACAACCGTTGTTTTATTCTAAATTGGAATAAAACGTCAAACATTAATTCTTTTTAACCGACTTCAACAAAAGGAGGTGATTCTCAATTCGACCTGTATGTTTTTTTGTGTTTTTTTGTATGTTTGTGACCTGATTACTCGTCAATTATGAATTGACCTTGTGATGATTCTTTTTCTGTTTGGTAGATCATACTTCAGAGGTGGTCCCACATAAATTTTATCGAAATTGATTCATGATTTTCTACAAGAATAACAAATATATTATACACAGATGACGTTTTGGATTGTTGATTCGGACCAAAGTCTACAATTATTCGGATTTTAAATGTCATATCATGGTCATAACCAAGAAGCTTTAAATGTAATACAGAAGTCTGTGTTTTAAATACATATAGTACTAGCTGTTGCCCGCGACTTCGTCCGCGTGGACATGTGTAAGTGATCTTTAAATATATCATATATTTAAAGATCACTTACACATGTTATGTATGACTCCTACCAACACCTGCACCGTCAGCTCTATTGACTTGCAGCCGCTGTGGAAGTTCGCGAGGCATGCCACACAACGTGACCGCTGACCTCATTCTAATTTTAATATTATATAGTGTCACTTTTCGGCCCAGCGTACCTAACTCCGGTCGCATCCAAATTCCTAGATTAAGACTTTTATTTGTAAAATGTAAATATAATTTAGTACCAATCTCTTCTCGTCTTCATTACACCTCCACTGTAGCCACCCACTATAATTGGCGCAGTCTTGGAGTTGTAGAGTCAGTTCGGGTTCATCAAATCTGTTCCTGCTGCTGATCGTCGTATCGCACGACTAATCTACAATATTACCTACGAGAGGCTGGCTATACGAGAGGTGAAGAGGATACCTATCCAGGCATTGATAGAACAAGGTTCCAAGACAAAGAAGAGATCTAGATATAATTTTTGTAAGTACGCATACCCTATTGGTTGCCAATTTCCTTTTTATATTAACGTTCCTTTTTCCTAACTACCTATTATACTTTAGTTAAATAATTTTTATTATAATTCTTCACGGCGGCCTTCCACTTTAGTAGATGCAATGGAATTTCTCACTTTATTCCATATCAATCATCATGTATTTTATAAATAATTCAAAATTTAGAATATTTCAATTCTTATAAAATTAACCCGCCCTAAGCCCACTTATTATAAAATTCAGTCATATGAAGTAAATCTTTCCGCATTTTTATGTATAAAGCCCCCTCTGCATGACTGAAAATAAAATTATCAATCCGAAATGGTTACCTCCCCACACGAATACCCTACCCGTAAAATGTTATTTTTTTCACCCCCTCAAAGATGGTAAGAAAAAGTTCAGATTAAAAATGGTTTTACCCTCAAAATATGGTTATATATGGTTTGGATGGTTTCAATTTAATAGCCCAACCCTTAAAGATGTTAGTTTCAATTAAAAATTTTAGTCAAATATCCCACCCCTCTTAAAGATAGTAATTCATATAGATAACCCACCCCTCATAATTGGTTTGAGTTGAGTTTTTATTAAAATATCATATAAATAGCCCACCCCTCATAGTTGGTCAGAGTTTCGAATAGAAATTTTAGCAAAATAGCGCACCCCTACAAAGAGAATTTCTTGTAAAATGGCCCACCCCCTCAAAGATGGTTAGATTTTCACTTACAATCTATTCAAAAAAAATACTAGCCCACCCTCTCAAAGATGTTAGAGGTTTGATAAAAAAATTTAGTAAAATAAACCCACACCTCTAAAAAATGTTTATCCAAATAAATAGCCCATCCCTCTAAGTTGGTTAGAGTTTAGATTAACATTTTTAGTAGAATATCTTACCCCCTCAAACGTGGTTATTCAAATAAATAGCCCATCCCTCAAAGATGGTTAGAATTTTGACTAACAATCTGTTCATATTATAAATAGCCCACCCCTCAAAAATGGTTAATTATGATCTTGATAGAGTTTACCTACTTAGTAATTTCAAACGATACCTACATATTTTAAAAACATTTTTTGTTACTTACCGGAACCCATTCAAGGTTATGTAGGTATTCAATAAACAGACTACTTATGCATTTTATTCAAGACAATGCAATGACCGTATACGCGGTGTATCGCGATTGCGGACTCAGTACTTGAATAAAATGTTTACTTGATTATTTATAAAATTAATTTCAACAGAATCAAATTTTAACAGGTTATAAATTATAATAAAATAAAGATACTTATTATATAGAAAGCTCTTTGAAACGTCATTTTAACTGACGGTTGCTGATAACGAGCAAAATACGTATCAGATACTTAACTACTCTTAACTTGCCTAATTTTTCAATTTATTGAGTGAAAAGGTGCAAGTTTCAGCTAGCGAAAGTAATAAATTAGAAAACATTAGAGAGATAATTAATTTTGATACTTATTAGAACTTTTTACATTATGAATACATACATACATACATATTTTTACATTATTATAGTAGTATATATATATATATATAGTAGTAGATACAAATCTTGATTTACCGATAAAAAAATAGTACCTACCTAGTTCTCTTTTCTATTCCGATAGACTATGTCATATAACTAACAGAAATATCTAATTATACTTTCCACTTCCTCACCCTGTTATGGCATCCAACTCCCAGGAACGTGTATAATAGAGGCAGAATGCCCGAAGTACTTATGTTATGAACTAAAGATTGGACATCAGATTCTGCAGTTGCAACGTGGCTGAATATTTCGAATTATACACCTATGGACCGGACCTAATGAATACCGAATACAAAATTGAAGGACTACAATCAAGTTCATTACCTAATATTCCACGGACAAAATCAACACAGAAATATTACAAAAACCGATGTTCCATTTAACCACAGTCGATCTCACAAACGTACCTGCAGAACATTCAAATACAATTTATTTATTAGCAATGCAAGATATCCGATTACAATGGAATCCGTCTATTTCCTTGTACAGTATTACATTACAGAGACATTTGCACTGATCGCTACCTATTTCATACGCCAAAGAAAGGCACACAAACTGAATTTAAAGAATCCAGGTGCGACATTTGCAGTAGACATCAGCAAATAGTCGCTCATCTTCGGGAGGGAGATGTTATGTATGACTCCTACCAACACCTGCACCGTCAGCTCTATTGACTTGCAGCCGCTGTGGAAGTTCGCGAGGCATGCCACACAACGTGACCGCTGACCTCATTCTAATTTTAATATTATATAGTGTCACTTTTCGGCCCAGCGTACCTAACTCCGGTCGCATCCAAATTCCTAGATTAAGACTTTTATTTGTAAAATGTAAATATAATTTAGTACCAATCTCTTCTCGTCTTCATTTCACCTCCACTGTAGCCACCCACTATAATTCACATTATGTACAGGTAGTTACAAAACAAATTATTAACAGTACCTATATAATTACATTTAACAGATCTAACAAACAGTGTAGTTACATGGTAGTTACAGAATTTCTATGTACACAATGTTCGTGGTCTGATGGCAAGAAAATAAAGGCCCTCAGAGCTCGTCACTCGTGAGCAGGCAACATACAGCTGTCCGTGTAAAAAACATCTCGTCGTCAGATCAACACCGGCAGCCTGAAGCGTCTGACCCTGCGACTTGTTGATTGTCATTGCGATACAGACGCTCACTGGAAACTGCACGCGCTTGAACTGAAACGGGAAAGTTGTTTAGGATGAGGGGAATGCGCGGTATAAAAACAGACTCACCAGCGCCGCAACCTGTTAGAATTTCTGCCTCAATGAGGTTCCTCTGCAGTGACACTACCTTCAGCCGAGTTCCGTTAAACAGTTTTGGAGGGGTCAAATTTCGCAAAAGTATAATTGGAACTCCAACTTTCAATCCCAACGAACAATAGAGTGTGCGGGGAGCCCGGATGCACTCAAAGAGTTAAGAAATTCTGTGGGATATACCGTGACACTGCCCTGGTCGATGACTGCATTAATTGATGTGTACACAACCTCGTCCCCCTCGATCTCGCTGAGCATGCGATCATTTATTGTTGATGTCTGTCAGTCTGATTTTATTTCATAGACGATTTTTTTTCGTATTTCCATCAATCAACAACCAAAGAGAAATAAAATCAACAACAACATATAATAGGTACTTTTTAATTGCTCTCAATGAATAATATACAACTTCCTTGAGAGGTTTTCGACTTGAAATATATGTATAAGGTTTCGACCTATTTTCGACACAAATGATGACAGCCCTCATTGTCAAAAATACGTTGAGCTCTTTAAGCTACGAAAAATATAAAGCGACAAAGATCAAGCCTGTTGGTTTGTGTCGATCTCTGAAGCATACAATTTTGTACTGTACCAGAGATTTTTGTTGCTGGATTACTATTACTCAGCCATTTTTCGAGATGTTTTTTATATATTATGTCACTCGGGGATATAAAATGTCACTATACAAAGTTTCATAAAAATCCGTTCAGTGGTTTCTGCGTGATGAGCGTTCAAACAAACAAACATAAAAATTAAAAACCTATCTGACATGTTCAGTTACTGATTTTAAGTCACCCTGGTTGGTTTTTTTCCGAATATATTCAATGTACAGACTTTTTTGCGTTTACGATTTTATAATAGGTATAGATATAACCGTAGTATTTAACCAGGAAGCTGGCTTAGGTATTGTCTATACCTTGGAGTACAGACTGCCTAACAAGCGGTGAAACATGATAATACTCCTTGGTGGTCGGTAATCATCGTTCTTCTTTCGTAAATTCTCGTCGTTATCATAGAGATAGTAAGTACTAATGGTCGTTATTTTCGACGTTACTTTGTCCCTTTCTAATCCAACGACAAAAATTTTAGCTCCTGTCATACATTACGTCACGTCATTGGATAAAAAGGGACACAAAAACGTTGGAAATATCGACGACCGAGACGTGCGAAAGAAGGTCGAACATTACCGACCACCATGGTTTCTTGTTTCCATGGTGGTCGGTAATGTTCGACCTTCTTTCGGAGGAGTAACAGAGTAACATCCTTTATGATTCTAAAATCCTTGGTTCAACTAGGAGGAGTAACATCCTTTATGATACTAAAATCCTTGGTTTAACTAACTGAAACCAGGAAGGTGGCATAGGTATGCCGAAACCACTAATGGATACCAATATTCCTTACAAATATTGAAACACGACAATTGAATATGACGTTCGTTAAGGTTCATCCTTTTAAGGGTTTCGCAGTCAAACAAGGAACCCTTATTCTTTCGTCCATTCTGTCTGTCTGTCTGTATGCTTCTGTCTCGAGATATCTGCGCTCAAAGTCAAAAGTTTCTTATTCAGCTTATGCAATGGCTACGGAACCCTATCATGGGCGAGATCGACACGTTCATGCCCGTATGGGTCCGTCGTCGATGTTTCCGGCTTTACGTTTGTCCCTTTCTGTTATCGACGACTGCCAAGGAGTATTTTCATGTTTCACCGCTCGTAAAGCAGTCTGCTCTCCAGATATAGACAATAAATGTTACATAGTTTATTTATTTCCCGCGACTACCATCTGTGGAATAATATGGTGAAAGCGAGGTCGAGCCGATTCTGGCAGCAGCACCAGGTGGTGCTGCTGCCAGAATCGGCTCCATAAGAGGACACTCCTCAACGGTTACGAGCACTGACTGCCATTTTGTTTACACGTTCAGTTTTGATAGCAAAACACGTATTTAACCAAGTTTTGGTGCTGAAGCCAGGAATGTCTCCTCGACGGTTAACAGCATTCGCTTATAAGTTTTTGTACACGATCGGGGTTAAAAGCAAAACTAACATTTTAACCAAGATCTGGTGCTGAAGCCAGGAAACCGGTGTGAAGATGGCAGCCAAAACTAAGCAGCCAAATTACCCGACCAAATTTAAATGTCATGAAATTAAGTGCGCTTAACTACTACTAAATGCACTGAACCATTATCTCCTGTATTGTTTAGGCCTTATACTACCCGTTTGTACCATCGACATAATCGAAGTTGATTTTATAACTACCTTTTCATAATTTAATTTTTTTTCTACTACTATTTATGATTTAGCCACAATGAGACCTACACTAGTTTATTGTCTAGTTTCTTATACTATCTGAAGAAATTGTCGCTATTTTCGAATTCGATTTTAAACCTATCTTTTTTAGCGACCAAAAGTTAGCTGCCATTTTTTTCGTAGTACCCTCGTTAGATTAATTTTTCTGCAACTAGATCTGATCTAGCCATGATCAGAATCTGAACTAGTTTGTTGTTTAATCCTTCTACTATCTGTGTGTATAACCGTCATATTCAAATTCGATTTTGCAACTACTTTTTTCTTGCTATCAAAAGTTAGCAGGCCGGAATCTGAAGTCACTCTCGTTTAATTAGTTTTTCTACTACTAGATCGAACCTAGCCACTACCACACCTATACCACTTTGTTGCTAAATCTTTATACTACCTGAAAGTACAATCATAATCTCTGAAATCGATTTTTGAACGAAGTTATATGCATTCAAAATATTGAGTGACCTCCAAAAATTGTTCGTAAGAAATGACCGAAATCTCCGTCTTTGAGACATACAACTGGGTTTCATTGATTATCCGGTATTCTTAGGTGTATACAGAATGTAACAAAACACCTTAGTAATTGTAATGCCTAGGGGTTCCTTGATCAGGGTTGGAAACAAATAAGCATCAATTTACGAACAGTGAAGTAACTATATTTCCTTCGTTACAAATCTAAACGATAAACGGATCCGTTGTACAAGTATGCAATGATAACAAAATGATAACAAAAATTAAAAAAAGGAAAACAAAATTTAAAACCATTTTCTGAACGAGGCTCGAACCCGAGACAACTCAAGCTGGAAGCGTCTCCTAAACCGTTGGACCAACGCCTCGTATAACTGAATGGACGAAAACCTCAAACGCTTTTAACCCTTAATTTTAAGTTTTGGCTGCCAAATTCACTTAAATTTTATTATCGGTACAAACTTGGCTGCAATTCGATAGATGGCGTTGACATCGAATTAGTTTCTCTACTGGATTGAATCTAGCCTAGGTCAGACCTATACTAGTTTAATGTTTGGTATTTTTGTTACCTGTGTGTATCGTCGTTATCATCCAATTCGATTTCATACGTTTGTTTCAACAAAAAGTTCGCAGCCGATTTAGTTCTATACGATTCTGCAGACGGCGCTGTCGCCATCGAAGGTATATTTATTCAAAGCATTACCTACTAGACGGAATCTAGCCACCATGAAATCTATACTAGTTTAGTGTTTAGTATTTATGCTACCCGTAAGTATAGTTGTCATTATCAAATTTGATTTCCTAACCACTTGGTTATCGATTAAAAGTTAGCAGCTAATTAATTTCTACAGGGTTCGATAGATGTCGTTGACGTGACGAACTTATTTATTTAAAAAGTATTGCCTTGCTTTTGTTTAATTAGTTTTTCTACTACTAGATCTAACCTAGCCACTATCACACCTATACCACTTTGTTGTTAAATATTTATACTACAAGCAAGTTCAATCATAATCTCTGAAATGAAGAATAATCTGCTACCTAGATCGAATATTGTTTCAGTTTAGTGTTCAGTAGTGCTATTTTTGAATCTCATACGTTTGTTCGTTAGCTAAACCCAAAGTGATGAAATGTAGGTACATGTACATGGCTAACGAACTTTGCTAACGAATGTAGTTTTTATTGTTGGTCAAAGCCGTAAATAAATAAAACTCAAGACTTTATCAAATTATATATATATTTCAATCACTATCAAAATTTCATTCCAAATATCAGTAAGTAGGCACGGCGACACATCAAGCTATACAAAACCAACATAAGCTGACCGTGCGTCGTTATACGTTACTCGCGTTAGGCGCGGCCAGTTTATTTTGGTTTTGTATAGCTTGATGTCTCGCCGTGTGTACAAAATTACAATTTAATATACAATACAACTCTATTATACCCAAGCAGCAGTCCGGATTCCGGAGCAAACACAGTACCTACAACTACTGCACTACTTACTATCTGTGACGACATTTTAGTCGCCGCAGATGAAAGTATGGGAACTCTTCTAGTCCTTCTGGATTTTACCCGCGCCTTTGACTGTGTCAGTATACCCGTACTTCTCGCCAAATTAAAGTATTTCGGCTTCTCAGATCTTGCTTACAGCTGGTTTGAGTCCTATTTTTCCGATCGCAGTCAAACGGTGCAATATGTTAACGATAAAGGCATACTAGTCAAATCCAAACCTCTGCCGGTTACAAGAGGGGTGATCCAAGGATCAATTCTCGGACCAACCTTGTTTGCGATTTACACCTCCAGCATAACATCACCAATTCTGCCAGAAGTGCCAGTAGTCTGTTCGATAGAGACATTTGTCCAGGTATCCATTGCCATATCCAATTTGTGGATCCGCTCCTGAAGAATAAATTAGTTATAGAGTAGTTAAAATCTAGACATAAGGTACGATAGGACTGATATGATGAAAGATAAAGTCAGTAGTAAAGAGTTCATTATCATTAGCCTATATCTGTCCCACTGTAGCTCACAGTCCTATCCTCAAGGAGGGTGTATGGGCATATCACAAGATGTTGTGGCTCCAGGTCACTCATTATTTGGGCCAAAACCACTATGTTATTAGTGCCCTTGATGGAAACTATTGGAACTACTTAAGTAACATTATTGCACCATGTTTAGGGGTACATTACGCAACTTTTTACATACTTAACTCATTTTTGCTGTTTTTGCATTTGGAACGATGTTGTAACGTAGTGCGTACTATGTTTCATCATGTTTATAGTTAAAGATAGCATACACATAAGTTTCTTTACAATATCATCACACATTTGACACTTAGGTGTCATTTCATACAAATGGGAAAAATTTACAAAACAAGGTAAGCATGTGCGATACTGAATGAGTGCAAGCGAGACTGCGTTTTATATTATTCCTTTTCCAATGTAATCAGACCAGGAAATGTAACAAACTATAATTACGTACCAAACTTCACCTCAATCGGATAACAGTAAGTAATAGAAAAGAAAAGTAAGAGCAATGATAGCCCATACAGAAGCGCCTCAATCATGAGCATACAATAATAATAATAATAACCCTAATCAGAGTTCGAGGACTAGGTACCTAAATAGTTACAATTTTGGTCTGGCTGTGGTCAATGTTAACCTTACAATGCTTATCGCTCCCCTCGCTCACCTAACCCATTTTTTGTACGATTACGGAGACTGTTTTGTGGTTGTGACTTTATATATGTGCGAAGTAGCTTGTTTTGCGAAAAAAGACGCTTTTTTGTGATTTGTATTACAAAAAAGCGTCTTATAAAAAGGTATACTCATAAGGTATACCATGTGTGTACCAATTCTCTATGTATTTGTTACAATGCCACGCCGTTGCTCATTGGGGTGTAAGCCTAGCGGTAAGTAGGTATTCGCAGGTTATTCTTAGTTTGTGGCAACACTATTGAACGAGCAACACTGTTTTGCCTTCCATACTCGTTCACTCCATACATTCATTCATTCACTCTCTAGATTTTCTTCCACAAACTCATGTCGTGACAAGAACTGTACTTTATACCGGTAATTTTATATGTAATTTCTATACTGAAAACATTGTGATATACAACCGCCAATATAAGAAACTGAACTCAAGATTGCAGTATCATTTCAACCTCCAAGCTAGCCGACAAGCAGCTATCTATCCCAACGGACAACATACACGCGCGCCCCCGCCAAAAGTAAAGTGATTCTGAGATTGAAATCAACCACAAAAACCTTATGAAAAACACGTACCTACCTGATTTTATATACAAAAAGTATATTACTTCCTTTTTTTCAAATGCCGCAATGCACTGTTTCCCAAATCCAACTAAATTTCTGGAACGCTTTAAAATGTGGTTCAGCCTAGCTGGAGGAAAACTGGAAATGGTCTGATTACGAACTCTACCACGAGAAAAAAGATTGTGACCAGCATTTAACAAACCATGATCGTAACAGAAACAAACGGATAAATGCATTAGCAATCAATCAATCAATCAAATATACTTTATTTTACACCAAAAACATAAAGACTAAGACAGACTAGAACGTTAGAATAACAATAAAAGTGAGTAAAAGAACAAGAATAATAAAGAATATTTTTTGAAAATGCTCAAGCGTTCTGAAATTTAAGGGATTTATATTCGTGTAGATAAGCCACACAATTATACAAAGAAATAACACAATAAAAATTTTAAAAGTAGAAAAATAAAAACCCCTATAGAGACAAAACTAGGGGGTCTGTGGGAGAAATTTTCACTCTGAGCCTATTTTTGGGTAAAAACTATAAATAAAAAAGTAGGTTTTCGAAATTTTTTTACGTAAAAGTGATTCTAAAATACGAATTCGGTCAAGAGGCTGATTGAATGTACGAGATAGTAAAGAAAACTTGAAAGAAATTGGACAAAATAAAAAAAGAATAATTTAATACTAAATTATAATTTAATAATATATTACTTAATATTAAAATGAGAGGCAACCCTGACCGAATATTCAGTTTTTTTTCTACAAAATTTTTTTATTGTCTCATAAAATAAAGCATAATTGGAAACCTATGAATTCAGATTTTCAGAAATTTCTCTCACTTATAAGCGGAGTTATGATAAAAAAACAGAACAGCATAAACTGACAGTTTCCTAAAAATCGATTATAATCGATTGCAACCGATTATCATTAAAATCGATTACGCACATTACAACCTATAGAACCTATAGAACTTTCAAAAGGACTAATAATAAACATGACCATAATTTAAGAACTTATTACCTACTTACACTTTTAGTTAAATTATGTTTACGTTTGACAAAATATTGTTGATTCAAATAATTAATTTCGCATTTGACGCATTTTTTCCCATAGAATTGGAATTCTTCATTTCATTTCCTCTACAAAAGATAATAAATAACATTGATTAAAAATAAAACGAGACAAAATTTATAAGTAGGCACTAGGCAGGTATACCTTGTATGAACATTTCCGGCAAGTGATTTTATTGCCAATTAATACATAATATTTACAAACAAGCTTTAAATTAGATTGTACAAAATGAACATTTCAAACATAGAACATGACTACAATGACATCGTAGGTACAGTGAATATTTGCATTTAAACTGTTGACAGCGTCTGGATTAACTGTCGAAAATACGTAAACACGATATGGCGCGCGGGAGCGCGAACGACATAGGTCCGTCCTAGAAGCCCTCGGGCGCGACCACAGAGTACTTTGTTATATACTGAAATACAGGTCTATCTTCGGCCTTTTATTGGGTAACGTACAACGAACGACATCTGTTGTATTAAAACACGCTTTTGGTTTATGCTCGACTGACTTTTATTTTTTTAAAAGAAGTCTTACCATAGACTAATTACATGGCTCTGGGTTATGGTTTACTTTTGATATTACCATTTACAACAGCCCCACTATATCAAAATAAAGCCTTTACATATTTACCTATTTAGGTACAATACCCATTTTCGTCAGAAAGAAATAATGTTTATTGGTATTTAAACCTTTAGTTAGAAGATCAGCGGGCATTTCAGCTGTCGGTAAATATTTCAACTCTATACATTTACTGGAAATGTTTTCACGTATGAAGTGATAACGAACGTCTATATGTTTAGATCTCTTATGATATAAACCATTTATCGCCAGCTTAAATGCACTCTGACTATCACTGTATACAGTAACTTGACACAATGTCCCAGTAATTTCAGATAACCATTTTCTTAAATACAAAGCCTCTCTGCATGATTCTGACATAGCATTCTGACAGAACTCGGCCTCAGTACTTGACAGTGCAACTGTCTTTTGCTTAGAACTCTGCCATGAGACAGCACTACCTGACATGGTAAAACAATAACCGGTATAAGATTTTCTGTCCATCACATCATTTGCCCAATCGGCATTTACATAGCATGCTAGATTTGACTTTACATTGTTATTATACATTAAACAGTAATGCATTGTTTTTTTTAAATAACGCAATATCCGTTTAGCATAGTTAACATGCTCTTCAGAAAAACAATTGTTAAACTGACTTAAGTAGCTTACTGAAAAAGCTATATCGGGCCTCGTCAGCACTGCCAAATACATCAGACTTCCTATTAGTCTTTGGTATGGATACATTGACTGACAACCCTGGGTTTTTTCAATGTTAAGTTTTGATTCTATGGGTGTATCTGCAGTCTTACAATCTTCCATATCAAATTTAGTCAACAATTGTTTAATGTAATTTTCTTGATTTATCTTAATTACACTAGCCTTTTTAATCTTTTTATCTATATCAATATTCATTCCTAGATATTGTTTAACTTGGCCGAGCTATTTAATTTTGAAATTTTGGTTTAAAACAGCTTTCAGATTTGCAGTTTCAGTTGAGTTGTTTGAGAGTACAAGAAAATCGTCTACGTACAAAGCCACAATAACTTTTGTATTTTTACTAATCTTTGTAAATAAACAAGGTTCTACCTTAGATTTTTTGTATCCTTCTGTACACAAGCATTCTTCTACTCTCTGGTACCACGCAAGAGAAGACTGTTTTAAACCATAAATTGCCCTTTTCAACTTCAACACTTTATTCTTGTTTTGATAACTATAACCTTCTGGTACAGCCATGAAAATGTTTTCCTTTAAATAGCCATTTAAGAAAGCTGTAGTTACGTCTAAATGGGTGATGTCTAAACCTAACTGAGCACTTAGGGCAAATAATAACCTCAAGGTGGAATGCCTTACCACAGGTGAGAATGTCTCTTCATAGTCCACACCACCACGTTGGGTAAAACCCTTTGCCACAAGTCGCGCACGGTATCTCACTTTGCCATCACTGTCATATTTTTTCTTTAACACCCACTTACACTTTACTACTGTCGCACCATCTGGAACTTCTGCAAACTCCCAAGCTTGATTTTCTTCAAAAGATTGCAGCTCTTCGGATACTGCCTGCTTCCACATTTCTTTCTCTGGTCCATTCATGGCTTCCGCATAGGTAATGTCATTCCCAGCAATCTCTTCAGCAACATGCATGTTGGCATAACCAAAACGTTCTGGTTTACACCTCACACGTTTCCCTGTTTGTACGTTTTCTTGCTGCATAACCTCCACATCATTCTGCAATAGTAATTCATAAAATTCTTCTTCTGAATCACTTGATGACTGCTCCTTGAGATATGAACTGTCATCATTCTCAGTCTGCCTGATGGTCTCCGAAAAAGTACTATCTCGTTGACCGTGCCCCACTGAATCCTGCTGGTCTGCGCTCTCTTCATTTACTACAACATGTGTCAAACTATCATCAACATCTTCCATGATCACAACATCTCTTGCTACAGTCACTGAGCGCGTGTCAGGATTATAGTCTGTAACCTTTTACATTTTCTTCATATCCCATAAGCAACAGTTTAACTGCGTTCTTGTCCCATATCGCCCGTGCGCACGGTATCGATCGGACGTGTGTCAAGTTGTCTCCCGAGTCTTAGTAGATTATTTTCGAGTGCTAATTTTTGATTGGCAAGTGGTTGTAATTTTCGATTCCTTGTCACTCTTAAAGTGTTGTTACCCGCTGGCTCCGCCCACTGGGCCGTCCTAGAGTGAGATAGTTATCGTTTTGGTGGTGGCACAGTAAATCCCAATCTCAAAACACCAAACACCTACGACGGGACCCGAACCTACACCCCCCGGCTCGGCGCCCGACACTCCGCGCCACTGAGCTAAGTTGCATCTGTGCGACTGCGGCGAATCTACGGACCGGTCTGCGCGCGCGTGACGTCAAGCGCCAACCTCGCTACGGACTACGGACCTGTTTCGTCACTGGTGGGTGCTACACTGTGCTACGGCGGCGCTACGACACTTACCTGTGCTACGAACCGCTACGACCGGCCGGAACGTAAGTGCAATCGTAACGACATAGACACAGAGATCAGATTGGCTCGACAATAATATCGCACTATAAATTTTACTCTGAACACTACACTACGATGTCGCGATTAGATCGCACTCCGCCGGCCACTCCACATGTTCCCTTGTCACATACGCACTCCGCGCCGGACATGCAGTTTCTGGCCAGTGGTGAGCTTGAAAATGTAAACACAAACGCACGATATAAGCGTCCTAGAACGGAATACTCACCGCACAGTGAATTGGTGGAATTTAAACATGACATAAAAGAATTACTAAGTTCCTGGAAAACTGATCAACAGTCTGTTCTCACTAAAATAACCTCGGACCAAAATGCCATTTTATCTAAGTTGGTGTCTGAGATAGCAGATGTGAAGCTTCAGAACATGCAAATACAAAAATGTAACCTCGAGATAGAAAAATCTATGAGCTTCATCGGTCAACAATATGATGAAATGATGAAACATATGGAAAAACTTGAAAAGGAGAGGTCTGAGTTTAAACAACGTATCGAAAGCTTAGAAAAGGAGGTGAGAGATTTACATTCCGTCTCACGGTCATCGAGTGTGGAAATCAGGAACGTTCCAGTCAAAATAAACGAAACCATTACTGACCTCACCTCAATAATATCAAATGTAGGTAACGCTCTCAACCTGAACATATCACCTTCGGAAATACGTGACATTCGTCGTCTCCCCGGTAAGCCCGGTGCAATTAAAAGCATAGTTACTGAATTTTCAAGCGTACAGCTGAAAAATCGTTTACTATCAACTACAAGGGACTACAACAACAAACGCTCAAAAGATGAGAAGCTAAATACCCAGCTCATTGGAATCTCCGGAGAGCGACGTCCTATATATGTAGCGGAACACCTGCCGGGAAGTATGAAGAAGTTGTTTTATCTAGCTAGAGAATTTGCAAAACAGAAAAACTATAAGTTCTGTTGGACCTCGAACGGAAATATCTTCCTTCGGAAAGAAGAAGGCACTAAGCAGATCCTTATCAAAACCGAAAAATCCCTAACAGATCTAGAACACCAGGATTGACTATGTCTACCTCAAATTAAGAAGTTTCGTATGACCTCAATCTTAAAAAACTTGTATCCAAACATGTTTCTATTTCTATATGTAATATTGTTAGTTATTAATCACTTTCCTCTATATTTATCTTCACTTAAAAAGCTAAATTATCGCATAAAAATTACAGATTTATTTTACTTTTTGTTAAAAATCTTTTTACACAACTATTTCACGCACACACACAAAATCACACACCACAAATATAATCATATTCAGTTTCAAGGGCCACACATACTTTACTCAAGCACGTTCATAAATAAGAAGTACATTGTATTAGTAAATTTAACTATTTTCTCAGGCTATTACAATTCTGGTCAAGACAATAAACAGAGAAAAAAAAAAAAAAAAAAAACTATTTTATATACCTACTTGGAATCCACAGCACCTATTTTATTGTTTTTACATCGCTGTTTCTGCTGGTATCTGCTTGTGTTATCTATCTATATTATAAATGGCTAACTTAAATGAAATTACAAATGAGTTTGACTCTTTTCGTGTCTCCTATGAATATAGCTGCAGTCCTGAGGGATGCAGACAGGTAATAAATAGTTCGAAGAAAACTTTTACTGTAATACATATGAATATTCGAAGTGTCAACAAAAATTTTGAAGATTTCCAAGCTTTACTTAACCGAATAAAATTACAATGCGATGTTATTATCCTGTCTGAATGCTGGTTAAGTGTAGCAATCAATCCACCTAAATTAGATGGATATGCAAACCACTTTACAAGGAACCTATATAACCAGAATGATGGAGTAATAATGTATACAAAAAACGAACTAAAATGCAATGTTATAGAACCAGATTTTAAGGATGGTAACTGCTTAATATGTAAAATAGATGGTAGTATGGCTATTGTGGGTATTTACCGACCACACGCTTTCAAGGAAGATATACATTTTGAAAATTTTCTTGACAGCTTAAATAATGTTTATAGTACATTGTCTGCATTTAACAAAATTGTGTTAATGGGAGATGTTAACATAAATATTATTGATAAACACACTAAAACCGACAAATACCTCAATCTAAATGCATCACATGGTCTCCTACCAGCATTTTTTACCCCCACCAGGGAAAATAGCTGTCTTAATCACGTACTAGTTAAATCTCAGCTACCAGTTACAACTATAGTGGTAGACTCACTTATAACAGATCATTCCCCTGTTTTGTTGGGAATAAACCTTGATAAACATACTTGCTCAGTACCAAACACAGTCACACGTGTAGACCATATATCTATCGTTTCTGATATTGATAAATTGAATTTTACACATTTATTCAATATAATCGATGCAAACGAAGCGACTGGTTCCCTAATCGGCATGATATCCCCTATCATTTCAAAACATACGTCGGTAGTAAAAGTCCGTAAAAAAGATCGTAACATTAAACCTTGGATTACTCCTGGGATACTCCGCTGTATTCGACATCGTGACAAGATGCATCAAAAGCTTCGTAAGTCGCCAGAGAATCAAATACTCAAAGTAACCTATACTCGGTATCGTAATTTCTGTAGCAATCTCCTAAAGAAATTAAAGCGCGCTTACGAAAGATCTTTACTCGTTATGGCAAAAAACAACACTAAAGAAACTTGGAAGGCCATTAAGGAAATAACAAACACTGGCAAAAACCGAACTACTCCAGTAGAGCTACTTAAAACCCAAGATAGCCCTGAAAAGGCTGTCAACCTGGTAAACAGTTTCTTTGCAAGTATAGGCTCAGAGCTTGCCTCTAAACTACAAAAATCTAACACTGGCACCAACGCATCTGTAATACCGCCGTCCAAGTCACCTCGAAATTCCATGGCAATCCTAGAAGTTGATGAATCTGAAATAGAGTCTATTATAATAAACCTCCGAAGTAATTGTGCTAGTGGATGGGATGGTATTTCATCAAATATTTTGAAAACCTGCAAAACCGTGCTGGTCCCGCCAATAACACATATATGCAACTGCGCTATCAAATCGGGTACTTTTCCACGTGCGTTTAAAAAAGCTATAGTACATCCCATCTACAAGGCTGGGTACAGGGAGTGTATAAATAATTACAGACCTATATCCGTGCTATCCGCTCTGTCAAAGATTCTGGAGAGGGTCCTAAACAAGTGTCTCACAAATTTCTTAAAGCATAACAATATTATCGCAGATAACCAATACGGCTTCAAATCAGGAGTATCCACTGAAGATGCAGTCGCTGATCTGGTGGGCTTTGCTTCTAAGAAACTAGATAGTAAAAATAGGTGTTTGGGAATCTTTCTAGATCTTTCGAAGGCATTTGACACGGTCTCTGTCCCCATTCTTCTGTCAAAAATGGAGGCAGCTGGTGTAAGGGGAAATGTGCTTGACATTTTCCGTGATTACTTGACTGATCGCAAACAGGTTGTTAAGATAGGATCCAACCTTAGTAACGAGGAAACTATAGCTTACGGAGTCCCACAGGGCAGTATTTTGGGCCCAACACTGTTCCTCATTTATATAAACGACCTCTGTTCCTTGCAGCTACCAGACTGTCGCATTTTTACATATGCCGACGACAGTGCGCTTTTTGTGTATGGTTCTAGTTGGAACAAAGTCAAGGAAATTGCAGAAAAGTCCTTACGCGCAGTTATGATATGGCTGTCCTCAAATCTCCTTACACTAAATGTAGCAAAAACCAACTTTATCCCGTTCTCCATTTCATCCAAAACGCAACCGCCACAGTCTTTTAGTATTTCAGCGCATTCTTGTCCAAATACAACAGCCTTATGCCAGTGCTTAACCCTAAACCGAGTCAAGTGTGTCAAATATCTAGGAGTACAGATCGACCAGGAAATTAATTGGCAAAAACAGATCGAAGCACTTACCAGCAGAGTCAGGCGTCTAATTTATATTTTTAAGACCCTCAGACAATCAGCTGATCCTCAAACATTAAATATAGTATATAAAGCATTATGCCAAGCCCTCATTATGTACTGTATTCCTGTTTGGGGTGGAGCCACTAAAACTAGTTTTATCTCAGTCGAAAGGGCTCAAAGAGCCGTGCTTAAAACTATGCTTTCGAAACCTATGAAATTCTCTACTGAGCAATTATATAGAGATGCCAAGGTCTTAACGGTACGGCAACTGTATATCCTACGTATGATAATAAGGAAGCATAGCCGTGTCCCAGCCCAAACTGATTCTAGGAAGCGTAGTTACAAGGCTATCTGCCCTATTGACAAGCATAGAACTGCATTCGCAACGAGACAGTTAAATGTGCTGGGTTCTAGGCTCTATAACAAAATAAATAACAAGCTGAATATCTACCCATTAAGTAAAAGAGAAGTTTCCTTCAAGGTTACAAATTGGTTACAAAATATAAACTACACCGAAACTGAATCCCTCCTTCAATGCTGATCCTACTTACCTCAAACCGTGCCTTCTTTCACCCAAACACACACACAAACACACACACCCCAACACACCCCCACACACACACACACACACACCCTCACTCACTCACACACACACAACACACACACGCACACACATCACACACACACGCACCCTCACTCACTACTCATACGTTGTATATAAAATTATATTAAACACTAATTATTTTAAAACTTTTGCAAACCTTTTGGATTCAAAATTAAGCAACTTGCACATTTATATCCTATATGCAGAATATAAAATATGTAACAACCGCCCGGAAGAATCACTGACTCTTAGGTAACAAGGCCTTTTAGGTCCCGTCTAAGAATCAGGGATACCAAAATTTGTCTTAGCACCATAAACTAGAAAATATTGTCTACATATATACTTGATAATTATAAGGCATACTGTAATCATTTATCTGAGTCCAATAAAGATTTTTATTTATTTTATTTATTTATTCATTTTAGGCGTTTCTCCTTCGGAACATGAACCATTGCAGGACTGCCAAACAAACGTAGATTGCTAACATCTGGCTTTCTGCCTGTCCACAATTCATAGGGTGTACAGTGGTCTAACCCTGAGGCTGGAGATCTGTTTTTGAGGTAAACAGCCGTATTGACAGCTTCCGCCCAAAAACATTTTTCTATTTTTGCATCGAATAATAGACACCGAGCTTTCTCCACGATGGATCTATTATTCCTCTCACATAGCCCGTTTTGCTCGGGTGTGTATGCATTCGTTTTTTGATAATTTGAACAAAATTCACCGCCATTATCTGTTCTCAATACCTTTATTTTCGTTGATCTTTGATTCTCCACCAATCGTTTAAATTGCTTGAAGTATTTGAAAGTTTCATTTTTGTGTTCTAGAAAATACACAAAACTCATACGACTATAGTCATCGACGAATAATAAAAAGAATCGGGCTTTACCACGTGATTTGTTTTCCATTGGCCCGGCGAGGTCAGCATGAACCAACTCTAAGACGCCCTTGCTCTTAGATGAACTATGAGGAAAAGGAAGCCTTGTCTGCTTACCCTCACAACACACTGTGCAGTTGAACTTGCTAATATCAGCCTTCACTTTTTCTGTGTATGACAAACCGTCAACCACACCCTCACTCATTCTGTTTAAGTCATTACTATTTATGTGACCTAAACGACGATGCCATGTGGTACTAGAAGCTACAGCCGTGGCCGCCAATAGTTCTTCTGACTTTACAGTGTTTAATCTGTACACACCATTAACCAAATCTGCTTCACCAATACAGTCATTTTGCTGGTTATATATGGAACATCCATTCTTTCTGAATGCGACTCTGTTACCATTATATATCATTCTACTGACTGACAACAGATTTGTTGTAAGATCAGGGATGTACAAAACATTATTCACTTCAACATCATGTTCAGAGTCTCCAACACTCGTCCTAATATGAAGCGATCCAGAACATAGAACTGGCACCTTGACATTATTTGCCACAATAATGTCCTTAACTTTCGGCTGGTAGGAAACATTCCTCATAATGTCTTTGTTTGAAACCATGTGATTGCTTGCGCCGAAGTCGACGTACCAGTCGCTTTGACAAAAATCACCAGTCAGAAATATAGCACTGAACGCATTCGACTGTTTTTCTTTCAGCGGCGGCTCTACAAAAGTGCACTAAGTTTGATAATGTACAATTCCTTTGCATTTGTAGCATTTTATCACTTTATTCGGATTCGATTTGAAGTTTGTTTTGACGTTTGACATTCCTTTGCCACCATTTGCTTTGCTCGTGTCCCAAAACCACCGCCTTTTCTCGAGTTTTTTGAGAAAAATGCACCGTCCGTCTTTTCACCATCCACGTCAACACTCATATCTAATAGTTTAGTTTTTATAGCATCTGCACTAATAGCCATAAGCGGAATGTTCTATTGCCATGATCATAGGGGCAAATTTTTCTGGAAGTCCCGCCAAAAGTAATGAGCCGACCCACTCATCGTTGATCTCGAAACTAGTTCCTTTCAACCTTTGCGACGTTTCAACTAATTGTGTTACATAGCTGGTCATCGTATCGCAGTTGTCTAGACGAATAGATATTAGATTTCTTAGCAGACTGATCCGACGAGTAAACCCGGAGTCATCAAACAATGATTTTAACTTACTTCACAAGCAATGCACCGTTTCTTCATTTTTGATGTGTACATACAAAGATGGATCGATACTCATGATCATCTTTGCTTTTGCTTTCCGGTCTTCCTGTTCGGTCAATACATCTTTCTTCGAGATATCAATGCTTTCCAGAATTAAAAAAATTTCTACGGCGAACGCCCAGTCGTCGAAATTTTCTCTCCCCTTCAACTTAGTGTAATAAATTCAGAATCGTAGGGACGCAGAATAAAACCAACTAGTTCTTTTTAGACGTATATTCTAATTAAATCACTTTAACACTTACACAGTAACGTTTTTACACTGACACTTTCACTTTTTCACTGACTCGAACACTGATCATAATAACTTTACTTTACACTAGAAAAATCGGACAACGACTGAACTCGGTTATTTTTATTTTATTTTTTTTTTTTTTGAAAGTGACTATTACAGCTTTGCTCCGGGAGCAACTACTGCTTTTAACTGCGGGCTATTGGGGGGACCACGAAGGGTCACCGAGCCAATTGAATGAACTTAAGCAACCGACCTAGGGGCACCCAGAGGGGTACGGACCTCGGCCAAGGACGTGGGATAGGTGAGAAGCGGCCTGGGATTGGCCTATAGCGTCTGTAGGCGCCTGAATTGAAGGGAGTGTGCAGTGGTCGCGGCTGTCTCCGCCGGCGGGGACGTCGATTACTGTGTCGGCGTGTTGTTGTCGTGTGTTGTGAATTTGCGATTGTTAGTCGTGTCTGTTGGGTTGAACTCGGTTATGAAAACGACCACGCTTTTATATCAACGAGTGAATGATCGATTTCGAACGATTGAATGAATGTAAACGGTTGAGAACTTGTAAGTCAAATTAATGACTTACAAGTTTGATTTAAATGAAATAAATACAAATGCTTACAGTCGGCCATTCTGCAATAACAGAGTCCTCTCGTTATTAAAATCTATGCTAACAACATAAGACAATCAATAAATAATTTTATATTGTGTCCTCGTTCGGCCATCTTTTACACAATAATTGTTCCATCAATTAGTTAAACATACATTAAACAATTACATTTTTTTTTTAAGATCACAACTAGTTAAAAATCTACAAGCGCTCCAATCCTTTGCCTTAAGCCTCCTTGCGCAAATATTTATTTCACAAAACCTAACGCACTCCCATTTGTCTTTCGACTCCATTGTGCGCAGACTTATATGCAATAAATCCTTGTCATTAATCTATTACACAAGATCTAACACACTCCCATTTGTCTTTCGACTCCAATGTGCGTAGACTCGTGTAACAAATTCCTGTCATATCTTTATTTCACAAGATCTAACACACTCCCATTTGTCTTTAGACTCCATTGTGCGTAGACCTGTGCAATAAATCCTTATCAGTATTTCCTTTCCAATCATTTTCATCAGTACCCAATAGATCATTACAAAATTTTCTTTCAAAAGAATCTCATTAAAACAAATAGCCAAACAATAAGCGATAAAAATATACATATAGTAGTCACACTTTTCATCTTAATCATCACCGCTCTCTTCGACATCCCCAAGTCCATCATTATTTTTGTCTTTTGTATTACTCTCTTCCTCATACACATCCGAATCATCCTAACCAGAGTCTAGAGAATAATTTTGAGTAAACGTTAACCATGGGTGTATCTTTTCTACTGAGATAACTCCTTCGTATTTTTTATTTTGTTTACGTGTCAACGTTGTATCTGTTACAACGTATCTATCATTGTCTAAGACTAATTATTCTATAAGGGCCTTGCAATTTAGGGAGAAGTTTCTTTGATTTACCGTTATTGCTAAAAAGGAGAATGGGCATTTTGGTACCCGCTCCAATAGCAATGACTGTAGTTACGTTCGATGGGTCTTTTTATGACCACCAATGTTTAATAAGACCGCTTGATCCAAATCATTGTGAGTTCGGAGATATACCAATATGAAAATGACAAGTTTTATAGAAAAAAAAATTAATTAAAATGGCACATGGTGTCTATTATTGCTATTTATATTTGTAATAAAATACTTTTATGCCAGAATGTTATATAATAATAATAAAACAATATGATAACAATAAAAAATATATAATAATAGTTAATAACAATCTATTATATATATAAAACAGCCGGGTTGGTTCGAACACTTATAACTCGAAAACGGCTGAACCGATTTCGATGAAACTTGGAATATAGATAGTTCATTACCTGGATTAACATATAGGCTACATATTATAAAGAGAGCTGGGTAGCGGGCGAAGCCGCACGGGTCCACTAGTAATATATATTAATTATGTGGTATACTAACATTGTATTATTGTGTTGTTGTGGTACTCTAAATAATACGTTGCAATACTATGCTCAATACTATGCTCGAGTAATACTATTGAAAATAAAAAATCTATATATTTATATATATATATAAAACAGCCGGGTTGGTTCGAACACTTATAACTCGAAAACGGCTGGACCGATTTCGATGAAACTTGGAATATAGGCTACATATTATAAAGGGAGTTGGGCAGCGGGCGAAGCCGCACGGGTCCACTAGTAATATATATTAATTATGTGGTATACCAACATTGTATTATCGTGTTGTTGTGGTACACTAAATAATACGTTGCAGTACTATGTTCGAGTAATATTATTGAAAATAAAAAAAAACTAAAGATTTAATTCGAAATGACATTTATTTTTATTCAAGACCATCTACAATTACATCATTTAGAAATGATGCAGGGGCAGTAAAACCTTCATGTCTCGCATATCCAAGATACCAGATAATTGAAATAATATGAGCACAAGTGCCCATTGTACGTCGTCCAGTGAGGCAAGTACAATAATGTTGCACGATATCGTTGTCATTATTTGTGTTATTGTTTTTTACTAAAACATAACAATAGTACGTTTTCGATCTCCTGTGGCGTGACTGTACGCGCCCACGTAACAGCCAAACATCTTCGTTAATGCCGTAGTCTGGCAAGTCTTCCAGAGCGTTTTCTCTGTATATTTCGATTGAATATAAGCCATTCCTTAAATGCTCACTGCAATATGATCTCGCAAGCTTTAATTGGTATGTACCTAAAGAAAGCAAAATGACATGCTCTTCTGTTAGATGTGGGAAATTCTGAACATTATTTGCTTCTATTCTTAGAAAATCTGCTCTTCTGTTGTTTAATCTTTTCCTCTCTACATAATTGTGCAGAAGGTTTGGGGAATCCATTTTGTTTCGGATGATATTTAAATAGGATTCTACATTATTACTATCGGCGATGGGTTCGTGAAAATGATTTATAATAGCAGCGGCGATTTTAAAATCAGTGAACATGTGTGGAAGAGCTCTATTGAAATATTTTTGCCGTAAGAGCTTAAAATCTCGCTTGAACTTTCCATTCACTACTTCCACAACCCATCGACATATCGTCACCGATCTAGCTTCATTGGCCTGCTCAGTAGTCAGCTGTGTCTCGTTTCTATCTTTTGTTGGAGGCATGTATGATTCATAGCCACATGCTTCAATATCGTTCAAACTATCTCTGAATCCTCGGTCCAATATAAACACATCGTTTGCTTGCAGGAAGAAATGTAAAGGATTCTCTCCATTGTTCATTATATCACTCATTATATTTGCATCAGTCTTTGTTGCAGCGTATGGACCCAGTACGTCAAGAATGTATCCATCAGTGCATACTATCAAAAAAGGTTTTAAAAGATTTTGGAATTTGTGCAAACTGTATGATTGTCTTTGAAATAAAAAGTTCGAGCTTTTGTTTATGTAAATATAAGTGTCATCATATATTAGTATCACTTTATCATTTTCTTCGTTACCAAACAAAGCTTTAGGAATTGTGAGGTTTCTTTCTAATACCTCATTTCTATTGATGTGGTCCAGTCCCAAATGTAATATTACATATTCATTAGCTAGGCATTCACGCACAATAGCTAATAAACGCTCCAGTTTTCTTCGAGACACATTAAATAATGTTGCCAATCTCTCATCGGAATCTCCGGTACGTAGTTTTGTAAGGTATATACCTAATGCAGTTCTTGGTTCCTTGCATCTCTCACTTAGAGAAGGCACCTGATCCAGTATGGCATCGAACTGTTCGCCATTACGTCCGGTCCAAAAATGCATTTCTTCATTGCTCAATGAACCTCTTGTGTTAAAGTCGAGCCTAGGTCCACGTTCTAAAGCCCTTCTCATCATGTCACAGACGTCTGTAAATTGTTGTGCATTGAAATGATGAGTGACATTGCAAGATTGAGGCAGTTCATCCCAGATGTTGCTCTCAAGGTGTTGGCTGCACACTCTAGCGCCCTCAGGAATATATAACTTATGTTCACAAAACATATTAAGTTTGATAGTCTCAGGTATGCGATTACGGGTTGGGTTTCGGCAATCGTTGAATATACAATGCCTTGGTGTGTTTGGGGCTCGAACGTAGTCTGGAACCTGAAGTTCCTGGGCATTTGGTTCTGCTTCTGGTATAGCAGGTACCACGTCGTCATTGTGTCTAACAGCGTTCTCAATTCTCTGCCAACATCGATGACAGACACATCGAGTATTGTTGAACGCCACCTGAAAAGGGTAAAATACGATGTAGATGTTTTTTTATTTACTCTGGCTTGATAACGTTTTGTCATAAAAACCTAATTCGGTCCGGTCAGTAGGTATCTATAGTAGGATTATTTACTCGGTGCATACTCCGATGATTTATGACCGAGTTTCCAGCGAGATAATAGTATAGAACGATGCCACATAATCGTAATAATTCGAAACAATAATGTAAGCGGGTAGAAAATGTTGACCCTTCTAGTGCTTATCAGAACCGGTTCACGCATCGGTCGGCGCATATTTCCGTCCTTCATTTGTTTTACTGTCCACGTGCACAATAAATGCCAAAATGTTTTGTTATTTAGTGAATCACTACTGGTACGGACAGAACACCTGAATTCCGTGAACTGATAAAACGAGGTTGGAGTTTCGTACGCAGGCGGATTGCCCTATCCATACACTATATTAGGAAACGTTTTTGATAACACTCTAGAACATACTTCCAAAACTTAATAGTTAATACGTGTTTATCCAGTGAAATGTTCATGAGTCTTATTGTAATCCGTTATTTAATGTTGCTAAACGTAGCTTAGAAACATTGAAAAAGTAAAGCTTAGAGAAGATATGGTATGGCGTTTGTAGTTTAAGACCAATTACATTCAAGCTGCATGACAGTTGACAATCATACGCTTTTCAAAAGAGCGCTATTTTCTAACATGAAAAAGTGAAGCTAAGAGAAGATATGTTATGGCGTTCGTTGTTAATGCGGTATGACAATCACACGCTTTTCAAAAGAGCGTCATTTTCTAACACTGCTAACAATTTCGTAATAAGGAGAATCACCTGTGACACATTTAAATAGTATAACGAAGTGGGTACTAACCTCCAATTCAGCATGTTCTTGTATGTACGCCGCAAACGCTGGTCGTGTCCTTGGGAGGTCATCGGTCAAAACATGTCGCTGGTATCTTGCATTATGTAGGCCTCGCCGGCACACCACACAATTGCTATGTTGTTCCATTGCAACAGTCCAAATCGGTAACGAAATTCACAAAAACACTTCACAAGCCGAGGTCAACGTTTAAAGCAGGTAGAAAATGTCCAAAAAGAGGTGCAGGGGTCGGTGATAAAAGCGAGATGAGAACGTATTCTGATGAACAGCAGCGGGACGTCGTCTTTCGTACGGTACGATTGAACGACTGGAGTGAAGGAGCCGATCCGATGACGCGCTAAACTGCCCAAGCGCATCGCTCCCCACCACTCCTAGCTGGGATATAGCCGCGCGCTCACATTCCTCTTCTTATAACCGTCGGTTGTCGTCAATGTAATAAATATAATAGGAATTATTTTAAGAATATATGCGGTTCTATTTTATTTATTTGGTAAAAACAGACAATAGACGTTACATGGTTAATTACATAAGTTTACAAAAAAATAGTAGTTTAATTAATAGTTCGTAGCAATTAGTGTAATATTATAGTACATTAATTTATTATTTATTTTAGGAAGATTTACAGCATTACATTTTAATAAACGTTCTTATATAAATCTAAACGCCATTTAAAAAATCTCCACATTTAACATATTATTTTTAATATATTAAATAAAATACATTAAAAAAATAATATATAATAAGCATATTATGTATATAATATGTATATATAATTGTAATAATGACATTAAAAAAATAATTGCCTAATAATGTCGAAAAACCAAAAAAAATAATTAAAGAATCATCACGAATAGCTCCGTTCCCACAGCGAATGATGACAAGCGTCCTAGTACACATTGATGTACATAAAGTAACCTTTAAAATCTGATATATATTATGTCTATTGGGGCGGGTACCACATTTCATACATTTTTGCCCATTGTCCTTTCCCTTTCAATCCTAACTAAATCTCCTACCTTATATTTCCTAGCAATTTTCCTACTTTTGTCAAATCTTTCTTTCTGCTTTTGCTGTTCCTCACTAACTTTTGAGTTTACTTCTTCTCTTATTTCTTTCAGAGAATTACTTTTGTTTCCATCCTGATCCAACAATGACGCTACTATTCCATCCCCTTTAGTCTTAAGTCTCATGCCAAGAAGTACTTCAGCTGGGCTCTTTCCGGTTCCCTTATTTATTGTGGTATTCAACCCTAACTGAATTTCTTCTAAATGAGTGTCCCATTCATTTTCTTTACAACTATGATTTTTAATTGCTAATGAAGCTAAAATGGTGCGGTTATAGCGCTCCACCTGACCGTTTGCCCTTGGTGTTGCAACCGCATTCAAAACATGCCTTATGCCCAATTTATTTATAAAGTCTTTGAAACTTTTGCTCGTAAAGGACGTCCCCCTGTCACCTATCATTCTGCTTGGGACTCCAAATAAACTGACGAAGTGATTCAAAACTTTTAAAGTAGATTTCGTTTTTGTATTTTTAACGGCATACAGAGTTATGTATTTGGTATAGGCATCAATTAACACAAGGAGATAGGTATTTTTAGATTTACTCTTAACGAATGGTCCCAAATGATCCAGGTGGATCGTATGGAATGGTTGATCAATTTTTGGAATAGGATGAAGCATTCCTTGTTTCTTACCAGCGGGAGTTTTGTAATAAGAACATTCTAAACATGAATGAATATATTTCTTAACAAATTTGTTCATCTTAGGGAACCAGTAAAGAGACTTCAGTTTGTCTAGTGTTTTCTCAACCCCAAAATGCCCAAGCTCATCATGATTCCTTTTAAGCAACTGCCATCTTACCCCTTTTGGAACAAGCCACTTTAATTGACTATCTACTACTCTATACACCTTACCATTTTTCAATCTATAATGTTCATAAATTTCTAATAATTTTTGTGTCTCTGGGTCCTCTAAAGCATGTTTAATTTTAGAAACTTCCTCATCATTCCCTTGCATGGTAGACAACCAATCCTCCGATTCCACAGCTAAAACATCAAATACTGGCTCGGGCTCGGCAGTCACTGGAATAGGATTTCTGCTTAACGCATCCACGTGACTCATGCGACTCCCGGGCCGGTACTCAATGTCGCAGTTGTATTCCTGTAACTGCAACCACCACCTACCTATACGAGGTATCATATCCCTTTTAGAAAGTGTAGCTCGTAATGCACTGCAATCCGTAACGATGGTGAATTTTATTCCCAGAACGTATACTCGAAACCGATTTAATGATGCAATAACCGCTAAAGTCTCTAATTCGAAAGAGTGGTATTTTTGTTCTTCCTGAGTTGTTTGTCTGCTATAATAAGCAATAACACGAAACCTACCAGATTCATCTTCCTGCAATATGATTCCTGCAATTCCTATCTTACTGGCATCGGTATGTATTTGGGTTTTAGCGCCAGGGTTAAATAATGCTATTATCGGTCTCTTAATCAATTCACTTTTGAGAATTGAAAATGCCCTGTCCTGGTCTGCACCCCAGTCCCATTTACAGTTTTTCTTCAAAAGCCTTGTCAAGGGGTTTGCGATCAAGGCAAAGTTTTTGACGAATCGACGAAAGAAACTAGCTAAACCAATAAACTGGCGAACTTCATGTTGGTTAATGGGACGTTTGAATTTTTCTACCGCATCAGTTTTCCTTAATCCTGGTCTGACACCAGCTTTACTAATTTCAAACCCTAAATATTCTATTGTAGTGCAGAAAAAATTGCATTTTGAAAGCTTCAAAGTTAGCCCTGCTTCACTAATAAGTTTTAAAACGGTCTCCAAACGCTCCATTCCCTGATCAATGTTATGAGCTGTAATAATGATATCATCCATAAAAGTGAATGCTTCTTGGTTTTTAGCGTCTTTTAGCATTTTGTTCACAGGTTTCTGGAACACAGAGGGCGCATTTGCTAAACCAAAAGGCATTCGCGTAAATTGGTACTGACCGTCAGGTGTCACAAACGCAGTTTTGTCTTGAGAAGAAGGAGCAATAAGAATTTGATAATAGCCAGAAGCTAAATCGAGAGTTATAAAATATTCATATCCACCTAGCTGGTCAATTTGATCATCCACTCTAGGTAAGGGATAATGTTCCTTTACCGTTTTAGCATTAAGCGCTCTATAGTCAACGCACAGTCGTTGATCACCCGTTTTCTTTTGAACTAATATTATGGGACTTGCGTAAGATGATGCCGATTCCTTAATGATGCCACAATCTAGCATTTCCTGTATCATTTCCTTAACCTTATTTCTCTCAGAGTAAGCTAATCGGTAGGGTCTGTACACAACAGGCGTGCTATCTTTTAATACAATGTTCATCTCAGTTAAATTTGTCAACCCTAGATCCAATAAACTAAATGAAAAACAATGTTTATACGCATCACGTAAAGATTCGAGCCTATTTCTATCTTTTTGGCTTAGTTCATTTCCTGTTTTTAAACTGCGGCTCAGTGACTCACTGTTATTTTGTTCTGCGTTACCCACATCTTTAATGTTATCTTCAAGGTAAATACGAGCCCTTGTTAATAACTGACCTTTAGCTAGTTCTACCGACCCTGAATTCAAATTAACTGCCATGACACAGCCCTTTCCATTTATAATATCGTATATTCCAGAAAGTATATAATATCTATTCTTCCCTACAATCCTTACCGATTCATGTACATAAACCTTGCAAGTGGCATTGTTACATATTTCAACTGGTATAGAATTCATAGAATTAATAATGGTGTCTGAACCAACCATCAATTTTATCTTATGTGAATGATCAAGTTTCTCTCGCACAACGGGTTGTTTTTGTAATATCAAATGTTCATCAGTTTTAATAATAACGATGCCGGCTTGTTCGGTAAATGTGTGCCCTAGCAGAACTGCATGTTTTAGCAAATCATCAGGTACAATCAATACTTCTATTAAGGTTGCAACAGATTGCACTTGCAAATTCAACATACATTTACCTATCGGTTCTATAATAGAAAAACCCTTTTAAGGAGGGTAAATCAATAACAGAATATTCTTATATTAAAGTGCATTGGCTACCAAGGTCAACATAACAAGTTTTCGGTTTACCATTGAAAAATAAAGGAAGGACGTATTTATCGTCCAACACTCCTGCTAATTTTATTTCAGACAATGGTTTCTTCGGTTCGTTTTGACCGGTATTCTCATTATTATTTTTAATAAGCCGCTTACAGTCTGTACTTTGATGCCCTAATCGCTTGCATATAGTGCATGTCAACAAAGGTTTGGAACACTTGAAACTTGGATGTCCAAATTCATTACAGTTAAAACACCTTATCGACGCTGTTTTTTGACTATCTTGTTGGCTATCTGGACGTTTCCTAATAAAGGGTACTCGCTTGTCTTTTACATCTTCGACTTTTATAGATTTAAAATAAAAAAGCAAGCAAAGCAGATCTTCTGGCTGAGAATAATTTGCGGCCTGTGCACCTAACCGCATTCCCTTATCTTCTAACCCATATATGAGGCAATCTACCGCTCTTTTTCCTGATATATCACACCGATTAAGCAAATTTATCTTGTGGTAAAAATATGCCTCGAGTGATTCATTATGCTTTACTTTTCTATCCAACATTTCGTGCAAAACCTGTGCGTAATTCTGTACAGTAGGAAATGTTTTCAATAACTTTTCTTTCCATTCTGACCAAGTAAAATTTAGAGATGGCAAACCTTGATACCATATTTTCGCTAACCCTGTCAATTTAGGTAAAGCATAATGAATCAACTGCGTTTCTGACCACTTGTACAAAGAAGAACATTCATCTACCTTGGTGATCCAAGATTCAATGGTTTGCTCTTTGCTAGCCGGGTCGAACTCTGGCACGGCATTTGAATTCATTGAAAAGTGATTTGAAACCTGGGATGTCGAAAAGGGCAGTGACTTTATCAGTTCCATAACATCATTCGCCGTAAAATTACCTACTTGGCTTTTACTAGAACGAGGTTTCTTTTTAGTAACCCTCTCCTTACTTATACATTTAGAACTACGGTCAGAATCAGAATTGCTATTACTACTTAAAGAAGAAACACTCACTGCGATACGACGTCTGCGCTTACTTCCATGTGCTCGTCCTGATTTGGACTGAGGCCTCAGTTCGTGCTCCACGACGTTCCTCTGTCGCCGCCTTGGCGTAGCAGACCGCTTACGACGCGATTTATCGCTGCTTGATGAAGATGAACGCGATCTTGCTCGAGATTCCCGCACGCACCTCGTTCCTCGATGGTGCGACGCATTTTGCCGCCGCCGCCTTGATGCAACGGATCGTTCTCTCCTATGGGCCGATCTCGATCGCATGCTGTCCGACGAAGACGACCGTGAATGCAATCGTGAAGGGCATGCACGCCTCGACCTGGTACGAATGCTTCTACGTCGTTTTAGAGGGCGTCGCGTTGGGCTCCGGCCGCGAGGAGGAGTGTCACAACGGTCAGCACGCAATGCCGCTAGGCCCTCGAATACCCCTTGCATCTCTGCACTAATATGATCTTTAGACATCGTCTTAGTCTTAATAACTTCAAATGCAACGTTATTCTGCTTTGTGGACGTGATAGAATATTAGGAAATATTCGCGGTACTTTCCCAATTCTGAACTGTAATAAATTCAGAATCGTAGGGACGCAGAATAAAACCAACTAGTTCTTTTTAGACGTATATTCTAATTAAATCACTTTAACACTTACACAGTAACGTTTTTACACTGACACTTTCACTTTTTCACTGACTCGAACACTGATCATAATAACTTTACTTTACACTAGAAAAATCGGACAACGACTGAACTCGGTTATTTTTTTTTTTTTTTTTTTTTTTTTTTTCGAATTGACCAATACAGCATTGCTCAGGGAGCATCGACTGCTTATTACTGCGGACTATGGGGGGACCACACCAGTGACGGCGAAGCGCCCTGGTAGGTCTACCGAACCAATGCATGAGCTTAAGCAACCTGCCCAAGGGGCACCCCTAAGGGGTACGGACCTCGGCAATGGGCGTTGCTGGGACTACGCGGGCTACGATTGGGTAGTGGGGATCGGTGAGAATCGGCCAGCGATGTGCCGGTAGCGTCTGTAGGCGCCAGAAGGCAAAAGAGTGGGCAGAGATCGCGACGAACCCCCCCGGGGACGGTGGGGATTTCGATTTTTACGACGACGACGCAACAAAGAAATGATTGTGTTACCGCCGGCGGTGATCGTGTTGTGTGTGTTTGTGTCGGTGAGTCGTGATTGGAGGGCCGCTATCATAGCGACCGTGATCGGGTCGTCCGGTTCGTCTAAGACGTTCCGAGGCCGACGCTTTCGAGGCTTATTGTGCCTACAGCACCGGTAGGTGGCATTTTTTCTAATAAGAGGGTTAGAATGACGTGGGAGGGCGGTGAAATAGTCCGTAACCATAGATTTGAGTAGTTGCTTGATGGTAGGCAACTCCAGGTCGATGTTAAGGTTCTTATTACGTAAGAACATAGGTGCGCCAGTCGCGGTACGCATGAATCTGTTTTGGATGACCTCTAATTTATGGATATGGGACGGGGCGGCGTGCGCGAATACCACTCCGGCGTACGTGAATATCGGCCTGATACAGGTTTTGTAAATTGTCAACTTATTTCTAAGTGACAATTTAGAACGCCCGTTCAGGACCGGGTATAAACGATGCAGCACATGGAATGCGTTCTTTCGAACTCGCATAATGTGCTGCCGGAATGTCATACCGCGATCTAGTGTGACTCCTAGATATTTGACCGTGTTCACCCAGGGGATCGCACGGTCAAATAGCCTAATCTGAGGTAGCTCCGAGTGTACGTCTTTCCCGAAAAAGAACACTGCCATGCTTTTTTCGGGATTGACCTCGATCCTCCATTTCCGAAACCAGTCCCCGAGGGCACTGGCTGCGGATTGGAGTCTTGAACACACTAAGAGCTTGCTCCTACTGGAGGTGTATAGAGCGGTATCGTCCGCGAATAGGGCTAACTGACAATCGCGCGGGCGCGGTATGTCGTTAGTATAGAGGGAGTAGAGTAGTGGGGAGAGAGCGGAGCCCTGAGGGACTCCGGCGGTAATGGTACGAGGGGACGAGTGCGTACCTTCTACTCGGTAGCGAAAGCTACGATTCGACAAAAAATCTCGTATGATGTGTACGAGTCTGTCTGGCACTTGAAGTATAAACAGTTTGTAAATCAAACCGTTGTGCCAGACTTTGTCGAAGGCTTTCGCTACGTCGAAGAAGAGCGCCCCCGTCCCGACGGGCCGTCTAAATAATCTATTACCGAGTATGAATTCCGTGAGGCGGTGGACTTGGTGGATACACGAGTGTTCGGATCTAAAGCCGAATTGCTCGTCTATGAGAATGCCTTTGGATTGTACGAAATCTTTTAGGCGATTGAGTAGGAGACGTTCGTATATCTTCCCCATAGTCTTGAGGAGACTTATGGGGCGATAGTTAGAGGGAATTGTCTTGTCTTTGGAACGTTTCGGGATTCCGATGACATTTGCCTCTTTCCAGGTGTCAGGAAAGATCGAGTTGGACATGGCCGCATTGAAGATGGCGGTTAGTAATAAGATGAGTGGCGCCGATAGGCACTTGAGCACCTTATTGGAGATGCCATCGGAGCCCGGAGCCTTCCGGGGTTTCAGTACTTTAATAATGTCATGGACCTCGCTGGGGGTGATGGGTGACAGAGTGTCAGTAGGGGGGACCGAGAGTCTGCGTTCGACCTCACCGTCGACCTCTGAGAGGTGACCGGCGTCTACTGGCAGTGTACTGGGGGCACATTGAGACTCGAGGCTGGCTGCCAACACCTCGGCCTTCTCCTCATCCAGAAAGGCAGGGGTTGGGTTGTTGGGTCTAACTAGAGGGGGCATGGGTGCCACTGTATCTGATTTGAGGGCTAGAGCTACCCTCCAGAAGGGAACTCGGTTATGAAAACGACCACGCTTTTATATCAACGAGTGAATGATCGATTTCGAACGATTGAATGAATGTAAACGGTTGAGAACTTGTAAGTCAAATTAATGACTTACAAGTTTGATTTAAATGAAATAAATACAAATGCTTACATTAGGAACATTTACTGAATTCCCTGCCATTATTTCTGTGCTCTATAAACTTTAGATAATCTTTAAAAACTGTACTGGAGTCCATAACCTATTACAACACGCTTTTGGTTTATGCTCGACTGACTTTTATTTTTTAAAAAGAAGTCTTACCATAGACTAATTACATGGCTCTGGGTTATGGTTTACTTTTGATATTACCATTTACAACATGTTGGTACTAGTAAGAACCTTGGTACCTAGAACATATACCATTGCCTATATATAGATACGTATACGCATGATCGTTTTTAATTTCGGTTCAATTTGTTTTTCGGTTTTTGAAATAAAAAGAACCATACTAATAATAAGAACCAGAATTTATTTTATAAATTCTTAATTGACAAAAATAAAATAAAAATCGTTTTTTGACGACATTTATAAAAATCATGCTCGTGTACAGTAATTATTCTAAAGCATAGGTAATGTTGATCTAGCAAGATCAATGTTCCGCACAGTGACGTTCAATGAGATGTATACAAGGTGTAACAAAGCACTCCAGAAATATTTGAAGGGGATGATCAGACCATCAAACTGACCAACTGTCTCTATGGGACAAACATTGAAATCGCGAAAAAAAAAACAGCTGTTCCATACGAAACTGCAATGTATACTCAACTGTATGGGGCATTTGAGTCGAGTCGGTACAATAGCTTTTTGTGAAACTAAGTTTTTCTCGATGTTAGCTCCTTATTGAACATTGTTCATGTTCATGAGACTAAGCAGCGCCATCTAGCGTGGAGCATCGGACTTCGGCGGCGCAGGCGAGACGGCGGCAAGAAGACTGCGGCGGGGGGCTCGACACCGCCCGGTCACACTACACTTCTCTCTCGGCTACGATCCCTAGCGCATACCGATTTCAATATATCTTTAAGTGTACTTCTAAAGCAATTAAAAATATAGTCATATCTGATATTATAATCAAAATAATTAATTGAAGAGCACCCCAGTCTATTATCTCACCCGAAAATACTAATAGAAGGAAGAAAGAAGGAGCGAGGGTGGTACCTGCCTAGCTGCCTAAACATTGGACCTTCAGAACCGGAGCATTGGATCAGCACCAAAACGGTCAGGACAGTCATCCTTCCAATCCTATCCTTGTATTCACTTGTGCTAATATCGTATTTCGTGATAAATTCCAGTGCTCGCGTGTCTACCTACCCTCTGCTCGGTGGTGCCGCGTGGTTTCAGAACGTTATTTCTGAGTGAGTACTTGATTTCTTTCTTCCACAATGACCAGAAGGAAGCAATCTAACCCAGAACTCGATGTTGAGGAAGTTATTAAAGTTTTGAATAAACAAAATAAAGGGCAAATTCACGCTATTTGGTAAATATGTCAGTACTTTGGGAGACCTTGAGTCATTGAGTGATCTTAAAAAAGCAGAATAACAAATACGTTTTGATAAATTAGAATCATTGTTAGAACAATTCACGGAAGTTCAAGATGATCTTGAACTAAAGGTTTCCTCATTTCAACTAGAAAGTGAAATGAACGAGAGGGAAACCTTTGAAAACCAGTATTATGCAATTGTTGCCAAATGTAAATGTATTCTGGAAGAATCGATAGAATCTCAGAATCAATTATTAGCGTGAATCGATATTAATCTATATTTTCGTTTAATCTTGTGTAATCTCTTAGAGATTTTTATTATGAAGAAGGCGGGCAGCCTGCTTAGGCCATTCGAGGTGACGTGGCGGACGTGGTCACATGTGTGAAGCTTTACTGTACTTACCTATTTGAAATACATTTTGATATTATAAAATAGAAATAAACAAATTACGTATCGGTAAAGATTACACTTTTATTTTCATATTTAGGGTTAGTATAATATTTCAGAAGTGGTGGATAAGAAGAATCTACAATCTGGTATGTACATTTTGAAATAAATATATTAATTGATGCTCCAGTACCTAATAAACTAAAATCATTTCTATGTAATTCTAATGACAAGTTTTAAATGACACACTTTTCTAAAATTCTATCGAAAAATAAATTAATTCTGAAGCATCAAAGCCGATGATAATTTATAATTTTTGGTATAACAGCCACCATTGCTTGTTTCATTTTGGCCCGTTTGATCAAATCATCACAACGAGGACCAATGGATAACAGTGACTCTTAACGTTTGTGTGCTCTTTGTTTATAGTTTAGGATTGTTTTGACTTTATACGATTCTTAGAAACAAAGCTTAAACATATTATACAGTTTCGGCTTTCAGTTTGTAGCACAACAAAGAACTCTGATATTTTAATTTCTTAAACGTCTTAAGAGTTCTGATTAGCGTTACAACGAAATAAATTAAAAACGAGTGTAGTTGATTTCCGATATAGAGTCAATGCCGATGCCGTGGATCTAGGGTTCGATTCCCGTCTGGATTTTGTATTTGTGGGGTAAACTTGGTTGTTTACCTTGGCGCATATCTTGTTGTATCTTTACATAACAGACAAAACATACTTATAGATACATGAATTTAGTATAGTCAGGAAGACGAGCTACATTGTTTCGCGAGTAAAATCTCACGATTTCAGAAAACGTGCATATAAGAAATAGAAATCTGTACTGCAGAAAATAAAAATAATTAAGTACTATTGGTTATAGTATATCAGGTAAACTATTTGTGTCAATTTTGATATGTCACCGTTAAACTAATGAGTCTTTTGTTTGCCATTCCCTCATACTAACTTGTATCGACTGTTAGATATTTAAGCCTAGGTTTTGACTAAATTGCACAATGACCGATTCCGAGAGGAGTGCTCACACTCCAGAACCTCTCACCGAAATGCATGGTCATAAGAGGAAGCGATCAAAATCCGCTTCGGAACGAACAACACGTAGTCAGTCACGCGGCCGATCGAGATCTAGATGCAAATCTCGAGATCGGAAAATGGCTCGTAAATATACACGTAGTCGCTCTCGCTCTGAAAGAACGCGCCGTTTTACTCGAAAGTCAGCTGATCGCAGTCGTTTTTGCTCCCACCGAACACGTCATCGTACTCGAAGATCAAGAAGTGGAAGAAGGGCCTGGACATCTTTGTCAGATACTTCACAAAGCCAATCATATTCATCGGGGCCACAGAACCAACTGATTATACTACTGATATTTCAAGTCCAGATCGATCTCGACCCAGATCAAAGCGGTTAAACCCAAAAAGACGACATAGGAATAAGGATTAAGGATAACGTTTTATTGACGCAATCAGCGATCATGGGCGGAATAGTTTTATAGGTGCTCATGACGTCATACCTGGTTTTAACCCTGGCCAAAGGAATCAATCTACGAAATCCTGGCTTAAGAAGGTGAACGAAACAGCGGCTATATATAAGTGGAGTGACAAGCAAACCATTTTTCACGCATTGCCAAAATTATCAGGCTTAGCTCGCCAATGGCATGAAGGTTTATCTTCCATCAACCTTACCTGGAAAGAATGGCAAAGGAAATTATTACAGAATTTTCCAGACGATCGCAACTACGCTGACAGGCTGTTTGAAATGCTTTCACGAAGAAGCCGCAAAGAATAGTCACTTGAGGAATACTTTTATGAAAAATCTAAGTTAGTAAGTCATTGTAACATCAAAGGAAAAGATGCAGTTGACTGCATTATTAATGGAATATTCGACAATAATATTAAATTAAATGCACAAGAAGGCAAATTTTAAATCCCCTAACAAGCTCCTCAAATACTTACGTAACATATCAATGAAGAACATCAACAAAGATTCTAGAAAAGTAAATTTACCTACAAAAACTAACACTCATAAACATATCGATACAGATAAAAATAATAAGCTGTCAAATACAAGTACTCGTATTTGTTACAACTGTTCGGAACCAGGCCATACCGCACCTCGATGCCATAAAGAACCCCAAAAGTGTACCAAATGTAACCGATTAGGACACACTGTGGAACATTGCAGGCGTGATCCAAACCCACAGCATGCTAAGACGGCAGGAAACGGAAGTAATACGACTGAAAACAAAGTAAATAATGTGCAACGTATTACAGCTGGAAATGAAAACGGAGATATATATAACAAGATAATTTATATCAACGGTACTAAAAAGACTGCATTTGTGGATTTTGGCAGCCAATGTACCATGATAAAGAAAAATGTAGTTGATGAACTAAAGCTACAAATACATTGTAAAGATTTACCACTCCTGAAAGGCTTTGCCTTCGGCACTTTATCACCTATTGGAAAGGTGTCCGTCAATTTAAAAATAGACTTTTTCGACACTAATATTGAAGCATACGTAGTGCCAGATGAGTTTATAAGTACAGATCTACTGGTAGGGCAAAACGTTACTGAAATACCAGACATAATAGTGTACAAGTCAGTAAATAAATAAATAATAAATAATCGTTTATTATCTCTACACAAAGGTTCTTATTCTAATTAAAATAAACACAATTTTGTGAGTTGTATGTACTCATTTGTTACCTTTGTGAGAGACTGGTGTCCGTATTAGGTAACGAGACCCATCTGACAGATCACCAGGCCCTCTTACAACATGATTAATTTAAGGATTCCGAGACTCGTACAAGGATCACTATTAATTCCAATTGAAGTGCCTAGAAAATTAGGAATGATTCCAGAAATAAATTGGTACTTGCTTACAATGTATATATGTAAGGATCTTAATGTAACGACCATAAACCCTTTCGGGGTGATCAGAAAAGACACGGTTAATGTTATTATGAGTGTATGTATTTATATCCTAAATGAGTGTATAAAGGAGTGCGTGTACGTGTGTGTGTGTGTGTGTGTGTGTGTGTGTGTGTGTGTGTGTGTAATTGAATGTGTGAATATAGTGTTAGATGGTTTCTTTGGGATGGAAGGAAAACATAGAAATGCTTGGGTATACTATGGATAGGTATAAATGGATCGAGAACTCATTACGATGGTGGGATCAGGAATGCTTCGGTAGTGTCATAGTCCAGATCTAATAGCCACTCTGTTACTATTCTCTTACAGGCAGATTTAGGCAATGGGTATAATGAAAGGATTTTATTAGCCTTATTGTACATGTAGTTTCCTAAAAAACAGAAGTACTTATGGGCAAAGCTCGTGGAGAAATGTATACTGGGACATACTTCGTGCTTACGACGTTTGTCAGTGAAGATAGAGGGTTCATAACTAAGAAAAGAATGTTTTCTTAGTATGGTTTGGCGAATAAACAATTGACGGACGGTCAGGACCTTGCACTGCTTATAGAGCTCATTTGATGGAAACAAGAGCGGGAGGAAAGAACTAACCTTTAGAATAGCTCTTTGTGCTACCTCTAACTTTTTAATGACAGTTTTGGGGGCACCGCCCCATGACGTGACACAGTATGTTAGAAGTGACTGGCACATAGCGTAGTATACTGATTTGATTACTTTCGTGTCCGCTACGTGTCGCAGGTTACTAAAAATGTATATGAGTTTCCGTAATCTAGTGGTAAGGACATCAATATGGGGCTGAAAACTTAGTCTTTCGTCTATAATAACTCCCAAATATTTTAATTGTGAAGATTTTTGAAGGGTGGGACATGGACAGTTTACAATTTGGATTTGAGAAGGAGAGCAGCTATGCACTTTTACCGAATAGATTTCAGGTGGAGGTTGGTCTTGGGTCCTAATGGCGAAAGTGATGTACTTAGTTTTCTCAACATTAAGTGTAAGTACACTGTTTTTTAACCAATTTGTCACCAAGTTGATTCCATTTTGGGCTTGGTAGTATACATCTTCCCACGAACTAGCACTAAACAACAACGCAGTATCGTCGGCAAAAGTAATAATTTTCCCATTGCGGATATTAAGCTGACATAGGTCATTTATATATGCTAAGAACAGGGTGGGGCCGAGAATACTACCCTGAGGGACTCCATATGAGATCGGCATCTCATCACTCACCCAGCCATCTATTTTTACACACTGTGTTCTGTCACTAAGATAGTCAGTGAATAATTTCAGCTGCAGTCCTCTCACACCCAGTGCCTCTAATTTCCTAACCAAGATAGGAACAGTAACCGTGTCGAAGGCCTTCGCCAGATCCAGAAAGATGACCATAGTTTTATGTTTAGAGTCTAAATTGGTTGCAATAAAATTAGTCAACTCGTGGACAGCATCATCAGTTGATTTTCCTGTTCGGAAGCCATATTGATGAGGTGAAAGAAGGTCATTTATTTCAAGAAATTTTGAAAGTCTGCTGTTCATGAGTCGTTCCAATATTTTTGATAAAGAGGGAAGAATGGAGATGGGTCTGTAATTGTTGATACAGCTTCTGTCCCCAGTCTTGTGGATAGGGTGAATCACCGATCTCTTGAATGCCAGAGGAAAGACGCCTGTCGAAAAGGACAAATTACAAATATATGTTAAGGGAGTCAACAGAAGGTCTTCATAGGTTTTAATAAATTTAGTAGATATACCGTCCAATCCTACTGCACAATCATTTTTTAAGTTCCTTATAAGGGTCGAAATTTCTATTTCAGTTACTGGCAAAAAAGCTAGGGAATAAGGATGGCAATACATAGGCTTGTGACAGACAGTACCGGTCTTTTCTCCCACTATCCCCTCCGCCAGTGATTTACCTACGCTAGTGAAGAAGGAATTCACAAGATTGACAGACTCCTTCGGATTTACAGTTGAGAGTAGACCACTTGCGGACTCTTTTGTTTTTTTCGTATGTGTAATTTCCTTAATTACGTTCCATAATCTCTTATTGTTGTTTTTAGCTTTCTCAATTTCATTTATTTCATAATCTTTCTTTAACCTTCTAACTAGACCTGTACAAAAATTCCTATATCTTTTGTATGTCAATTTTAAAATCTCATTATCTGGAGTTTTCTTTAGTTTTTTATACAATCCATCTCTATTCTTCATACACTTTAGGAGTCCTGGTGTTATCCAGGGTTTATTGAGTCTTTTTCGGTTGCTTACGTGGATCTCCTTAGTACAAGACTCTATAGCTTTAGACAGAGAATCAACCAGGTAATCTGTAGCAGTATTACAGTCATTGATGCTGTATAATGGTTGAAAATCTATTTTTGAAACGACGCTATTTAATTCGTCCTGGTTTAGCCGCTTTACTACTTTAGGTGGATGAACTAGCTGCTGTTTGAGTTCCAGAAAAAGAATGACCGTGTCGTGGTCTGTCATAGAAGATGGAATAACATAACAGTGAGCTGTGTTTCTTGTTTTGAGTATCATATGGTCAAGACAGGTGTGAGTATGTGTTGGTAGGGAGTGTGCTGAAAGCATTCCATGAAAGGCGAGCATATTCAAATAGTTCTGGGTTTGATTGCTTACATTTAGAATGTCCACATTAATGTCCCCAGTAAGTATTACATTTTTACAAGAAGAATAATCAAACAGACATTCATTAAGAGATTCAAAAAAATTATCGATACTATAGCCAGGAGGACGATAAACAGCTAGAACTACGGTATCCCTATTCACCGTCAATGCGAGGGTATTTGACCCGTGAATATGGACTTCCTTAATGTTTATCTTGAGATTGGACTTATAGTAAACAACAACTCCTTCATTTTGAGTATTATTATTATTTGTAGCAAAAGAAGCATAGCCGTCCAGGATAGGTAAGTTTGGGCAAAATTTCAGCCAGCACTCTGTTAACACAATTATATCCCATTCAATATTACTTCTTATCACAAATGTTATAAAGCTGTGAATATTTTTCTTAATACTACGTATATTTTGATTTAATATTTTTAGTGGATGTTTGAATTTTGTAATTAAACTAGGACAATTTTCTACATCTAAAAATGAAGAATAGGCAACTGAAAAAGTATCCAGTTCATTGTTTATGTTTCGTATATTATCGAATTTAAAATAAAACAAAGATTAATTACATGCATGACTTATCATAAAATAAAGCTGAAAAGAAACAACATTAGGTAAGTTTACTTATAGAGTCAATATCCTTCATCAACATATGTTCAGACGTGTCACTTTTACGCATGAAGACGCGACCATTTCGCACCCAGACATATTTGTATTTCTTCTCTCTGGCCTGCAGTCTAGCCGCCGCATGCAGAGCCTTATTAGCCGGAGAGAGATGTTCAACAATATAAATAGGAGACTTGGTGTTATTACGCGCCAAACCAATGTGAGAGGTGTTGAGTTTATTTTCTGGATTCAATTTGTTGAATGTCGCAGTTGAACTTAAAAATCGGTCCCGTACCTTCGGAGAGTCAAACTGTACGATGATGGCGCGTGGGCGGGTGCTATTACGATTTTTTGCGATGCGAGTGCAGTTCAGAATGTTCTCTTCAGTATCTAGTTTAATCCTTTACTCTGAAGAAGCGGAACTGAAGAAGACAGAAATATATAACGTCGAAGATGTTACCATACAGGATATACAGATTATCAAAGTACGCTGTGATAACGAATATACAGGTCACATTTATATACCTGGTATTACATCTTTCAAAAGCGGTGAAGAGTTTATGACTTTACCAGGAGCTTATTACATTAAGAATGGTGTGGGACATATACCAATTGTAAGCTTTCAAAGCGAACGCGTTACACTTAAAAAGAATAGACTCTTAGCACGAGCACGATTGCTACCAGCAAATGCGGAAACCGGACCATCTGAACCACCGGCTGAATTTGAGGTGAGGAGAGTAACCTTGTCTGATTCGGGTGATACTCTTAAAGACGACAATAGTATTACTATTGACATGTTAAATATTGGGAATGACTTGACTCAGGTACAGAAACAACGGCTACTGGACTTAGTAAATGAATTCAGAGACTGCTTTGCTTTAGACTTAAATGAATTAGGTACAACACACATTACAGAAATGCATATCCAACTTCATGATAACACACCAGTTTCTTATAAACCATACCGACTTCCCTATAGTGAAAGATTAGTTGTGCGCGACTTAATTAAAGAACTTCTAGATAATAAAATCATTCAAGAATCGAACTCGTCTTACGCAAGTCCAATTGTATTAGTTAAGAAGAAGAACGGCGAATATTGTTTGTGCATTGACTACAGAACCCTTAATAAAAAAACTATTTAGGATTCGTATCCAATGCCAGTTATCGATGATCAACTAGACCTTCTCAGTGGCAAGTCCTACTTTACCAGCCTAGATCTCAAGTCGGGGTATTATCAAATACCAATGGCAAAAAGTTCAAAACATCTTACTGCCTTCGTAACACCAGACGGGCATTATGAGTACACACGTATGCCTTTCGGCCTCGTTAATGCCCCAGCAGTGTTCCAAAACATGATAAACAAGACTCTTGGTAAGGATAGGTACAACTTAGCTCTACCCTATATGGATGATTTGTTATCACCCGCAGCCTCGGTCGAAGAAGGCTTACAGAATCTACGTCAGATTTTAAGTTCTCTACGTAACGCTGGTTTGACATTGAACATAACAAAGTATCACTTTTTTGAAAGGAAACTTGACTATTTAGGCTATGAAGTATCGAACGAAGGGTTGCGACCTGGAAGTAAAAAGATTGATGCGGTAGCTTTGTTTCCAACCCCTAAGAGTGTACATCAAGTGAGAAAATTTGTGGGCCTCGCTAGCTTCTTTCGCAGATTTATCCCAGGCTTTGCAAGCCTAGCAAAACCACTGACGAGGCTTACAAAATCTAATGTACCCTGGACATGGGGAGAAAATGAAGAAACAGCTTTTCAAACTATTAAAGCTAAGCTTGTGCAGAGACCAATATTAGCTCTGTATAATCCGAAATTTATTACAGAGGTACATTGTGATGCAAGTAAGCTAGGCGTTGGTGGTATATTGTTACAAAGACCAGATGATAATTCACCACTGAAGCCAGTAGCATACTTCAGTAAACAAACGACCAAAGAGGAAGAACATCTTCACTCGTACGAGTTGGAGACGCGCGCCGTTGTACTTTCACTGAAAAAATAGGGATTCCATTTCGCGTGTTTACAGACTGTAATGCATTGAGAACCACTCTAACCAAAAGGGACTTAGTTCCTAGAATTGCCAGATGGTGGTTATTACTAATGGAATATAATTTTACTATAGAATACAGACCAGGGGATAACATGCGACATGTGGATGCTCTAAGCCGAAATCCTATTCAAAACTTAGATAATGACGACTTGGATGACACACGGGCTTTTGAGATTATGAATGTTACGACGGTTGAATGGTTACAAACAGTACAAATGACAGATCCAAAACTTAAATTTATCAAAGCGATATTATTGACAGATAGTAAAGAAATTAAAGACATAATAAATAATTATGAAGTAAAAGACAATAAAATATATAGGAAATTAGGTAATGATCTGAAATGGGTAGTACCTAATAGTGCACGATGGCGCGTGTGTCAGTTAAGCCACGATGAAGCAGGGCACTTTTCTATAGATAAAACTTTAGACAAAATTAAGCAGGACTATTGGTTTCCCAAAATGAATCGATTCGTACGTAATTACGTTTCGGCATGTCTTAATTGTGCATATAATAAAGCGTCTACTTCCAAGAGTACCGGGTTTTTACATCCTATACCTAAAGGTAATATTCCATTTCATACTCTACACCAGGACCATCTTGGCCCCTTTGTAAGGAGCAAGAATGGGAATTCTTACATTTTGGGCGTTATTGATGGCTTTAGTAAATTTATATTCATCAGAGATGTAAGAAATGTGAAGAGTAAAACCACTATTAATGTTTAATCAGATATATTCTCTATAATAGGATGCCCCAAGGTTATTATATCAGATAGGGGAACCAGTTTTACCTCAGCCACGTTCAAAAAATATATAACATCCATTGGTGCTAAGCATATATTAAATGCTGTGGCCACACCACGTGCCAATGGACAAATCGAAAGATATAATCGCACTATATTAGAATCACTAGCTGCGTCCAATCATGGCTGTGATGAACGAACATGGGACGAGCATATAACTAAGGTGCAATGGAGTCTTAACAATACACGCAATAAAAGTACTGGGACCTCTCCATCAGAGATTGTTTTTGGACGAAGAACCGTCAATCCCAGTGAAGGCCCAATCCTAAACGCCATTCATGACAACAATGAACAGTATCAATCTCCAGAACAATCAAATTCAGGAACTCTTGTTGAGGGTTTTTATCAATAATAACACTGTGGTGGAGTCTAACGCTGCCATAGTAAAATCTAATAATAATAATTTGAAGAATTCACCTATCACAGATCTTGAATCAGCTAGAAATACTGCTCGTAATCTGGCTGTACAGAATACAGAGAAAAATCAACAAGCCATGAAAAACTCATATGATAATAAAAAGGCACCTACTAAATTTTACGCATTAGGAGACCTTGTTATGATACCACACTCCTGCAGATGGTAAAAGTAAAAAGTTGTTACCTAAATTTCGTGGGCCTTTTAAAGTAACTGCCGTATTGAAAAATGACAGATATGAAGTCTCTAGCATTACTGGGTACCCAAAACGTAAATATAAAAGTATTTACCCAGCAGATTCTTTAAAGAGGTGGATCGCACTTACGTCTGGCGATAGTGACCACGACAATTATGATATTACCAGTGATTCCAGTGATGACATATTGGAACAAAATTAGACATTTGACCAAATCATTCATACATTCCTTTATTCCATATCCTAACTGACGAGACTTTGACGAACATCCTTGTCCTAAGAGCATATATGACAGGTCAGCAACCAAGCCCCGATATGATCTGCTGGAATGTTGCTGGTCTATTTGAAGCTCTGTGGAAACAATGTGTAAGTGTTTTGATAGATGTACCTATATTAAGTGAAATATGCTGCTTCTATGCGGTGATCACAATGTTATAATGAATTTAAGTGAAAAATGCTGCTTCAATGCGGTGATCACAACGTTATTATAAATTCAAGTGAAAAATGCTGCTTCTATGCGGTGATCACAACGTTATAATAAATTCAAGTGAAAAATGCTGCTTCTATGCGGTGATCACAACGTTATAATAAACTCAAGTGAAAAATGCTGTTTCTATGCGGTGATCACAATGTTATAATGAATTTAAGTGAAAAATGCTGCTTCAATGCGGTGATCACTACGTTATAATAAACTCAAGTGAAAAATGCTGTTTCTATGCGGTGATCACAATGTTATAATAAATTCAAGTGAAAAATGCTGCTTCAATGCGGTGATCACAATGTTATAGCAAGTAACGGTAAACTCAGTGAAAAATGCTGTTTTTTTTGTGGTGATCACTACATATTATAACAATTTATATTTGAGTGTTTTTTTTTTATTTATTAACGCATACCTGTATGCATAAAGTATGGCTTTTACAATAAAAACTATTGGAAAATACCTATGAAGTACGGATAGATACAAGAACTCCTTGTTGTCAGTTAAAGTTAATTGGATCCCTCTCGTTATGTCTTAATTTCTAATACTTACCTGCCGGTTATCTTGTTTCACAGGACACCCAGCACAATCACATGCAGACTATGACGATAGAAGACCAGAATTGGGCCTCATCTCCAAACGCGGATAACTGTTAATTTTTGTTTGTTTCTTTGAATTATTGTATTTATTTTATACTTTAATTTCTTTTTATTTTTTTTATTTTTCATTTTTTCTGTTAGGTACAATATTGTTTTTGTACTTTCTTGTACCTATTATTAAATTAGGTACTATAATTATAATCTTGTTAATTACATTATAATGTTGATTAAGATTTTAACTAGATTTTCACATTGATACTTATTAGAGTTATTAGTGTAATGTATAGAGGCATACAACCACTCGAATGGCCGGATCGGAATATAGGCATTCCGTTAACAGGACGGCCGTCTATTAGCGTGAATCGATATTAATCTATATTTTCGTTTAATCTTGTGTAATATCTAGGAGATTTTTATTAGGAAGAAGGCGGGCAGCCTGCTCAGGCCATTCGAGGTGACGTGGCGGACGTGGTCACATGTGTGAAGCTTTACTGTACTTACCTATTTGAAATACATTTTGATATTATAAAATAGAAATAAACAAATTACGTATCGGTAAAGTCTACACTTTTATTTTGATATTTAGGGTTAGTATAATACAATCTTTTTGGAAAAGTAATATCAAATTACCTGTGATTTCCTTGCCATCTTTCGACGGTACCTATGACTCGAGTTTCGGGATACCTATTTATCTCTGATTCATGATTCTAAAAGCATCGACAATATACAAAAATTCCATTTAGGTGTCCGAGCCTTCGCTTGACCCACTGTGAGATAACCTCTTGGATTTTACGTGTGGCAACACTGTTTTTACCATAGAGCGTCCCACTGTACCTGTTCTATGACGTCATTCCTCCCCACTACGCGCACGGTAGCAGCGGCAGGCGCTTGCGCTTCCTCAGTACGTCTTTGATTTTTGACGTGTTAACACTGTGACTTCTAAGTGAACTAAGGTAAGGTATGTACGATGTAACGTACTTAATAATGTGAACAGGAAAGCCCTGTTTTCGATTTTCTATCGCTTCTCATAAGGGAAAGCCCCGTATTTGTATATTATGTTATATTGACATGCAATAAACAATATGAATTTCAATATCGAGAGTAAGCGTGTTTTTCAAACTACTAGGAAAGCCCTAGTTTGTAAATTTATAAGACCTGTCGTTTGGTTGTCCGTTTTCAAATGGACATAGGGCAGACGACATGTCGTCTGTGCCAACAGACGACGTCGGCTGTTCAGACGACATATCCTTGATCAAACGTCGTCGGCTGCCCAGACGATTTGCAGCCAGACAACATGCCGCAGTCTGACGACGTCGCCTACGCACGTTGCTCGTTATCTGTTTTAGCTTGATGAGAGCTGCTGGTCTTTCAGCCGCCACCGGCGGATGAAGCTATTACCGGGCCTTCATTCTTACACTGGAAGGGCTATACCCAGATTGTCGGAAGGACTGGGTCGTCAGGAAAGGTCACCTGACACTGAAGTCCGTTGACGCTTTGCTGTTCCGACTGTTCGCCTGGCGAGAATCTCCCGCTGTGAGAAATCAGTTAGGGAACACCACCACAGGACTAAAGAAAACTCTTAGAGTAGCCCATCGGCGTAGCCCTCATTTAACAAACAGCTAGCTATAATAATAAAAGTTCACCATAGTAACCCTCAGAACAAGTTCGATGCCATGCTCCTGGCGTTGAAGCAGCACTTCCTACCTCGTAAGGAGGCACCTGACATCTTAAGAGCGGAGGCTATTGAGGAAAATGCTACGTCCGTCGCATCTAGCACCTCTTCAACATCTAAAGGCTGGATACGGTTCCGAACCCTAAAAGACGGAGAGTCGGGAACGATACCCATTCCTCCAAATCCTTGTAAATGTAATACATGCGATAACAAAACGAGATTCTGGGAAGGCTGTGCGAGATGTCCTATGGCCTTACTCATTGATGAGTAATGAGACTGCAGGCACCAGGACCTCAAACATCTACTAGTCCTATCCATGCTCTCCAAAGAAGGATCTCTAGTCAACGAGGATTCCTGGAGTCCACCACCTCTAGGGGAAGGGGAAAAGCCAATAGACCCTGAGCTGGAGGCTGAAGAACCCTTCCTCGACTTTGCACCTGAAATTAAGGAAAGCGAAGCAAAAGTTGGCAAGGCCACTGATAAAATGTTAGAAATAGGTACCCACTGCCAGAAGCTAGACGCCGATGGTTGGCAAAATATGCAGAGGAGCAAAAGCTGTTACAGGCCACGCCCATATTCACTGCGCTCAACGTGAATGGCCATCTGGTGTCGTGACATCGTCTTGGCCGCTAGTCTCCATTTCTGAAAAATAAAAATGGGCCTCTGCCGGTGAGCTATATCCCACGGCCTATTACAACATTTACAACAACGAGCAGCTTTCGAAGAAACATAATATATGCCAATATACCTCCAGATGCTAAAGCTTATCTCAGTAAACACTTTCTAACGAAAGATCAAGCTCAGTTTAGGAAGGCGTCTGACTCTCTCTTACAATACACATGAAAAAGGGCAAAAGTCCTAGAGCAAAGACGGGCCCTTTATAAACCTTTGAATAAAAACAATGAGTGAGTTACTGCACGCTAGCCCGTCGTCGGCCAGTTATTATTATTATTCTGAACTTCTATTGCTGAACCCCATCTTTCACACTTAATCAAAGAACAAGGGGTAGTGTCCAAGGTCTTTCCAGGAAAGTCCACAAATCCAACGCACCCACTCTAAACCTAAAGGTAAACAAGTGTTCAGGAAGAGACCGAAGTTTTTTTTATTACAGAATGCTCCCATTCTGTACACTCGGTGCTTCACGTTGCATTCTATCTGTCCTATCTGGGAACAGGATCCCGTTCATAAAACGAACCAAGTTATACGTTAGAAAACACTTGCATCCGATATGAAATCAAATTATTTACGGACTGAAACAAATGGGGGCAATACGCAAGTGTCAAAGCAAAACGGGTTTCTTATCATTATCATTCATGTTCCTAGCTACGCAAGAAAGCAAAGGTCAAACAGACCAAGCAATCTTTGACCTTAGAAAACTAAACTATTTACACCTCCCCTAAATTCCGATTAATAAATCAACACAAAATTCCGGGGTGTCTCAACTCAACGGACTACATGACTAAAATTGATCCGACTAGCATGGCTAGCATGCCACCCACGACAAAGCGTTTAAACGAGAAAAGCGTCATGCGCGCTCTTTCGGGCCTACGTAAAATATAGATGGAGGCACATCTCGATTTTTATCGTTTTCTCGGGGGTGGCATGCTAGCCGTGCAGGGCATACTTTCACATCCCGATCGCAAAATCTCATCAGCATGGCTGCATGGCGGCGTAAAATATCGCTAAAAAACCTTTGCTCTCTTTCTATTTGCGAGCGAACGAACGAAATAAAAGACGTGATATAGCCGTATCACATGAAACATACTACAGAGGCATGCTAAATATAGCACTAGTGTACGCAGGTTTTACACATGAAAGGACCATGTACTTTGTGTGTAATTTACCGTGTACTTTTGCGAATATCACTTATTGGCTTGCTGATCATTTCAGAGTGAAATATACTTGAATGACTTTCTCCAGATGACACAGACCCTCACATTCTACGCACACAAACTAACTATGTCCTATGCTGAAGAAATTGAGCTGGTGCGTAAATCAAGAAAAGTCAGTACTAACAAGTATCTCGGATTGATCTGGCACAGATTGCATGTCTCCAGAAACCGAAGTTTAATAGAGGCTACTCTACTAAAAAGGTGGTGGAACTGGCAATCTGCAAAAATCTTATTAGGAAATATCAACGTCGCTTCTTGCGTCGTACCGTATGGACGTCTTCACTGTCGAAGGATACAAATAGAGGCAAACAAAGATCCAACGACGTCTGTTCGTACGGACGCGGACGATCTTGGATGGGGAACCACAGTAAGGACAAAACAAAACCTAAGCGGGCTGTGGAATCTGACACAGCGCAAATGGCATAGCAGTAAAAATTAGCTATGGACAATTTTGGAGGCATTAAAAATAAGAGGCGACGAACAAGGACAAACTACTATGGTGCAGATCAGACAGTCAACAAGACGGTTGTAACGTACATAACATAGGAAGGGCGAGTCCCTGCGACTTCTCCAAACTACATTCAAAATCTTCCACCTTGCAAATCAATTTCAAATAGGTACACCTGCAAGCACGCTATCTGCCCGACCGATACAATCTCATTGCCGACAGTCTTTCGAGACAACGAAAAACTGCGTTTTGAAAACGCATTACCAGAATGGACGTTATCAGAAAACATTCTGAAAGTGTTATTTCTCAAATTGTGCGAACAGGTCTATTGAGGATGGCAAACCCTTCAAAGACCTGTTCGCACGCAAACGATCGGCTGTGGTAAAGAATTATGTCAGCGAAAGTGCAGAAGACTAGAACTTATTGTGCGTTTGTGGACGCATTCAGTCAACTGTGAAATTTCAGACTGAGTTGGGTCCTTCCGTAACCGACCCTAGCAACACGCGATCTCCGTCACCTCGAGAAGTGCAAAGGAGTCTATCTATTTGAAGTATCCAAACGGGAGAAGACTTGGGAAGCCGAGCTAAGACAAAGCGCGTTATGTCCACCGATGATAATATGGAACAACCGGAGACACCTGATAGATTTGACAACCGGCAGACTGTCAGTAGCAGTCAAAAAGCTGCGTTTGCAGGTCTAAAAAATTCATGCTGGTCCAATCTAACAGCTTCTTGGCCAGAGGAGGTTAAAAAAAAAAAACTTTTAGAATCTCTTAGAAAGCCGGCATGGGAAAGAGTACAACAATAGTCCCAGAAACACTGTAACATTAATGATCCAAGAGCGAGCGATCTTCCAAAACTAAATTATCATAATTTTGTAGTCATAAATTTGTAGTTACAATGTTCGTAAGAGCGTTCATAAGAACAAGTGAACTTAGTAACCATCCATTAGTTCGTCAAGCCTTAAAAGCTGTTGCCTTTAAGTAAATCTCCTCCTCAGGAACCTCGTACATGGGAAGTAACATACTTAATTGCATACCTCCAGAGTTACACCATTGACGTTAATAGCTTATTTCAGTGTCCCGTTATTTAGCTGTCCTTCTTCTTCTTGCAACCGGAAGGAGAATTCACAAAATTACTCTACTCGACATAAGCTCAGACTCACTCGAAATAGTTTGATGATCACCTGATGCTCTGGCCTAAACTCGGTTCAAAGACTGACTGTGTAACTTTTCGTCAGTCAGGCTGGAAATTATCTTCTATTCAATCCAAGCCAGCCTTTTTATTCAATCTATCATCTAATTTAACCTTGTACATTGGATTCAAGTTCTGATTTTCGCAGCAGAAACTCGCAGGTAAAGTCAAGACCACCTTACTAGTCTTTTCATTAAAACTGCAACGCGAGGCAAGGTCTGACCTACTTCTGACACTGTCAGACCAGGATGGATGCAGACACTTTTTAAAGATGCTCATATTTATGATAAACCCTGCAGTATCGGCAGTGAATAGTTCCAACTAGAAAAATTACAACCTAGATTTATATGAAACCTTAAAGTGAGGCAATAGGAGAAGCCGGAATACATTTCTAAATAAAATATTAATTACTAGAAACAGAGTCGCCGAAGTATACAAACTGATACTAATAATAACTATTGCAAATTGTTTTTCGCCATTATAATATTAATGGAATTGTAATAAGTAGATTACTTATTTTTGTTGTTATTTTGTAATCAAAAGAAGAATTGTATTTTCTTTTTCTTGTGATTAACATAAGAAGTTCACTTAATTAATTAACATTCCAGACATTAAAGACTTGTGATTTGGTCTTAATGTGTCTTATATTGAATGTTCGTCACAGCATTTAGCGCCCCTTTCATTCCAAACCACAATACGTCGCGATCGCAGCGCCAGCAGAAAATAAACACCTCTCACAGTGGGTCAAGCGAAGGCTCGGACACCTAAATAACACCGGTTTATCCCCGAAGGGTAGAAAACGAATATTTAGGTTCCAGCCGAAGCTTGACCCACTAAGAATTAACATTCTTGCTGGCTTGAGAGTACTGAGGAAGCGCAAGCGCCTGCCGCTGCTACCGTGCGCGTAGTGGGGAGGAATGACGTCATAGAACAGGTACAGTGGGGCGCTCTATGGTAAAAACAGTGTTGCCACACGTAAAATCCAAGAGGTTATCTCACAGTGGGTCAAGCTTGGGCTGGAACCTAAATATTCGTTTTCTACCCTTCGGGGGGAAAACGGTGTTATTATTTACGTTCGGCTTTAACCGGTAACGCTTTACAGGTTATAAAGTCGTTAGAATTCTCATCAGAAAACTATAACACAGCTTGGGATCTTTTACAAAATAGATACAATAATAATCGTTTACTCATTCATAATCATGTGAAGGCTTTGTTCTCTGCACAGTCGGTTAGTAAAGAATCCGCGTCACAAATTCGCAAACTTATTGACACGATAATGAGAAACATTCGAGCTCTCAAAACGTTAGGCGAACCTACAGACTCGTGGGATACTTTAATTATCTACATTATGGTCTCAAAACTAGATTCGTCTACGGAGCGCGAGTGGGAACTGTACAAAAGCACCCTCTCTAATTCCTCCAAACCCGAAACAAAAATATCTTTGAATGATTTAATGAAATTTCTTAAAGACAGAGCCGATGTACTAGAAACGATTAAAGTATCTCACAAGAACACAAATGACACAAACACTAAAAAAACAGCCGTTTAGTGAACCTATTTTAAAATCACACAGTTATGTTGTTACACAAAACGATAACAACAAATCAAATTCTTTTAATTCCAAGCGTTCTCGCGCGTGCATTATGTGCAACGCTATCCATCCGCTTTACTCGTGCGAACAATTTATAAATTTCCGGTCACGATAAATTAAAATACGCAATCGAGAAAAATCTTTGCACTAATTGCTTACGCACCGGCCACGTAGTCGCAAGTTGTTGGTACGGACCGTGCAAGCAATGCAACAATAAACACCACAGTTTAATTCACAGCGAGTTTTGTCGGCAAGCTGGTGTTTTAATACCTTCAGCTCTCCCACCCTCCTCGCCGAAGCCGCCACTGCATCAGGACAGCTCTAAAACAGACCGCACCACTACAAACCACATCTCTCACTACTCACACGCTTTAGAACAATAACGATCACAATACTCATTCATTATTAGAGTCAGTGCTGTTATCAACTGCATTAGTAGAGGTAGCGGACAATAATAATACATATCACACAACGAGAGTACTTCTAGATAACGGAAGTCAACATTGCTTTATTTCTGAGTCTTTATGTAAAAAACTCAACATTCCAATGATACAGTCCACTGTTCAAATCACTGGCGTAGGCGATTCGGTAACAAAGTCTACACAGCTATGCGAAATCAATTTGCGGTCAATAACTAGTACCTACAATACACGCTTTAATTGTTTAGTGTTGACGCGCATCACTGCACAATTACCTTCATTAGGAAGTGCACACATTATACAAATTCCAGACAATATTAAGCTTGCCGATCCGGAATTTTATTCCGCTGGTGAAATCGATTTATTAATCGGCGCGAATAAATTCTGGGAGCTTTTGAATGATGGTTTAATTCGTATACCTTATGGCCCTTACTTACAAAACACGAAATTGGGTTGGGTCATATAGGGGCCATCATTCAAAAAGAACTTGCGCATTAATCAGGTTCAGTGTAATTTCACACAAACTATAGACACACAGTCATAACGTCGGGAGCTCGAAGAGATTCCACAAAGTAAAATAATTTCACAAAAGATAAAAGCGCATGTGAAAGCCTCTTTAAAACCACTACTTTATGCAATGATACAGGTCGGTTTTCCGTGCGCATCCCTCTTAAATAATCACCTGATATATTAGGCGACACATTCGTAGCCGTGTGGTTCCAGCTTAGAATGGACCACCCCATGTCTTCCCGTGGGTGTCGTACGAGGCGACTAAGGGATAAAGGTTTCTTATGCAGTGTATTTGTGGGCGAATAGGATAGCCGAGTCGCCTGTCACCACTGTTAATGTCACTTCATTTTGAAATCTTAAATAACTGTTTAAAAGGTGAACCTTGTTACAATTGCAACTGCATCCAAGACAGCTGTTAGTAGCAAGTGTCTGACCACGCCAAAAGGGATCACGGTCGTTATTATAAGAAAATCTCTCGTCATATCAAACGGGAGAATGCGCAGCATATAGAAGGTCGTATACCTATGTTCTGACGCATCCCAAACTCAATACTTGTAACCGTGCCTACGTTTATGTACCTGCGCAGCCATGCATATAGCGCGTCAGGTGATCTATTGATAACACTAAGTCGTTCCGGTGAAATCGAACGTATATATTTTATTCGTGAAGTCGTGAACTTCATTAAACGTAAAATCGTTAAAATCATCAAATCTTTAACCGTTAGGTTATTAACTTCATAATAATACGTTAATATCTTTAAATCATTAATATCTTTTTTTTTTCTCTAAAGTTACATGTTGCATAGATAAACAAACCTGGCCGGTCTGTTGCCACGCGGTCGGTGCACACATAGATGCGCTGCATTCCTCAGACCTACCTACATGGTGATTACATTTACTCGAATCTGATGATATTTGTGACATGTAATTGTGAAGAATTTACCTAAACTAAAATCGAACACAACTACATAACTTGTTTGTCAATTGAATTCGGACCGAGTTCCGGTTGAACGGCTTTTCTTTTATTTAATAGAATACGAATACGACACTCGGTCGCATTAACTATTAGATTTCTAAATTGAAAACAAAGCGTCAAACGGGTCCGCTTTCAGTTGATGAATTAAACCAAGCAATTTATGATGCTTTTCTTAAATAATCCTACTACTATTATAAAGGCGAAAGTTTGTAAGTATGGATGTATGGATGTATGGATGTTTGTTACTCTTTCACGTAAAAACTACTGAATGGATTTGAATGAAACTTTACCACAATATAGCTTATACATCAGAATAACATATAGGCTACAATTTGAGGTTTCTAATGAATAACATATAGGCTACAATTTGAGGTTTCTAATGTGAGGTCGTAAAAAAACACATTTTTTGCGCTTACATTGCAAACGCTGACTGAATCCTACAAGATAGATCAAAACAATGTACTACAGTATTGTACAACTTAAAAAGGTCTCCAAAAAAGTCCGTGATGGTATATGTTTATCTCTTAGGAATAACCCACAATAACCATTCTTTATCCTTTACTTTGTACGAGAAATAATGGCTTATTTACGAAGCGATTTTAAGCAATACAGTATTAATCCTTATCCAATTAAGTATCTTAAATACATTGTGCATTTAATAAAGATCAATATGGCTTTTTACAGCATGTAAATTAAATAAATATTTTCGAAGATATCACAGATTTAAAATGCAGAGTCATAGCAATTTCGGCGATAAATACCGTTTCGGTGATAAATACCGGCAGCGGTGCCAGGCGAACGGGGCGTGGGGGGAGCGGGGTAGGTGCGGTGGGGAAGAAGTGGCTCATCGCTGAGTGCGCGACCCGAAGGCGGGCAGACGCGTGAGGGCAGACGTCGTTGACGGTTGTGTCCGTTTTGCGAATTTTGAAGGCACTAGCGATTTGATAAAAACGTATGGTCGCCTACTTTAAGTAATATAGGCCTAAGGTTAGCCAGGTTTCTTTTTGGTTAGGAGTTACACGTACAAAAAGATACTTCATAAGGGAGACAATGTTCTTATACCGCGCATCCCAATCATACCCAACAACTTGCCATTCAATTTTAAACGCCTGCAGTTCCCATTAAAAGTCGCATTTTCAATGACGATCAACAAATCGCAGGGTCAAACCTTGAAGGTAGCAGGCCTACATTTGGGCACGCCATGTTTTTCTCACGGTCAGCTCTATGTGGCTTGCTCACGTGTTTCCAAAGCGAAGAATCTGCATGTTTATGCTGAAGGAAAAAGATCGTTAAATGTAGTTTATAGGAGCATACTGCAGTAGCTACCTATAGACCTTTGATTAGGGCTCTGCAGTGCTTAGTTACCGTATTTATTACTTATTACTAGACTAGACGGGACGAACCTGAAGTCCACGCGAACGAAGTCGCGGGCAAAAGCTAGTCGGTCTATAAAGATTTCCTGTGACCTGTCTATCCTCAATTTGTTTATTATTTTTTATATACAGAAAGTAACATCCTGTATTATTATGCGTTAATATAATTTGATTCAGGTTCACCTATCAACACAATGTTTACCACGCCGGGTCCTTGTTCATTCTTACCGCAAAGGAAGAAGCGAGAAATTAGAAAATATTAAATACCTACTTACTTGTTTTATTCGTGTATGACTGTATTTGCTACACGGGCAATACATTTAGAGTTGGTAACAAATATCACAACTGAAGCATACTTATTGGCATTAAAAAGGTTTATCTCACGACGGGAAAGCCTGCTAAAATCTTTTGGATAACGGAAGGAATTCTGTATGGCGTTTGTAACAGAACCAACAACCTATCAAAACTAAACTAGAGAAAAAATAAGAAAGATAAAATATTTATCAAATTTTTTTAAATTTTGTCTTGTTTTGATGGAGATCTTGGAGATTTTACTGTCGTAGAGTAATGTGTTCAACATACGTTTTGTTTCTGTCTAACAATGCCATCTAGTTTAGTTTTGTGAAAGCTAGAAGTGATGATCATGATATTTATTGTGAGTCAATACAGCGCCATCTGTTTATGAATGGACGAGCTTCTAATATTAATCAATGATTGAGGTTTTATTATTCGATCATAGAGGGCGTTGGGAGTTGCCAGATTTTAGAATATTGTGCCAAGGGGGGATTTTGTTATACAGGGTGTACAATGGTTGGGGAAATTTTACTAAATAATTTTCATGCTTTATATTAATATAGGGTGAAAGTTTATAATTTAGTTATACAGGGTGTTCTATCAATGGGGAAATTTTATAAAAGAATAATATTGTTTAAATTTGTTCTAATATGAGGTAGAAATTGAAATTTGGTAAATGAGGGGTGGAAGTTTAAAATCTACTATGCAGTGTGAACTTATAAAATAAATACAACACAACTGTATAGAATATCACTAATAATGTCAACCAACCTTTACCTATGCCTAGTCCTAGACCTAAAACCTTAACCTGATGTAATCCTGTGTAACCTAAACCTAAAATCTTACCCCAAATCTTGTTTTATTCAAACTTTCGTCTTATTTGGTTGTTTCTCATGGGGTTTCCTTCCGTTTCTTCCCTATGATGGCACATTGCGAAACGGATATTAAATGTAGAGTCAATAAAGTAATATCAGTAAAATTATTGTCCCAATTGTCATTCCTCATTGGAATTCTTTCATCTTCATTTCACATTTTATTTCATGACTGAGTCTCTAATGCCATTACATTTTATTTCCCATAGTGTTTCGACACTATTATTTTGATTTATTCATAATTAATTTAACAGTTTCTTTTCTAGAATGGAAATTAAGTTACCTTTAAAATATGTTATTTGCCCAATCATTTAATAATAAATTCTACTTTTGAGTGTCTCTAACACAAGTTTTTATAGTATCTCAAGGATGAAGTTTGGAGTTTTGGTAAATTTTATAGTCTATTTTGTGAGAGATCTTTAGCCAGTCAATATGGGATATGTACACCACAAGCTCAATATTACTCTTCAAGAAGCTAGGATCATGACAATTACTCTATTCTTGAGTCGGAATGCACAAAACTGTTCATACTACAGTAGAAATCCATTTTACATTAATATCTGTTTGTGAGATGTCGCTGTTTACGCTCATTTGGTTTCTCGAGGTTTCAGTAGGGACATAATGGTGCGTGGCTGATTTGACCATCCCTAGGGACCAGTGGCCAAGCGCTTAATCTGTCGAAACCGGGATCCTCGACGTAAATCGATGGGTATTGCAGAGATACGTTCACTCATAGAGCCCATCTTATTTTGAATTAATAATTAATTTAATTAAAGCACAGTGCACGATGGCTGTTCACACTAACATACAACTCACCACATAAATTACATTAATATCGATATTGATCGGACATATTGAATTTAATAATATGGATCGCCACACACGAAATAGACTTTGCATAGCTTTGATTTTATACAACTCCGGCTTCTTCCAAAGAGATAATCAAATCAGTATTTCATTCAATTCAAAAGTCTTTCAATTAATTATTCCGAATAGTTCAATTAAGTGTCCCAAGTCATTCAATTTCAATATTCTATTTCATTAAAGTTCTCTTTTAGTAACCCTTCTTCCTGGAGGGGGTTGCTTCTGGTTGACCTCCACAGTTGAGGGAGCGAAGGTTGGGGCTCCCTCTCATTCCCCTCTGTCATGGGGGGCCCATTCCTCTTCCCATTCGCCTATTTTGGCTCCCAATGTACATACTAGTTTAAGTGCTGGTTAATCTACCTTTCTCCTATTTATCCTAACCTTCCTTATGGTCACTCTACTCCATTTGTACTTTTCTCTTACAGTATAGTTTTATTATTATTGGGCTACATCTTAATTATTTAAATATTTATTACATTAGTGTTTGTTGCTTCACATATCTCACAACCTCTACAAAGTTCTTGAGTTACTACAAATTATCACAATTAAGGGCATCCTACCATTTTAAGTTTAGACGATCATAATTAAGGCCATTACTTTATTTAACTATATTGTTGAGCGCAAAAAATACCGTTTAATAGGGTTTGCGACGTTACACGTTTCACAAGAATTTTCACAATTTAACAAAATAATTAAAGCTATATAAGCTATTTTTCGTCAAATAATCATACTAAATTAAATTATATTTCACCTTACAATGCCTCATTCTGGTGTATTGTGGGAGGCAGGACTCAGGTCTTGCAACTTTCATTAACTTCACGTGGTATACCACTACCATACCTATATAGGTATTCGCAAATTTAACGTACGAGAGCTAAGCACGGTATAAGCACTGACTAGCCAAACGCTGACTGCGCCTCTCTGTGATGACCTCACCATGACAGCATTACATCGACGGCAATGCAATCTTCTCCGCACCGCTAGGAGCACATCGAACGGATGAGACATTTGCTGGCATCGGTGGTCCAAGGAAGCTACAAACTAGATCGAAGTGGCAGTAATCATTCCGATGCAAACTTAAATGCTGTAAACTGCTGTAAAAACTTTCAGTGGCGAATATGACAAGCCACGAGTCGCACTCATCAAACCTGCGACTGACAATATGTATACCTACAGCGGTCATTCCCTAAAACATGACCGCTACTACCAAACACTAAGAAGAATGAAGATGTTTTTTTCGGCGGGTAGGTGTCAAACTATAAACAGCCCAAATTTTAAGTGTGCAAATATTTATTTATAATAAATAAAATAATATAATTAGAAAATTAAATTTATGGCGATCTGATAAATTGTCATAAGCTACCTGCCAGCAGTTATTTTCCAAGCTGTAGTTCTCAACAGTATCACCTTAGAGCACATTGTCCTAACCTCACTTCACTTCACTGCACAATGGAGTCCCTCAAGCAGTCAATGGAGGACATGTCATCACTTTTCCACACTCCGATGGCTCGTTTCCAGTCTGAGCTCAACAAGTTACCCAGGACCTCTGTGACTTCAACATCCCTGGCCGCAGATTTTGAGGCATTCAAGGCATTTGTTGTTGCCGCCTTGAATGGCCTCCAAAAGCAGATCGATGCACTTGCAGCTGAGAGTGATCATATGCAGATGTACACCCGGAGAAAGATTCTGCTGATTCATGAAGTGGCCGAGACAAAGGATGATGATCCTACAGCGTCCGTCGTCAAACTTGTGGTGGACCGTCTCAATCTACCAGGATTCAGTGTGGAAGATGTTAGCCGTTGTCATCGGTTGGGTCAAGCTGCAGATAGCAGGACGAGGCCGATTCTTGTCAAACTCAAGAATTTGACAGTCTGCAGAGAAGTGTGGCTGGCCAAAAAGAACCTTAAGGCCAGCGGTGTGACTGTTTCCGAGTTCCTGACAAGGGGGCGTCACAGGCTCTCCATGGCGGCGAGGGGAGCGGCTTGGCGTATCCAACTGCTGGACGTGGGATGGGAGCATTTTCGTTGTTGGGCCGGACGGCGCGAGACACCGGATTGCTTCCCATGCCGAGCTAGATAGGATCCCCTGCCCTGCCCTTGCCCCTGAAGCACCTCAGGGTCTTGGCCGGAGTCAAAGGAAGCGAGCTCCTCCGAAGAAATAGACCTAAGTATGTACTTTGGTTTCTAGTGCGTGGAGCGTGGGTATTTAGTTTGTTTTTGTTTTTTATCTTGCACGTATTATAGTTATTTGTCCATGTATTTCGAAATCTTAGTTTTAAACGCAGGTAATACTGTATTTTACACTGTCCGATACCCCAATTTTAAATAAACAAAACAAAATTTCCAAAATTAGTCTAACTTCGGCGCCCGTGATGGCCAGCCCAACAAATGCCACCCAGATAATTGCCAACCACGTAATGTCCGACCCATTAATTCGTGACCAAGGTTTGGATTGCTTTGCTGCGTATTATTGGGCTGGCAAATACGTGCTCGACATTAACAGTCCGAGCCAACAATGTTCAGCAACGTAATGCCCAGCCCGTATTCCGTGACCAAAGGTTCAAAATTGGTTCCAATTACTGGGGTGGACACTATGTGGTCGGCAATTACGGCCTCGACATTACAGGATCGAGCTAATAATGCACGTCACTGGATTGTTCAACCAAACAATGTCCACCCCTGTAATTGGTGTCCAAGATGGCGTCTTTTTTTTTTTAAGAGCATACCGGTAGTATATAAAGCGGGCCATTCAAATACCGTTTTTGACAGAAATGCAGTTGGCATGGTACTCCTAGTTGATAAAACTGTGACGCAATTTTGTATAATTTGCATTTTGAATACAAGAAATCTGTACCTATAATTAAAATACGAAGAACCTCTTCGCGAATAAGTTGTTTTGCAAAAAAAAGGATTTGTTGTCTGTAGACGCTGTAGACTATCTGTGATCTGTCAAATCGTGTCAATTTTTGTTTTTCTTTCATTTTGATTTTGTTGTATATCTTCTAATTAGTTTGTGGTATAAAAGAGTAAATAGATACTCAACGAGACGATGTTTTTATAACTTAAAGCCGTGAATCTTTCATTTCAACGCAGAGATTGGTAGAATCACCGCAAACAACGGTGCAGCCAAAAAAACCTAAATTGGAGTTGGTAAACAAAACAAATGGCGTAAACGCACTCCTATTTACCACATTCAATTTGCATACAATACCATAAAGTTACTAATATAAATGCTTACGAACATTTTGCCGAAATGCTTCAAAACACATACAAACTAAATAGTGGACCTACAAACGGGAGAAAGTTTCTTTGGATACATACCAAACGACGGAAATCCGCTTCGCGTGTTTACAATTACAACGATGCCAGTGATAGATAGGTACTGGACAAGAACTCGTGTTATATTCTGCAGGCAGGACATATATTTAAGCCTTTTTGTGTAGGCGTTGTAAATAAATTATACCAATAGTCAGCCCATCCAATCTTGCCAATCCAGCAAGCAACACAATCTATAGGTACGAGTAAAACTAACCTATATCGTGTTGTTCTAAAATTTCATTTCTTTGTTTCCATTGCAGACAGTAAATTATGAGACCAAAGTCCGTCAGTTCTTGATCGGCATCATCTCTGTGAGGAAAACAGCAGCGTAAGGAACATTCCAAAAATAAATCCTGAAGTAAAACTACAACCTTCAAAAACAACAAAGGATAGCTGATTATAGTTGCTGTAACCAAAGCCACAAGAGCAGTTATATGTTTTTAGTGTAAATATAAATTTTTTTTGCCAATCTATGCAAGAGATATACACATTAAATGCAACTTTGAACCAAGCAAGTTTTTCAATGTAAGCAAAACTACAATTTCTTTCATTAGTTGCGAGCAAGCGAGAATAGGTAGTTAAGACATAAGGGCATGTATGAGAAAGAGATTTAAGTCTCGGTATCTTGACAACCTTGTAGGCATTTGATATAAATATATAATCTCTACTAAGCAGTTTTTCTTTTTTTTTTATTTCAAATGGGTTTGCTCTTCACCTCAATCCAGTCCTCAGGACAAAGCTGGGGTTGAAGATGTAAAGAGGTTACCCCGAAGATGCCTATTCACTCGCACTGCCCAAGTCTTGTTCTGCAATATGGGCCTTAGTAATAATAGTAATCATCCCGAGCACTTCAATAAAAACAGTTATAATAATTTATATCTTTCAATGCCTTTGCCATTCCTATTTCTTCCTCTTTATTCAGACTTGTACAGTCATGGTCAGAAAATTTTTACCACCTAGGGTTTAAAATTGCATGCACACATCTTGTCCGGTAGATATGTGATTTGATTAGGAGCTTTGAGCATGGGGTGGTAGGGAACGTTTCATGAAAGAGTTGCCTTCAACATAATGTTGGTAGCCTAGGAAATTACACTAGCCACATGACATAATGTTGTATTGAAAAGTCCTTCATCATAACATCGTTGGGAAATCTTTCATAAAACTTTCATTTATTTCGTCACTGATTAGGAGGTAGGAGGAATAAATCCTACATTTTTTTATATTAACAAAATTGATTGCTCAAGAATGTGACTAGACTACCTATTTTAACAAAAACCATTTTTTTTAATTAAAGAAGAAGTGTCACGCACGTCCCATACAAAACATACCCAGGTCCGACAACAAAGTGACCTATTCCAGTTTTTTGTTATCTATCTATACTATTATAAAACTGTAACAGGAAGTTTGTCTGTACATTGAAGATATTAACAAAAAAAAGTTACGATATGGTTTTTAGGTGTCCCTGATTCCATTTCACCAATTTTTGGATTTTTTGTCCGTCTGTTTGTTTGGGTGTTTGTTTGTCGATTTTGATGAAACTGTTTTTGTTTGATAGCTTATGATCTGACTTAAAATCTGGTATATAATTTGTGCGGACGAAGTCGCGGGTTAACGCTCGTATTTAATATAACTAAAATATACAGGCTGGCAAGTTAAGATGGGACACAAAGGGTATCTACCAGAAGCATTATAGTATAGCTACAAGAAAACGTTCTTAGGAGACTAACCCTAACTTTTGGAGTGTTTTGCATTCACTGATTTTGAAAAAAATTTTGTTATTGAGAAAAACTGAATTTTCACAAAACTTTTTTTTCATCCCAATCGATTCTCTTACTGATAAATAAGGAACGTAAGTCTCTATCGGGTCAACCGAGATCAAGGTATTAGAACTCTCAGAAAATACAACATTAAATTCCCATACATTTTAGTGGGGAAATAACCAAATCACCCATAGTGATGATTTTGTAAAGCCAAAATTTACAGGGGGTGTTCAGACTATCAAACTGAGCAACTTTTACTATTGGTTATTGGAGCGAACCTGAAATCGCAAAGAAAGTTGTGCAAGCAGTTGTGGAAATTTGACTCCCACAGCTGAGGTTTTAAGGGCCTATGTCTGCCTATGTCGAAATTGTGTCGTCTTATATTACTGCCTGATGCGAGAGAAAGAGATGAGAGATGCCTGAAACGACACAAACGTAAAACAAACTTTATTTAATTGGGATTGTATTATTTATGTAAGTTCAATTCTGCCGACCACGACTTTGTCCGCATAAATTATATACCCGATTTTTAAGACAGATATAAGCTATGAAACAAAAAAAGTTTCATCAAAATCGGTTGAGTCGTTTTTGCGTGATGCTCGTTCAAACAAACAAACAAACAGACGGACAAAAAATCCAAAAATTGGTGATATGGAATCAGGGATACCTAAAAACCATATCGTAACTTTCTTTTTGTTAATATCTTCAATGTACAGACAAACTTCCAGTTACAGCTTTATAATAGTTTAGATCAATCTCTTTTTCTAAAATCAAGTCTCGCGTTTTTGTATTATTCACCGTTTAGCAGTTCCAAGCGTTTATCGTTTTGGTCGCGCGCGCTAACTCTCGTGGCTGCCTCACTGCGCCTCCGTCCCGTCCGGCTGTCTGCGGATCGGCGGCAAGCCGACAGTTGTTATAAACTATGGAATTATATGCGACGTGTCACACTGCGGCTACCGTTCCGCAGCCGCACCGGACTGCATCTAGTGTGACACCTCGCATATAATTCCATAGTTTACAACAACTGTCGGCCTGCAGCCGTTCCGCAGACGGTCCGCAGCTGCACTCTGTGTGGTCTTTAGGGTTTAATTACTCAGTACCTCAGATAACTCAGTACCAATGAGTTTAATGAGTTTTTAGAGTCACTACGTTATACAATAACAAGGCTTAAACATGGCACATGTCTCCGATTTCGCCATATGAAACTTCAACTGCTATGTCAATACATTGCCGTTGAGACTACAGTCCTTTCAAAATGTAATCCATCAATAAGCAGTACATAATGTAAAAGCTACGCAGTCGAAGCTACGTATGGTCATTTTAGATGATTGACGTTTCTGACGAAATAGACCTAGAGTCAACGACGGATTTGGCTCCAACGTTTAGTAAAGCTGAAAAATTGTATTCTAACTCGAACGAAAGAACACTCCCAAGCCAATGAATTACCTTCTATACACAACATGGAGTAATCACATACATACACATAAAAACTCACGACCATAATCCCTTTCGCTGTGATCAGAAACATTGCTACGTGTGACGTGACGATATAACGTGTAAATTGGTAATAGGTTGCTCGCCCTTTGCCCGTAAATACACTGCATATGAGACACTTATCCCTTAGTCACCTCGTATTATTTTCCTCCAACTTGTTTTCCAACGTGATCTACGTTTTGTGGAGATTGGTGTAGTCTGAAATAAATGTATGCTACCTGGCTGTCACTGAACTGAACAAAGATAGTAGCGGAATTAGCAACGGGCCATTAATTTATGTTTTTTCTTTATATGAGATAACGATTTTTATAGTTTTCTAATGTAAGTACCTGTATTTTGAACTATTACAGTAGGTATATATTTTAATAATATATAAATTAGTTAGTCGCTTTTTATAAAAAGCGACTAAGGGAGGTTAGAAAATAACAACAATCATCACTTTCTATAATGACTATTTCTGATAACAATGTCCTTCTCAAGTGAAATAGGTACCTACCTACTCACTAACTAAATCGTCACTAAGACTTAACAACTACTTGGAAAGTCTAAAATGATCAATGCACCGATGTACAAACAAACACACAGAGGAACACACACGACTCGTCACTAGCCCTGAAAGTCCCGCGCAAGTGTCCCTCACTGCACAACCTCCGTCGCCTGCGACAAGGGATGTTACATTCCTCAATAGGGGAGAGAAGAGGCGTGGGACGGGAACCTCGTCATCATTCTCCTCATATTTTATTTTTATTTTATTACATTTTATCAAAAGATACTGCCATTTATGTCATATTTATCAAATCAAATCAAAACCAATAGGGTACTTCCCGTTGACAAAGAATCATGAAATTTGGCAAGAAGCAGGGTCTCAACACACAAATAAATCCGAATTAAATTGCAATTTCACTTCAAAACAGTCATATTTTTTTCGATTATAAACTTAATTATTATCAGTTGTAGTAGATCGCTGTGTAGACAGATGTATGGGAGAAAAAAAAATTCCATTGCAAAGTTAAATGTGTACGGATCCCTGAGAGTGTTTGGATGACCTTCATGTTGCGTCCTTACGCTTGTCATTTAAATAATTTATGATTTTTATAAAAAATTAAACGGTTTTACTACATTCTTTAATACATTTCACGTCTTATCTTACCCAAATAAAATTAATTTACCGGTAATAGGTCACACCATCTTTTTTTTGCGACGTTAGTGAATTACTGCGGCAGTTTTTTAGGACGCACTTTGGCATCTTTACGCCTTTGCGATCAATACACGACTAAGAAAGTGGTTATGCTTACGCCGCTACTAAGCATAACTTTGCCGTTCCATAAACAGCACGCCGATGCTGAGTCCTCTCAGTACAATACGACCAGGAGTGCGATTTTTGAATCTCATTCGCTGAGCTCAGCCTAGCTAGCATGCGTTTAAACGAGAAAAACGTCATGCGCGCTCTTTCTGGCCTACGTTAAATAATAAAGATGGAGTCACATCTCGATTTTTGTCGTTTTCTCGGGGGTGGCATGCTAGCTAGGCAGCAGTTGAAAATGTAAAAATAACTATGGAGATATGCATCTTTCTACTGCTGATTTGACTTTCAAAAATCATACTTCAGGAATCGCACATTTTGAAAATGTCAAAATTACTATGGAGATATGCATCTTTCTACTGCTGATTTCACTTTCAAAAATCGCACTCCTGAAGTATGATTTTGAAGTCAAATCAGCAGTAGAAAGATGCATATCTCCATAGTTATTTTGACATTTTCAACTGCTGAGTTCAGCGAATGAGATCCAAAAATCGCACTCCAAGAAAATAATTAACCTCGGCAATCTTCGTTTGCGCAGAGTCCCCGACAAAACCCGAAGTCGTTTAGTAATAATAATGAAAGGGTGCAAATAGCCCAATCATTTTACGGTTCGAGCCGGGACTAATTACTTAATAATTGATATTTTTTATCGGTATAATATTGAAGAGCGAATTTGAGCCTAGAAATGTACCAAAATAAAAAAAAATCACGTCAGCAACAGTTCCAATTTTAAAATTTAGTCATTATCTCGTTCTAAAAAACCTGATGGTATTTTTTTTTTCCATATATAAGGCTTTACCATTGCCATTAATATATACTTCAAACTTGGTGTAAATATGTTTGTCTACTTAGAAGGTTTTGAAAAATACATTCGTATTTTCTAATAAATACCTCATTTTTAAATTTCAATGCCTATTTTATTGCTCGAAAATAATGTATATTGTTAAAAATATATAAAGCTCCATCCCCACTCAACTATAGACCAGATATAACCTTATTTGTTCTCCTAGACGCCGTGGTAGTAGGAAAATGAAACTCTGAGGGAGTATGGGGGTGCATCCAACGAGTACCAGAAAAATCCAACTTCCTCGAAAAGTCGACTCCTCCTCGATGTGATCGACGGCCCGCGGAAACTATGACAGATGGGCCCGGAACTAATATTGTACTGAACCCTGGTCAGATTTTCGGGGCGGTGACAAAAATAAAAAAAAAAACAAATTCACGATGGCCGCCATACAAATTTCAATCGCCTGTATCTTTTGAACGGTGAGACTTGGATACGGGGTGTTCGACCAAATGTCATAGGGACCGAGGTCAGCTATTCAGATGACGTCACGAAAATCCAAGATGGCGGATCCAAGATGGCGGCCGTTTTTCAAGTTGCTACGATCCGGCTTAAAATTGGTTTCCGGGGGATATTGGGGTCCCTGATTTCAAATGTGAAATTCATTTTTTTTAATCTGCAACTTTCGACGGGGTCGCCATACAAACTTTAGTTTCTATGACAAGGCTATGAGCCGGAGGGAGGCATCCGAGGCAGCAGGCCGAGCCACGTTAGCGAGGCCGAAGGCCGAGCTAACGGACCCCGCCGACAGGTGGAACCCTGGTGGATGGGGTCAACGGCCCGCATAAACCACGACATAACAAATGTTTGAGAGAACCTTGGTTAGATTTTCGGGGCAGTGAAAAAAAATCAAAGATTAAAAAAAAAAAATTTTTTGGTCCTCGTACAAATTCAAACGCCTACCTATGTCTCTTAAACGAAAAAAGATGGATGCCGAGTGTTTATAAAAATTTCTTAGGGAATGAGGTAAGCTATTTGGATGAAGCTTTATCTATACTATTATAAAACTGTAACAGGAAGTTTGTCTGTACATTGAAGATATTAACAAAAAAAAGTTACGATATGGTTTTTAGGTGTCCCTGATTCCATTTCACCAATTTTTGGATTTTTTGTCTGTCTGTTTGTTTGTTTGTTTGAACGAGTATCACGCAAAAACTACTGAACCGATTTTGATAAAACTTTTTTTGTTTGATAGCTTATGATCTGACTTAAAATCTGGTATATAATTTGTGCGGACGAAGTCGCGGGTTAACACTCGTTTACTAATAAAGATGGCGGATAAAAAGATGATGGACATTTTTCAAGTTGCTCCGAACCGACGGAAAATTTGTATCCGGGGGTTTACGGGGTTCCCGATTCCAAATACGAAATCATTTTTTTTTTATCTTCAACTTTCGATGGGGTCGCCATACAAATTTTATTCTAAAATAGCCGAAGAGCCCGAAGGGCGAGCCAGGTGACCGAGGCCGCAGGCCGAGGTGTTCAAGTACCTCAATGCGAGGCCGGAGGCCGAGCCAAGTAGCGAGGCCGAAGGCCTAGATAAGCGATCGAAGGCGAGGCCAAAGGCCGAGCTCCGCGTAGGCGCGTGCGCCGAAGCGTCCAATGTGATTTCCACCCGATTCCCTCCCCCCACCCAACCAAACGCGAGGTCGCAGGCCGAGCCAAGTTAGCGAGGCCTAAGGCCGAGCTAAGCGAAAAAATCGAGGCCGAAGGCCCGCCCCAACCGTTACCGATTGAGGGGTGGCGCCTACACCCCCTAACGTCAGGGTCCTCGGTCACTTTCTCACCCTCTCACTGCCCCTTTTTTCAGCAAAATTTTAAACTCTGATACCAAACGCCATGAGCAAACTGCAACACCTCCCCCTATCCCTTTTTTCCTTTACCCGACTGATAGGTTTAATCTGACACTGAAAACTAAAACTCCACACCCCCCTGGAGGGGCATTCGCGGCGACTCCGCGGGCTGCAAAGCCCGTGGCCCAGCCCAAAGACTAGTTGTTAAATATAATTCAAATGAGTGCATTCGTATTAATATTATTAATTTGAAATCTTTCCGGGACACAGAATTTTGATTTCTATGTTGCGTAATGATTTTTTTTCATGTTTTAAGATAGTCTTTTTATCACTAAATGGTGCCGGTTACAGTTTAAAAGTCCAATTAATAATGAGGGATTTTCCAGAAGAAAAAAAAGTTTGTTCCTAATTTCTCAATAGATGGCGTTGACCAGAGAGGGGTCCAATAGGTATGAGCAAATATAATAATTAATATTAGTAATAAAAATACACAGTACAAGCTATTACCAATCTGGGTGTTATTGACGACCCGGTTGGTGTAATGATTGCCACGCCGGACTGTCAAACCAGGGTCCTTGTTTCGAGTCCCGGTTCGGTCATGGATGTTATATTATATGTTTGTGCCGTTGTTGAATGGTTCATTACAAAAAACCTAAGGCTTACTTGGGATCATTACAAAGTATGTGCCTGTGAGTGTTATTCATTATTTATTTATTTTCTGTCAAAAACGAATAAAGTATCAGACTTGGCTCTATGGGCTTCGTATCCATTTTGAATATACGAACAATATATAAATTGGTCACTTCACTTTTCAGTATAAAGAATATTGAAATTGCTTTGCTAATAAAGAGCGAAATTTTTCGTCTATGGCTTTGCTTTTCATTCACGGAATCTGACGTACGATTTAAATATTTCCGGTATATTTTTATTGAAATTCTCAGTTTCTGTTAAGTTTTTGTAGTTTGTTATTGTTTCTCGTTTATTCTTCGTATATTCAAAACGGATACATAGCCCATACAGCCACGTCCGATACTTGATTCGTTGTTGACGGACAATAACACCGAGATTACTAAATAATAAACCAACAACAATAAGAAAGGGATAAACAATAAGAGAAAAATTTGTGATGTGTATTTTTACAATAAATATTAATTAATATAATTATTCATACATACTGGACCCCTCTCTGATCAACGCCATCTATCGAGAAATTAGGAACTAACTTTTTTATTTGTTAAATGCTTTTGGAAAATCCCTCATTATATTAACACATGTTCTATAAAAATTTCAACGATACCTATTACAGCTCAAAAGATACAGCCCTTCATAGGTCGACAGACACACGGACAGACAGACAGACAGACAACGTAGGCTTAGTAATAGGGTCCCATTGGCACCCTCTTCGAGTACGGGACCCATCATTTAATCATTGTCATTCAATCTGGGGTATGATTTTGAATGTCAAATCAGCAGTAGAAAGATGCATATTATCTCCATACATTTTCAACTGCTGAGTTTGAAGAATGAGTTTCATAAATCGCACTCCAATGGCAGACATTACACCATCAATTAAGATCGTGATCCAACGATCTTGATCTAGATTGATCGTGTAATGTTGATGATTTTTCCTATTGTGCATTGTATTTTCTTTTGGTGTAAATAAAGTATATTTCATTCATTCATTCATTCATTGACGGATCGTGAGATCTGCATGGATAGTATGCCAGCGTGATATAGCGCTGTCACGCTTCCACTCTCTTTCTATTTGCGCGCGAATAAACAAGATAAAAGACGTGATACGATCACGATCTTGATTGATCGTGTAATGGGTACCAATCACTTATAGGTAGAGGATGAAATTTTGTTTACAAGTGCATACCTATTGACTAACCCCTGTAAGTAGTTAAAATCTCTAAAATGCAGTCAGTATTTCGATATCTCTTACTTTGTTGCCGCTTTCAGAGACTTTTTCACTAAATTTAGTGATTTTTTGATGTCTTAGGTGGCATTTTTAAAGATTTACAGTCATATAACACAAGTGATTTTTGAGCGTAGCCGTTGTTGGAACGATACCGTATCGTGATGGTGCAGTTGCGACGTCGATGCGGTATAGTTGCGAAATCGCCTACGCTCAAAAATAGCATGTGTGACAATGGTTCATGCCATTTTGTATGCAGATTATCTCTAATATTAAAACTATCGATAGCCTTTACATATAGTTGCATAACATTGAAATACAATTTACAAATCATCATCGTAACGTCATGACCTCATCACATGATAGGAATTATCATGTATAGAAATAGTTTGTTTCGTTTTAAGTTTAAGTTAAGTTTTAAGTGTTGCGTCGTTACTAACAAACATAAATTGTATTAATTGTGTTATTGTAATTGTATTGTAATTTATTATTGTGAATTATGTAATATTTATTGTAATTGTAATTGAAATTGCTATTTTATCTTTTCTATCTATGTAAAATGTAATATGGATCAAGTATTCCGAAAAAAAAAAATTATTTTATTTATTTATTTTTATTTTAATACATACTTAAAAATGCAATTGTCATTATTTGGCGTTTCGTGAATTTTTTAAGCAGCACTAGTATTTTTTGTAACCATAGTTGACAACACTGAATCCTGAATCAGGATCCCGGATTGCAATTCCGTCTGTGTGTGGCGGACCTAAATGAGATAGCCTATAATTACGAAACAATAACTTCGAACTTATCACGTTTGAAGTTCACGCGAGACTACTTTCATGATTTTTATCATTCAAAATTAGGATCTAAAGTAATAAGGAATAAAATCCAAAGTTGCGGATTTCATGTTATTTCGCCACCGCAAAAAGTGGCAGAAATGTTTGTTACTAGTCCTTATAAGTAGTCAAAGTGCACACTACACAACAACGGATACACAACACTATAGCTCGTTCCAGGTCTTCAATTCACTTAGTTAAAAAAATCAATTTTATTTATTTCTAAATATTTATTTCTAAATAATAAGTTATCCATGTACTATAATGCCATTTGATTTATTCTTGTACTTATGAATTTTGAAGCGTCAGTTTTTATTCATATAAAATAATGTAGGGGTTGCAGTTCCAAAAGATTATACTCATTGTTGATTTTGATACCTTCAAGTGGTTTTTTAATAATCCGCGAGTTTCCAACAAGAAAAATCAGCAACTCTTTATCAAACGTCAAAACACGAGCTTTGTATGAAAAGTTGTACTAAGTCATGTAAAGTGACGTCATTGTTTTTCGATACTTTTTTTAGTTTATCCTTTTATTAAAAATAATATTCAAGCTACAGAATTACTGAAAATGTAAGTTTTGCATTATTTTCCAACGTATTTTTTATTGAGAAGATAAAACAAAAATATATTTGATGTAGTCAACTCCCAAATTGGGTTGAAGTATCATAAAAATATAAAATAATAAAAAAAAAAATTTACAAAATATATACAATGCAAAATAATAACGCAAATATTAAATCAACCAATTACTGTTTTGAAAAATTTGAAATATCCGGATTATCCGGATTGGTCCTTAATCCGTTTACTAAAGATCAGAATCTTAACGGATTTGCAATCCCTACTCATCATATTCTTTGGGGGAATAAAATCGTTTTCTGGTGTCCCTTATTTGGTACATGGATCTTGTTGCAACTAGGAATAACTTCCATGCGTGTATATGTTTCCATACTTATTAGTTATTACTAGAGGCAAAATAGGTCATAGTTTTAGTACAATGTTAGGTCTTAGGTTCCTATTGTTGTATATTTATTTTTGGTGCTTTTGCGGTAGGGTCTTCAACTCAGCCATAAATGACTCTGGAATGGGCTCTACTAGCCATGTTTTTTTCTTATTGCGTATGTAATGGAGTAGATGGATTGTTTGAAGTCGGATATTTCTTTTTCCTACTCCTCCTATCTTCTCTAATTAATTCATTGCGGGTTCCAAAATTGATTAGAGTCATCCCCCGGGCTCGCTGGACTTCATTATCTAGTGTTGTGAATGGTCGCCGCTGTAGATCCTGGCTTACGGGATTTACAGCGGTGGGAATGTGTGGTGGGCCTATTTTAAATAATGGCTAATACTTAACAATAAAAAACCATGCAAAACACTACAGAAATCAGCCAAATTTAACATCATCATTATCTCAGCCGATATACGTCCACTGTTGGACATAGGCCTCCCCCAAGGATTGCCACAACGACCGGTCTTGCGCTGTTCTCATCTAACGGGTTCCCGCCGTTTTCACCAGGCTGTCGGTCCACCTTGGACCTAAAAGCATATAAAATGCTAATTTGGCAACACTATCTGTCAGCGAATAGGTATGGATTTTGCGGATTTTGACTCAGACTTAACTTTTTTTTTAATTAGCAGGTTATTTGCCGGGACCAATGGCTTAACGTGCCATCCGAAGCACGGAATCTTCTTTCTTTTCCGACAATCAGGTGATTCTGCGACCATACGAAACTGCAATAGGTCATCTGACCCTGTAGCATCATTTCTCTACTTATGCGTGACTCGGCCTTTTTCCATACTACTCGTCGCGGTAAGCGCGAGTGAGAAGCCCGGGAAGGGGTTATTTTCAAATTTCTTTATAGTAAAAGCTCGTCGCGCGCTAGTAGAGAAATCAGTGGCGTAGCGTGGGTTTGTGCCGCCCGCGCCCGGGGTGCGTCTTTACAAACCCTATACCGTTTCAGTCCGGATCGGTACCATAATCGATTAGGGTTTTTTTTGCGCAAAATCGTGAAAAAGCCTAGTCCGTTGCAGTACGAAATCGGACTGAAATCGCATAGGGTTTCTCTTCGACTCCGCAAGGTAAATGACGACTGCAAAAGCTAGTCTATTAAGGTCTGATTCCCATTGTTAAAATTGCGGGTAGGTATGTAGTCACATTATAATTATTTGTGTGTAGGTACTGTTGTATGTATTGCATAAAAATAAATAGTGTTATAATTATGACACGGGGGAGACCTTTGCCCAACAATGTGACAAAATAGGTTAAAAAAAATTATGATATGAATTTATGCATTGTAATTAAACACAAAAATATAGAACACACATAGAGTTCTAAAACAGAAAATATATAACTATTTGAAGGTAAGTAGATACTAAAATAAATTTAAAATCGTTGTCCCTTAAATATTTTCAGAATAATAAGAAGATATTACAATAATAATATCTATGGCAGCCCTACAAATATAATAGTTAATATAATTTTGGGGTGGTAGGTTAAGTGATGGAGTACATTGACTGTCATATTGATATTTGTTGATTTGCACCCTTTGCACGTTCTTTTTATTCTATTTTTGTAGGTTTATATTTTTGGTTTGCAAATAAAACATATTTATGTTGTGTGTTTGTGAACGCATTTCGTACCATACTACGCTAAATACACTTAAGATTCGGATAGAGATTTTTTGTTTTAATTTACTTAACTCATTCAGTAATATAGCGTTTTGTGTGAGTGTTAATCTGTCTTAAAACATATTTATTATATGAGTATGATTAATATAATTTTGGAGATTTGTACTGCGAGAAGTACAATTATAATCTATGATACATCCATGCTTTGTAACCTAAAAACACAGCGTATTACAAGACCACAACAGAAGTGAAGTAAGCCATAGGAACAATACTAAACAATCAATCATACAATCGCGATATGATAAACCACCAATCACGATCGCAGACACTTTATTGTAATCACAATCAGCGCAATAATCACCAGAGCCGAAGGGTATTGTATACGTTTTACGTTTAAAAAAGCTAATCTATTTGAGTCAACCGAGCTAGGGTTTATGACTACTAAATGTACCGCAATTAATATGCACAAACCCTATACAATGTTGGAGTGCCAATTTTAACTGAAATGGTTTAGGGCTTTTATCGACAGCAAAACCTAGTCTATTACAGTCGGGATGGTGACTGAAACAGTATAGGGTTTGTAAAGACGCGCCCGGGGCATAGACCGATTTTGCCGCCCCCTTATCTTTTCAAGAAGACCTACAAATAAATGTTAATTATCTTGATACATATACGTACGTTGATAATTATAAAATAAATGAGGTATTTTCCAAAAGAAAAAAAAAAGAAAAAAGTTAGTTCCTAATTTCTCGATAGATGGCGTTGACCAGAGAGGGGTCCAATAGGTATAAGAGAATATATTAATTAATATTAATAGTAAAATACACAGTACAAACCCTTTCCTATTCGTTTCTTGGTTTGTTGGTTTCTTATTTAGCAATCTCGTTATTGTCCGTCAACAAGGAATCGAGTATCAGACGTTGATGTATGGACTACGTATCCGTTATGAATATATGAACAATAAACGAGAAACAATAACAAACTACAAGAACCTAACAGAAACTGAGAATATCAATAAAATCTGTCTCTGTTGCGGGTTTGCTGGAAGAGATCTCTTTAGAGATAAGCTCGCCCTTTGTACATGTCTACTTTAATTGTTTTTTTCTGTATAATAAAGTGTTAAATAAATAAATAAAATAAAAATAAACCGGAAATATTTAAATCGTACGTCAGATTCCGTGAATGAAAAGCAAAGCCATAGACGAAAAATTTCGCTCTTTATTAGCAAAGCAATTTAAATATTCTTTATATTGAAAAGTTAAGTGACCAATTTAAATATTGTTCGTATATTCAAAATGAATACGAAGCCCATACAGCCAAGTCTGATACTTTAATCGTTTTTGACAGACCATAAATAAATAATAAATAACGCTCATAGGCACATTATACTTTGTAATGATCCCATGTAAGCCTTAGACTTTTTGTTATGGAAACCATTCAACAACGTCAAAAACATATAGCATCCATGACCGAACCGGGACTCGAACTCAGGACCCTGGTTTGACAATCCGGCGTGGAAATCATTACACCAACCGGGTCTGCAATAGCATCCAGATTGTTAATAACATGTATTGTGTATTTTTATTATTAATATTAATTAGTATATTTGCTTATACCTATTGGACCCCTCTCTGGTCAACGCCATCTATTGAGAAATTAGGAACTAGCTTTTTTTTTCTTCTGGAAAATCCCTCATTTCAATATTCTTTATATTGAAAAGTGAAGTGACCAATTTAAATATTGTTCGTATATTCAAAATGAATACGAAGCCCATACAACCAAGTCTGATACTTTAATCGTTTTTGACAGACCATAAATAAATAATATATAACGCTCATAGGCACATTATACTTTGTAATGATCCCAAATAAGCCTTAGGCTTTTTGTAATGAACCATTCAACAACGGCACAAACATTATAACATCCGTGACCGAACCGGGACTCGAACCCAGGGCCCTGGTTTGGCAGTCCGGCGTGGCAATCATTACACCAACCGGGTCGTCAATAACACCCAGATTGTCAATAACTTGTACTGTGTATTTTTATTATTAATATTGTCACGGATGCTGTGAAATGATGCAGTTATAGAAAGGCATTCAAAAATTCGGCCGGTTTGTCAACAAGCTTCGTAGCTCGGCGGTCGACGCATGGACTTCCGTGCCGGGGGTCGATGGTTCGAGACTCGTCGAAAATAATTATAGATTTTATTGTTGTTGGAAATGTTCTAGAAAAGTAAGAGGGAGTAAGAATATTTGGAAAGAGACAAAAAAAATGGGCGTGTCTAGGAATGTTCTAGAAAACGGAGAGAGAAGGAATATTCGAAAAGAACCAAAAACAATAGGAATGTTCTAGAACAAAGAGAGAGAAGAAATATTTGTAAAAAAACAATAAAAGGGGGCGTGTTTAGGAAAATTCGAGAAAGAAGGCGGGATTAAGAAATATCCGGAAGAGAACAAGGGAATAAAGAAAAGACTAACGAAATTCGGCCATCTAGAAAATTCTAAGGGGTATATAAGGCCGCGAGTTTGCGGACGCAAGTCAGTATTGATTTGACAGTGAAAAGTGCGGAACAAGCAGGAAGAAAAGTAAAAGTGGAAAAGTACTAGTGAAAAGTAAAGTGCAAAGTAAAGTGGAACAGTGAGTAGACAAGTGTCAGTGTAGTGCAGTGTAGTGTGTGTCGCGTGTCGTGACGTCATAGTGCCGTGCGTCGTGACGTCATAGCGTGTCGCGCGTCGTGACGTAGTGAACAGTAAAAGTGGTGAGAGGGGAAACCCCTGCGAGGAGGACTGTTTAAAGGGGAACCTCTGCGAGGTGGTCCGTGTGTAAGTGTGTAACCCAATAAACTCTGTAAATAAATTGGACTTAGCGTTTCACTCCAATCCCGAAACCCGTCGCTCGTAACAATATTAATTAATATATTTGCTCATACCTATTGGACCCCTCTCTGGTCAGCGCCATCTATTGAGAAATTAGGAACTAACTTTTTTTTTCTTCTGGAAAATCCCTCAATCAATGTCACGTGACATGTGTATCCGATCACGAATCGTGAAAAAAGAGAAGCTCAGAAAGTTTTCTGTTGTTTTTTTCATTGTGATATGAAACAAAAATGCGGAGGAGTAGGTAAGTACTGGTTGGCCTAGATAGGAGTGCATTAAAGCAAAAGCATACCTTTTGTAATTTTTGGTTAGAAATTTTACTCAAAACTAAGAATCTGCTTATTAAATTATCATGATAATTATCAAAGAAAATAAATTACCTATCTTGATAACTTCGAACCTTGCTATTTAGAGAACTTTGGAGGAATATTTATGTGATAAGAATTTAGCGCCGGATCTAGCGCTTTTTTGACCCGCGATTTTAGAATCTAGCGCTTTTTACACAGTTTTAGCGCCTAATCGGTTTTTTGAGGTGGCAGCCCTGGTCTTTTGACAATTCAATTCACATAAATATTTGGTGAATATTTGTTTGTTTTATATTTAAAAGAACTTAATCAGTGGTTTTTAAATGAAATGGTCAATAACACAATATCGGCCGTCTTATTGTTCAATTTCGGGAGTATGTTGTCGACTTGAGTAATTGCGATTTTGACGAGGATAGTTCAAGTTCTGTTTCGCTTCGTCAGCAAGAATGAAGATCCCTTTCTTCGATGGAAGGACTGTACAATAAGATGGGAAGCGACATTCTACAATGGATACCTACCAATATTGTGATGTGTAATGTAATCTACCGATGCGCATGTGTTATGCGTGTGATGATTTCGGTAAATTAATGCCTAAACAGTAAACACCCTCGTTGACGGAAGGCCTGTGCTGGAGAGTTTGTGAAGTTTTCATACTTTTTGCTCGACGTAGCTTCTAACTAATGCCTAAACAGTAAACACCCTCGTTGACGGAAGGCCTGTGCTGGAGAGTTTGTGAAGTTTCCATACTTTTTGCTCGACGTAGCTTCTTAATTTGAACCTTTTCTCAACATCCAGCATCAATGTTCATATTTTATATCTCTAACTAAATAGCAGTAATGATAAAAGTTCTATTGGGTCTCGTTCACTGCCCGCGAATGTGTTAAGGCTGGGCTACACAGAGTGCAGCTGCAGAACGGCTGCGGACCGGCTGCAGACCGGCAGCAGTTGTAAACCATGGAATTATAATTATGCGAGGTGTCACACTGAATGCAGTCCTGCGGAACGGTAGCTGACCGGCTCTACCCGATTAAAAAATTACTGCTGTAGTCACTCCACACTCGTTCCCATTTTAGTAGAATTTGAGTATGCGGAACGGTTGCGGGCCGGCAGTTGTTGTAAACTATGGAATTATATGCGAGGTATCACACAACGGCTTCCGTTCCGCAGCTGTACCACAGCCGCAACGGACTGCATCTAGTGTGATACCTCACATATAATCCCATAATTTACAACTACTGCTGGCCCGCATCCGGCCTGCAGCCATTCCATAGCTGCGTGGCCCAGCCTTCAGATGGCTGTGTGATTTTGGCTTACAATTTGCCACCCCGTTTCTCCCTGTTGGTGTTGTACAAGGTGACTAAAGGATAAGGGTTTCTTATGCAGTGTATTTGTGGGTGAAAAGCTAACCATCTATCACAGCTTTACACATTATTTAATGTTGACACCTACGATATGCTAAAAGAGCTTTGCTACGACTCCTTGCAAATGTATGTTGCATATCAGCTCTATGGATTCAAAACCAAATCATTACGGTTAAGTGTCAATACCTCTCCGCATCACACCACCAATCTCGAAATCTTTATTTTATGTATAATTATAATATAATATTAATATGGACGACCATGTTGCAGGTGGGAGGATGATATTAGGGGGATAGCAGGAGGAGAATGGATGCGGAAAGCGAGGGATAGATGGGTGTGGAAGTCTCTGGAAAAGGCCTATGTCGGAAGACAAGTTGAAGAGATAGTTGAGTTAGAAGATTAGGGAAAGAGGTGTTGTGTAGTGTACGTAATATAATAGAAATTAAGTTTAAATGATTTGTAAAATAATACCTATGTAATGTATATTGTAAACCCTTCAACAATAAATAAATAAAAATTTATATGGACAAGTCTTGTGATCCCATAGCAATTAAAGTTTAGTGATTAGATTACATACCTAGCTTTATATAGTTTAATAAACATAATTTTTATTTTCAAGCCGCCACTGCACCAACGATGAAAATGTTTGATGCTGCAGCGTGATGGGTAAAGGCTGGACACAGTCATGATGATAGTTTTAGTTGGAGTCAGTAGGAACAGGGCCACACACTGTGTATGTGCTTCCTCCCTTTTTGAATCCCAGCTCGAGAACACAACAAAATCATAATTATGTGGAAGTTCAAACCAGAAATGTTGTGGCACGCGTGTTTGGTGCCCTACAAAACTGATCTGAGTGTGACATGTTATACTGAGCACCAAAATAAATAAAAATAAAAAAGCAATAAATCTAATGGCCGATTTAAACATTAATAAGTAAGTATGTAAGTAAAAACTACGTGTGGACGCTGGGCGGCTAGTTAGTAAGTAAGTAGCGACTTGCCGCAGGATAGGAACCAGTTCTATTTTTTGATCAGGACACTAGCGTGTAACCCCTCCCGCTTCGTCTCCCGCTCCCCGCCAACTTATCTTTCTGCCGTGTGGACGGGACAAGTAAGTTGACACAACAAAACGCACGCGTCTGCCTGCCGCCCGTGTTAGCAGGACGTGTCTCCCGTCCGTCGTCGCAAGGTTCTGACAAAGTATTAAACTTACTTACCGATAAACCTAATTCACCGTTTGGACATTGCTGTCTACTTCTCGATTAAGTAAGCAAGGAAGCGATAAGTTGGACTTACTTACTTATGGATGTGTAAATCGACCCTAATTCTGGCATACTGTGTGTGTAGTTCTGCACAACAGCTATTAATGGTAATAAAGAGCAGTAGGCCTCGCATAAAACCCCCGAGAATACGACAAAAATCGAGATGTGCCTCCATCTTTATTATTTTACGTACGCCAAAAAGAGCGCAGACGACTGACGTTTTTCTCGTTTAAACGCTTTGTCGTGGGTGGCATGCTAGCCATGCTGAAAGAAGGTAAGAAGAAAATCGCCCGTGTGCTGGTCTGGGCATTTCACAACAGCATTGTGCAACATTATTCAATAATTAATACCTTGTTATTGACTTTTATTAAAATGATTTCTATAAATATTTGTGTGTAAATAAACCTCTAAATAAAATTTCCATAAATCGAAACTCCTTGTTTTATTTTGATTGTGATTTTTTTATATGAAACGCTATGTGTGCATCACACAGTTACGAAAAATCACTGAACTACCGATATATCATATCTACCTATACAGTTCCTCGATAATGGTCGCGATGCTGAGTATCGCGTGATATTTTTGATAATGTAATGTACAAACCATCAAGCTATACAAAACCATAAACTGGCCGCGCGTAGGACGAGTAACGTATAACGTCGTGCGATCAGCTTATGATGGTTTTGTATAGCTTGATGTGTCGCCACACGCACGTGTATACATACGCACGGCGACACATCAAGCTATACAAAACCAACATAAGCTGGCCGCGCGAAGCTATACTACACTACTCGACCTACGCGCGGCCAGCTCATGTTGGTTGGTATAGCTTGATGTGTCGCCGTGTGTACCCACCCAGTAGGCCTCGCATGCCACCCCCGAGAAAACGATAAAAATCGAGATGTGCCTCCATCTTTATTATTTTACGTATGCCAGAAAGAGCGCGCATGACGTTTTTCTCGTTTAAACGCTTTGTCGTGGGTGTCATGCTAGCCATGCCATGCAGAAGCCGTAGCATGCTACACGTAATATGGCTGTATTACGTCTTTTATCTCGTTCGTTCGCGTGCAAATAGAAAGAGCGAAGTTGTGATAGCGCTGTATCACGGTGGCATGCTATACATGCAGGGGGGGATAGGTGGGATTTATCAAAAAATCTAAATATTTGTAACGGTCAGTGATAACACTATTCTTCTATTCCTTTTTCAGTGAATATCCCCCTCAGAAATAACTCCCCCCCCCCCCCCCCCGCCCGAACCGAAAATCTACGCACTGTTTCTGTAAATGCGGGATAATAGGTGCCGAAAGACTTATCACGCGCAACATGCTACGGGGGCTGGTACTTGTAGGTAAATGAATAGAGCGCCTTATAATCACTGGTAGCATAGGCACATTGCTGAATTAAAAACAAAAATGACCATAGACTAAGAATAAATCGTGAACCAATCAGAACACGGAAAATAGACGCCATCTTGTACCCAATTACGGGGGTGGACATTATTTGGTCGGCAATTACGCCCCGGACCAAAACTGTCCATAGCGTAATGTCCGGCCCGTAATTGGTGTCAATTTAATTGGTTGATGGTCATCAATTACTGGGTCGGACATTACACGGCGTGCATTTACACGACGGACAATACGAGCTGGACCCTCTCTGTCCGGGCCAGCAATTGGTGCTCATTTTTAGCTCGGGGTGTATTTGCCAACCCATCATTGCATGAAATACGGGCTGGACATTATTGGGTCGGACATTATTGGTTGGGCATTACTTGCTGGCCATTACATGGACCCCTCCAAGATTTTACTGTCGTAAAGTATTGTGTTCAGCATACGTTTTATTTGTGCCTAACGACGCCATCTAGTTTAGTTTTGTGTAAGCTTGAAGTGATGATGATGATGATATTTATGATGATAGTTACATTGCATGCTGTGTTTGCCTGTAATTAGTTATACATCTTAGCCTAAGATCACTGTGTAATGTACTTAAAATTGTGTCAGATGTAATAGCTGTAGGCTGATCTAATAAATAAATAAAATAAATAAAAATTTATTGTGAGTCAATACAGCGCCATCTGTTTATGAATGGACGAGCTTCTAATACTAATCAATGATTGAGGTTTTATTATTCGATCATAGAGGGCGTTGGGAGTTGCGAGATTTTAGAATATTGTGCCAAAGGGGGGATAAAATAAATAACAACATGCACAATTCTGCAAAATTCGGTTATATTTTTAATTAAATTCATACATTAATTTGATGCTAAAGGTATTCATTTACAGGAAAGAAAAATATAAATAAAATTCTTGATATTGCAATGTTGTGACACAGATTCCAAGTTAAAACTATATCTATGACAATGTTCTGATTACTATTTAATCAGCGTTAAAAGAATCAAACAAATTCAGTAAAGCATTAAGAATTCATTTTCTTAAATTTTATAAAAATTGTTATCGGTAAACTGGGAAAGGAATTAAATTCAGATTGAACTGGAACATTGTTATATGACATAATCTAGGCTCTATTTGATTGTCTTAAAAGATTTAAAGCTAGAATTAAAAATTTAAAAGAAATAAAAACTGTCACCGATCAGCGGTCAAATTTAATCAATTAAATTTTGTATTATTGTGGTATTATAAGACTTTGGGTTGTGTATCAAATTAAATTGATACCTCTAGATTATTCTGCCATGGGAAATATTAAAATACCTCAATGTATCAAAGTTTAGGTACAAAACTGCATGATATCATAGGGCAGGTAGATAGGTATTTGAAGGAAGCGAGCCGTTGATTAATTTATGGGAATTTGAGATTTGTTGTCATAGCATAGGACATTTACCTTGATCTCCTTTGTGTACACTATAATTATAAAGCCTCACTTACACTAGTTAACTGCAAGGTTGGGTTAGGTACACTATATTCACATAATTGCTACAAAGATTGGTCGCACTATAATTATTCACACCACACTCTTTAGTTAGTCCATTCCAGTTGCACTGCATTATTCAAGTGAGACAGTCTTCTTGGTTTTTTAGGGTTTTTCGTTTCAGGATGATCCCGGGTTGCAGAGAATAGTACGGGGAGTGCTCCGGTGTTTGTGTGGTTGTACTCTTGAAATTGCCTGGAAGAGAAATGGTTGTTTAGGTTTGTGTTTGTAGGTATTTAAATAAAATGGTGAAAGGGCAGTCGTTTTATTATGAATTTTCACATTCATAGAAATCTTATTATTATTAAAAAAGGGGGAATTGGAGAGCGGAATTCTTGGTGAATGGAGCTTTGTTGATTTGATTTATGATTATAAATAAGAGAAAGTGTCGTGTTAACATTGAAAAACATACCTTAGAGCACTGAATTGGTCATTTTGATACAAATTTCCAGGGAATCAAGTCATAACGGGCATATTGAAACGTTGCATTTGGCCGGGGTTTGTATCATGATTAGTTGGATTCCAGGGAGCGCAGAAGACTTCCAGGTCCTTTGTCCAGCGCCATTTCACGGCCTAATCTGAAATTTTGATGTTAAAAGTAAATAAACGTTTGAAAATTCAATCCACGAAACGAGCTGTCATATGTCACATTCGCGGGATTTTCGAAAACCCAATATTGTTTAGTTTCAGGATAATTTCGACTAATAATTAAACTTAACTTACGTTCTGGAAATGTTTGGATTGCCTCGAATAAATAAATCTTCTGGAATAAATCGTATTATCTAGAATTGTTTCGAACAATGTCAGCTCAGCGGCCGCTTTGCAATGTGGGGGGCGCGAGATGACGCTACCGTATCTGATCTCTCTTTTCTTTTACGCACGAGTAAGCGAGACAGCAGTCACTTGAAAATTCTATTGGCTTATAAAGTTGACAATCAATCACAGAGCGGGGGTTGTCAGATTATTGAAAAATTGTTTGCACAAAATTGTGGAAAAATATTAATATTTCAAAATTAGTCTTGTGTAATAAAAAATGTAGGTTTTATAGGAAATAGATAGAGAAATAGATAGAGTTTATTATAAGAACGGTTGTTGCTGATTATTATTAAAAATACTTCAGAATTTCGGGTTGAATGGTATAATTGTGCAAAATGATTGTGTTATCTGTTATCCTTAAATTGCAGGGACGAATGGAACGCGTTACCAAATTTGGTAATGTACAAAATCGCGGCCGTTGATTGGCTGATTTCGTTACCAAATAAGGACATGATTATTCTCATTGGTTGGTTTTAGAATATGAAGGGGTGGAAGGAAATTTGAATTCCGAGAAGTGAAGGTTCGAGAAGGAGGAACAGTGGGGTGCGAGTAGCGCTGCAAAGGACTTTAGGCTTTTAGCCCTAAATTTCAGCCTATCGAGTCCTTTTTGGGACTAGACCAGTAAAATAGGGCTTTAAAAGCTTCGTCATTTTAAAAAACTTATAGCCATTTTTAAAGTAGTAGGCTTTAAAAAAGCCTATAGCCTTTTTTAAAGTTGTAGGCTTTAAAAAAACCTATAGCCTTTTCTAAAGTAGTAGGCTTTTTGGGACTGGCGTCTTTATTTTTTTTTTTAGTAAAAGCCTTTTTACCGACTTCAAAAAAGGAGGTTATCAATTCGATACGTATGTATGTAATATTATTGTAACTACATAAAATTCACACATGATATCGCCCATAAAAAACGGTTGTTTTCGCCACGTTTGATAAATATTGAGGGACTGTCTGAAATTGTGTATCACTGACATCACTGTAGTAGTCCCTTAGTCGCCTCTTACTACACCCACGGAAAGGGAATGGGGAGTTTTCACTTAAAACTAAAAAGTATTGAATAAAAAGTAATTTAAAAAAATACGACTTAAACCACCAATTCCACTTAAAATTATGAAATTTACTTCAATATTAACACTTAAGTACTAATAAAAAAAAAAAAAGGAAAATTTAATACAGTGCGGGAGAAGCCGCGGTCGGGCATTTAGTTTTTTTTATAAATGAAACAACAAACTTGTTAAAATTACTAGTATTTATTTTAACATGTTGATTAAAAAAAAGCTACTGAAATGGACTAAAATAATACGTATATAATATTTTAATTATGTATCCCCAAAATATTTAAGCCAAGATGAAAGGCACATTGAGGATCTAATGCTATTATTACTTAAACAATTCCTTTTTTTATTTATCAGATTTCCTGCTTTAGAAAAAGATTGTTCACTAGGCACACTTGTTGCTGGTATGCATAAAATATCATATGCCATATCTTGTAAATGTGGAAAATTTAATTCTTGGTTTTTCCACCACGCTATAACATCTGTATGTTCTGGTTCCGTCGGTAATGATAAATATCTTTGCAACTCAGTCTCGTCATCTCTTCTCCGTTTATAAATTGATGAAAAAAAGTTCTTTTTAGGCATGGGCGTATCTAACAATTCTGTAGAATGTTGGTGTGGATCAGAAGCTTGACTTTGAAGATCGTACTTGTTATTAAAAAGGAAAGTCAAAGATGTTAGAGGTTCTTCATGATCATTATTTTCAGAGAAATAATCATTCTTTAGTCTGGGATCCAATATAACAGAATACTTGGCGTAATCAGTACGCAATAATGGTGAATATTCTTGCAACTTAGTAGACATAGCTTCTGCAGCTTTTCTTATAAGATCATCATTGGTTTCAACATTAGAAGTTTCATTTATTAAAATATCAAGTATTGGTATCACATAATATATGCTTGGATATCTTGACTTTGACAATAATAATGTGGCATCGTAAAATGGCATTAAAAAGTCTATGAATAATTTAACTTGGTTCCACTTTGAATCTTCAATCAAATATCTTTGAAAATCAGTATTATTCTGACAAATATAATTCAAAACGTCTTTCATTTCGAATGCACGTTTCAGCATTAGGTAGGTTGAATTCCATCTTATATCCATTTCTTTTAGCAAAGCTAACTGTGGCATGTTCAATGTAGTGCAAGTTTCAAAATATGTCTGCTTTTTTTTTTCCCGAAAAATTAATCTGGTTCACTAATTTGGACACCGATGATACGGGATCTTCGATTTCTTTTAATCCCTTTTTGACAGCTAAGTTTAAAACATGTGCTAAACATCTTGTGTGGACTACATCTTCATAATTCTCATTAAATAGTAAAAGCAATTGTAAACACTTTACGTTTGCTTTATCGTTATCGGTAGTAATCGAAATGATTTTTTTCTTTAAAGAATATAAATCAAAAATGTCTTGAATTACATCTAGAAGATTTTCACTTTTGTGTGGGTATGGTATTAGATCAAAGTCCAGGATGATTGATTGCAGATCAGAATTACTTATAAAGTGTGCTGTTATAACCACGTAGGGTTTATTTGTGACTGAAGTCCAAAAATCAAATGTCAAGGAAATTTTATTTTTAACGGTTTTCAGTATATCTATCACTTCTTTTTGTTTTTCTTTGAATAATTTCTGAATATTTGAAGTAAGAGTAGTACGACTTAACGGCGAATAATTTGAATTGCGTTCAATTAACATTTTTTTTAAATGTTCTTCGTCTACAGTACTAAAGGGATGGTTCCCATGAATTACAAAATTGAGTATCGCCCGATTGTAATGTGACTGTTTACTTGATGTCGTAGTCCTTTTTGGGCTGCTTTCATGGGTTTTGAAATGGCTCTTTAGTGTAGAATGTGAACTTTTAATAGAGAGTACTTTTTTGCATAATTTACATTGAAACCCACTTTGAGTTTTGCTATAATGTGTAGATCTAAGCTTTTTGTACTTCTTAGGAATTTCAGAAGTAGAAGTAGAAGCGGTACTCACATCCAGCGAATCATCTTTTTCTGTTTCCTGTACAGACAAGTCACATTCCTTCTCACTTTCTAACAATTCCAAAGTCTCATCCATCTTTTCAACAAAATTAATCACAGTCTCTTTTGTGTAGTATTTATTCGATGACAACGTATTTATACGGAATAACAACTAAATTAAATTACACTACAAATAAACTTTTTATCTTTTTCCTGGTAACTATTTCAATTGATAAAATGAGTGAACGTTATTATCATAAACCACACGACACAACAAGAAGCGAAACTAAAACACGCCTACCCTCACATTGAGAAATAAAAATAACTGTGACCTTGTTTATGGATTTGATTTTTTTAAATTTTGTTTTGTTTTACGTTACATAAAAATAGAAGTAGGTAAATGGTGAAAATATTAAAAATGATTCATAATAACACAATTTAAAAAATAACAGAAGATTATTGACAAATATGAAAAACGTTGGTAATAGCTGTATAGGCATGTTCCTTTTGCCATTCCAGTTTCGTTGAACAAAAAAAATTTAAAAGTTAATTTAAAAAAAATATTTATTCTATTTTATTTCTTCGTGAGTGAATAACAGTTGTAGCGAAAATGGAAAGAGGTAAGTGGCTAGATAACTTTTGTTTTGTATGAATAATAATCCATATGCAGGTTCTTTAAGAAAGACAAATTATAGCTACTGTGTATGTCTGCATAACAACCTACTGACAACATTTACACGTACCTACCTACTTTACAGTTGAGTAGAAAAAATATGTAAAATAATTAATATATATTAAAATGAATTGTAGTAATAATATCTAGGTAAGTACGTAAGTAAATAATTGTATTCTATGCACCCACAGATATCAAACGTCCAAGAGAGCAAATAATGGATGAAGAAGACACCCAATATTGTTTTGAAAAGCACGCTACTAAAGAATTAATACAAAGAGTCATGAAAAAAACAGCCATGGGTAGTAGTACTTGTAGTGACAGAGCAAGCACTACAAAGTCCACAAATGTCAAACCACAATGTCAGGCCTGTGCAAAGCTGGGAGAAGGAGAAGACAAAAGAATCGAATGTTTCGCACAACTTCTTGTTGAAGAGTATAAGTATGTCACTCCATGTATCTCGGTCTTTCGTCAAAATTTTGAATTTTTTGAACACCTTAAAAACTTGCCATACTGAAGAAATAGAAGTGTCAGAAACCGAGACAATCTAACCTGTCGATAGCAACTACATTAAACGGCGGTAAATGGAAGAAATTATCATTATATCTAACTAGAATTATTATTATGATGTATAAGATAATAATACAATATTAATCAAAAATAATACAATTAAGTACCTTAGTAAGTTTATAACTTTTGTGAAGTTGATTTTAATATTTCACTATCAATGTAAAATAAAAACTAATTGTAATGATCAAATACATTTTTATTCAACTACCTAATTATTAGACAAGTTTAGTCAATACTATTAGTAATAGTCCTATATAACCTTATAACCTAATAGCCTAAATAACCTTAAGGTCTAAGAGCTTCATAGGCTTTTTGAGCGTCTTATTTTCTTAAATTAGTCTTAAAAAAAGGTTAGGCTTTTTTAAGGCCTTTAGGCTTATAACCAAAAGGCTTGAAAAGGCTTAACCCTAGCCTAGCCGCAAGAACTAAAGGGCTTTATAGGTTTTTAGCCTACTAAGCTTTTATTTTACAGGCTAGTCTTAAAATAAGGGCTAAAAGCCTAAAGTCCTTTGCAGCACTAGGTGCGAGACATCATATAAGACGTGCGCGGACGCATGGGAGTCAGTTTTAGTTTGGAAACATCAAGCTACGGAAATCTGCGGGATCTGGCATCGGGTTCGACATGTTGGGTCTCCTGGAGAAATTATGGTGAATTTCTCCTCGGATGTAATTCCTGTTAATGCGTGCTACCGGCAATTAACAGTTCGTGAAATATACGTGTTCGTGTGTCTCCGCTGCTAGGAAAGTATTTTAGGGCTTATTATTTCGATTAGGTGACAGAAAACCTGTCTTGCTGTCTAGGAAGAGTTTAGATGAAGTCCGCGAGTGTGTGTGAGTGAGTGTGGATTTTAATTAGCTTTCAATAGTGTTTGTGGTTGGTGAATTGAAAAATTATTGAATTCATGAGAGATCTGTGTGCTGCATGTGTGTAACGGCGCGTGCGCGAGGTGTTGTCAGGTGATGTTGCTGGTGGTGTGCGTGAGGAAAAGGTAGGTCGAAGCAGCTGTTGGAGCCAGGAACTTTCAGGTCAGTGAAATTTTACTTACAGTATATATGTGTTTTAGAAATTTAGGGTTAGGTATTGTTGTGATTTGGGTCGAAGATGTAAATATAAAGTAGAAATTAGTACAAGAGATGTTACTGTCACAAGTGTTTATATTGAAGTAACTTTAAAATAGGAATAAAAGAATATGTCACATAGATTATTCCTAAAGAAGAAAATAACTTATAAAGAGTCTACACAACAAGAGATTACTATAGACAGTATCTACAACAGCCGCCCTTAATCAATGTTGTGGTTATATACATAAGTTAAGTTTCTAGTCCTAAATTAACTGTACACCTTTTGTGCACTAAAGGCCCAAGTGGCTTCGTAAGGACATCTGCAGGCATGTCACTACTTTTTACATATTCCAAGGTAACAACATTATTGGATACCTTTTCCCTAATAAAGTGAAACCTAGTATCGATATGCTTCGTCCTGCTGTGGTGTATTGGATTACGAACGAGGTTAATGGCACTCTGGCTGTCAGACGCTAAGTTAACTGAAGAAAGTTTACCTGTTATCTCATAGATAAAACGGCGCAAATAACATGCTTCCTTAGTCGCAGACGCTAGCGCCATGTACTCGGCTTCCGCTGAACTTAGAGCAGTCGTTGGCTGCTTCTTTGACTCCCAGGATACTGGTCCTTCACCTAACTTGAAGATATAACCAGTGTAAGACTTCCTGTCTATCGGACAGTTTGCCCAATCAGCGTCGCAATATCCATTTAAGGGTTCACAACTTCTCCTGTAAATCAATGAATAGTTTATAGTACCCTTTAGGTACTGTAGAACCCTCTTTGCAGCATTCCAGTGTTCTTTAGTAAAACACGTATTGTACTGACTTAAATAACTCGTTGTATATGCAATATCAGGGCGAGAATTTTGTGTGAGATACATTAGGCATCCGATTAAGTTCTGGTAGGGATAAGACTCACCAACTTCATCATCAGTTCTCTTCGCCATAACCTTTTTAACTAAAGGAGTATTCAAAGTCTTGCATTCTCTCATATTGAACTTTTCCAGCAACGATAAAATGTAATTGGACTGATTTACTTTAACACAATCGGAATCGTAACTAATTTGTAATCCTAAATATGAGCTTAGAATTCCGAGATCTTTTAGTGAAAAATATTTCGACAAATCTTTCTTGACAGCGTCAAATGTCAAATCAGATTTATAGAAGACAATTATGTCATCGACAAAGACACCCAAAATCACAAGTTCTTGACCAAAGAGTTTTGTATATACGCAAGGTTCAGAGGGAGTTCCTATGAAACCTATTTTTAAAAGCGTTTCGTTTAACTTTTTGTTCCAAGCTCGCGGTGCCTGTTTAAGGCCGTATAGCGATTTCTTCAGCAAACAAACCTTGTTTTCTTTTCCTTTTGCTGCGAAACCAAGGGGCTGCTCCATGAAGACTTCTTCTTCTAAATTTCCGTTTAGAAACGCGGTGTCAACATCCAAATGTTTCATTCTCAACCCCATCTCTGCAGCTAGTGCAAATAAAGTACGCAGCGAAGAATGACGGATCACTGGTGCAAACGTCTCGTCGTAGTCCACTCCTTTGACTTGATTGAAGCCTTTGACGACTAACCTTGCCTTATATTTCGTGACGTTTCCATAAGCGTCCTTTTTAATCTTATAAACCCATTTACATGGTATGACCTTTTTATTAGGTCTATCAACTAAGTCCCACGTATGGAGTTTAATCAGAGAATTATACTCATCAGCCATAGCATGGATCCATTTTTTAGCATCGTCGGCATGAGTAGCTTCATAGTATGTCGTGGGTTCCTCCGAATCACCCGTTGACACACTGTACGTGAAGAAATCCGGTCTTTTCCTACTTCTTGAGGGATAACGCGGCTCGGAGACAGGTTGTTCCTCGTCCAAATTAGCTGATTCTACATCACTACTAGGTAGCATAGGCTCATGGACATCCTGCTCTTCCATAGCTTCCACTTCTTCGGAACTTACTAAGTTTTCCGGTGTAGATGGTTGAGCCACAGGACCGGTATTCTCAACACAGTCAAAAAATTGACAATCCTCGGTCTCAGACTCCTTTTCTTCGAATAATAATATGGGGTCTGACGGTACCACAGGTTCAGGTTCCTGTCGCTTTAAACTTGTAAAGCTATTTTCAAAAAAGGTTGCATCTCTGGACATAGATACTTGTCGAGGGTTAGACGGTTCCCTAAAAATATAGGTATTCGGATTCTCAGAATAACCGACAAAAATCGCTTCCTTCGCTTTTAAATCTAACTTTTTTCTATGACATGAAGGTATTTGAACGAGTGCTCGGCATCCAAACACTTTCAAATGACTGAGGTCACTTTTACGACCACACCACCTGTCATAAGGAATTTGCCCATCTAAGGCTCGGTGAGGTGACCTATTCTTAAGATATATGGCAACACGGAAAGCGTCTTCCCAGTAAGCTTTAGGCAATGAGCTTTCAGCTAACAACGTTCTCGCCTTTTCCGTTATTGATCGGTGAGTACGTTCTGCAACTCCTAATTGTTGTGGGCTGTACGGTGTCGGTGTCGTCACTTGTCGTTCGATACCCTGTGAGTCAAGGTAATCAACAAACTCCTTGTTAACAAACTCTTTGCCACCGTCAGTCCTAATCGCCTTTATCTTGTTATCCGTTTGATTTTCGACAAAGGTTTGAAAGAGACGAAACTTGTCTTTCACCTCTGTCTTTGCAGAAATAAAATAAGCAAATACCTTTCTTGTATAATCGTCCACTATGGTTAACATGTACTTATTTCCTTGAAAGGAGGTTGTAGACATAGGTCCACATAGGTCCACGTGAAGCAATTCCAAAACTGAGTTAGCCCTATTAAATGCTACCTTCTTAAAAGGTTTTCTTGCTTGTTTACCTTCTACACAAGCAATGCAATTGTTTTTATCTACTACTTTAAACTCTACGCCTACCTCGTGATTCTTCAGTTGATTCATGCCTATACGACACAAGTGTCCTAACCTCTTGTGCCAAAGTTGGTAACTATTCTGACAGCCAGAGTGCACATCTTGCGTCAAATAATTGTTTGCCGCGTTATCGGGAGCATTCACAGTGCCATCAAGTACATACAGTCCACCACAGGGCGAGGCATGAAGAACGGAATCACCTGTAAGACAAAAAGTATTATTTTTATAGAAATTACATCCATTTATATCAAAAACACATATAAAACCCTTATCAACAGCCTTTTGTACAGATATCAAATTTGCTTTCAAATCAGGAACAAAAACAACTTCACTGATACTGTTGACAACGTTCTCTGGTGTATTAATTGAGATATTACCAGTTCCACAACACTTAATTTGTTGTCCGTTAGCGACGGTAACGCTACCTTTATCTATTAATGTAATATCTTGAAACCAATCCCGTTTAGAAGTCATATGTCTTGTACATTCCGAATCTATATACCAAAGATCCTTGTCAGACCCGCCAGAGGTATTGAGAGCAGTAAATGTGGAGTCATTTCCATCTACCGCTGTTGCTCTCTCCTTCTTGCTCCTCTGTGGACAGTCCGGCCTTTTATGTCCGGGAACTTTACAGTCGTAGCATACAACATCCTTCTTCTTCAATTTAGGTTTCAGGTTTGGTATTAAAGACAGAATCCTTCAGCATAGCTGGACTTTTAGACATCTCATTCAGCAGTTTAGTTTTTACTAAATCAGAAGTTACATCTACATTACAGTTCTCCAGCGCCATTATAAGAGGTTCATATTTTGGGGTGAGACCTCCCAAAAGTATAGCCGCAATTGACCTATCTTCAATCACCTTGTCAATATCCGCAAGATCCTGTGCGGTTGACATAACAGCGTTGATGTACAATTCTATGTTATCGAAATCTGACAAACTTAATCTGTACAATCTGCGCTCTAAAGTTAGTCTTCGTCCCATACCTTTATCCTCAAAAGCTCTTTGCAAAGATTTCCACGCTTCGGCTGCATTTTTCGCACATCTGACGTGAGTAATAGCTGCACCGTCTACTGTTAAGCATATTTTTGCAAGGGCTTTTGCATCATTACGTACCTTGATCGAGGCGGGGGTGGTATCATCTTTAGGATAACCACTTACTGTTTCCCATAAGTCCTCGTGTAAAAGGTAATTACGCATCTTGAACTTCCAAGTAGGATACCCATCTTTATTCCTCAGGCAAAAAGATGGTATTGACGAAGATGAACTCGACTTACTAACACTTGACCCTTCTCCAGATTCATGTGACATTTCAAAGAAAAATTTTTTGTTCTTTTCAATTACATGAAAAATTTCTAATTTAAACTTTACACGTATTTATCAGAGCTTCCTCGTGCTGATAACGTGTTGTGATTTGGGTCGAAGATGTAAATATAAAGTAGAAATTAGTACAAGAGATGTTACTGTCACAAGTGTTTATATTGAAGTAACTTTAAAATAGGAATAAAAGAATATGTCACATAGATTATTCCTAAAGAAGAAAATAACTTATAAAGAGTCTACACAACAAGAGATTACTATAGACAGTATCTACAACAGGTATATATGTAGGATTCGTAAACGAACGTTTCTTTCTTGTATTTTCGTGCTAACATGTAGAAATATGTCATATTTTAACCCATCATCACAGAAGAAAGGTCTACGGCATAAAATGTACCTAATGTGTGATCTTCTTTTTTTGACTATTACAGCTTTGCTCCGGGAGCAACTACTGCTTTTTACTGCGGGCTATTGGAGGGACCAGGTCACCGAGCCAATTGAATGAACTTTAGCAACCGACCTAGGGGCACCCAGTGGGGTACGGACCTCGGCCTAGGACGTTGCTGGGGCTACGCGGCGGATTGTGTAGCTGGGATAGGTGAGAAGCGGCCTGGGATTGGCCTATAGCGTCTGTAGGCGCTAGAATTGAAGGGAGTGTGCAGTGGTCGCGGCTGTCTCCGCCGGCGGGGACGTCGATTACTGTGTCGGCGTGTTGTCGTGTGTTGTGAGTTTGCGATTGTTAGTCGTGTCTGTTGGGCCGCCTGTACGGCAACCGTGATCTCATCGTCTGGATCGACCAGTACATTGCGGGGTCGACGTCTATTCGTCCTAGTAGTATCACAAGGATAGATGGCGTTTGCCCTAATTAGAGGGTTGGAGTGGCGGGGGGTGGTGGCGAAATAGTCCGCCACCATGCATTTGAGTAGTTGCTTGATGGTAGGCAACTCTAAGTCGAGATTAAGGTTTTTGTTGCGTACGGACCATGGCGCACCAGTGGCCGTACGCATGAACTTCCAATGACTTCCAATAGGTGGATGTTGGTGGGGGCGGCGTGCGCGAAGCACACTCCGGCATACGTGATTATCGGTCTGATGCAAGTTTTCCAAATTGTCAGCTTATTTCTAAGTGTCTAAGTGTAATTTCTAAGTACTTAGTCCGAGATATATACCTACTTCCCACCCCCCCGATACCCAATTATTAGAGTTAGCTCTAAACTAATGAGATTGACAGACGGGTGACACGGGGCGTCGCATTTTTTGTTTTTTTTTATAGATTTAAAGGACGCGGATACGAGCAAGATTAGCGATTACTACATAGTTATGTTTTATTTCTGTATTTTACTGTTTATGTTTTTGGTGTAAAATAAAGTATATTTGATTTGATTTTGATTTATATCTCGGACTAAGTACTTCATATAATTAGGATAGAACTTCACTTCAGGTAAGTTCGTTTAATCCTATCATAATAAACCAACAATAATATGAAAGGGTTTGTACGTCTTTTTGTTAACAATATTAATAAATATATTTGCTTATACCTAATCGACCCCTCTCCGGTCAACGCCATCTATCGAGAAATTAGGAACTAGCTTGTTTTTTTTTTTGGAAAATCCCTCAAAATCAATTAGAAGTCATATGTCTTGTACATTCCGAATCTATATACCAAAGATCCTTGTCAGACCCGCCAGAGGTATTGAGAGCAGTAAATGTGGAGTCATTTCCATCTACCGCTGTTGCTCTCTCCTTCTTGCTCCTCTGTGGACAGTCCGGCCTTTTATGTCCGGGAACTTTACAGTCGTAGCATACAACATCCTTCTTCTTCAATTTAGGTTTCAGGTTTGGTATTAAAGACAGAATCCTTCAGCATAGCTGGACTTTTAGACATCTCATTCAGCAGTTTAGTTTTTACTAAATCAGAAGTTACATCTACATTACAGTTCTCCAGCGCCATTATAAGAGGTTCATATTTTGGGGTGAGACCTCCCAAAAGTATAGCCGCAATTGACCTATCTTCAATCACCTTGTCAATATCCGCAAGATCCTGTGCGGTTGACATAACAGCGTTGATGTACAATTCTATGTTATCGAAATCTGACAAACTTAATCTGTACAATCTGCGCTCTAAAGTTAGTCTTCGTCCCATACCTTTATCCTCAAAAGCTCTTTGCAAAGATTTCCACGCTTCGGCTGCATTTTTCGCACATCTGACGTGAGTAATAGCTGCACCGTCTACTGTTAAGCATATTTTTGCAAGGGCTTTTGCATCATTACGTACCTTGATCGAGGCGGGGGTGGTATCATCTTTAGGATAACCACTTACTGTTTCCCATAAGTCCTCGTGTAAAAGGTAATTACGCATCTTGAACTTCCAAGTAGGATACCCATCTTTATTCCTCAGGCAAAAAGATGGTATTGACGAAGATGAACTCGACTTACTAACACTTGACCCTTCTCCAGATTCATGTGACATTTCAAAGAAAAATTTTTTGTTCTTTTCAATTACATGAAAAATTTCTAATTTAAACTTTACACGTATTTATCAGAGCTTCCTCGTGCTGATAACGTGTTGTGATTTGGGTCGAAGATGTAAATATAAAGTAGAAATTAGTACAAGAGATGTTACTGTCACAAGTGTTTATATTGAAGTAACTTTAAAATAGGAATAAAAGAATATGTCACATAGATTATTCCTAAAGAAGAAAATAACTTATAAAGAGTCTACACAACAAGAGATTACTATAGACAGTATCTACAACAGGTATATATGTAGGATTCGTAAACGAACGTTTCTTTCTTGTATTTTCGTGCTAACATGTAGAAATATGTCATATTTTAACCCATCATCACAGAAGAAAGGTCTACGGCATAAAATGTACCTAATGTGTGATCTTCTTTTTTTGACTATTACAGCTTTGCTCCGGGAGCAACTACTGCTTTTTACTGCGGGCTATTGGAGGGACCAGGTCACCGAGCCAATTGAATGAACTTTAGCAACCGACCTAGGGGCACCCAGTGGGGTACGGACCTCGGCCTAGGACGTTGCTGGGGCTACGCGGCGGATTGTGTAGCTGGGATAGGTGAGAAGCGGCCTGGGATTGGCCTATAGCGTCTGTAGGCGCTAGAATTGAAGGGAGTGTGCAGTGGTCGCGGCTGTCTCCGCCGGCGGGGACGTCGATTACTGTGTCGGCGTGTTGTCGTGTGTTGTGAGTTTGCGATTGTTAGTCGTGTCTGTTGGGCCGCCTGTACGGCAACCGTGATCTCATCGTCTGGATCGACCAGTACATTGCGGGGTCGACGTCTATTCGTCCTAGTAGTATCACAAGGATAGATGGCGTTTGCCCTAATTAGAGGGTTGGAGTGGCGGGGGGTGGTGGCGAAATAGTCCGCCACCATGCATTTGAGTAGTTGCTTGATGGTAGGCAACTCTAAGTCGAGATTAAGGTTTTTGTTGCGTACGGACCATGGCGCACCAGTGGCCGTACGCATGAACTTCCAATGACTTCCAATAGGTGGATGTTGGTGGGGGCGGCGTGCGCGAAGCACACTCCGGCATACGTGATTATCGGTCTGATGCAAGTTTTCCAAATTGTCAGCTTATTTCTAAGTGTCTAAGTGTAATTTCTAAGTACTTAGTCCGAGATATATACCTACTTCCCACCCCCCCGATACCCAATTATTAGAGTTAGCTCTAAACTAATGAGATTGACAGACGGGTGACACGGGGCGTCGCATTTTTTGTTTTTTTTTATAGATTTAAAGGACGCGGATACGAGCAAGATTAGCGATTACTACATAGTTATGTTTTATTTCTGTATTTTACTGTTTATGTTTTTGGTGTAAAATAAAGTATATTTGATTTGATTTTGATTTATATCTCGGACTAAGTACTTCATATAATTAGGATAGAACTTCACTTCAGGTAAGTTCGTTTAATCCTATCATAATAAACCAACAATAATATGAAAGGGTTTGTACGTCTTTTTGTTAACAATATTAATAAATATATTTGCTTATACCTAATCGACCCCTCTCCGGTCAACGCCATCTATCGAGAAATTAGGAACTAGCTTGTTTTTTTTTTGGAAAATCCCTCAAAATCCAACGAAGCGTCAAAACGTCGAACACTATCGTTTGAATTGCCATAAATAAGAGAATTTTATTGAAGACATCAGTTGTATGGGATTTTTAAACCTTTACCACTTTACCTTGAATTGTATCAAAAAAAAAGTTTTTGGCGGGGATCCGTTAGCTACGTTTGGAGTCCACATATTTTGTCGAATTTTTATTGTATATAGTGAGTTTTGGTTCGTAAAATTGGTGTTGTTTTGCGTTACAATGTTTCGTGCAAGAGAACAATATACAGTTCAGTGAAATATGATGGAGTATGGGTCGTAAACAGGAAAAGTGTTCCGTCATTTTTAGCGCGGCAAAGCGGTCGGTTCACCTCTTTCCTGTGGACTTCTACATTTCTACATTTCCTGCGACTTTCGATTGTCTCCAAAAACTCCAAAGAAGCGTCAAAACGTCGAACACCAACGTTTTTTTAGGCTTTAAGAAAATGAAGATTTTGTTTTACTAGAAGATTTGGCCTAAAGGTCTTGTAACCGGGCCAGTAAATAAATTAATTAAAAAAAAAACGTACCAAAAAAAAAACGGAACACTCCTAGATTAATATGTATATTGGATATAGATAGGTAACTCGCCTTAAATTTTAGGACGTCCTAATTGCGTTGGTGCTTATTAGCACTAGGGGGCGCCACATTATGAAATAAATTGAAAAAGACGATCGGCCGACACGAGGATCGAACCTTAGCTACCCGGATCGTAAGCCGGTTGCCTAGACCGCTAGACCAACAAGACAGTGATTGATATGGGCGAAATCTCTCAATACTACAGCGCAGCGCGTGAGGTGTAGTGCGCTGTTACTCCGATATGAACCCTAGTGCAACACATAGTGCTTCGATACATCACCGATAGATGGCCGACGCTGTCTATGGAAAATCAGCGTTCCGCTTAGTTTGTACTAAGATAACATAGCATGGGAAAACTTAGCCGAAGTAACATTTTATCTCAGATTATTTTATTATAATGTAGAATTTTCACGTGATTGATGAAAAAAGGAGAACATAAGTTGTTTTATTCTATTATTACATAAAACAGAAAGTGTTACATTACTTTTAGATTTTTAAGTAATGTAATACTTATTATTTTCCTAGCAATTTAGTGAACTTATTCTATTTTCACAGCATACGCAGTACTAATAAGCAGATTAAGACGTTGGTGGATTATATGTCTGTAGCGACACAGTGTTACACTCTAATTTGACACAGTGTATGTTATTTTACCTGTACAAGCACTTTTGACCTCGGACGGTCCGCGCGAAGGGAACAACGCCAGTCGTTTCCCCTCGCGCGTCCCGTTTGGTTCTAACTAGCATCTAATTAGTATCTAACCTATGTAACTGAACCTTGAATACAAACCCAGTACTTAATTACGCATTTATAATTTATCCACCCCAATATCAAAAGTAACATTGGAGAATAGACCTCTAAAGTGGTGACCACCGTGTGAATTGAACACTTTTTGCGTTGTGTTTAGCAGAACAACATATTCTACGGAAGCGACTCACTAAGCCAGACGGTACAGTCACGTAAGTTCAGTGCCGTAAAGTAAAGTAAAATGGCGGAAGAAGAAAAACCTACAGGACAGGCGAACGCTATCGCAATCTCTAACAAGTTAGCAGATTTTTGGACAGATAAGGCGAAGTTATGGTTTTCACACACAGAAGCCATTTTGAAACCACTTAAATTAGGTGACGAAGAGAAATATAATGTCATCCTGGCTAAATTGAACAAGGAACAAATCCAACAAATTTCGGATATTTTAGAAAACTCGCCAGAGACGGATAAGTTCAAGGCTGTTAAAACTAGGATCCTCGAAGTCTACGAGGAAAGCGATAATGCAAAGCTACAGAAGCTGCTCAATGAAATGGAACTCGGGGACCAAAGACCCTCAGTACTACTAAGGAAAATGAAGGAACTGGCTCGCGGAAAAATAACAGACGACGCCCTCCGCATGCTGTGGATCGGACACCTGCCTGCTAATGTAAGAGCGGTGATATCCGTTTACGAATTAGGTGATATAGAGAAATTATCCACGATAGCAGATAAAATTTTAGAAACTTACCGTCCTGTAGAAGTCGCTGCAGTCACGCCAACACCAGCGGCGTCAAGCGAGCTAGTTGCAGTCATTGCAGAAGTAGCAAAACTTACAGCCCAGTTGTCAAAGCTACAACAATCGCAGGACTCTTGGAACTCACAACGCAGCCGCAGTTTTGCAGGACGTTCCAGATCTAGGAGCCGGTCGCAGGGGAGGCAACCACAAGGAAGGTCAGACTGGTTATGCTTCTATCATTTTCGATTCAGAGCTAATGCAAAAAAATGCCTGCCGCCATGCAGCTGGAAAAACAATCAGTCGGAAAACTAGAGGAGTTGCAGTCAAATACGGTGGGAGGCTGCATACCATCAACAAACCACCGACTCTCTGTGACAGACAAAACTAGTGGAATGCGGTTTTTAATTGACACGGGAGCAAACATCTCAGTGATTCCCTACAACAGAAGGTTAGTGAATTCCAGTGACAGTAGTGACCTAAAAGGGTATAAACTTTACGCTGCAAACGGAACTGAGATTAAGACTTTTGGCGTAAAAACCCTCATATTAAACCTAAATTTAAAAAGGGCATTCCGTTGGACTTTTGTAATAGCCAGTGTAAGTCAACCGATTATAGGGGCAGATTTTTTAGCACATTTTAAATTGGCAGTAGATTTGAATGCTCATAAATTACTCGATCGCAGTACTAATCTGGATACTATGGTATCAATTGTAAATGTTAAAAATGCATCAATTAATACTATTGACAAGAGCCACCCCTACTATGAATTACTAAAACAATTTCCTGATATAACGAAACCTATTAATTTTAAGGAGACACCCCGTCATGCCGTGTTCCACCATATCGAGACCAAGGGTACCCCTGTATATGCTCGCGCACGCCCTTTGCCACCTGGACGCTACAAGCAGGTACGTGACGAATTCACAGTAATGCAGGATTTAGGTATTTGTCAACCCTCTAAAGGAGCGTGGGCTAGCCCTTTGCACGTCGTGCCCAAAAAAGACGGAAAATTACGCCCATGCGGTGATTATAGAGCTCTCAATGCGATAACTAAACCGGATAGGTACCCTATCCCGAGGTTGCACGATTTCACATACCTACTAGCGGGTAAAAAAATTTTCAGCCGTATAGACATAAATCGGGCGTATCATTACATCATGATGGCTCCAGAGGATATAGAAAAAACTAGTATCATCACCCCCTTTGGCTTATTTGAATTTACACGAATGCCATTCGGATTGCGCAACGCGGCACAAACTTTCCAAAGATTTATAAATTCAGTATTTCAAGGTCTAGACTTTATATATTGTTACATAGATGACGCAATAATCGCTAGCGATACATTAGAAGAACATCAGGAGCATTTACGACAAGTTTTCGAGCGTTTAAATAACTATGGGATTACCATCAACCTTTCGAAATGCAGTTTTGGACAAGGAAAACTAGATTTTTTGGGATACGAGGTATCGACTGAAGGCATCAAACCATTAATTGATAGGGTTAAAGCAATCATCGAATTCCCTAAGCCCAAAACTGTGGAACAGTTACGTCGTTTTTTGGACATGCTGAATTTTTACAGGCTGCATATTCCACGAGGCGCAAAATATCAGGCAGAGTTAAATAAATATTTAAAACACTCTAAAAAGCGCGATAGGACCGAGGTACAGTGGAATGAAGCCGCTGACGAAGCTTTCTCGCAATGTAAGTTGAGTCTACAGCGAGCGGTAACGTTATCGCATCCGCTGCCTAACATTCCTTTAGCTTTGATGACTGACGCGTCCGATACATGCGTGGGATCCGTTTTACAACAGCGAGTAGGTAACACCTGGAAACCACTAGGTTATTTTTCCAAATCGCTGAACGATACTCAGAAACGCTACAGTACTTACGACAGAGAGTTATTGGCAATCTATCTATCCATACAATTTTTTAGAAATTTAATCGAAGGCCAAAATCTGACTATTTACGCAGATCATAAACCTTTGACTTTCGCTTTCACGAAGTTAACAAGCGATAAAGAAATACCCAGAAGAATAAGGCAGTTACTCTACATAAGTGAATATAGCACGGCGATACGACATATAAGAGGTAGCGACAATGTAGTCGCTGACGCATTGTCCCGTATAGAGACGATAACATGCCCCACAGCATTAGATTTCTTAGAAGTTGCGCGTGCACAGGAAACCGATAGTGAGCTCCTTAGACTACTAGCCGATTCAAATGGTCATTTGAATTTAAAGAAAATATTTTTACCCGGTAGTAAAACGCAAATTACATGTGAATTCTCAACAAACACAGCTAGACCGTACATTCCGGAAGAATTCAGGCAGATAGCATACGGAACAGTTCATAACTTGAGCCATCCAGGCATACGTAATACTAGGAAACTGGTAGCTCAAAAGTATTTTTGGCCTAATTTAAATAAAAATATCAGTGAGTGGACTAAAGCCTGTGTACAATGCCAACGGTCAAAAATACATAGGCATACCACTTCAGAAATTCAAAACTACCCCTTAGCACCGAGGTTTACCCATATAAATGTAGATATAATTGGGCCATTGCCTACATCCCCCGAGGATTACAGATACTGTATCACAGTCATCGATCGCGGCACAGGGTGGCCCGAAGCATTCCCAGTAAAGGATATCACGGCCAAAACGGTCGCAAAAGCTATTTTTGAAGGGTGGATCTCGCGTTACGGGTGCCCTGTTAAGCTAACCAGTGATCAGGGACGACAGTTTGAGAGCGGGCTTTTCACACATCTCATGAAGTACCTAGGTATCGAAAAATTACGTACTACCCCTTACCACCCACAAAGCAATGGCATGATAGAAAGATGGCATAGATCTCTTAAATCAGCGCTCATGGCTAGATTACAGAACAGCTCTTGGGTGAACGAATTACCTGTAGCATTACTGGGATTACGTGCCGTACCTCGCACGCTTACAGGTGTGAGCGCGGCAGAGTTAACATATGGTAGGACACTGCGTTTACCAGGGGATTATTATGATACGGGGAATAAACAGGTTTGCGATTCACCTGAGTACGTTAAACAACTCCAGAATCACATAAATAGCTACAAGCCTAAACCCACCACTTGTAAGGACTCACGGTCAATTTTTGTCCATCCTGACCTAGATACTTGTTCTCACGTTTTTATACGAAATGATTTAGTTCGCAAGTCACTCCAACCTCCTTACGAAGGACCGTTTAAGGTACTCAGCCGAAACGCGAAGGTGTTTAATATCCAATTACCGGATAGGAGAACTAATATTTCTATTGACAGGTTAAAACCTGCTTATTTACTAAATGTTGAAAACACGGAGCGACCAAGTCGCATCATTAATGACCAGGCAAACAATGATAATTCTACCACTAACAATATAAAAACGGGGTCTAGCGAAGCGGAAACGCTACCGCTTAAGTCTTGTATGCGAAGCCGTAGTGGTAGAATCATCAAAAAACCTGTACGATTTCTTTGTTAGAAATTAAGTACCTAGTTAAGCATTTTATGTTTCAATTATTTACCTACTTTGTAAAAATATTTGGGACACTCACGTACACAAGCATTATTAATTACTTAGAATTCAAAGAACACACTCGTGCACTAAGCAACCGTATATTACGTCTATGATTATCAACATGGGCCAGAAAATAAGCAAGGACGAAATCATTGTGGCTCAAGCAGGGTCGTCCGCAAATTCCACAATTGAAGAAAAGGTACATTACTTTGGATTGATATTGACCATAATTCTGGTTTTGTTTGCTCTTTTAACATCATATTACCTGTACCGTCGGTGCAACTCCCGGGCAAAGAAGTGGATCGCAAAACAAGTGCAGCGTTCTCGCCGAAGCGATCCGATTACGCCACCCGGTGACGCAGCAGGCTCGCCAGGGCCGAAAGTTATCTACGTGTAGTGTTATAATATGGTGCAAAAAAGTAAAGTGTCCCAAATGTTCATATAGGCAGTGTAAACTGATATATATATATTTTTTTTTTGTTTAAGACTTAGAGTACTAAGTAACGAAAATGTAAAGTTGTTAAAGGCAGAATGATAACACGTTGAAAAGATTTCCACAAAATTTATTACTTGAAATTAAAATTACATACCTACTGTAAACATGTTTTCATAAGTCTTTATACTGCAATATAGTTATAAGTACATTTCGCAACGATTGCCGCATCGCACCGTAACGTAATACGAGCTGCGATAACAAATGTTTTTGAAGCTTTGTTATTATTATAATATTGTGCAACGGTAAATAAAATTAAATTCTTTGCACATAGTCTAAATTAGATTCAAATTTTGGGGGATTGTTTTATTTTTTTTTTGCTAAAATTTTTTTTAATGTTGGGGGGGGGGAGTATCTGTAGCGACACAGTGTTACACTCTAATTTGACACAGTGTATGTTATTTTACCTGTACAATAGTGATGCAACGGAACTGGCATAACGGAAGCAGAAACGGAAACAGATGTCAAAAGCAAATCTTAACGGAAGCGGAAACGGAAGCGTTAACACTATGAAAAAAAGGCACAATTTTGCATTTTAAGTTTTTTTTATTAAATTTGTACTTTAGTAGTCAAAATTAAACAGCGGCAAGTTATATTTAATGAAGAGTAACTTGGCCGCTTTTTCACCTTTCAGCCTATTTCGATGTTCTTCATATATTAAACCAGCTCCGCTAAATAATTGCTCGCTGGCTACACTGCTGGGGGGAGCTGATAAGTATTGGCGAACTATTGGCAAAATATGGGGGTATTTGTGCGCATTTCCATTCCACCACATAAGGGGATCCTCATGAAGAGGTAGTCTTTTTTCTTTCTTGTACTCCCGCAACCACCCCGCCCGCGCCGTGCCGCCGTCGCGCCTGCTGCACTGCTTCTCATCGCTCTCTCCCCGCTTCCGTTCAGAGTTCTGTTATAAAGTTTGCGGAACCAGAAGCAGAAACGGAAGTGAAAAAACATGCGGAACTTCTGCAGTTGCGGAAGCGGAAGCAGAGTTCTGTTGCAACACTACTGTACAAGCACTTTTGACCTCGGACGGTCCGCGCGAAGGGAACAACGCCAGTCGTTTCCCCTCGCGCGTCCCGTTTGGTTCTAACTAGCATCTAATTAGTATCTAACCTATGTAACTGAACCTTGAATACAAACCCAGTACTTAATTACGCATTTATAATTTATCCACCCCAATATCAAAAGTAACATTGGAGAATAGACCTCTAAATGTCTATAAAATAGACTTCGCAAATGGCGAATTTACAGGGCCACTCGGTGCTAGAAAGCTGGAGGCCCACTGGCAGGAACTGAAGGTACTGCTACAGGAATAAGGCCCAGAAAAGAGTGTGATGCAGTCGAAAATCGTAAGTTTATATCAGTGTTTTTCCACTTGGGGATTGAGTGGGGTGTGGTCCCCCACACATCACCACATCCCTGTGGAGAGGAGAATGGCTGCAGGAAAAAAGGTAAATGGTGCCTTACACGCTGTTGCGAGTAGCCGGTTTGTGTCAAAAAGGAGTCTAAAATACCTTATGTACTGGAGTGAATGATGGATGTGGAGCAAAAGGAATGAAAGTCTAGTGACTAGTGGAAATGCACTCTTTACGAAGTATGTGTGGAGTTTCAGTGACCGACCATATAAAGAACAGTGTGATAAAGGGATCGGTGTAAGTTGTTGAAGGACGATTGACCTTGGTTTAAAGAGGTATGCGTAAGTGGTTTGGTCGTGTACAGAGGACGAATGAGAGTAGACTCACTAGGGAGATTTATTGATCGAGCTGTATCTCTGCCTTCCCCTGTAGTCTAGATAGTGGCATGAGTATATGTATGTATGTATGGTTTTTCAACTTGTTGTTCGCCGGTTCCAGTTTCTCATTTAATACTAGTAACGGCGGCGCCGGCTATAAATTGGTACTAACAGTGCCGGCTGCCAAATTGAATACCGGCAGTGCCGATTGCCAAGTAAAATGGCTGAGCTAGCTTGCCTTTCTAAATTGTAACATTTTAATGCTCTACAGATTCAAATAATCAGGATCACAGATTCACCTTTGTGGGTTAGGTGAGCGAGGGGAGCGATAAGCATTGTAAGGTTAACATTGACCACAGCCAGACCAAAATTGTAACTATTTAGGTATCTAGTCCTCGAACTCTGACTAGGGTTATTATTATTATTATTGTATGCTCATGATTGAGGCGCTTCTGTATTTCTGGCTATCATTGCTCTTACTTTTCTTTTCTATTACTTACTGTTATCCGATTGAGGTGAAGTTTGGTACGTAATTATAGTTTGTTACATTTCCTGGTCTGATCACATTGGAAAAGGAATAATGTAAAACGCAGTCTCGCTTGCACTCATTCAATATCGCACATGCTTACCTTGTTTTGTAAATTTTTCCCATTTGTATGAAATGACAGCTAAGTGTCCAATGTGTGATGATATTGTAAAGAAACTTATGTGTATGCTATCTTTAGCTATAAACATGATAAAACATAGTATGCACTACGTTACAACATCGTTCCAAATGCAAAAACAGCAAAAATGAGTTAAGTATGTAAAAAGTTGCGTAATGTACCCCTAAACATGGTGCAATAATGTTACTTAAGTAGTTCCAATAGTTTCCATCAGAGGGCACTAATAACATAGTGGTTTTGGCCCAAATAATGAGTGACCTGGTGCCACAACATCTTGTGATATGCCCATACACCCTCCTTGAGGACAGGACTGTGAGGTACAGTGGGACAGATATAGGCTAATGATAATGAACTCTGTACTACTGACTATCTTTACTGAACATTGTACATTGTTTTACAGTGACTTGTGTTTTTTTTATGTTATGTACATATCAGTCCCATCGTACCTTATGTCTAGATTTTAACTACTCTATAACTAATTTATTCTTCAGGAGCGGATCCACAAATTGGATATGGCAATGGATACCTGGACAAATGTCTCTATCGAACAGGCTACTGGCACTTCCAAGACTAAGGATGGGTTCATATTTTGGGATCTAACAAATTTACATGAACAAAATAAACAGGTATGAAAATAGTAAGTTTTGATACAGAATGACGAAAAATAGCTAAAGAGGGTCGGTGGCGTGTTGCGAGACTGAGAGGTATAGACACTCAAATTACGAGGGTCTGGGTTCAAATCCGCACAGATGGCATGCTATGTATCAATGAGATTTTCTAGCTTTTGTACGTAATATCGTCTGCTTAAAACTGCGAAGAATCGTTCGTGGTGAACTAACGCCATACACTCTCCCGGAGGGTAGGCCTGTGCTTTGCAATGGGACGTTTATTAGGCGGATCAGGATGATGATGATGATCTAACGGTGGGTGTGAAGTGGGTCAAAATTTATTTTAAAGACTTGCACCAAAGTATATAGTATACTAGCTTTTGCCCGCGACTTCGTCTGCGTGGACATGTAATTTTGTCTTATGTCTCGTCTAAGGTCATGAAAGTCATGGTCCGAACCAAGTCTAGGAATCCTGGCATGTAACATTAGAATGGCGATTAAGGAATGGGCTAATAAAAGTCACAGGCTAGAATGCTCTGGCCTCTCGGGTCTGCAACACTGCAGGAAATTCATCAGCAATCTTCTTATTATCATGTGGGCAAAGCCCTGGTGTCAGAGTATAACAGCAATATAACACCACGAATCCCACAGTTCATACTGAACAACAGCAGGAGCAAAGCTCGTGCCATCGTTGGAGCCCTCACCGGGCACTAAGCAACAGGCACGATAAAGCTCACTTTAGATCCCGGTTGCCGAGCGTGTGGAGAGGAGGAGGAAACCATGGAACATTTGTACTGTGTGACTGCGATGTCTTGGTGGGTAAACGTATGTGATTCCTGAGAGATGGTTATTCATTACATGTTTCTTACCCTGAACGCTATTGCCTCCCTCATTTTCCAAGTTTTTCAAGGATGAAGAAAATAATATGTAGGGGTCAATACAAAAGATACCATTGGGTCGAAGTGTTGCTGGCTTGCCATTTCCCATAATAAGATAAGAAAGTCATGAACTTAACACGTTCCGGGATAGTGACCGCCTATAGCCGTGATAACAATAAAAGTTCTATTGTGTCTCGTTCACTGTCCCGGAACGTGTTAAGCTAAATCAAAATCAGAAAGTACCCCAAGTAATTCTGTAGGTATCAGATTTAAAAGTCACTCACTGGATCCATCACTTTAATTTTTCTACTGTTCGTCGTTTATTAGTTTTTCATTTATGTCGAGCAGCATAATAATCATCTTACGACCCACTGCGGGTCACAGACCTCCACTCACGTATAAACGTTAGAGGATACTCTACCACGCGGGCTAGTGTAAAATGGTGAAGGCAAGAGCTAAAATAATAATATTCTAGCAAGCTAATGGTCAATTTGCTAAAAAAGATTTTCAATTATGTAAGTAGCTACATTACCGACCTGTGGTGTTATAGTATAAGAAGGACCTTTTAGATACGTAGGTACCTTTTTATACGTTGTGGTAGAATGATGTTCTATAGTTAAGTTGCACAAACCCTCAAAAATCATAATTGAGACCGAAAATCAAACAAAACAAAAATTTGGCAAGACTTACTGCAACAAAATTCATCCTTTCTATAAAATAAGGTTATTATTCCGTAGCATTGGCTCAGATTGGACTCAAACAATCAATATACTTACAACGATGTATTACAACGATAATATAAGGTCTAACAAAATTAGCTGAAACTATTTTAAGGGTATGCTCAGACCATCAAACTGAACAACTTTCTCTATGGGACTAATATGGAAATCGCGAAAAAAAAATTGATGTCCAATACAAAACTGCAAACACAAATATATGGGGCAGAAGATTTTTTTTCGAGATTTCGATATTGGTCCCGTAGAGAAAGTTGTTCAGTTTAATGGTATGAGCATACCCTTAAAACAGTTTCACCTAATTTTTTTAGACCTTATATAATCAACTAAATTTGTAAGCTCCTGCTATAGCTAAGTTTTTGAATTAATAATTGTAGCATACTTGCTTTAAAAAAACTCCCAACGCCATCTATTAAGATGAAAACAATACTACGATTAAATTTTTGAATACTTGATTTTTAATATTTGACGACCCGGTTGGTGTAATGGTTACCTCGCCGGACTGCCAAACCAGGGTCCTGGGTTCGAAATCCGGTTCGGTCATGGATGTTATAAATGTGTGTGCCGTTGTTGTATGGTTTCTATAATAAAAAGCATATAGTGCTTGCTTGGAATCATAACAATGTTCCTGTAAGCGTTATTTATTTATTTAATTATTTTTCTAATTCAGCCGGTAAGTAACTATACAATCAAATCTGTAAGACCGAATATCTGAGATGTCTTGAGCGTGAATTAAGTATGGTACTTGCTTCAAAAAAACACCCATCGCCATCTATTAAGATGAAAACAATACTACGATAAAATTATGAACACTAACTTTAGAAAAGGTTAAAAGAAAGAGGATTTTTAGTATTTGCCGACCCGGTTGGTGTAATGGTTACGACGCCAGACTGCCAAACCAGAGTCCTGGGTTTGAGTCCCGGTTCGGTTTTGGATGTTATATATTTATGCTGTTGTTGTATGGTTTCCACAATAAAAAGCCTTTATTGCTTGTTTGGGATAATTAAAATAATGTTTGTGCCTGTGAGCATTATTTATTTATTTGTTTAATTATTTTTCTCGCGTTCTCCGCTGGAGAATACGCGTGCCCGGTGTGGGGCCGATCTGCCCACGCCAAGCTGGTGGATACCGGCACTAAACGAAACGTGTCGGATTATAACTGGTTGCTTGAAACCGACTCCGGTACAGTTGCTTTACCCACTGACTGGCATAGCGCCCCCAGATGTAAGTAGGGCTGTGGCAGGTTCCTCAGAGAGAGCCCAAATGGTGGACGACACACGACATCCCATGCATGGCTTTATTCCTGCGCCGCAAAGGCTGCCAAGCCGACGCAGCTTTATGAAGTGTGTCGACCCCCTGAATACTGGCCCAGCGCAAGCAAGGTGTATGGCTCTATGGCGACAAAAAGTGTCCCTCCCAACTCCATTTGTGTCGCCGTCTGAGAGCCGTTTGTGTCCCGCCCAGACATGACTTGCCTTGGGCGACCTGGAAGTCTTTAAACCGACTTCGAACCCAGGTCGGTCGCAGTAAGGACAACATGGTCAGGTGGGGATACTCGGATGCGCAAAATGTGACTTGCTTGTGTGGAACTCCACAAACGATGGCCCATCTCACATCGTGCCCTGCGTGCCCTTACATCTGCACGCAGGAGGAGCTCATGACCGCTAGCGACGGTGCAGTATCGGTTGCCCGATTCTGGCAAGCTACTATTTAGCGACTTCAGAATTTGAAGTCGACACGATAACGTTTATGCGTGATTGCGCCACAAACATACAACATTACAACCTTACAAACATCGTCACAAACGTTCACGTTTATAATATTAGTGAGATTATTAGTTCTTCTTCGTGATGACATTTTTCATTACTGAAAACAATCAAGTGTACTGGCAGATACAAAATTATTTTTTAAGTATTTATATCACTGAACGGAACGCGTCGGGGTGCATTATATATATTATATTACTTTATTTTTTATTTATTTAACTTAATATGCTGACACTTTTTTAAGAGGATGATCAGACCATCAAACAGCTTTTTCTATGGGACTAACATCGAAATCGCGAAAAAAAATCTTCTGCCCCATACATTTTTGTAGAGTAGGATTGCAGTTTTGTATGGAACAGTTGATTTTTTTTCGTGATTTCGACTTTGGTCCCATACAGAAAGTTGTTCAGTATGATGGTCTGATCATCCCCTTAAAAAACTGTCTGCATATAAGAAGGACCATATACATCTTGCAATTCGGTCAGATGCGCGCGAAATCGGTGCCGGCCGCATTTTACTGCAACGTCACCGTTTGACGTTTGACAGCAGGGGACCCGGACGAATACTATATACAGTGTTCTTTGTTCTTGACCCGGACATTCGAACGTCGCAATTGCATGAAAGTTATCGTTCCAATGTCAACTCTATTACAATGAAGTTCGGACCGGAACCAAAACGGTCGCGTTATATCGAAAATCTAAAGTCCGGGTACATGGCCTGGTCAGCACTCGCTGTCAATTTGCGTGCATTTGAAACAACGGCAACACGTATGCGCCTGGATTCCAGCGAATAATTTCGTCCGGAAGAACGCAGTCGGCTATTGCCGAATGTTACATTAATTTATGTAAAGCTCATATCAAGCGACAGTCCGTAGGGCTGTGGCAGGTTCCTCAGAGAGAGCCCAAATGGTGGACGACATACGACACGGACGGACCGCAGCACGGACTACAAACTTTGAGTCAAGATAACTTTAGAACTAAACATTTAAAAGGAAATCACAGATGTTGGCTTCTAGATTGTTTTAAAACCATTAATTTTTTACATTAATTACTAAATGTTCAAACTAAGCTTCGTTTTGTATGGAGCCCGTAGAAAAATAAATTATCCTCTTAATCGAATCGGGCGCAAAATGCACGGCGGCACATCGCATCAGCGGCATAAAAAACCGATCCTTATTAATTTGTTAGAGTTCGTTCGTTTGTATTTTAGTAATAATTTACGGTATTTCAAAATAGTTTCTTACCTGTCTTATAATTGCTTTAAAATATTAACTATTATCCAGTCTTGCTTAAAATGTGTATTACATCACACTGTGTGATTACACCGTAAATAAAAATATTCCGAATTAAAAATCGAGTTTTAGACATCTTTCGGCTGCTGATTTGAAATCATGATTATATTCTCTTTGTTTGAAATTGGCGTAAATTTTTTTAAATAATTACTCCTGCTTTGGTTGCACTGTAATTCTACAAAATGTCAAGAAATTTGTAGTTCGAATCTTTTTTTCTTGTGGCCAGTACTAAGGTTTTTTTTTGTTATGCAAAGGTTTTCTCCATGGAGTTTGAAAGATTTTATCGCCAAAAAGAAGAACAATGTTACACTAACAACCGGTGCAGTCATCAGCACTGGACAATGATAAAATTTATAATTATTGGTATTTATTTTGTAATTTGTTGTTACTTTCGCTATTTATAAATCAAACAGTCTTCAGAATCAGCTTACTTTATTACAAGTCTTTTAATTTTAATTAATGTTACTTACTTGAAATTGAAATGGCACCGTACATTGGTTGCACTTGCGGTTATATGTTTATATCTCCGGCTCCCGTCAATGTAGCGAGATAAATTATATACCAGATTTTAAGTCAGATCATAAGCAATCAAACAAAAAAAGTTTCATCAAAATTGGTTCAGTAGTTTTTGCGTGATACTCGTTCAAACAAACAAACAAACAAACAAATAAACAAACAAACAAACACACAAACAAACAGACAGACAAAAAATCCAAAAATTGGTGAAATGGAATCAGGGACACCTAAAAACCATATCGTAACTTTTTTTTTGTTAATATCGTCAATGTACAGACAAACTTCCCGCTACAGTTTTATAATAGTTTAGATGACATAATAGTAGGTGCGCTTCTAAGAAACTAGAGGCGTATTCTCCTAACGGCAAAATGGGCAAGGGCCGGTTCAAAGGGGGCGGCCCGTATGGCCATGAACATGGGTAGTAAATTGTTGCGCAAAGAAATTCAGTATAGCCAGAGGGCACGACAGAGCGCAGGTATCCCAAGGTGCATTTACCAAATACAACCAACACACATTTTTTTGGTGCAATAAAAATTATAATATTATAATATACGAGCGTTAGCCCGCGACTTCGTCCGCACAAATTATATACCAGATTTTAAGTCAGATCATAAGCTATCAAACAAAAAAAGTTTCATCAAAATCGGTTCAGTAGTTTTTGCGTGCTCGTTCAAACAAACAAACACACAAACAAACAGATAGACAAAAAATTTAAAAATTGGTGGTTGGTGGTAGTTATTGGTGTAATCAGGGATACCTAAAAACCATATCGTATCTTTTTTTTTGTTAATATCTTCAATGTACAGACAAACTTCTTGTTACAGTTTTATAATATTTTAGATTAATTATAACCAGCATTTCCTCCAAACTTTTTTTAGGCTTTCTTTTGCTATAGAATTAAGGGCATTCTATAGCTTATATATCTTACAAAAATAAAACTTTTTGGTCTATAGACTTCAAATTATATATTTTTAAAAAGTTACTTCAAGGGAAAATATTGACGTTGCCTTTTAATTTTTATCAAATAATAAATACTATGGTCATACTACATTTACAGGCATATTTATAAAAATATTTACGAATATAATTATTAATACCCCATCTGTATCAATCCGGCCATTATGTAAGTTACTAGCATCAGTGCTTCTTTCTTTCTTATCGTGTGGGCAGAGCGCTGGTGTCAGAGTTTTTTCAGACCGCCTTACGGCCTCTGACGTGGTTTTTATGTAACTACTACTACTACCAGAGATAGTAGCCGGGACCAACGGCTTAATGTGCCATCCGAAGCACGGAATCATTTTTTTCAGACAATCTAGTGATTCAACCTGCAATGTCCTAACCAACTGCGGAAGAACGCGCAAATTGACATATCACTAGGTGTCCCCCGTGGGAATCGAACCTACGACCTCCGTGTCGAGAGCCCAATGCACTTGACCACCACTAGACCACGGAAGCATCAGTGCTGGATTAGCAGGAAGTAGGAATAGCAAATGCTACGGGTCCCGCACCCTAGCAGAGTAAATATCCCGTGCGCTCGTATGTCCCCTGAAAGAATAAAACGGGTGGTATCACTTAACAGGTGGCCACAATAAACATTCTAAGTAAGCTAGGTAGTAAAGTGGCTAGTTGTTAACGATTAACCTCAGTAATGAGACAATTTTTAAATTTCAGGCAACACTCCTGTTATTGACGATGCTATATCTTCAGCTTATGTCCTCGAGCACAGCAACACTGCCGCTAGCAGACATAGAAGACAAGTTGTTGAAAAGCGTAAGTTTATACATTTTTTCTTCTTCTTATCGTGTAGACAGCAAGCCCAGCACTTCTAGTATGATTACTTTACACGCGCGAGACGAAAAAGCCGAGTCGCGCACAAGTAGAGAAATCATGCTAGAGGGTCTGGTGTCAAAAGTTTCTTAAACCGCCTTACTGCCTCTGAGGTGGTTTTTATGTAACGACTACTACTACTACCAGCCGGCTTAACGTGCCATCCGAAGTACGGAATCATCTTTCTTTTCAGACAATCAGGTGATTCAGCCTGCAATGTCATAACCAACTGGGGAAAAATGCACATGCGCAAATGCCATCACTAAGTCCCCATGCGGGAATCGAAACCACGACCTCCGTGTCAAGAGCCCAATGCTCTAACCATTAGATCATGGAGGAAGTTATGTTACTTAATATTTATTGTGTTTTTATTAGAGCATCAAATCTGTTCTCATTTATCTATTATTTTATCATTGGCAGTAAGGAGGAGGATTCTCTATTATGCTAGCTACTGCAGCAACTTCTTCCGCGTGGATGTATTAATTTGGATCCTTTGTTTTTTTCTAGATTTGCGTGTCATTGAGTAACTATAACAACATCAATACATTGTCACAAACTTTTTTCATTTATAATGCATAATGTAATTTGAACACTTTTTTACAGGTCCTGAGAAGATATCGGGCTACAACAACTGTGTCCAAATCAAGAATCTTCGTGCACAAATAACACGTCTGCGAAGTGAAGTTTGCCGTTCGAGGAAGAAGGGAAATTAACATTCAATTAAGAGCAGGGGCGAGACGAGCATTTTCGGATTAATATTTTACCTAGTATTTTGAATCTTAGCACAAAAAGCTCAAAATTACAGATTTTTCACAAATTTTATACAGGTTTTTAGACTTCTGATACAGATTCGGTACAGAAAACCGATTATATTATATTTTTATGCAAATGAGAAATATATTGTATGGCCCAGTGCATTCGCATCTTGAATTTATTTAATTTTGAGCCATTTTCCGGTGTTTTTGGAAAAAGAACTGAATATATTCAAATATGCTAAAATATTTAAAACTATACTAAGATTGTAGTGAAACTTGATTTTGCACCTACTAACATTATAAAATTTATATAGCACTAGCGACCCGCCCCGGCTTCGCACGGGTGCAATGGGATGTTTGATGAAACAATGATGTTTCTGCATTGGGACAAACCTAATATCAGGTTTATCAATGCTTTTAGTTCATAAGATGTTTGTTCATGTATTTGATAAATTAAAAAAAAAAATTCTGATATATAAACTTCCTCTTGAATCGCTCTATCTATTAAAAAAAACCGCATCAAAATCCGTTGAGTAGTTTTAAAGATCTCAGCATACATAGGGTCAGACAGACAGACAGCGGGAAGCGACTTTGTTTTATACTATGTAGTGATTCATTTAACAGGGCCTGAATTATACCAATTTAGTACTGGAAATACCAAAAACCGTCACACTGAGTAGGAAACTGACCGCCCGGCTGCTCGTGGTTACTCTTTTTAATGTGAATTGACTCTTACTTTATGTATGAATGAAAATGTGGACAATGCAAAACACACGGCGACACATCAAGCTAAACAAAACCAACTTAACTGGCCGCACGTAGGTTGCATAACGTATAACGTCGCAGGCCCAGCTTATTTTTGTTTTGCGCAGGTTGATGTGTGGCCGTACTGTCGGCGCAATAACATAACATAAGTCATATCTACAAAGAGTTTTTTTTTTAATTGTAGTTAAAGTATAATTGATTGATTGATTATTATGTACCTACAATTTAACGTGAATAAATAAAAAATGAATGAAAAGAAAAATGAGATCATGTTTCAGAATAATACCTGCTTGTTTGATATGTTATTTTGTGAAACTTTGCAAATTGTCAGAAATCAGAATTTTTATTGGCCTTGTAACAGAGAATGATACACTAGGTACGTCAAGTTTACAGAGTGTCGATAATTTTAACAAATAAAATATTACAAAATACTGATTTTAAATTGTAAAGTAAAGAGCAATTTCTATTAACAATAATATAACTACATCAAATACAAAATTATACTATAATTTTCATGTTTAGTACAAGCACAGAATAAATACTAGGTACAAGATAAACTAGTTCGTAAGAAATTAATAATTTGTTTCACACATATAAATTAGCCCCAAGGTTTGTCACTTATCATTAATTATTATTTAAGAATAGGTCTACGGTGATATTCATGTCCATGTACTCGTTTAAACCGTAAAATGGATGATAATGCAGAAATTTTTTAATTTTGTTTTTGAATTCAGGGTTTTTCAGGGAATTCAGTTACATTTTTATTTTTATAATTTTTCCCTGTTTCATGACTTTGTTTAGTCTCGTCCTCGGATGTCGTAATTTCTCTCTACTTCTCAAGTTGTAATTATATACCTCCATATTTTTGGTATAGTCATCTTTCTCCGTATGTACCTCTAATAAACTGTTATACAGGGTGTAAGTGACAGCCTAGCAAATTCTGAAACTGAAGTCAGACCATCAAACTGAACAACTTCTACTATGGAGCCTACCTCTGGAAAGGCGAGAAAAAATCAGCTGCCCCATACATTTGAGTCGGGTAGGTACTGCAGTTTTGTATGGCACAGCTGATTTTTTTTCGCGTCTCCTGATAGATAAGATAAGATAAATGTTTATTTTTAACTTTTGCTTAAAACTATCACATTAAACGGTAGACCAAAAACGAGGCAAGCCTGATACGCGAGGTCTACGATTGGGAATCCTTAACAATAAACAATAATTTAGTTACGAACTAGTACAATTGAAACAAAGTGAGAGGGTGTGAGTGGGGGGAGGGGGGAAGGGGGGGGGGGGGGGGTTGTGTAGGTGTGTGTCTGTTTGAGGTGCCTTCATAGTGAAAGTTGTTCAGTTTGATGGTCTAAGTTCACCGTTTCAGTATTTGTTAGGCTGTCACTTACACCCTGTATATGTATAGGCATATAACTGTCATTATTTGACATTTCTTAAAATATTGTTTCACAGATGTTGATAATGTACTTACTGATATTTGGTATGACATTTTAATACTGATTGAAATATGTGATAGTCTTGAGTTTAATTTATTTAGGGCTTTGACCAACAATAAAAACTACATTCGTTAGCAAAGTTCGTTAGTCATGTACATGTACCTATATTTCATCACTTTGGGTTTAGCAAACGAACAAAGAAAAATCTTCCTGATACAAACTACATGGAGGTCAGGAATGCGATTTTTGAATCTCATTCGCTGAGCTCAACAGTTGACAATGTAAAAATTACTATGGAGATATGCATCTTTCTACTACTGAGCTCAGCGAATGAAATTCTCATGGTGGCTAGATTCCGTCTAGCAGGTAATTCTTTAAATAAATATACGTTCGATGACGACAACGCCGTCTGCGGGATCGTATAGAGAACTTAAATAAGTTCGTGACGTCAGCGACATCTATCGAATCCTGTAGAAATTAATTGACTACTAACTTTTAATCGATAACCAAGTGGTTACGAAATCGAATCTGTTAATGACTCAGATAAATTAACAGGAATGGATGCGATATTACGCGCGTACCCCTCTGCCAAAGGCATGCGCTCAGTGAGCATACCCGTTATATAAAAATAGTCGCCGCGCGTCGCGCGCCAGTCGCCAAGTGTTTGTTCTCGTGGCACGACATCTTGCAAAAATGCCTGTCTGTAGTGTTTATCAGTGCAAAAAAGGTCAGGAACTTCAAGTGTACAAAAGGATAACACTACCTTTCACTTGTGAGTATTTTTTTGTCCAAATATTATCAAATAATGCAATAAACTACCATAAAATAGAAAAATATTTCCAATAAATAAGTGTTGCCGGTTAACCGTATAAGTCCATATTTGTACGATTTTGAAGTTGTATGAACATTACTACATTTTACCGTATATTACTTGTGATGTTATTATTACTCTACCTTTATAATAAAATAATAGAGTAAATACTGCTTGCATTTTATTAAATTTACTTGGTATATTTGGTAATCGGAAAAACCATCATAATATAACCCATGAACAATTCTTTACATGTCACTTTTTAGAATTAAAACTAGTGTTTAAATGTACAATAATAGTGTTAGTATTTTTATAAAAATGTGTATGTTTTATTCTTAATTCGATCCAAATAATTATTTTATTTAAATGTGGCTGGCCACACCGCTGCGAAATTAGTGAAGAGCCTGCACATATTAAATATCGATATCGATATTTCGCTACTTGTTAGTATTTTAATGATTAGTAGTGAAATTAGTATGGGGACTTTAAAAATTTTTTTTTTTATTTATCATGCGGAAGGGTGAATTTATGAGTACTCCAGGGGTTCGAAAAATTAGCTATTTTTTTGCTAGGATTCACCGTTATCTAGATATTTTATAAATTATGTTTATTTTAGGAATTTATTTAGTTTTGTCTGTACCAGAACCGAAACAGAGCGTCCCACTTCATTACTCGGTTAGGTTAGGCGAGGAGCAAAGCGACGAGCATGTTAGGTATCTTTTGACCCACAGCGCACGATCCGAGCGAGCGGAGCGAGCGTGTCGTGGCGGCGGTCGGCGAGTGCCAGAACCGAATTGCTACTATTTACCCAGTCTACCCAAAAACATTCCCTTTAATTGAACCCTCCATTTCATGTTCAAGGTCAAGGTCATTGACCTTGAAGGTCACCAGAGGTCACGCACGGTGACAAATGAAACCTTTAAACAAAAGCAACCATTTCATGTTCAAGGTCAAGGTCATTGACCTTGAAGGTCACCAGATGTGGTGTTCCTCCACCCTAATACTCCCACATCCCCCGGATCCCGAATGTTACATTTGACGATTGTTTTTTGTTGAAAATTTTCTAAGTCCTAATTTTGTATCGGACCCTCTTTGCGACACCCCGACCGTGAAAAATATTATATTCATTTCATTTGATAGTCATATACGATTATTCATGATTGCCAAACTTATCGATAAATAAGGTATCGATAGTGTCAAGCACTAGCACTTTTATGAGTCCATTTCAGCTAGCCAGCATAACTAGACCTCTATTTTGAAATACTTTGCGTGAATATGTGGTTCATTTATATGGACTTCTGTTTACGTATTTAATACACGTCTATGTGTGCGAATGTAATTGTTTGTGTACAGTTCAAGCTAGTGTTTGTAAATGTCGTCGTTTGCGTGCATAGCAACGTGATCGAGAAATGCATTAGCAATGAACAATTGCTTTGTGTGCGTTACCTCGCCCCCCGCAAAAGTGACATACTTTTTTGCGTAGAATTGAGCGATCGTTTCCAATCCATTCCTGTTAATTTATCTGAGGTTAATGACAACTATACTTGCAGGTAGCATAAATACTAAACAATAAACTAGTATAGGTCTCAGGGTGGCTTGATTCCGCCTAGTAGGTAATTCTTTAAATAAATATACGGTTGATGACGACAGCGCCGTCTGCGGGATCATATAGAACTAAATTGGCTACGAACTTTTTGTTGAAACAACCGTATAAAATCGAATTGGATGATAACGACGATACAAACAGGTAACAAAAATACCAAACATTAAACTAGTATAGGTCTGACCTAGGCTAGATTCGATCCAGTAGAGAAACTAATTCGATGTCAACGCCATCTATCGAATTGCAGCTAAGTTTGTACCGATAATAAAATTTAAGTGAACTTAGCAGCCAAAACTTAAAATTAATAGTTAAAAGCGTTCTAGGTTTTCGTCCGTTCAGTTATACGACGCGTTGGTCCAACGGTTTAGGAGACGCTTCCGGCTTGAGTTGTCTTGGATTCGAGCCTCGTTCAGAAAGTGGTTTTAAATGTTGTTTTCCTTTTTTTAGTTTATGTTATCATTTTGTTATCATTGCATACTTGTACAACTGATCCGTTTATCGTTTTGATTTGTAACGAAGAAAATATACTTCATTGTTAGTAATTGATGCTTGTTTCCAACCTTGATCAAGGAACCCCTAGGCATAACAATTACTAAGGTGAAGAATACCGGACATCAATGAAACCTAATTGTATGTCTCCAAAGACGGAAATTTTTGTCGTTTCTTACAAGCAATTTGTTGGGTGTCACTCAATATTTTGAATGCATATAACTTCGTTCAAAAATCGATTTTAGAGATAATGATTGTACTTCCAGGTAGTATAAATACTTAACAATAAAGTGGTATAGGCTAGGTTAGATCTAGTAGTAGAAAAACTAATTAAACAATAGCAATGTAGTGTACAGCAATAAAGAGTAGTTAATGTGGAAAGCGCCGGTAGCGCCATCTATCGGCACGCGCGGTCTGTGGTGAATATCTCTCGTGCATTCGGTCGGTATTCACTCGCCGACCACCGTGTCGTGCGGACGTGCGCTGGCCACATTCACTAGTGAAAACTATATCTGTGTTTTAATCAACCTCAACTAACCCTGAGTGAAAAGGAGCATTTTACATGGCGACGACGGGATTCGAAATTCACGTGAGTAAAGTGACTATCAGTTTGTTGAGTGTTGAAAAATTAAAAAATTCAAACGGGGAACCGTCGCAACCGTTCAAACGAAGACTAAAAATAAAAAAGGTGCAAATATCTGATATTTATGTTTGTAAATATCGGAAATAAAATGTTCACCATTCAGCCACCAAGTTAAAGAATTTAAGCGTGATATTTATGTGCAACACAACCGATGACGGTTTCTGCTAGCGTTGTTTTGTTTAATAAGTCTACAGTTACAATGTTAAAAATATATTTCAAAAAGTAAAAATAGATTTCTGTCCCAATTTTAGCATAGCATGCATATGCTCGCGACTGTTTTCCCCGAGGGGGTGGTCAGAGATGTTCTGGAACCTCGAAACGTTCACGTTTCACTAAGTGTCGAATAGTGCCGAAACTCTGGCCAGTGTGACGGGGAGGCGCCGTAGCCACGTGTTGTAACGAGATAGGCTATCATGCTAGCTATTCGTTCGGTTCACAAATATAACATTAGTCAGATATAGTTTCTAAGAACATAAATCCAATAATAGAAATTAACTTTAAAAAGAATAAAAAAATCCTTGAATAAATTAAATAAGTGGGAAAGCCGCATGATCTAAGTAGTATGTTTTACGAAATAATACTAATATTGCATTATCTTAAGGCGAAACGTAACAACCTTATTTCTATAGTTATAGAGATCATTATCGTTGAAAGAATAAATATCTTCAGAATTAACTGGACACGACCTTATTTTCATCGAGATAAGGTTCAATTTTGTTTGTTAATGAGTCTCCTACATTGGCTTCATTAGCCTCCTTAGACTCCTTAGATACATCTCCTACATTTTGTGGAGCATAAATAGGCGGGTTCGAGAGGGGGACGGGTCATTCAACGATTAACATTCTTTGAGCTCACTCGCTGCCGGTTGGTGTTTTGATTTTATTTAAATTTTCTACGTACCTACTTTTGGGAGGTTTTGTTGATAATTTGTAAAGTAATTCAAGGGGAAGCGGTAAACTTTCTTTATTGATTTTTGGGATAAATTCTGGGGTTTTCATATCTTTAATTACTTACTAAATTCATTTATTTGGGGTTAATGTTTAGATTGTGAGCTTGAAGGGTATTACGGAACACGATGAAGTATCGTGGGTTATAGGCTCCTTTTACACCTTGCGGTGTTAAAGGTGAAAGCGCTTATAGCTTCCATTATAGCCTGGTCTTGTGGTGTGCCAGGGATCGTTCTTTACCGACATAACGATCTATAGCCACATAGGTTTCGTAAGCTGGGTGTATTGTTACGGGGTATCCCACCGTTGAAGTGGAGGGAGTCCTTTAGGGGGCCTTAGTACCTTATGCTCGGCGTACGAAATCTAGTCCCCTTAACATATGACACTTTTACTGTAAGGCCCGTTCATATCACAACTTATGGCTTCGGCCGTGATATGAGCATTACACATGGAATAGGGTTAGGTACACTTAGAGGGCTCCACCCTCGAACCTTTTAACTTAGCTAGTCAGAAGGTTTCTTCCCTAGACAATCACGGGGAGACCTACATTACACACCTACACAATTAAATGTAAATGTGAGGCCTGCCTCTAGTATTGCGGAATACTCTTACACCGGAGTGTTTCAAACCTTAGGGAAACTTCTTTAGAATAGGAATATTTTAGACATGGGTTAGTTTATTAAATTCACGTTTATTGTAGGAATAGGCTAGGATAGGATAGGTATCATAGCTACTTAGATTAATATTGGGAATAATTGATGTTAGAATTCATAGGAAAATAATATTATCTTGATCTTAATTAATTAGGGAGGTAATTTTAAACTCTAACAATATCTTCTCTTTACAATATTGGTTTTATAGTAGATTGGTACTAAGTTGATAAATTAGTATGAACTTATCTTCAAAGTTGCTGACTATTTAATAGAGAATGTTAAGCATATTAAAGAAAGACACATCCACTGAATTTGCTCAGATTCATAGTTTATTTTCCTAGTATTATACCAACTGTCTCAATAACTCTGACAAAACTGACTAGAACTGACAAATAAAAATAATCATTATAGTCCTCTATTTTAATATTAAATACTTTCTCATACTTACTGATTTCATACTAAAGTTGTTGAATACTTGAAGGTATCACTGTAGAGGTTCTGGCCACATCTTCTCTGCAGTTAGGTCCCTAGTGACGTGGTAGTAGAATCTTTTTTTAAGGCCATACCCTATCCAATAGAAGTATTTGAGAAGGAACTTTATTTACAAGATTTACATAAGAAGTCCTAATTAAGAAATCTAAATATTAATAATATAACATAATAAACCTCTTGAAAAAGTCAACTTGAGGTCCTGATAGTTTTTGCTTGTCTTTGGGTGAGCAGAGAGCAGCCCGTAGCTAATCTCCATACAAAAATGATTGGAGACGTTACACTTCAAAAGATAAAGCTGAAAATATCATTAATTCTACTCATATTCCAAATGTCTACCAAATGATGACATTCACAACATAAATATTTAATATTCTTCTCTGATAATTCTAGTATCCGGCCACATGGTTGGGGTCTCCCCTAAAAAACAATCACAATGTTGTCTAAATCAATTTATGCTTACCATTTTCTTATGATATTTATCTAATTCAGACGTACACCCTGTATAATAGGTTAGGTTAGGTATTATTCAGGTTAGAATTATTCTGGGTTCATTGCAAATAAGACCTGGGTCACTAAGTCCTTCTAAAAGAATCTGAGTTTCTACTACATAATGTGGGTTCCTAGACGATCACTCCTTCTGGCCAATTTTTAGTTAAGTTTAGATAATTAGGTAGATTTAAGTTTAGATGTAAATTAAGTCGGTTGTTATGAAATAGTTCTTTGGATAACTTAAGGATTAGGTTAGGTTAGGTTAGGTATTACATATCATTAGGTTATTTGAATCGATTAAACAAGATAGTCTTAGTTATATAATAAATAATTTAGTAAGTAGTAGGTATATAGGATCTAGTATAGTTAGATAGGATTAGGGAGGTCAGTTACAATTTGGTGCCGATAGCCCAGGATTATTGAATTAGATTCAAATTGTTTCTTAGTTAGCATAGGATAATACAATTTAGTACTAGTACAATAAGGAGCCGAGTGACCAGTATCAGAGTTTTACCTTTGGTTGGTCTCGACCAGTATTCGTTACATTTCGTTGGCCGAGACCAAGATTTAATTACACTTAATATTCTGTAGATTGGGTTGAATAGGTTAATAGGTTAAATAGTTAAAAGAATTCTGGCTTGTTACTAGTTGGTTTGCATGTCCAAGTTTAGAAATATTTAAATTTCGTTGGCAAATTTATTTGTCAAATCCTTTTCACTATTTTATGAATAGGAAATATAATTAGTACTAGTACATAGATTTAGAATAGCTAAAGCAGATTTATGGTTTCTATTAGTCCTTTATGGCATGAGTCGTGAAGTTATTATTGTATGTTTGTTGTGTATGTATCAAGTATGTATGTTAAAGTGGCTTGGCCACAATTTGTTGCCTCGTGAAATGGAAAGAAGGACTTAGTTTTGTCTATTTGTAATGATCAGACTATTCTCTATATAACATGTTTCGGTAATTGTGGTTTTCAATCTTTGAAAAGAGTGGGAATAATTTATTTTGTAGCAAAGACGCGTCGCGCACATAGAAAAATGTCGCTCGTGTGTGGGGAATCATGCTAGACGTTTTAAAGTAAGCTAGTTGTAGGTAGGTAAAGGAAAACTCAAAGAATTCAAGAATAAAATGGTTTAATTTTTTCAATAAGATAAACATTGTACCCACCACCTGAAATAGCACTACTTAAAAATAATTAGGAGTTCACTCATAGTTTCACTTTATCGCACTTTCCTAGGCAGGTTTTCTGATAAGACACTAATAGGAAATCAGTCACTTAGTCAAATGTTGGGTAGAACATGGTGTGATGGAATCTAGGCTTCATGCTATGCTATGTTAATATGTTTGTTTGAGGATTTAGTTTGAAAAGAAACCGTCTCGTTTTTGTAAGCGCGTGATGATGTTCGGTATTTCGTTGTACTTGCAGACGTTTTCTCAGTTCCGGGTTTTCCTTGGACTATTTCCGTAGCAATAAAGCAATGGTTGTAACTTCAGTAGTAGTTTTTAGAACTTGCGGCCGCCATATCCAATGTTTACTCAATTGCTGTATTGGAGTTGGGAAACGGTGATTGGTTTTGAATCAAGTTGTAGCTTTTGTGTCTTGATAGTTTTAGATGGTTTATTTTTCCAGTGAAGCTTCCATGGAAATAGTTGAATTTTCCTTGTTGAATATAAACACTACGTTGTTGAATAATTTCAATTTTTAACGCCATTGTCAGGCCTATGACAGTTTTAGTTCTAATATTCCCATTGAGGCGCTGAAGTCGCATTTTCTTTTATGACATGAAACGTTATCATTGGTCAATGCAAGAACATCTTATAAACTTACATAGATAGTAGCGCCATAGTGGAAATTCTGGAACTAAGAGTAAATTTTACCGTCGCATCTGAAGCTTGCTACATATTAATGATCTGTGGTCGTAGGAAAGAATATCACAGATAACAAAAATTTATTGGATTGTAGGAGACATAAGGAAAAGTTTTTATTCTAACGTTCGGATACAGTAATCGTGGTTTTTACGTTTTAGTAGCATTATTTACTTATGGATTTAAGAAATAATAATATGAATATTATGTTTCAATGATAGAGTTTTATAAGTATAAGAAAAGGGGGGGTGTATGTTTGTTAAGTTAGTTAATATTTTATAATACCTAGAATAGTAAGTATAGGGGTAGAAATATAATTATGATACCAGTATGCTAATATCAAGTGAGAAGGTATCTGGTGAAGAGTTGTAAGAATTGGAGGTGAGAGTATTATAATCCTACTAATATTATAAACGCGAAAGTTTGAAGGTATGTATGTTTGTTACTCTTTCACGTAAAAACTGCTTAACGGATTTCGATGAGATTTGGCATACAGATGGGCCATGGCCTGGATAACACATAGGGTACATATTATCCGGGTAACGCAGACGAAGTCGCGGGCGACAGCTGATAGATTAATAAAGTTGTAAACGTGGGGGGGTGAGAGTGTATAGATTGCTGAAGTTGTAAATATGGGGGGGTGTATAGAATGAAATGAATAGAGTTTTGATGGGGTTGATTTAATAACTTGTTTATGTTATTAATAGAATATTTATTTACATAAGAAGTAATATAATTCTAAGAAATTGATGCTTAAAGATATCTAGGTAGAAACTAGAAATAATTAGCCATGCGGTCTGATGATCATATAAATCAATGAAGATGAAATAGCTTTTAAGTAAATATGAGATTAAGTAAAGGGATGCAGGAACACGGAATTGTTACCAGCTGCATCTTGCTGTAGCTAGTCCACTGACTTTTACTCTAAAATCAGTCGGTTCTTTCAAGAGAGATTAATATAAAATCACAATAGTTGAAACAGAAAAATCTACTTTACAGTTAGATGTAAGAAATTCGTTTCATGGAACAAAGTTCATGTGTTATTAATCTACATAATGCATATTTCCAAATAGTCTAGTAAGAAGTCACAGGGTTCTCTTTGAATGGGAAATCAAATGTTTGCAATGTAGGTATTACCATCATCATCATCTTAAGAGCTACTCTTGTCGGTGGAGTGTTCACCAATCCTAATGGCTAATATGTATTCTCACAAGGTCTGAAAACATCAGTAAGTAGCTTTGGTGGAGCCATAGATGTTATTTCAGGACATGAGGTCAGTGATTAATGTATGAAAAAAAAAACACAAAAATATAATTGGTGCAGTTGCTTATTTATTACAAAACACTAACTTATTCCTTAAGAATAATGGATTGAAAAGATCTTAATTGGAAGTACCTAAATGAGTTAATGATAAGAAAAACGTACACATGACTGTGTCATTGTGTTTTATGAAGATGAATTTTTATACTTCCTTGTAAAGTTTTCATAGTAATTTGAAAAAGAAGCATCTTATATATTCCATGGCTGAATGCAGAAATCAATTATTAGATTTAGCTTTCCTTTTATGGTTTCAAAAATAAAAAATCAATACGATTCCATAATCAAGGGGTATCTACCTAAGGTTTAGATAAATATTATAGTTAAGAGTCAACTTAATAAGTAGAAAATAATTCAGAATCTACTTTTGACATGAGCATGAATTTGTAGAATCAACTCTAATAATGGTAAATAATATTTGAGATAGAAAATGTGGGAAAATAGAAATTTTCAAACAAAATAATAAGTTTACTTATTTAATTTATATTTTAAATTGGTAGGGTAAATTCAGTAACTAATTTTTATAGCAGTTGTTTTCGGCATTCTAGTTTTTCCATATGGGATCTAAAACAGTTTTGATAATAAAAATTAATAGAAATACTCGTAGTCATTATGATCCGAATCATCAGATTTAAATAAATTTAAGTAATTGTAAATTTAAAACATAAGCAGTTGTAGTATTATCATTGAATTTATATAACAGATCTGTTTCTTCAATCCTTAACCAGATTAACTAAGAGTCCTGAAATGTAGATTGTAATATGAGAATTGTATTAGTCTAAAGGGCGGTTCAAAATCGATGCCATCAATGTTTCGATCTCTCCGTCAATGATTTCTTCATTTTCATGGATATGATAATCATATCATAGTTATTTATAGGTACAGCTCCGGTTTATAATTTTGACTGGTACGTTGGTTTCTTGAATCTGAAACAATAGACATAATATTATTCTTCATGAAATTTGGACTCAAATATGACAGTCAAAATAATGCTTGATTGACAGGAGTTAAGGATTACTTTCAGTTAAAAAGTCAACATAGAATTGAACCTTAAGTCGTAGAGAGGGACTAAAAAAATAAACTATCAGCAGCGTCGCACGGCAATTCAATATTAAGAAAATTAAGATGTAACTATAATTTTCAATATTTTTTAAGATAAATAGCTTATTTTGTTATGTTTCATATATGGTTATTGAGTAGGTAGATATGTATTTAAGTTGGTTCATGCTTCATTACAATAATGCTGGCAGGGGATGGGTGAATCATACAGTACACTAGAATTAAAAGTATAGTACTACTTTATAGGATACTAACGTTCCAGGTTTTAGTTTTAGAATTTTCTCTGTTTTCACAGTTAAGTCTGACGCATGGTCTCCGCTCCGTATCTTTTCCTTCAGAAATTATGCTGGATTCATGGATACATTCTTTTTATTCTGTAAATAATAATGTATACATAATGTAAGTAACTTGCGTTGAAATTAATTTAAGGCTAAAAAGATTTCATAGTGGAAAAATCTTTGCCGAATGCGTGTCCGGAATTTTGCACTGGTACGTAAAGGATCAAATGGGGACTCTTAACAATAAATAATTAAATAGTTTACAAGTTTACAAAATAATGACATTCTTTATTGGTTTTATGTAACTCATCATATTCATCATCATCATCAGCCTATTATTATCATCGTCATCAGCCTATTATCATCATCATCATCAGCCTATTATCATCATTATCAGCCTATTATCATCATCGACTGCAGAACATAGGATTCTCTTAAGGCGCGCCATAAGTCTCTGTCCGTTTAGGTTGTCTGTCTGGTGGACAGCGGGGCAGTCCACCCTACTGCTGTTAGTTCGCGGTCTCAGTTTCAGAACTTTGACACCACACCTGTTGTCAGGTCTTCGGCAAATCTGACCAACCTTTGCCATTTCAGCTTGCTAATTTTCCGAGTTATGTCGACTACTTTAGATCTCTGACGTATCTTTTCGTATCAGATGTGATTTCTCAGTTAAACATCGAGCATAGCTCTCTCCATATATATAATATGTAATGAAAAACAGTTTAAACAATTTGTCTCCCGGCGAGAGATTTACTTACCGATATAACGACAATCCGGGTCTTCTTTTATGTTAAGTACTCTGTCACACTTGAACGCGTTATATTTCAGCATAGTTTAGTCGGGGAGTTCATGCACTGCTTTAGTTTTGTTTTTAGAGACATTTTTTACGAAATACGGCGGTCGGCGGTTTGAAAATGTTTCGCGGAGGAACATTGTGACATTGACAGCAAGTACTCTATGGTTGACAGCCGATGGTCGCATTGTTTATGGTTTTTACTTTTTTATCAATTTTTACGGCTCTGGTTTTCTTCCTTTTGAGCCAATCTTAGAGTTCGAGATCTTTGAGATGTCTTTGAGTATCAGATTATTTCTATTTTCTTGAATATGGTCTTCTAATTGAATTTATCTGTTAAAAGTTGTTGTACAGCTGACGGTGCGTGTGGCAATGCAACAATAGAAAAAAAGGATAGCGCTATATGAGATCTCCCGGAACTATTAGAGAAATGGTTTCATCCTCTTTCTTTTACTTGAGTTTTCTATGCTTCAGTTTTGGCCTCGGACAAGGAGATTTTAAAATAACTTCTTATCATCATCATCAGCTTGTAAGCTTTCCGCTGTGGATTGATGGACTTCACATGTCATCTTATTCTTCTTCAGTGTATGAGGGTTTCCTTACGATTATGTTTTCCTTCACTTTTTGAGGGCGATCAATATTACGTGCATAGGTTGGAGGGACATATTGTTGCATGGCGTGTTGTCTGTGCAGATTCGAATCCGGGGTCCCCGTAAATAGGTATCCATGTCTCTCCGCAGCGCGCCACCGACGCACTTTCTACCTTGATATAAATAAATTGAAAAAAAAAAGGAATAATTTTGTTTACGGTTTAGGATAAAGATAGACGTTTCTATTTGATTCAGATTGATTCTCGCGTAAAATTCCCTTGGAATAAAATTGTGTCATGGTTGGATTCCTTCTTAGTGAATAACTTTATGTGTCCCAATGACTTTCTTTTGGTATATTATAATATCGATTGATGTGTTCCTTAGTTGTATAAAAAAAAAAAATAATAATAACAATAGTAACTAAAGTCAACGGTTGTAGTGACTAGTTTCATTGCCTTTCCGAATTGACGAATGAAAAAAAAGGGTTAGTTTTGGGGAAAGTTTTGACGTTTTGGATTTGTTTACTTTGCAAATTGCTGAAATTATTTATCGAAAGAGAACAGTTTAGTTTAGTATTAAATTCATAGAAATTTCATGGCTGTGAACTGTTGCATTGTTAAAGTCGAATGAATCTGAGCTTGGGGAAGGATGAATATTATCTGTTTTATATTTGTACATTGTGGAGAAATGAAAGAGAAGTATAAAGTGAGTATGGAATGTTTTCAATCATATTTATCATATGTAGCTGGGCGTTAACGGTGTACCAGATTTTGTAGCCATGAGATAAGTTTATTTGCGCTTTGTTCTAAAGATTCTATACACACAACGAGATTCCTTAATGAATTGGTGTTAGGTTAGATGAAAAAAAAAAGAATTCAGTTTGAACTGGTAGTTAAGGAATTCTCATACTCCACTGGCAGCAATGATATCTTCTGGGCGACCACTACACACTCTCCAAACAATTAATGATTGCAGTAGATGTTGGAAAGTTTCAGATAGGGTATGTACTATTCAAACGATGATTATTGGTTTAACCCTGATGAGGATCTGGATTATGGTAGAATGTATTATGGAGTTCTATTAGATTGAAAAATTGAATCAGATAGATTGACATAGTACATAATTCCTCTAATTGGCTAGTCTCACAACCTAGTTTCTGCACATGAACCAGATGTTTTAGTGAAGGCTACTAATTGATCTTGAATGTTATGTTATTAATTAGAGACTTTTCTCACTATTGGGATTGTTTCTTCTTTGGTTTTAAAGACACACCACACACACAAAAAAAAAAAAATATTTTGGGGCAAAGCATTAATAAACTCTTTTCTTTTATATTTGTGAAAGATTTGAAAATATCTTTCGGCATCAGACCAGCAGCTATTTTCATGGGGGTGACTGTAACGAGATAGGCTATCATGCTAGCTATTCGTTCGGTTCACAAATATAACATTAGTCAGATATAGTTTCTAAGAACATAAATCCAATAATAGAAATTAACTTTAAAAAGAATAAAAAAATCCTTGAATAAATTAAATAAGTGGGAAAGCCGCATGATCTAAGTAGTATGTTTTACGAAATAATACTAATATTGCATTATCTTAAGGCGAAACGTAACAACCTTATTTCTATAGTTATAGAGATCATTATCGTTGAAAGAATAAATATCTTCAGAATTAACTGGACACGACCTTATTTTCATCGAGATAAGGTTCAATTTTGTTTGTTAATGAGTCTCCTACATTGGCTTCATTAGCCTCCTTAGACTCCTTAGATACATCTCCTACATTTTGTGGAGCATAAATAGGCGGGTTCGAGAGGGGGACGGGTCATTCAACGATTAACATTCTTTGAGCTCACTCGCTGCCGGTTGGTGTTTTGATTTTATTTAAATTTTCTACGTACCTACTTTTGGGAGGTTTTGTTGATAATTTGTAAAGTAATTCAAGGGGAAGCGGTAAACTTTCTTTATTGATTTTTGGGATAAATTCTGGGGTTTTCATATCTTTAATTACTTACTAAATTCATTCATTTGGGGTTAATGTTTAGATTGTGAGCTTGAAGGGTATTAGGGAACACGATGAAGTATCGTGGGTTATAGGCTCCTTTTACACCTTGCGGTGTTAAAGGTGAAAGCGCTTATAGCTTCCATTATAGCCTGGTCTTGTGGTGTGCCAGGGATCGTTCTTTACCGACATAACGATCTATAGCCACATAGGTTTCGTAAGCTGGGTGTATTGTTACGGGGTATCCCACCGTTGAAGTGGAGGGAGTCCTTTAGGGGGCCTTAGTACCTTATGCTCGGCGTACGAAATCTAGTCCCCTTAACATATGACACTTTTACTGTAAGGCCCGTTCATATCACAACTTATGGCTTCGGCCGTGATATGAGCATTACACATGGAATAGGGTTAGGTACACTTAGACGGCTCCACCCTCGAACCTTTTAACTTAGCTAGTCAGAAGGTTTCTTCCCTAGACAATCACGGGGAGACCTACATTACACACCTACACAATTAAATGTAAATGTGAGGCCTGCCTCTAGTATTGCGGAATACTCTTACACCGGAGTGTTTCAAACCTTAGGGAAACTTCTTTAGAATAGGAATATTTTAGACATGGGTTAGTTTATTAAATTCACGTTTATTGTAGGAATAGGCTAGGATAGGATAGGTATCATAGCTACTTAGATTAATATTGGGAATAATTGATGTTAGAATTCATAGGAAAATAATATTATCTTGATCTTAATTAATTAGGGAGGTAATTTTAAACTCTAACAATATCTTCTCTTTACAATATTGGTTTTATAGTAGATTGGTACTAAGTTGATAAATTAGTATGAACTTATCTTCAAAGTTGCTGACTATTTAATAGAGAATGTTAAGCATATTAAAGAAAGACACATCCACTGAATTTGCTCAGATTCATAGTTTATTTTCCTAGTATTATACCAACTGTCTCAATAACTCTGACAAAACTGACTAGAACTGACAAATAAAAATAATCATTATAGTCCTCTATTTTAATATTAAATACTTTCTCATACTTACTGATTTCATACTAAAGTTGTTGAATACTTGAAGGTATCACTGTAGAGGTTCTGGCCACATCTTCTCTGCAGTTAGGTCCCTAGTGACGTGGTAGTAGAATCTTTTTTTAAGGCCATACCCTATCCAATAGAAGTATTTGAGAAGGAACTTTATTTACAAGATTTACATAAGAAGTCCTAATTAAGAAATCTAAATATTAATAATATAACATAATAAACCTCTTGAAAAAGTCAACTTGAGGTCCTGATAGTTTTTGCTTGTCTTTGGGTGAGCAGAGAGCAGCCCGTAGCTAATCTCCATACAAAAATGATTGGAGACGTTACACTTCAAAAGATAAAGCTGAAAATATCATTAATTCTACTCATATTCCAAATGTCTACCAAATGATGACATTCACAACATAAATATTTAATATTCTTCTCTGATAATTCTAGTATCCGGCCACATGGTTGGGGTCTCCCCTAAAAAACAATCACAATGTTGTCTAAATCAATTTATGCTTACCATTTTCTTATGATATTTATCTAATTCAGACGTACACCCTGTATAATAGGTTAGGTTAGGTATTATTCAGGTTAGAATTATTCTGGGTTCATTGCAAATAAGACCTGGGTCACTAAGTCCTTCTAAAAGAATCTGAGTTTCTACTACATAATGTGGGTTCCTAGACGATCACTCCTTCTGGCCAATTTTTAGTTAAGTTTAGATAATTAGGTAGATTTAAGTTTAGATGTAAATTAAGTCGGTTGTTATGAAATAGTTCTTTGGATAACTTAAGGATTAGGTTAGGTTAGGTTAGGTATTACATATCATTAGGTTATTTGAATCGATTAAACAAGATAGTCTTAGTTATATAATAAATAATTTAGTAAGTAGTAGGTATATAGGATCTAGTATAGTTAGATAGGATTAGGGAGGTCAGTTACAGTGTTATGGACAATGGGTACAATACATGCCTTGAAATTGTAGCATGTAGGTTTCCTCACGATGTTTTCCCGATTTTAAATCGATTTATGTGGAATTATGTACATACTGTATTTCTTTTCCCGCATGTCGACCGGCGAATGCTGGAGGAACGAGTGGAGACCCAGACAGGACAGGACAAAGGTGCGGGACAATACATGACGGCGCCTAGGATAAACAAATGAACGCCAGCTGTGGACATCAATCTTTAAGGTCACGTAATCATTCCTTATTATTTTGAACGATTGAAAAAATTATTCAAAGCACTTCACAAATGTAAAAAGGCCTTGTAGTCCCTCATAAGACCGTCATTTTGGACTAATAGGTAACTGAAACATGCGAATTGAGAATAGTGTCGGAATTCGAAACGAGCAGGATTAGGGTTCAGAGTGTCATCTTAGTGAGTTTATTCAGATTGTTATTTATGGCTATAGTAACGAATTACAGAGTTATTCTAACGGTGTTTATGCCGTAATACCTGTTTGGCGTAGTATTGAACATTATGCGTAATGAGCATTCTGTAGTCGCAAAATAATAATTAAAATCCTACATTTTGAGTTTTGCACGATTTACTTATTTGACATTCTGCGTGTAGACGAGAACAGGATACAGCACGTTCGAGGCTTGTTTGGTGGTACTAGTTTATGAATTATTTTGAAATAATATAATTTCACAAATCCATAACAACTCAGATTTTATTAAATGCTTCAAACCGAGGGAAATCATAGTTATGTAAGGCGTACATATACAAGATATACACCCTAAAAATATGACATTAAAATAAATCTTTATAGCAAACAAGAAAATGAAATGTGCGATATAGTAATACGTCGCAAAGTACCTAAGGGTTCAGATTATACTTATAAATAATATAACGGGGTTCTTCTCTTCTGTCTTATCAATAGTTGTTACATAAACTTGTCTGTCGTATCGTACTTTATTAATTTGCAATTCAGTTCAGTGACCTTACGTTGACCTTATATCTTTGCAACATTGTTATTAGGGTCATAAGGATGCAATTGCCCCAGGTGAAACTAATTAGTTTCTTTGGGTATTTGAGCAAAGAATTTGATGTGTTAAGGATCAATTTTAAATCAGACTAAAATTTACAAAAAGGCAACTTCTCTTACTTTCATCTGTGTGGTCACATCGGCAAATCTCTAGGACTATTATAAGTAAGACCTATTCAGGCTTAATTGTTAAGTCTGTCCTAGCTTAAAAAGGGTTTGCTCTTCTCGATTCCACCTGGAGGTGTAGAAACGGAAGTGAAAGATTGTTTGGACTTGATATTTTGTTAGATATTTTTATAAATTTAGCTTTATTCTGTGAATACGTTTGGTTAACCGAAGAAATTATTAAATACTGAAAACAAAACGAAGAATCTGATTATATTTCATAAACGTTCCCTTTTGAACATTTAAAAGTAGAATTGAAATACTTATGGTTAATGGTTATACGTGGCATACGTCCACGATCGTGATCTCGGTGAATGTAGTTAGTGATAATTCTGCAAGGAGGAGATGGAAACTCCTCTACACCTCCAATGTAACTGTGGCCTCCTGATGTACAAACGTAGTACTCATCTAGGTAGGCAGGTACTGACACCAGATGAGGTACAAACTGTCCCGATCAAGAATCTACTCCGATTTCTGGCCGCAGTGGAGTTTGGTAAGGAACTTTAAAAAGGGCGTTTACAAAGGGCCAGCGATGGTCTACATGGCACAGGCTTAGCAAGCCTATCAAGGCCCAAAACCCCCTTAAATAATAATAAAAATAGTGATGCTTCAAACATGCAATATCTAGTCGGAATGTGGTCTGTTCCGGTTGGCATACCTATGTGATAATAATAAAAATAATTTATTTTCCAACAATTGGAAAAGGAAGTATCTTATAAATAGTGTCTTGTGAATTATGTAGATACGAGTATGGTACATAACAATTTACATTCACAAATAATGATGACATGCGTCTTCCTCTGCCTATTGGGTTATTTATGACGCGAGGATATTCAATTAAAATGTTGAGTGGGTAATTTTGTATTTGCTTTACGTTAGTTATGACTGCTATTTTCTAAAAACATGTGTGATTTCATTCTGGTCATCATTTTGAGTTTACAATACAAAACTATAAATATAGTTCTAAAAGGTAGCCGTGTAGAGATACGGAAGGTAATGTGACTTAAAGTCGAAGGTGGGATTCGGAAGTCCTGAGAATCGGGTGCATTTAATTGCAAATGGCATTAAATTGCGGGTTGCATTTTTATGTTAGAAACAAGTGGTTTCAAAGAACACACCTTGTAAAATACACTTATAATTTTATAATTGCATATCATAGTCTTTCTGATTCAAAAATTATAATTATAACCGACTGATAATAATGCTTTAAAAATTTGTTCTCAGATCTGAGTTGTCTACTGTTCTGGGACTCACAAGTTAACCAGCATCTAACAGGACGAGTGTCAAGGCGACGGATCAACAATACTTGCTTTAGCTCTTAAGTTTGTGTTTAACGGTATATTTAGGCTAAGAATTTTAAAATGGTCTCATCTCATCTCATCACTTAATGCTTCATAGGAGTTCAAATAATAGATGGGTAATTCAATGACCGAGATACGTGTTAACTACTAAATAACATAATATAGTAAAGTTTTGCTCTACTGGAAGTTGATATGAGATAATGTGTGGGTCGTAAACTCCTACCTCAGGATAGTTCTTCAGGGAAACACAGCTTCGAGATTCAATTTCGGTTTAATCAGACCTTTGATATTATACAGGTACAAAAAGCAAAAGCGAAAGCGCGAGTAGGTACGTGAAAGCAGTGAGAGGTAACGTCTAGTGCGGTAGCTGTTCGGAGTGGCTCTGCGGCGGCCGGCGGCGGTTGTCTGGGCCAAGAGAGGTCCCCGCCACCCGCGCCGCACCTCAGGCGTCTCCGGCGCCTGAGCAGGTTCTTGTCTAGTGATGTCCGTCGCATGCAGCTAGTGATGTACGCCACACCACCCCCCTGGGAGATTCAGAGTCCTGCGGAAAAATAGTTAGGGAACTTTACTCTCCGTCCGGACCGTGTGGCCCGTACCAACGGTTCAGTGGTTCTTTGCTGCTCTTTTGATTTTTCTGCCATCATATATGCTGGCTTGACTCGGTCTATGGATACAGTCACTGGTCCTCTGGGTGATTCTACAGTGACAGTTTTGTCTGTGCGAGATATGACTCTGTGCGGGCCTGTGTATGGTGCTTCTAGGGCACCACGAAGACCATCTTTTCTTATAACAACGTTTGATGTAGTTTTCAAATCTTCATGTATAAATATTGGCTTTGATGCATGCCTGGAGGCTGGCACTGGCTGTAAATGGGACATTTGCTCTCTGAGGTGTGATATGAAGTCCGGTGCTTGTAACTGTTGTGAGTTAGTAGGTTGAATGAACTCACCAGGGATCCTCAAAGGCTCACCGTACAGTAGCTCTGCTGCTGAGCACCGTAGGTCTTCTTTCCAGGCCGTCCTCATACCCAGTAGGACTATCGGCAGCACGGTTGTCCACCTTGTGTTGTTGTGAGCCATGATTGCAGCCTTCAGTGTGCGGTGTAAGCGCTCCACCATGCCGTTGGCTGCTGGGTGGTAGCCAGTGGTGTGACGCAACTGGATACCGCAGAGTTTAGCCAGGTTCTTAAACAGATTTGAGGTAAACTGACGTCCTTGGTCCGTCGTTATAGTCTGTGGACAACCAAATCGTGAGATCCATGTATCGTAAAACGCCCTTGCTACCGTTTCAGCCGTTATATCCTGAAGTGGTGTTACTTCCGGCCATCGAGTGAACCTATCTATTTTTGAAAATAGTTTGCAGCCGGCTAACCTGTGAGCGTAATCCTCGATATGGCGGATAGGGTATCTATCCGGTATTGTCCTCCCGTTCAAGGCGCGGTAGTCCCCACAGGGTCTCCAACCGTCTTTCTTGGAGGCCAGGTGTAGCGCGGCAGCCCAGGGTGAGTTCGACCTGCGAGCTGTGCCATCCTTTACCATTTCTTCGAACTGCTGCTTGGCTGTTTTTAACTTGTCAGGAGCGAGCCGGCGCGGTCTGCAGAATACAGGTGGCCCCGGTGTAGTGCGTATGTAGTGTACTGTAGTATGCTTTACATCACGGCGCAGGCCTGATGGCTTGGTTAAGGTTGAGAACTGGGCAAGTAATTTGTGATACTCACTGTCTCCTGATATCGCCTTTATACTGGATAGCTGTGATTTTCTGACCGTACCTGTCGTGGATAGCGTGGTTATGCTGTCTAGTAAGCGTCCGTTTCTGCAGTCAACATACTTGTTGCCAGCCTTGGAGCCATAATTTGAGATGAAATCTGCGCCAATGATCGGTTTATCTACCATGAAATTCCAAACGAAGTCTCGTCTTAATCCTAAAATCCAGGTGAATCGTTTTCGTTCCATACTTTTTTATTATTGAGCCGTTGGCTGCTGTGAGGCTATAGCTGGTCGGTTTGCTTGGCTGCAGTGAATATTTACGATGCAAAACACAAAGGTCAGAACCGGTATCTATCAAAAATTGTATCTTAGTTTTCCTATCTGTAATGAATAGGCGGCTGTTCGCATGACGGTAATTTGCCACTCTTATTGACCGTCGCGTTAGTTTTCCTTCTTATAATTGCATGGTGGTGTGCACTTAGTTGCCTTCTCACGGAAATTACTATGATACCAGCACATACCTGGTGTTTGACTTCGACCTTGGCTCCGACCCCTGCTCCTTGACCTTGAATATCTGTTGCGACGAAATGGCTGACGCCCTCGGTGTTCCCGAAATGACAACTTGGCTATCTGTTCGGTAAGTTCAGTTTGAATGCGTGTGGTTGTCACATTCCCTAGGGGGCTCGCAGCTTGGCTGCGGGGAGTTTGTGTGATGTGATCGACAATTGCGTCGGATCCAACGGTGTAGAGGAGTGGTTTTCTCTACTCTCCTTTGCATATTCGTCCCTTCAGACTCCAGATCGGGCTGGCTCGGGCAATTATACTCAGAAGGTGAAGTCGAATATCGGTCTTGGTGTCGGCCCAGCGGGTGGGGCTGTGGTGCCCCTAGGGTCTCGCTCGGTCATTAGGACTATTGAGTCAAAGGTGCACGAGGGGGATTTGAGGGGTGCAGTTCGGCTGCTGGTGTCTGAGGACTCTTTGGCTCAGTCGGGCCCCGAAACACTGGCTTCCTGCAGTCCAAACATCCTCCACCCTCACGTCTGCTCTCCTTTCCTTCTGCTCCGGATCTAACTTTTTCGCCCTTAGTAGTCAATGTGGAGGATGTGTCTTGGGCCCTCGGAGCATTTAACAGTGGTTCAGCGGGGGGTTTGGATGGAATTCGTCCGAGTCATTTGAGGGAGCTCACGTCCGTCTCTGCCGGTGATAATGGACGGCGCTTGTTGGCGTGCTTGACGAGGCTTACTAATTTCCTTCTTAGCGGCCAACTGAACAAGGACGTATGCCCCTTCTTATATGGGGCATCGCTCTGTGCCCTTGCTAAGAAAGATGGCGGTGTGAGACCGATAGCTGTTGGTAGCACTTTCCGTCGTTTAGCAGCGAAGCTTGCCTGTCGCGCCGTTAGAGATGATATGTCTGGCTTCTTGCAGCCTCAACAGCTGGGTTTTGGGACGCGTCTGGGCTGCGAGGCGGCGATCCACGCCACTCGTGCTTTCGCTATGGACGTCGCCAACAGGGACTGCGTTTCAGTTAAGATAGACATACGCAACGCCTTTAATACCCTGGAGAGGGACGTTTTATTAAACGAAGTCAAGATGAGGATCCCCTCCCTCTACCCTTTCTTACATCAGGTTTACGATAGCCCGTCAAACCTGTTTTTTGACGGAGAGCTTATTCTCTCCCAGGTTGGGGTGCAGCAGGGGGACCCTCTAGGTCCGCTCGTTTTCAGTCTCTCCATTCACGGGGCTATTCGGGAGCTGAAGTCGCCATTGAACCTGTGGTACTTGGACGATGGTACCATAGGGGGCAAACCTGAGGTCATTGAGCAGGATCTTCTTTTTTTGGTGCCGCGTTTTGGAGAGCTGGGGTCGGTTGCTAATATGGCTAAGTGCGAGTTTTTCCCCTGTGGCCCCGGGTTGGATTCAGCTTTTGCGCGTATCGATGCCATACTTCCTGGCATCAGGAAACTGACTTCAAACTTTTTCAGCCTTCTAGGGTCGCCCATATTTCCGGAGGCGGTCCCGGAGGCAATTGCGGTACGCCGGCAGATGCTGAATTTTGCCCGTGAGCGGCTAAGTAACCTTTCTGCCCATGTCGCGCTAATACTTTTGCGCATGTGCTTTGCTGTCCCAAAGGTTACCTACCTTTTGCGGACAGCTCGGACATGGATGTTTCCGGTGGAGGTCTCGCGCTTTGACGACACCCTTAAGCTCACGGTCGAGAGCATCCTGAACGTCTCCCTCAGTGACAGTCGGTGGAGCCAGGCGGCCTTGCCAATTCGTCATGGGGGCTTGGGCGTGCGTCGGGCGCTGGATGTGGGCCTTCCAGCTTTCCTGTCATCGGTGCATGGGGTTGCGAAATTGGTTACTAAGATTTTACATTTTGATGGTAACCATTTGAGCATTCCTTTTGCGGAAGATGCGTTGGCAGCTTGGGAGGCTCTTGGCCTGGGTGCGGGCGCGCCTGAGGACCCGCGTGTGCAGCGGTCTTGGGAAGACATCGGTGCGAAGTTTGCTCTCGACCGCCTTATGGGTGAGGCTTCCGGGCCAGACTTGGCGAGACTCAGGGCGGTATCGCAACCTGAATCGGGGGCGTGGTTGCATGCGGTGCCTTCACCTCACATGGGCACCCTTCTTGACACTGACTCGCTGCGTATAGCTGTGGGTCTCCGTTTGGGCTGCAAGGTGTGTGAACCACACAGATGCATCTGCGGTTCCATGGTGGAGGCCAATGGGCACCACGCTTTGAGTTGACGTCGGTGCTCGAGGAGGTTTCCTCGCCACCATGCCCTTAATGATATCGTCAGGAGGGCTCTCGTATCTGCCAACGTCCCGTGCGTACTGGAGCCGCCTGGTCTCAGCCGTGCCAACGGCAAGAGGCCGGATGGCTTGACTTTGGTGCCCTGGCAGAAAGGCAAGTGCCTTTTATGGGACGCGACGTGCGTTAGCACTTTCGCCGCAAGCTACCTGAGTCGCACGTCGCGGACACCTGGAGCAGCCGCGGAGCTGGCTGCCGTTAGGAAGTGGGACACGTACTCGGCACTGGTGGCCGATTATCTTTTTGTGCCTGTCGCCGTTGAGACCACGGGGGTTTGGGGTGCCGAGGCTAAGACCTTCGTTGCGGAGGTTGGCCGTCGACTGAGGGAGAGAAATTGTGACCCCCGTTCCGTGTCGTTTCTGGTGCAGAAGCTAGCCATAGCAATTCAACGTGGCAACGCTGCTAGCATTATGGGCTCCTTTGCGCCGGGATCGACAAGGGGCGGGCTATTTGACTGAGTTTGTATTTCATTGTTTTGACGAAGCATGTTGCTGATTTATGTCTGTATTTTTTTTTTGTTGTTACTTTATATTTGACGACGCCTGTGCTGACCTAATTAAATCATCAATTTTTTTTAACAAACCATCGTAGTCGTTTGTGGAGGTGGATGCGACTTGCTGTTGAGGCGGCGAGAGCAGTGTAACTTCACATATCTTGTCCGCCAGCTCGGCCACGTCATCTAGGTTGGTGGATGATTGGGAAATTATGATAGCCTGCACGTGTGAAGGTAGTCGACTCGCCCACATGCTGTACAAAAACTCGTCCGTCACGCCTCCATTTGCTAAAGTTTTGAGGTGACGCAGGAACTGCGACGGTTTCCTGCCACCTAATTCTTCATGCGAGAGTAGCTGCCTAATCTGATGTTCACGGGAAACAGACAGCCTCCGTGTTAACTCGTGCTTAAGCTTTGCGTACTTGTCAGTCTTCGTGGGAATTCTAATTAAATCTTTTATCTCTCTAACGTACCTTGGATCAAGCGTGGCAATGATATGATTGAACTTGGTAGTATCCTCCTTGACCCCGGACTTACATTTTTACGAGTCCCTAACATCACCGCACCTTAAGTGCTTGATTGTAATGGCTGGCTGGAACGCAAAATATTTTAAGTGAATAAGTGTATGTGCTTATCACAGTTTCACTCTCTTGTCCTTATCTCTTTAATTTGATTAATCGGAAATGGATACTATCTTGAAGCAGTGACTCTGACCAGTAGTTAACCGAAATAATTAAATAAGAGATAATAAACATCTATCGAACGTTATTTTTGTAGGTTTACTTACCTACCTATATAGAAAAAAAATTTTTTACGTGGCAGGGATAGTATAGAACAGAAGTATCAAAATAACTGAAATGCGTTTTATAACGAGATTGTAATTTCCGTAGACATTGTTTATCGTTGAATTTGGTGTTTGACAATTTCAGATCAATATTTGATAAATCTATTTTCTGTAAACAAATTAGTATCTATAAATTATTTGTAATTAGTTTGATGTAATAGCATTGATAACAGTCGTCAACATGGTTTGTTACTAAGGTTAAAGAGATTAGCTAAACTGTGGAGTTTCTTGCGCCGCTTCTTCTCCACGGGCTATACCTTCCGAAGCGGTGGTAGATTCGAGTAAATGTAAAAAATAAATTAAAACAAGAAAGGGATGTAGTGTACTGCAATAAAGAGTAGTTAATGTGGAAAGCGCAGGTAGCGCCATCTATCGGCACGCGCAGTCTGTGGTGAATATCTATCGTGCATTCGCTCGGTATTCACTCGCCGACCACCGTGCCGTGCGGACTTGCGCTGGCCACATTCACTAGTGAAAACTATATCTGTGTTTGAATCAACCTCAACTAACCCTGAGTGAAAAGGAGCATTTTACATTAATACCTAGTAATTTCTTAGTATACCAACCTATCGTAACTATATTTTACATCGTATACATCAACTACATACTATCATTATTTCATGATGTAAGTAGGTAGGTAGGTACCGAATTTATCTTCACATTCGGTAACAAGTGGATAGTATTATCCACGTTACGTATGTATCCAAAGGTAAACAAGGTTGTACAGATAGGTATAATAAATTGCGCAATCTTAATCGATCTCGAAACCGTAGCGTTTAACGGGCTTTGGGACTCTCTTGCCTACCGTGGGCGCGAGCAAGGGCTGTTCTGGACTTTTAAGTTCCCTTCCCACATTTCCCCCCATTAACTCTCGCTCGCTCCCTCTAGGCGGCGAGACCGCGCCGACGACGGTGGTGATCGGGCGCGGCGGCGTCCCCGCCACCGGTGCGGGCCGCGGGCCCGCGTCAGTGCCGGCGGCCCCACCGCGCTCGCACGCAGCGCCCGCCATGCCCGGTGCGGCACCACCACACCCGCGCGACTGATCGCAATGGGCGGCGCCCCCCGCTTCATCGTCTGCGTTTACTGGTGGACAGACGTTTGAGTTTTTTAGCCGTCGCTTCATTTGATCAATATGTCGGTGATGCGTAGAACCGTCAATTGATACAACCGTATAATCAGATTTTCCTAGCCTATCAACTATCACACCGTTAGCCCGCTTATTTCCTGGCCTGAAGTCTCGATACGAGACTGGTTCACCGACTCCTAGCTCCCTAGGGGGTTGGGACGAGCGGTTGACCGTTTTCGCTTGCTCACCTTGGCCGTCCGATCTGGTTGGTCATGTCCAGGCGAATGCGTAAGTCTCGCCCCTGCAGAATTCTGGCTGGTGACTCCCCGGTCGTGCTGTGTGGCGTGTTATGGTAATGAAGAAGGAATTTGAGTATTGCCTGATCGACGTAAACTTTTTCGAACTTTGCTTTTTTAATTACATTTTTAATTAGTTTCACTGCTGCTTCCGCCGCCCCATTCGATGCAGGATGATATGGGGCCGAATACGTATGCTGCACACCATTAACACTCAAAAAATCGTTAAAATCTTTGCTCGAGAACGGCGGACCGTTGTCTGAAACGATTTGCTTGGGTATTCCTCACCCAGACCATGACTCATATAACTTTGAAACGACGTTTTCAGCTGTCGTTCGAGACATACGTGATACCTCTATCCACTTAGAGGTATCGCGTATGTCTTAATACGTTTGACCATCTAGAGGTCCGAGAAAATCGAGGTGAACCCTTTCGTAACTTAGAATAAAAGTTAATCATACCTAGAAATGATCTGACTGATATCAGATATGCTACTGGGTCTTGGCATGCTGGTGACAGCCGCGACCTTGCTTGGATCCGGCTTGAGGCCGTCTTTCCTGATGATGAACCCCAAGTAGCATACTTCGTCTGCGAGGAAAGAGCATTTGCTCTTCTTCACCTTTAGCCCTAGGTCCCTTAGTTTGCGCAATACAGCTTCTAGCGAAGCTAGATGTTCCTCACGGTTCTTACTGTATACCAGGATGCAAATCATCGCAAAACGTCTGCGCATTCGGTATGTCTTTAACTATTGATTCACTTATTCTACAAAAGATTCCTGAACTAGATGCTAGGCCATAGACCAGTCTGTTATATGTAAAAAGCCCTCGGTGGGTATTTTTTTTTTATTTATTTATTTATTTGATTCACTTACAGTTATTACACTCATACAATCATTGTGATACTTAACTACGTCTTAAGCTAAATGAATAACCACTTAAAAGTGAACACAACATGCGTAATTTACAGTCACAAAAGGAAAAAAAACAGAACGTTTCACCCAATGAAAGAGAAACATTGACCTCAGATGACAAATAACTTAGGTACTGTTTATTATTATATTTTAGAAAATTAAAAAGTAAAATACACGAAATGAGAAAGTGACAAATAACAATTGCAGTGATAACGTGGTGGAGACAATACAATGAGCAACTCCCTTCCGTTATCCTTCTCCTATTTTCCCCTTTCTTCCTTCAAACTATGTTCCTTCTGAACCTAGCGAGAGAGTCAGAGTAGATGTCTGCCGACTTATCGCAATTATTATTATACAGTCTACAAAGACGTGCCACGACAGAAACAAAGCCCAAGACTGTTCTTCGGAATGGCGGTGCAAGTGGTGTTGATACGAGGTATCTCGGGTATCTGGCAGGAACCCTAAGATTAAATCTGCGTAATAACTGAGGACAATCCACAAGGCCTCTTAGAACCTTACATAAAAAGATCAAGTCTAGCATGTCTCTCCTTTTCGCTAATGACATCAATTGGAAATGAGCCAATCTTCGATCGTATGAAACCACTTTCTTAGCAATGCCGACAGAATATGCCAAATGCCAGAGAAACCTCTTTTCCACTCGCTCTAGTCTCAATGAGTGCGTGGAGAAATGTGGCCGCCATACTTGACAGCAATACTCCAGGATACTTCGCACCAGACTGTTATATAGCAGGACTTTTACATTAAAGTTACGAAAAACCTTTACGGTCCTTATAACAAACCCAAGCATTTAGACGCTCTATTCATAATATTCTCTATATGAGGCACAAAAGTAAGTTTAGAGTCCATAATAACACCTAAATCTCTAGTTTTATCTACTTCCTGTAACAAATTCCCATCTACATAATATCTTGATGATATTATGTTTAACTTTCTTGTGAACTTGATATGAAGACACTTTTTTAAGTTTAACGACATGCGATTGATTTTGCACCACTCATGTAATCTATCAAGATCGCTCTGGAGTAGGTTAACATCGTCGTATGAATCTACTATCCTAGAGATTTTTAAAGCATCAGCAAACATATACGGAATAGAAAACAGAAAACAGTCTGGCAGATCATTGATAAATAAATTAAAAAGGATCGGGCCCAAATGCGATCCCTGTGGGACGCCCGAGGTTATCCCGATTTGATCGGATCTGTATCCATTGACCACCACGTAGAATGAACGCCCCTTCAAGTACGATGCAAACCAATCAAGCAAAGGCCCAGAGATACCGTAAGCAGCAAGCTTTCTTAACAATATACCATGGGAAACTCGATCGAACGCCTTGCTAAAATCTGTATAAATTACATCTGTTTGCTTGTTTGCGTCTATTGATTCTGCTAAGGCTTCAACGAATGTAACCAAATTTGTGCAAGTGGATCTTCCCTTCGTAAAACCATGCTGATGATCTGACAGATGCTGCTTTACGTGGCTCTGAACAAAAGGACATACAAGTGCCTCAAAAACTTTGGCCAGTAACGAAAGGATGGAAATTGGTCTGTAGTTGGATACTACTGATTCATCTTCCGCCTTGAATATAGGAACTACTTTAGCCAACTTCCAAGCACTCGGAAACACACCAGATTCCAAAGAACAGTTTAAAATGTAAAAAAGAGGAGTTGCCAAATGTGATGCGCAACGCACTATGAAAACTGGGGGTATGCCGTCGGGGCCTGCACCTTTTGTTGTGTCTAAACTTTCAAGTTTCTTTAAAATAGCTTCGCGACTCACGTGTAGTTTGGTAAACGAATCACTCCCAAGTTCCAGGGAGCTCAACCGTTTGGAAATAAAGTCACAAGTGCCCTTTGGATCAATAACAATATCATCGCCATAGACTAACGAGAAATGGGATGCAAACAAATTACAGATATCAACTCCTTCAGATGTTACTACAGTACCGTTTGTCATAGTTGCCGGATATGCACCAGACTCTCCCCTTTTAGACCTTATGTACGTCCAGAAGAACTTAGGGTTAACCTTAATTTTCGCCTCTATATCCTTTATGTAGTTGTTGTAACATATACTTGCCTGTTTTTTACATCTTTTGCTTAAGATTTTAAACGAAATTTTATCCATTGGGTTTTTATATACTTTGAAACGACGCATGTATTTATTCTTCTCTCGAAGCATTCCAATCAAATTACGGTCAAACCAAGGCGGGTACTTATTGCTTTTAATTTTTAAAGTTGGAATATATCTATTTATCACGGTTTCAATAACATCATAAAATCTGCTCACCATTGTGTCCACACTGTTATCACCATGAAATACATCAACCCAGTTGATTTCCTTCAAATATTCATTAATGGCATCGTAATCAGCCTTCCAAAAATTAGGTCGAGTGTTATCTTTGTTTTGTGGAAGTCCACTGCTAATAACATTTACAACTAGTCTGAACTCAATGGGTGGATGATATGGGTCTACAATACTTAGAACTTCACTAGCTTCAATTACTTGAAACGGAGTTGTATTAGTCAATACTAGATCTAAGACTCTGTTCATAAAGTTAGTTACATGATTATATTGCGTGAGATTACTTAAGTTAGCGAAATCTATCAATCTCTGAGCAGCATCGGGGTAGTTGTAATCCCCTGAAGAGTTATTTACTAATTCCCAGTCAATGCAGCTTAGATTGAAATCACCAATTATACACGATTGAAGATCGCAATGTTCGAACACAGTGCTGCAATTTCTAATAAAATGCTCCAAGATATGTTTCGTCAGTGGTGAGCGGAAGTAAACTGAGCATAATACAATTTGACTTGAAATATCTGCTGATGATCCTTCTACAATTACCCAGACATCTTCACATGTACTTTCCCAAGAACTCATTCTCTTCGATTTAAATTTTTTAGACACCGCTATCAACGTGCCACCCCCGTCGCATTCATTATCAAACCCTGACATTTCTCTGTCCCTTCTATAAACAACGAACCTATCATCAAAAAGTTCAGAACTTTTTACACTACTATTTAGATTTGTTTCCGTTAACACAACAATTTCATAATTACAGCAGCATAAATTACGATAAAAATTATTTGCTTTAGTTTTTAATCCTCTAACATTTTGGTAATAAATATAAAGATCGAATTTTATATAATTTAAATTAAAAACATGCTCAATTTCTAAAACTTCAGAATTAAATCATTTTATCCAAACAGCTCAAGTCCTTAATATAGATGTAACCGGTATCTTCACTTTTCCGCACAAAAATGCGACCATTGCGAATCCAAACAAATTTATATTCCCTCTCCTTTGCTTTAATTCTCGTTGCGCCATGTAAAGCTTTGTTTGCCGGAGATAGATGTTCCGTAATAAAGATGGGCGATGCTTCACGGAATCCAAGATGAGTGCCATTCAGTTTATTGTGGGGTTCCTTATTAGCTTTATTATAATTGATAGCTGCTGCCATAAAAATGTCGCGTGTTCTTGGAGCATTGAACTGGACAACTATTGAACGTGGTCTCGCGCTGACACGATTTACTTTGGCTGTACGGGTGCAATGCATAATCTGGTCTTCAGAAATGGGACAGCCAATGGTCTTTCCAAGCTGTGCGACAATCTCTAACAAGTTTTCGTCCCTTTTCTCAGGAGCACATTGAATCTCAATATTGTTGGAGCGTCCCTGTTGTTCTAGCTGATTGATACGCGAGTTTAAGTCGCTGATGTTAGCTCTCATCGTGTTGTTCTGGTCCTGCAAATCCTTTATTATTTCTTTGGCCTCACTTTGTTCCTTAATAAAATCCTCATACTGACAATTTATGAAGTTCATAGAGCTCTTAACATCGTTGATTTCGTCTCTTATGACTCTCAGTTCGTTGTTGAGGACCACGGTAATATTGCTTGTAAACGCAGACAGCATAGCCTGTATCTCGTTCTTAACAACTTCCTGTACAATCTCTCGCACACCTTCATTAGTCACCGGTGGTGGTCCCTTCGAAAAACTTTTCTTCAGCATATTATTGATCATTTCCTGCGCATTGTTTTGGGTGATGTAAGTTTCTGGTAGACTTTTTGGGGGAGAACCAGCTGGTTGTTTCATAGGCGGCCGCATAGTGACATTTCCTAGTGGCGTTCCGTCACTATTTCCGCCCTTTGGGAGGCACGGCAGGCATAACCACACAGCTTTTTTGTTAATCGGTTCTTTAACCATAAACAGGATTGGTGGAATGCTCGCATACATTTTTTACATTTTATATACTCTTCACCCTCTCTCTCTTGTTCACAGCAGGCCCATATCAACGAATCCGACGACATTCCAAGGATGAAGTTTCCTCTTTTCCTTTTAAAGTCGGCTAAATACTCAATAACACCTCCAAGATGAAAAGAGACGAAGACAAAAAAAAAATAATAATAATAATAATAATATATAGCTCCCCTAGCCCGGTTTCGAACCCGCACCTTTCCAGTGACTATTAAAATGTCTAGCCTCCTCAACCGCTCGACCACGAAGTTATTCACAGTAAGCGGCGAAATAGGGCAACCAATGCTACGATACGGTATAACTGACTGAGAGGATGACTCATCCGAGTTCCCTGCACCTACAATCCTTTGTCTGTTGCACTCGATTTCACTTTTAACATTTGACGATTTTGTCTATTTTATCAAAAATCCCAGACTGTTGAAAGTTATTAGTATGCTAATTTAATTGTGTCTACGATAAACTTTAGAACAGTGTAACTCTTAATCAGAACTGATCACTATTTTCACACAAAAACCTTTTTTTTCACTTAGAACGTTAATCTTTCGTGACTGTTTGTAGCAAGCGCGCGCGCAACATATGAGGGTATTGATTACTGTCAACATTTTAGAGTCTTCTGATAGGCGAATCTGATTATACGCTTGCGATAAATCAATTTTTGTAAACAGTTCCCCTCCCGATAAGTTTGCAAATAACTCCTCAACTCTTGGGAGTGGGTGCCTGTCTACCATTAATACTGGATTAAGAGTTACTTTGAAGTCGGCACAAACCCTCAAACCTCAATCCTTCTTAATGACCGGGACTAGGGGCGTCGCCCAGTCCGAGCAGTCGACGGGTTCGATGATGCCACACCGCAGCATGGCGTCCAGCTCGGCGTCGACGCGGTCCCGCAGTGCGAAGGGTAGCGGCCGCGCGCGCCGGAACACCGGCGTCGCGCCCTCCCGCACGCGCAGCGTCACCCACCGGTGCAGCATCCCAGAGTCCCGTCAAATACGTCTTTATATCTGTCGAGGATTACGTTTACATTGTTATTGCTAGGATTCACGCTATGAACGTTAGAATTCCTGACAGTGCTAGGCCTAAGAATGGGTATCTTAATGGCTAGTTCCGCTAACCATTGTCTGCCCAGTAAGTTTCCCCTTTTGCGATAACATATAAATCGAGCCGTTTGCACAGTGAGTCGTACCTGACTAACGGGGTAATGACTCCTAAAGGTTTTATTTTTGTGCCATCATAGAATTTAAAAATTGTGCTCGTGTTCTGAAGTGTCTCACTGCTAAAATACATATCAAATGTTTTTTTTGCTAATGAATGAACTAGCGGCACCCGTGTCCACCTCCATTATTAACTGTCTGTCGTTAACATAAACGGGTAGACTCACCGGCTTGTAGTGTCCTAGCGCCATTCTATAGAACGCTTCCTCGTCTTCCGACTCGCACTCATTACCGTCGTTTTAGCCGTCCGCAATAAAGTTATTTTGCTGGCGACCATTTCCACGGCCTTTGGACGCCGTTTGGTTTCCGTGCGACCACCTGGGACACACACGCCGCAGGTGCCCCGTCGCCTGGCACAGACTGCAAAAGTAGTTTCTAAATTTACAGTTTTGCACATCGTGATTGTTCGCTCCGCACGCACTGCACAATTTATTCGCACGAACTTTGTTTCCGGCGGCCGCACGCGCATTAGAACCTGTTTCCCTGCGCTGCTGTGGTTGCGGGCGGCTCCCGCTCGCGCGCCCTCCGCCAGTCGCCATGCGATGCACCTCCCCCGAGGATTCCCGGCTCACCTTAGTTCCTTCCGAATGCTTTTCACGCTCCGTGATAGCTGATGCGTCACGCTCCGCTGCTTCCAAGGAACAGGCTAATGTAGAAGCTTTCGTAAACGTCAGGTTTTCTTCTGCAAATTCCGCTGGCGAATGATATCCCCACTCACTCCGCACACAAATTGATCTCTGAGATTATCTATAAGGTTTCCTTGAACTCACAGGAACGCGCTAACCTTTTTAATTCCGCTACATACTGTGATATGTTTTCGCTGGGACTTTGTCTTGGATGGTTTCGGACTTATGTGTTTTTCTATCAAAGCCACCAACTCCTTATATGTATGCTCAGACGGCTTTTTCGGGCTCGCCAGGTTAACCATCAGCTCATAGCAATGATCTCCAACCACCGAAATTAACGTCGCTAACCTCTTGTCGTCGCTTACGTTGTTCGCTTCGAAATACATTTCGAGACGTTCGCAGTACGAGTCCCACTTGCCGCCTTCAACTTCAAACTCGCGGATTTTACCGATCGACATTCTGCACGCAGTTTCTGCTAATTATTGTACCATACAATAATTTAATTCTATTTATTTCGTCGCCAGTTGTTATGTACGGAGTAAATGAGTTGTTAGCGTTGTTAGCTACTGATTTAATAATAATTTATTATAATTGATAGCTGCTGCCATAAAAATGTCGCGTGTTCTTGGAGCATTGAACTGGACAACTATTGAACGTGGTCTCGCGCTGACACGATTTACTTTGGCTGTACGGGTGCAATGCATAATCTGGTCTTCAGAAATGGGACAGCCAATGGTCTTTCCAAGCTGTGCGACAATCTCTAACAAGTTTTCGTCCCTTTTCTCAGGAGCACATTGAATCTCAATATTGTTGGAGCGTCCCTGTTGTTCTAGCTGATTGATACGCGAGTTTAAGTCGCTGATGTTAGCTCTCATCATGTTGTTCTGGTCCTGCAAATCCTTTATTATTTCTTTGGCCTCACTTTGTTCCTTAATAAAATCCTCATACTGACAATTTATGAAGTTCATAGAGCTCTTAACATCGTTGATTTCGTCTCTTATGACTCTCAGTTCGTTGTTGAGGACCACGGTAATATTGCTTGTAAACGCAGACAGCATAGCCTGTATCTCGTTCTTAACAACTTCCTGTACAATCTCTCGCACACCTTCATTAGTCACCGGTGGTGGTCCCTTCGAAAAACTTTTCTTCAGCATATTATTGATCATTGATCATTGATCCTGCGCCTTGTTTTGGGTGATGTAAGTTTCTGGTAGACTTTTTGGGGGAGAACCAGCTGGTTGTTTCTTAGGCGGCCGCATAGTGACATTTCGTAGTGGCGTTCCGTCACTATTTCCGCCCTTTGGGAGGCACGGCAGGCATAACCACACAGCTTTTTTGTTAATCGGTTCTTTAATCAATAAACAGGATTGGTGGAATGCTCGCATACATTTTTTACATTTTATATACTCTTCACCCTCTCTCTCTTGTTCACAGCAGGCCCATATCAACGAATCCGACGACATTCCAAGGATGAAGTTTCCTCTTTTCCTTTTAAAGTCGGCTAAATACTCAATAACACCTCCAAGATGAAAAGAGACGAAGACAAAAAAATAAAAAAAAAAATAATAATATATAGCTCCCCTAGCCCGGTTTCGAACCCGCACCTTTCCAGTGACTATTAAAATGTCTAGCCTCCTCAACGGCTCGACCACGAAGTCATTCACAGTAAGCGGCGAAATAGGGCAACCAATGCTACGATACGGTATAACTGACTGAGAGGATGACTCATCCGAGTTCCCTGCACCTACAATCCTTTGTCTGTTGCACTCGATTTCACTTTTAACATTTGACGATTTTGTCTATTTTATCAAAAATCCCAGACTGTTGAAAGTTATTAGTATGCTAATTTAATTGTGTCTACGATAAACTTTAGAACAGTGTAACTCTTAATCAGAACTGATCACTATTTTCACACAAAAACATTTTTTTCACTTAGAACGTTAATCTTTCGTGACTGTTTGTAGCAAGCGCGCGCGCAACATATGAGGGTATTGATTACTGTCAACTTTTTAGAGTCTTCTGATAGGCGAATCTGATTATACGCTTGCGATAAATCAATTTTTGTAAACAGTTCCCCTCCCGATAAGTTTGCAAATAACTCCTCAACTCTTGGGAGTGGGTGCCTGTCTACCATTAATACTGGATTAAGAGTTACTTTGAAGTCGGCACAAACCCTCAAACCTCAATCCTTCTTAATGACCGGGACTAGGGGCGTCGCCCAGTCCGAGCAGTCGACGGGTTCGATGATGCCACACCGCAGCATGGCGTCCAGCTCGGCGTCGACGCGGTCCCGCAGTGCGAAGGGTAGCGGCCGCGCGCGCCGGAACACCGGCGTCGCGCCCTCCCGCAAGCGCAGCGTCACCCACCGGTGTAGCATCCCAGAGTCCCGTCAAATACGTCTTTATATCTGTCGAGGATTACGTTTACATTGTTATTGCTAGGATTCACGCTATGAACGTTAGAATTCCTGACAGTGCTAGGCCTAAGAATGGGTATCTTAATGGCTAGTTCCGCTAACCATTGTCTGCCCAGTAAGTTTCCCCTTTTGCGATAACATATAAATCGAGCCGTTTGCACAGTGAGTCGTACCTGACTAACGGGGTAATGACTCCTAAAGGTTTTATTTTTGTGCCATCATAGAATTTAAAAATTGTGCTCGTGTTCTGAAGTGTCTCACTGCTAAAATACATATCAAATGTTTTTTTTGCTAATGAATGAACTAGCGGCACCCGTGTCCACCTCCATTATTAACTGTCTGTCGTTAACATAAACGGGTAGACTCACCGGCTTGTAGTGTCCTAGCGCCATTCTATAGAACGCTTCCTCGTCTTCCGACTCGCACTCATTACCGTCGTTTTCGCCGTCCGCAATAAAGTTATTTTGCTGGCGACCATTTCCACGGCCTTTGGACGCCGTTTGGTTTCCGTGCGACCACCTGGGACACACACGCCGCAGGTGCCCCGTCGCCTGGCACAGACTGCAAAAGTAGTTTCTAAATTTACAGTTTTGCACATCGTGATTGTTCGCTCCGCACGCACTGCACAATTTATTCGCACGAACTTTGTTTCCGGCGGCCGCACGCGCATTAGAACCTGTTTCCCTGCGCTGCTGTGGTTGCGGGCGGCTCCCGCTCGCGCGCCCTCCGCCAGTCGCCATGCGATGCACCTCCCCCGCGGATTCCCGGCTCACCTTAGTTCCTTCCGAATGCTTTTCACGCTCCGTGATAGCTGATGCGTCACGCTCCGCTGCTTCCAAGGAACAGGCTAATGTAGTAGCTTTCGTAAACGTCAGGTTTTCTTCTGCAAATTCCGCTGGCGAATGATATCCCCACTCACTCCGCACACAAATTGATCTCTGAGATTATCTATAAGGTTTCCTTGAACTCACAGGAACGCGCTAACCTTTTTAATTCCGCTACATACTGTGATATGTTTTCGCTGGGACTTTGTCTTGGATGGTTTCGGACTTATGTGTTTTTCTATCAAAGCCACCAACTCCTTATATGTATGCTCAGACGGCTTTTTCGGGCTCGCCAGGTTAACCATCAGCTCATAGCAATGATCTCCAACCACCGAAATTAACGTCGCTAACCTCTTGTCGTCGCTTACGTTGTTCGCTTCGAAATACATTTCGAGACGTTCGCAGTACGAGTCCCACTTGCCGCCTTCAACTTCAAACTCGCGGATTTTACCGATCGACATTCTGCACGCAGTTTCTGCTAATTATTGTACCACACAATAATTTAATTCTATTTATTTCGTCGCCAGTTGTTATGTACGGAGTAAATGAGTTGTTAGCGTTGTTAGCTACTGATTTAATAATAATTTTGGAGGTAATACCATTCCCGAATATATTCCCATTTCGTATTTATTTTTGAAATAAAATAGGGCACCCTAAAAAGGGGCAGAGCGACCATCGCTAACATCCTCCCCCCTAGTGTCAGTACGACACTCATTACCTCGTGAGAGTAGGGCTACGCGTACAGCGGGTCGCTTCATCACTCCTGTTTTAGTTTTAACATCTACTATCCTAACTCGCCCGTCTGCCCCTGGGTACGTGGTTGTTATAATCCCTTTGGGCCATACATTTCGCGGTGAGGATGGATCTACGATAACTACTAAATCTCCCTGTTTCAACTGCACGCCCTCAGAGTTCCACTTTTGACGTGGTAATAGCGTGGGCAAAACCTCCTTCATCCATCGACTCCAAAACAGATCAGTGAGACGTTGCGCAATGCGCCACTGCCGCCGCGAGTAGATCTCACCGTCATCAAAGACGCCAGGTACGGGTAAATTAGAAGATGAACCTAACAAAAAATGGTTCGGAGTCAAAGTCTCATCACACCGAGGATCTACCGAGACATGTGTCAACGGTCTGCTGTTGACTATATTCTCGACTTCTGCTAGAAGAGTGATGAGCGTCTCCTCCTGCGGAGCTCTCTCATTAAGAACTACTTTCAGTGCTGTTTTAACACTCCGGATCATCCTTTCCCATGCTCCTCCCATGTGTGGGCTAACAGGACTAATAAAATTCCAATCAACGCCTCTGTTAAAGGCCTCAGTTTGAATTGTCTGCTTATCCAGCTCCTCCAAAGAACGCTTCAGTTCAGCATCGGCACCACGAAGGTTCGTTCCGTTGTCGGAATAAATAATTCTTGGCCATCCTCTGCGGGCTGCCATCCGCCTCAACGCCATAATTAAGGAGTCTGCTGTCAGCGACGATACGAGCTCAATATGCACTGCGCGTACAGTCAGACACGTGAACAAGACACCATATCTCTTAGCTCTGCGACGACCAACCGTTATTTCCAGGGGTCCAAACAGATCGATTCCACAGCTGGTAAAAGCTCTTTTATGATGCTGAAGTCGTGCACCAGGTAAGTCGCCCATACGAGGTGGCTGTGGTTGCGCCTTTCGAATACGACAAAAGCAGCATGCAGAAGCGACACTTCGCACAGTCGGTCTCAGTTTCAGCACCCAATACGTCTGACGAAGCTCGTTGACCACCATTTCGTTGTGACCATGAGCAGCCATGATGTGATAATCTTTCACTATCAGTCGAGCAACAGGGTGATGTCCATCTAGGATAACTGGTTGTTTAACATCGGTGCTGACTCCTTGTACTGCGTTTATCCTCCCTCCAACGCGCAGCAAACCATGTTCATCAATGAAAGGAGTCAACTGCAGCAGTCGGCTGCTCTTGTCCAAACAATTACCATTTATTAATTTATTAATATCATCCCCAAAAGAGTCCATCTGCGCCCGTCGTAATATTAAATTCTTCGCCTTACTAAACAATTCATAATTAACCTGATAAGGCGTTTTTCTACACTCGTATATGAACACTAGAACCAGGACCATGGAACGAAGCAAGCGGAGCAATGAAGAAAAGCGACTAGGATCCGGTACAGGTAAGTCATTTTCAGATAAACAAATAATATTTATTTTTTTCAGGTTTGTTTCATCTACTTTTTTTTCTATTTCAGGGTTATGCGGCCAGTACTGTTCAGTATTGTACAGAAAGGAAGGACCACAAAGCCAATCACAGTCACTTGTTAGAATATAACTTGTTTTCTTTGTAGCTACATCAGCGATGTTCATATCTGTAGGTATGTAGTACCATTCATTCACATTACTCAAACTATCTATTTCACTTAATCGGTGCGAAATAAACGTTTTGTACTGTTTATGTTTGTTTTTAATCCAGTACAGTACCGTAGTAGAATCTGTCCAATAAAATGTTTTAGTAGGTAAGATTCTGTGTTCTTTTTTAATAGTTTCCGCTAACCGGCACGCAACTAATGCGCCCTGCAACTCTAATCTAGGTATTGATACCGGTTTTAACGGAGACACTCGATTTTTACTCGCTATGAAAGAAACACAGACATTACCATCCTTGCATTGTTTACGCCAGTACGCTACAGCTGCGTAGGCGCTCGGAGATGCATCGCAGAAAACATGCAGTTCTAGCGACGTCTCGTTCTCACTCGTTGCATTTGTAGACTTCGCATTCACTGATAAGCCTGATAACGGATCTATCTGACGAAAGTACCACCTAGGAATGCGTAATTCACAAACTGATCGTAATTGTGTGAACCACTCACAGAACAATAGGTATAAATCATTAGGTATTTCTTGATCCCATTCTATATCAGTTTTCCATGCTATTTGCATTAAAATTTTAGCTTTTACAGTTAGCGGCGCGAGGAAACCGTGTATATCATAAATAGACATAATTAAACGTAACATTTCCCGTTTTGTAGGCTTGCGGCGTAAATCAGAAACATCTTTAGGTATACGTTTGAAAGATAAGTCAAATGCAAACATATCGCTAGCTGGGTACCACAATAGTCCTAACGTTCGTTCCACCAAACAGTCCATATTAAATCTGACTGCTTTCTCGCTTAACATTTCCCTAGGTAAATTTTCTAGTACATAAGGGCTGTTACTCATCCAGTTATGCATTTCGAATCCTCCCTGCTGGTGAATGTAGGCGACATCCTTCATCATCATCACGGTTAGATCATCATCAGGTAAACTGTCAATATAATCGTCCATGTACTGATTTCGACGAATAGCATTCACAGCCTCAGGTAAAGTATCTAGAAAACGTTCAGTATTTTTTTGTTGATTGATGTACTGCGCAATAAATGGAGAACAATTAGCACCAAAAATTAATGATGTCATCACATACTTTTTCACAGGCTCGTTCTTTTCTCTCCACAGGAACCGCAAGGCTTGTCGGTCTTCTTCACGTATTTTTATTCTTAAAAACATGTCCTTGATATCACCCATGATACCTACAGGTTGTTCACGAAATCTCAACATTATACCGAACAATGACTGTAGCAAATCAGGTCCCTGTAATAAAAAATCATTAAGAGAAAAACCGTTAGATTTTGCGGCCGCGTCATAAACTAAACGCAACTTTTTTTTATTAGGGTTATCTACTCCAAAATGAGGTAGGTACCAGGTACGATTACTAGTACATATATCTTTATTTTCCTCTATCTCCATAGCATAGTCATTATTTAATAAATGATGTATCCTTTCAGCATACCGTGACGCATACTCCACGTCAGAAGACATTCTTCGTTCAACAGAACGTAGCCTGCTGTAGGCATTCGGATAAGACTCCGGCATGGTGACGTCATCACTCTTCCAGGGCAAACCTATAGTCCACTGCCCGTCGGTTAATACGGCAGTATTATTCAAAATAGCAACAGCACGTAGGTCATCAGGATTGCTACGTGGTTTCGAAATAATACCTATAGAATCTAACGCGAAAGATTGACGAACTAACTCATTTAATTGCATATCAAAACAACCGTTACTAAGTGACGTCTTATCGGAGTCGATGGATGGAGAGGTTTTGAGATAAGAAAAATCGTTACACTGCTTATTAGCAAATTGATTCATAGATGCATGCGAAATAAGGTTCAAGTTAGGATCGTACGTATAACCGGCTTGTTTATCTAATAACTTGACAGGAGTGATAAGGCGACCAGCTGTCGTGACGTCATCACTTATCGTACAGACCGTGCCGTGAACGCACCATCCTAATGAGGTTTTTGTTAAGTAAGGGTCACTCTGCTTACCTTTGATACACTTGATTGGAGCGATTAAATCGTAGTTGTCCTGGCCGATTAACAACTCAGGTTGAACATCATATATATAACTGTTATCACTAGAACTTAACTGTCCACTACCGTTAAAGTCCTCGGGTTTTATTAATTTTTGCTTCGGTAAATTTAACTCGCGCATTTTACGGGCATTTACGTTAAAACACTTTCCGTCGCCGTTACGAATATTAAATTTAACAGTTTCTGTTTGACATACGAGTTCAGCGGAGTCCCACGCGCTCCGGGCGCGCATAGTAACACTTTCACCGTGCAGTCCTGCCTTATCAGCGAGACTGGCAGAGATCAACGAGACCGTGGCTCCGTCATCGAGTAACGCGTACGCACTAACACTACCGCGAGGTCCATTGATCGTAACCGGCACCACTTTTAGTAAAACTTTAGGTATACTGCGCCTTCGCGATAACACAGCGTGGGCCACCGTATCCTCAGGCGTGGGAGGCTCGTCCTCCTGGCCACCAGATCCTTGATCTGTCTTTGGCTTCGGCTTCAACCAGTGAAGTAGCGGGTGATGCGGCTGTCCACATCCGTCAATATCACAGTTAGGGGCTGCACATAAAGTTTGCTGGTCATGTCGCGAGCCTAGGCATTTATAACACAGTTTGTTTATGCGTACAAATCGCCATCGGTCTTTACGCATCGCTCGTTTAAAGCGTGCGCATTTACTTAAAATGTGTTTAATATTTCCACGACAAAACATGCATTTGGGCTTCGGTTTGTCGTTTTCACCGTTATTGAACAGCACAGAATGTACTCGGCGGTCATCCGGTTTTCGACGAAAATCCACTTGACTCTGAATGTGGCTAACTCCTGCTGCAGCAGTTTTGATCGCTTCCTTGTGTAGAAAATCTGCGATTAATTCCAACTTAGCTTTCTCACTATCTCGGCATTCATAAGCGTGATCAGCCCACTTTGATACGAGCGCGGTAGGTAACTTTGACACCACTAGATTTACCAACTCTGGGCTACGAAGATAGTCATTTTGCTTGATGGAGATTGCAGCTGCAACGTAGTTCTTGATTTTTATTGAAAAGTTCACTATTTCGTTATGATACGCGTGTGGCAGTGGATGCAATTTTTTCAGTTGAGCTACGATTTTACACATGATGGTTTCAGGTCTCCCGAATCGTAGTTCTAGGGTTTCCATGATATCATTAGGGCTCGTACCGCCAATAAGTAGTGAAGAAACAGCTTCTTTAGCTTCACCGCGTAGACATTTTCTTAAACGCCACACGTTTTCAGTTTCACTGTAACGGCACAACTTTGTAGATTCGTTAAACGCTTCTCTAAACTGCAACCACTCCACTGGATCACCAAAATACAGGGGTAAGTCTTTAGATGTAGCTAGTCTGGTCAGCAACTCTTCGTTTTGCATTTTCGAGGTTGAAGCAGTGATAGTCATGGCGTCACGTAAAGCGTCGGCTAACTGTCTTACGACGCGATCGTCCTGACGTTCCGTACGAGGTTCACGCTTGTCGTCGTGGAAAATTCCACGTTCAACGATAGAAATTTCCGGAGCTTCGACATGATTACTATTTTCCAGCCATTCCTCCACCTTTTTTTCGCTGTTGTAAGACTTTCCAGAACTAATACTTTCCAGCTCAGCTATTTCCTTCTCCAATTTCTTTTCGATCAGCTCCGTTTCCACCCTGGCCTTAATTTCAGCAGCTTCTAGTTGTACTTTAGCTTTCGCTTGAGCGGCTTCGAATTCTAGCTGCTTTTTACGTACTGCTGTTGATGAGGATGAGGAAACTGAAGATTTCGATTTTGCTGAACCAAATTTCGAGTCACTGGCAGAAGGTTTGTCCATGGTGAGTTTTTCCAAATACTTTAACTCTTTCTTAACATTCTTCAGTTCACCGTCTTGCTTCGGCATTCTAGGAATTATCTGCATATCTTGTTCGGCGGTTTGTTCACTGCATAAAGTGCCACGTTTTCTTAACACGCGCGGCGGTGTGACAAACATTTAACCGTTCCTGATTACAGGTTTTGCTCCCGCGACTATTTTTAAGAGATTCGGTACGAAGGACCAGCTTTGTAGGCTATGGAGGTCGCTGGTATGGGAGAAATGAGAATACAGATTATTATTTTATAGAATGGGGTTGACAGGTGAGCGTGCGTGCTCCCGTTCTGACGGTGGTTTTCGGACTGCCTGGAGGGGCGCGTGGCGGCGGTGCCGGCTCCGGCGCATCATAGATGCATAGGTAGGTAAGTACTTACGTTTAGGTAATGCACGCGCGATCACCTGCCAATCCCATTTCGTATTTATTTTTGAAATAAAATAGGGCACCCTAAAAAGGGGCAGAGCGACCATCGCTAACACCGAGTTACCCACATACATCACACATCAAATGTACGGGCTACATTTATTGCAAGTAGATGGCGAGCAGCATTTAATTGCGAGTCATTGTCAATCGATCTATCTAACACAGATGATTAAGACTGGGCCTTGGCTGCAATTGTGCTCCTGGCATAGAGCCCTAAATGAGAGCGACAGTAATGTGTGTTTTTAACAGGAGCTGCGCATATAATTGCGACGCTGTCAAAGAACAGCATTAAATTGGGCCAAAGAGCATTCAATTGTGACTGCGCATTAAATTGAAACTGCTGATTTCTCAAAACTAGTCTAGTCGACTAGCTAAAGGTAACTACTGAACATAGCGCTGTCAACGCGATCGACCAAGTGTAATAATTAGGGTCTTTATCGGCCATAATTTTTAATTAGTAGGTAAACTAAACAATGAATTAGGCAGTAAATAGGTACTATGTGCACTCAAACCCAAGTATATCCGGGCTGTTAATGCACGTGGTCCTCTCGCAGCTATCAGCTGTTGCGCTTTTGCTAACGAGATGTTGTTGACAGCCAGGCCACAGCGCAGCGGTCAAGGTCAATCGAGCGTGAGCGCAAGCGATCAGGCACGTCACCTGGAATACGTCGGCAAAGCTACGTGAGGAAAGCGAAGCGTTTTGTGCGTTTTTTTATGCGTTTGGATGGACGTAAATGTATAATGAATGAATTATGCAAATCAGCTCAGCACGAAATGTGGAAGAAACTGATTTCAATGCGTTTTTAGGCTGTCTAATGACTTTATTGCGATTTATTTATTCTTTGCAATATTTCTGACCACTCCGTAAGGGATTATGGTCTATCCTGTATAATATTACACAAATTATACATTAAATAATAATACGTAAGTAATAACCAAATACCTAAGCAAGTTTGCTTAGATGCGTGTTGTGTAGGTGTTTATAAACCGCTGACGACGCAGGATAACGGTAAAGTGAAGACGAAATATACCTACTAATCTTTATGCTATTTAGTGATGTTAAATGCGATTCGCTTATCGCTTTATGATTTTGTAAAAGCAGCAGGATTAAGCTATTGCATATGGATTTAGCTTTTTTAGCATAGAGATGATGCAATTTAAAGTTGGATCAACAAAATTTTGGAGGTAGGTATCGACGTGTAACGTATTATTTGGAAACGCTAGATACGTAATATAAATCAAGAAGCACTACACACACACACAAATTAAAGACATTTACACACAAATTAAAGAGGAGTTTCGGAATACAGGATAGATAGCAAGGAGTGAGCTACTTAGCTTATGGCTTCCATGCAGTGATGATGCAATCCTTTGCATTCCATGCGAGTTCCTTTGTCTTGTGCGCCAAAAGCCGGATCCTTCTTGATAATTATGCAGGTCGTATGTGATGAAACGGTCGCCAGATGTTAGGGCGGTAAATAATGAACGCCCGTTTTATATGATAAATAGATTCTTTTTAATCAGAAAAATCTAAAATTAATGCGTCGTCGTCGGGAGCCGAGTTAAGTCTGAAGTTCGACGTCATTCCGGCCGTGCTCCGAGGAGTGTCCCTCCCCCCGCGCAGCTCCCCTCGCCGTCGCTGAGTTCAGGGTGGTTCGCGCGCGAACAACTAGTGAAAACTATATCTGTGTTTTAATCAACCTCAACTAACCCTGAGTGAAAAGGTGCATTTTACAGTTGCAACAACAGATAAACAGGGTTAGCGCTATATGAGTTCTCTCGGAACTATTAGAGATAGAAATAATTAAGTAGCGAGTGTAAAAATTGTTTAGTCTGTTATTGTAATACAGAAGTCTGTGGGTACTGTAGTGTACAGCAATAAAGAGTAGTTAATGTGGAAAGCGCCGGTAGCGCCATCTATCGGCACGCGCAGTCTGTGGTGAATATCTATAGTGCATTCGCTCGGTATTCACTCGCCGACCACCGTGCCGTGCGGACGTGCGCTGGCCACATTCACTAGTGAAAACTATATCTGTGTTTTAATCGACCTCAACTAACCCTGAATGAAAAGGAGCATTTTACATGGCGGCGTCGGTTTTATTTGGGGCTAGTTGGACCACACAGCGCCGTCGAAATTCATCATGGTCCTTCGATTCGGATACTGGAAAGTTCGCGTCGCGGTAGTAAGTGATACCGGTATCGGTAGTCGCGTCGCGGCTGCGGTCTTAAATTGATTCCGGCAAACACGATGTGTTGTGTGTGACCGATAGCCAAGTGCATAATTAGTGAACATTGACATAAAACATAGATTGCAGTGAGTGACATCGTTTAGAATTTGACTTGGTAACAGTGAGTAAAGTGAAGTACAGTAGTCGTTAGAATACAGTAGGAAAGTACAGTAACCGTTAAAATACAGTGTCCTGGGACTTAGTCGATTTTTATTTCTTGTGAGTCAAGCAAACAGGAAATAACTTTAAAAAAGTTGTTGGAAGTGAAATAGAGCAGATAGAGAACACAGATTTAAATTAAATTTGTCGCAAAAAATACAACATCATGGCAGCCGATCTTCTAGGGCAGCAAGATGAGTTACTGAAACAACTATCACTCTCAAATTTCAATAAAACACCTAAAGACAGATGGAGTAGGGCTAATGTCCAAGTAAAGTTGAAGTTATTAGATGAGAAATGGACAAAATTTGTTGAGAACCACATGACGCTTATTGATGAGGAGGGCATAGAAGATGATGACTATACTAAGGAAGACTTCTATTCAAAGGGAGAAGAAATGTATACACTAGCAAAGTGTGAAATGTTAGAAAACAAGAGAAATTGGGCGCATTCGAGTATTCTACATCGAACGCAAGCCCATCCACACAAGTTTTGCATCAACCTATGTCTGTTGATATAAAGTTACCTGGAATTAGTCTACCAAGCTTTTCGGGAAATTATTCAGACTGGTTGCCCTTTCACGATATGTTCTACTCTCTTATTCATCAAAACCAATCCCTGAAGTATGTACAATAATTGCATTATCTAAAATCAAGCTTGACTGGTGAAGCCGAAGCTCTTTTGCGTCATATACCGGTGACGGATGTTAACTACAACGATGCATGGGTCGTATTAAATAAGCGTTATAACAATAAAAGGTTTCTTGTTAACTCCATTCTAAAAAGACTGACATCGCAAAGGGTGATATCAACAGTGGGATCCCATGGAATCAAGTTGTTGTTAGATACAACAAATGAATGTTTGAGCACGCTAAAGAACATGGGTATTGCAGCCTTTGAATGGGACACATTATTGGTGCACCTTATAGTTGAAAAATTGGATGCAGAGTCAGTAAAGCTATGGGAACAACATGTAAGCTCAAGTGGTAATAATGGAGACGAAATCCTAACATATACACAACTCTGCTCCTTTCTTGAGTCTCGTTTCCGTACACTAGAAGTTTTGGACTCATCAAAACATACGCCCAGATCCAACGCACGTCAAACTTCATTTCATTCTGTATTCAACACGACCTGTAAATTTTGTAACGGGAGCCACAATATTGATTCCTGTAAGGACTTTGCACAATTAGTTTATGCTGAACGGAAGAATTTTATAGAAAGAAATGGCATCTGCTTCAATTGCTTGATCCCCTTTCACCTTGCTGTCAGATGCAGGAAACGACCATTATGTCACCTATGTGGGAGGAAACACCATTCACTACTGCACCCTGAAGAAGACCCACAAAAGAGGATTCCCGAAGATGGTTACGGAAATAATGATGACCGGGAAGTACTAGAGCAGGAAGATGTTAAGAAATCGAATAACGGTGACAATAATTATATAGCTTCCCATTATACAGACAAGAGACGTACAAATGTATTGTTGGCAACAGCGGTGGTGAAGGTTAATTCAAAGAGGGGAGAGCCCATTTATTTGAGAGCGTTGATTGATCAAGGTTCGCAAGGATCATTTATCACGGAGTCTGCAGTTCAGACTCTTGGGTTGAAGAAATTTCCTTCTAACTGTACTATCAATGGTTTGGGTGAGAGTGGAAGTCTGTCATCAAAGAGTACAGTTTTCTTTAATGCGTATTCGATCTACAACGGAAACTTCTGTACTCCTGTGAATGCTTATGTTTTAACATCGCTCACCCGAATGTTACCAACGCGTGAAGTGGAATATAGTGAGAATTGGTCACATTTACACCAATTGGAATTAGCTGATCCAAACTATCACAAACCAGGAAGGGTGGATCTGCTATTAGGTGCGGACGTATATGGCAACATAATTCGAGAAGGTTTAAAGAAAGGTCCTCATGGATCGCCTACAGCTCAAAATACCAGACTTGGGTGGATTTTATCAGGTCAATTAATACATAACAAGGAAACTTCACAAAACTATACAATCACACTAAGCATGCATGCATCCATTGAGGATGATTTGAAGAGTTTTGTCAGAGGAAGAAACCCAATGTGAACAACATTTCTCTAAAACCCATACTAGGGATAAAGATGGACGCTATGTAGTATGTCTACCATTTAAAGAAATTATTCCGTCATGTCAGTACGGTTCATCTCGAGAAGTGGCAGGAAGGCGTTTATTGCAACTTGAGAGAAAACTTGCTAAGGATGAACAGTTAAAGAAAGAGTACGCCAAGGTTTTGCAGGAATACCTAGAACTAGGTCATATGGAAGAAATCGAAGACGCAAAGGATAGATACAACCCAACGGCAGTGTACCTGCCTCATCACGCCATCGTGAAGAACGACAGATCAACAACCAAAGTAAGAATAGTTTTTGATGCGTCGTGTAAATACACGAACAACGTATCTCTGAATGATAATCTTATGGTTGGACCCAGACTACAACAAGATTTAAGACAGATAATCATGAGATGGCGACAACATAGGGTTGGTTTGGTTGCGGACGTTGTTAAAATGTACCGCCAGATCAAGGTTTGTGAATCAGATTATCACAGGATATTATAGCGAGACAATCTTCAGACAGAACAAATGCGGGACTTCAGAATTACACGAGTAACTTTCGGAACAGCGAGTGCGCCATATTTAGCGACGAAGGTTCTTCAACAGCTGGCAGTCGATGAGGCTGAACGATACCCTATAGCTTCAAACATCACTCTAAAAGATTTCTACGTGGATGATCTTTTAACTGGGGGGGATAGTTATGAGGACGGAATCGAAATTTATACACAAATGTCTAAACTACTGGTGTCGGGAGGGTTTCAACTGCAAAAATGGAATAGCAATGATCCTAATCTGCTAAAATATATGCATGTCACAGAAAATAGCATTGTTGAAAAGGAACTTAACCTAGATATGACCATTAAAACACTCGGGATAGCTTGGAATAATTTAAAAGATCAATTTCAATACTCTATCAACTTACCTGACCATGAAAATGTTATAACGAAAAGAACCATAGCTAGTGATGTTTCCAAGTTGTTCGATCCAATGGGATGGCTAGCTCCAAAGATTATTATCGGAAAGGTCTTTTTGCAGAAATTGTGGCTTGCTGGAGTAGCTTGGGATCAACAGGTTCCTAGTGAGATTAAAAATGAATAGCTCAAATTCCGAACAGATTTGTCAAACATATCAGAAATAACTATCGAACGATGGATGCATACGACTACTGCTAATAGTGACAAATTAGAAATTTATGGTTTTGCTGATGCGTCGAATATTGCATATGCTGCAGTGGTTTATTCACATGTAACTGATGACGAAGGCAATGTGCATGTTCAATTGACATCCGCTAAAACAAAGGTAGCTCCAGTAAAAACTGTATCAATCCCACGTTTGGAATTGTGCGGAGCAGTATTGCTTACAAGGTTGATCAATGAAGTTGCGAAACAAATTAATGTTGCTAGGACCAATATTTTTGCGTATACAGATTCGAAGGTAGTTTTAGCATGGTTGCAGGAACATCCAAGCAAATGGAAAACTTTTATTGCTAATCGCACATCTGAGATTATCACTACGTTGCCTAGTCGACATTGGAACGTTCCATCTAAGGAAAATCCCGCTGACATAGCGTCAAGAGTCCGTCCACTCTCACCCAAACCATTGATAGTACAGTTAAATCCTACATTTTGAGTTTTGCACGTTTTACTTATTTGACATTCTGCGTGTAGACGAGAACAGGGTACAGCACGTTCGAGGCTTGTTTGGTCGTACTAGTTTATGAATTATTTTGAAATAATATAATTTCACAAATCCATAACAATTCTGATTTTATTAACCCGGCGAGAGTGTGGCAGGGTATGTCATACCCGCCATGTTACTTATACGTGTATATTTTTTGTTTGTTACCTTCAAAGTTGTTGTCATTTTGAGTAGCTGGAGTTAAAAGGGTGCGGGAGGGGATAGTGGTGTAATCGCAGTGACGCGGCAGCCTGCAGTCGAGTTACACGCTTGCTCACAGTATATATTTTAATAGAACACCTCAAATTGCGAAGAGACTAAAAGAATATCCCAACGTATATACGTCAGAGGATCTCTTCCCAGATCAACGAACCACGTTCATCAACACAAAATGTTCCTAGTCGTTATGTTGGATGCTGAGATTGTCCAAATAAAAAAGATCGAAAGACAAAACACGCATGTGCGAGCTGTGGAAAGGCTATCTGTATGGAGCATGCAACTTTTTTTTGCAAAAACTGCACTGATTTGAACTCCAGTTCCTAAGATGTTCCAAAGATTATTTGTTTTATTTTTTTAGTTTATATTGTTACTCATTTCATTTTCTATAATAGTTTCAAGTTAATTTTCATAAAACTTGTTTTAATTTTTTTTTTACGTAATTTTTTTGAGGGTAAAAATTTTCTTTGAAAATTCATAGTCATTTGATTAAAGTTGAATAAAAAATTAAAATTGATAAAAAAACGCAAATTTTTTATTTCCAATACCTTATGTCATACCCTACCACATACTCCATGTTACATTTTTTCACCACACTCTCGCCGGGTTAAATGCTTCAAACCGAGGGAAATCATAGTTATGTAAGGCATACATATACAAGTTATACATCCTAAAAATATGACATTAAAATAAATCTTTATAGCAAACAAGAAAATGAAATGTGCGATATAGTAATACGTCGCAAAGTACCTAAGGGTTCAGATTATACTTATAAATTATATAACGGGGTTCTTCTCTTCTGTCTTATCAATAGTTGTTACATAAACTTGTCTGTCGTATCCTATACTTTATTAATTTGCAATTCAGTTCAGTGACCTTACGTTGACCTTATATCTTTGCACCATTGTTGTTAGGGTCATAAGGATGCAATTGCCCTAGGTGAAACTAATTAGTTTCTTTGGGTATTTGAGCAAAGAATTTGATGTGTTAAGGATCAATTTTAAATCAGACTAAAATTTACAAAATGGCAACTTCTCTTACTTTCATCTGTGTGGTCACATCGGCAAATCTCTAGGACTATTATAAGTAAGACCTATTCAGGCTTAATTGTTAAGTCTGTCCTAGCTTAGAAAGGGTTTGCTCTTCTCGATTCCACCTGGAGGTGTAGAACGGAAGTGAAAGATTGTTTGGACTTGATATTTTGTTAGATATTTTTATAAATTTAGCTTTATTCTGTGAATACGTTTGGTTAACCGAAGAAATTATTAAATACTGACCAGATCTGAGTTGTCTACTGTTCTGGGACTCACAAGTTAACCAGCATCTAACAGGACGAGTGTCAAGGCGACGGATCAACAATACTTGCTTTAGCTCTTAAGTTTGTGTTTAACGGTATATTTAGGCTAAGAATTTTAAAATGGTCTCATCTCATCTCATCACTTAATGCTTCATAGGAGTTCAAATAATAGATGGGTAATTCAATGACCGAGATACGTGTTAACTACTAAATAACATAATATAGTAAAGTTTTGCTCTACTGGAAGTTGATATGAGATAATGTGTGGGTCGTAAACTCCTACCTCAGGATAGTTTTTCAGGGAAACACAGCTTCGAGATTCAATTTCGGTTTAATCAGACCTTTGATATTATACAGGTACAAAAAGCAAAAGCGAAAGCGCGAGTAGGTACGTGAAAGCAGTGAGAGGTAACGTCTAGTGCGGTAGCTGTTCGGAGTGGCTCTGCGGCGGCCGGCGGCGGTTGTCTGGGCCAAGAGAGGTCCCCGCCACCCGCGCCGCACCTCAGGCGTCTCCGGCGCCTGAGCAGGTTCTTGTCTAGTGATGTCCGTCGCATGCAGCTAGTGATGTACGCCACACCACCCCCCTGGGAGATTCAGAGTCCTGCGGAAAAATAGTTAGGGAACTTTACTCTCCGTCCGGACCGTGTGGCCCGTACCAACGGTTCAGTGGTTCTTTGCTGCTCTTTTGATTTTTCTGCCATCATATATGCTGGCTTGACTCGGTCTATGGATACAGTCACTGGTCCTCTGGGTGATTCTACAGTGACAGTTTTGTCTGTGCGAGATATGACTCTGTGCGGGCCTGTGTATGGTGCTTCTAGGGCACCACGAAGACCATCTTTTCTTATAACAACGTTTGATGTAGTTTTCAAATCTTCATGTATAAATATTGGCTTTGATGCATGCCTGGAGGCTGGCACTGGCTGTAAATGGGACATTTGCTCTCTGAGGTGTGATATGAAGTCCGGTGCTTGTAACTGTTGTGAGTTAGTAGGTTGAATGAACTCACCAGGGATCCTCAAAGGCTCACCGTACAGTAGCTCTGCTGCTGAGCACCGTAGGTCTTCTTTCCAGGCCGTCCTCATACCCAGTAGGACTATCGGCAGCACGGTTGTCCACCTTGTGTTGTTGTGAGCCATGATTGCAGCCTTCAGTGTGCGGTGTAAGCGCTCCACCATGCCGTTGGCTGCTGGGTGGTAGCCAGTGGTGTGACGCAACTGGATACCGCAGAGTTTAGCCAGGTTCTTAAACAGATTTGAGGTAAACTGACTCCTTGGTCCGTCGTTATAGTCTGTGGACAACCAAATCGTGAGATCCATGTATCGTAAAACGCCCTTGCTACCGTTTCAGCCGTTATATCCTGAAGTGGTGTTACTTCCGGCCATCGAGTGAACCTATCTATTGCAGTCAGACAGTACCTGTAGTCTTCTGAAATTGGATACGGCCCGATCAAATTAATATGAACATGGCTGAACCTTTGTCCTGGCGCTTGAAAGTCGCCTAGAGGTGATGATGTATGTCTTTGTACCTTCGAACGTTGGCAGTCAGGACAGGCTTGGACCCAGGCACGGCAATCCTTCCGCACGGAGGGCCAGATGAACCTATCTGCAACTAGTTTGATTGTTGGTTTTGTTCCAGGATGGCTCATGTTGTGAACAGAGCCAAAAATTTGTCGATGTAACTCCTTCGGTATAAAAGGTCGTGGCCTCGACATGGTTTTGTCACAAAATAGTGAAATATTTGTACCTGGGACCAGTACTTTTTCCATTTTCAGCGACGTCGAGTCAGAAGATATGATGTCCTTCAGCTCCGCATCTCTCAGTTGGGAATGAGCTATGGTCTCTAGGTCTGGTGGTTCTGTAATGGCTTCAATCCGGGAGAGCGCGTCCGCAGTCACGTTGTCTTTGCCTGATATGTGTCTTATATCACTCGTGAACTGAGAAATGTAATCTAAATAGTTGAATTGCCTCGGAGAGCACTTACTATCTTTTTGTTGAAATGCGAATGTTATTGGCTTGTGATCTGTAAATATGACAAAATGTCTACCTTCTACCATGAAGCGATAATGTTTGACGCTTTCATATATCGCCAGCAGCTCTCGATCATACGCACTGTATTGCTGCTGGGCTTTGTTCAGTTTCTTAGAGAAGAAAACTAGAGGTTGCCATTTTCCTTCTACCGATTGTTGTAGCACCGCGCCCAGGGCTGTGTTGGAAACATCAGTTACCAGAGCAAGCGGTGAGTTAGGTTCTGGGTGAGCTAATAAAGTTGAGCTCACCATGTTAGCTTTGCATTTCTCGAATGCATCGCGGCTGTCCTTTGTCCAAACGAGTGGTGTGGTACCCTTGACTTTAGGTCCCGAGAGCATGTCGTGCAGTATCGCCTGGCTCTCGGCCGCGTGTGGTATAAAGCGTCTGTAAAAATTTATCATACCAAGAAATCTGCGCAAACCATTCACTGTTGTTGGTGGTTGGTAGTCTTGGATGGCCTTGACCTTGTCATCAGTTGGACATGTGCCTTCTACTGAAATGATAAAACCAAGTAAAGTTATTTCGCTCTGACCAAAAGAACATTTATTTTCGTTTATTAGCAAGCCATATTCCTGAAGTCTATTAAAAACTTGTCGTAAGTGATCCATGTGCTCTTCCTCATTTTTGGAGAATATTAATATATCATCTAAGTACGAGAATGTAAAATCTAAACCTCTGAGCACCGAGCACCTCATCCAGGAAACGTTGAAAGGTCTGTGCGGCATTGCGCAGACCAAAGGACATGAACGGAAACTCAAACATTCCGAACGGTGTTGTGATTGATGTTTTAGAAATGTCTTCGTTATGTACCGGGATCTGGTTATAAGCCTTTACTAGATCTATTTTTGAAAATAGTTTGCAGCCGGCTAACCTGTGAGCGTAATCCTCGATATGGCGGATAGGGTATCTATCCGGTATTGTCCTCCCGTTCAAGGCGCGGTAGTCCCCACAGGGTCTCCAACCGTCTTTCTTGGAGGCCAGGTGTAGCGCGGCAGCCCAGGGTGAGTTCGACCTGCGAGCTGTGCCATCCTTTACCATTTCTTCGAACTGCTGCTTGGCTGTTTTTAACTTGTCAGGAGCGAGCCGGCGCGGTCTGCAGAATACAGGTGGCCCCGGTGTAGTGCGTATGTAGTGTACTGTAGAATGCTTTACATCACGGCGCAGGCCTGATGGCTTGGTTAAGGTTGAGAACTGGGCAAGTAATTTGTGATACTCACTGTCTCCTGATATCGCCTTTATACTGGATAGCTGTGATTTTCTGACCGTACCTGTCGTGGATAGCGTGGTTATGCTGTCTAGTAAGCGTCCGTTTCTGCAGTCAACATACTTGTTGCCAGCCTTGGAGCCATAATTTGAGATGAAATCTGCGCCAATGATCGGTTTATCTACCATGAAATTCCAAACGAAGTCTCGTCTAAATCCTAAAATCCAGGTGAATCGTTTTCGTTCCATACGTTTTTATTATTGAGCCGTTGGCTGCTGTGAGGCTATAGCTGGTCGGTTTGCTTGGCTGCAGTGAATATTTACGATGCAAAACACAAAGGTCAGAACCGGTATCTATCAAAAATTGTATCTTAGTTTTCCTATCTGTAATGAATAGGCGGCTGTTCGCATGACGGTAATTTGCCACTCTTATTGACCGTCGCGTTAGTTTTCCTTCTTATAATTGCATGGTGGTGTGCACTTAGTTGCCTTCTCACGGAAATTACTATGATACCAGCACATACCTGGTGTTTGACTTCGACCTTGGCTCCGACCCCTGCTCCTTGACCTTGAATATCTGTTGCGACGAAATTGCTGACGCCCTCGGTGTTCCCGAAATGACAACTTGGCTATCTGTTCGGTAAGTTCAGTTTGAATGCGTGTGGTTGTCACATTCCCTAGGGGGCTCGCAGCTTGGCTGCGGGGAGTTTGTGTGATGTGATCGACAATTGCGTCGGATCCAACGGTGTAGAGGAGTGGTTTTCTCTACTCTCCTTTGCATATTCGTCCCTTCAGACTCCAGATCGGGCTGGCTCGGGCAATTATACTCAGAAGGTGAAGTCGAATATCGGTCTTGGTGTCGGCCCAGCGGGTGGGGCTGTGGTGCCCCTAGGGTCTCGCTCGGTCATTAGGACTATTGAGTCAAAGGTGCACGAGGGGGATTTGAGGGGTGCAGTTCGGCTGCTGGTGTCTGAGGACTCTTTGGCTCAGTCGGGCCCCGAAACACTGGCTTCTCTGCAGTCCAAACATCCTCCACCCTCACGTCTGCTCTCCTTTCCTTCTGCTCCGGATCTAACTTTTTCGCCCTTAGTAGTCAATGTGGAGGATGTGTCTTGGGCCCTCGGAGCATTTAACAGTGGTTCAGCGGGGGGTTTGGATGGAATTCGTCCGAGTCATTTGAGGGAGCTCACGTCCGTCTCTGCCGGTGATAATGGACGGCGCTTGTTGGCGTGCTTGACGAGGCTTACTAATTTCCTTCTTAGCGGCCAACTGAACAAGGACGTATGCCCCTTCTTATATGGGGCATCGCTCTGTGCCCTTGCTAAGAAAGATGGCGGTGTGAGACCGATAGCTGTTGGTAGCACTTTCCGTCGTTTAGCAGCGAAGCTTGCCTGTCGCGCCGTTAGAGATGAGATGTCTGGCTTCTTGCAGCCTCAACAGCTGGGTTTTGGGACGCGTCTGGGCTGCGAGGCGGCGATCCACGCCACTCGTGCTTTCGCTATGGACGTCGCCAACAGGGACTGCGTTTCAGTTAAGATAGACATACGCAACGCCTTTAATACCCTGGAGAGGGACGTTTTATTAAACGAAGTCAAGATGAGGATCCCCTCCCTCTACCCTTTCTTACATCAGGTTTACGATAGCCCGTCAAACCTGTTTTTTGACGGAGAGCTTATTCTCTCCCAGGTTGGGGTGCAGCAGGGGGACCCTCTAGGTCCGCTCGTTTTCAGTCTCTCCATTCACGGGGCTATTCGGGAGCTGAAGTCGCCATTGAACCTGTGGTACTTGGACGATGGTACCATAGGGGGCAAACCTGAGGTCATTGAGCAGGATCTTCTTTTTTTGGTGCCGCGTTTTGGAGAGCTGGGGTTGGTTGCTAATATGGCTAAGTGCGAGTTTTTCCCCTGTGGCCCCGGGTTGGATTCAGCTTTTGCGCGTATCGATGCCATACTTCCTGGCATCAGGAAACTGACTTCGGACTCTTTCAGCCTTCTAGGGTCGCCCATATTTCCGGAGGCGGTCCCGGAGGCAATTGCGGTACGCCGGCAGATGCTGAATTTTGCCCGTGAGCGGCTAAGTAACCTTTCTGCCCATGTCGCGCTAATACTTTTGCGCATGTGCTTTGCTGTCCCAAAGGTTACCTACCTTTTGCGGACAGCTCGGACATGGATGTTTCCGGTGGAGGTCTCGCGCTTTGACGACACCCTTAAGCTCACGGTCGAGAGCATCCTGAACGTCTCCCTCAGTGACAGTCGGTGGAGCCAGGCGGCCTTGCCAATTCGTCATGGGGGCTTGGGCGTGCGTCGGGCGCTGGATGTGGGCCTTCCAGCTTTCCTGTCATCGGTGCATGGGGTTGCGAAATTGGTTACTAAGATTTTACATTTTGATGGTAACCATTTGAGCATTCCTTTTGCGGAAGATGCGTTGGCAGCTTGGGAGGCTCTTGGCCTGGGTGCGGGCGCGCCTGAGGACCCGCGTGTGCAGCGGTCTTGGGAAGACATCGGTGCGAAGTTTGCTCTCGACCGCCTTATGGGTGAGGCTTCCGGGCCAGACTTGGCGAGACTCAGGGCGGTATCGCAACCTGAATCGGGGGCGTGGTTGCATGCGGTGCCTTCACCTCACATGGGCACCCTTCTTGACACTGACTCGCTGCGTATAGCTGTGGGTCTCCGTTTGGGCTGCAAGGTGTGTGAACCACACAGATGCATCTGCGGTTCCATGGTGGAGGCCAATGGGCACCACGCTTTGAGTTGCCGTCGGTGCTCGAGGAGGTTTCCTCGCCACCATGCCCTTAATGATATCGTCAGGAGGGCTCTCGTATCTGCCAACGTCCCGTGCGTACTGGAGCCGCCTGGTCTCAGCCGTGCCAACGGCAAGAGGCCGGATGGCTTGACTTTGGTGCCCTGGCAGAAAGGCAAGTGCCTTTTATGGGACGCGACGTGCGTTAGCACTTTCGCCGCAAGCTACCTGAGTCGCACGTCGCGGTCACCTGGAGCAGCCGCGGAGCTGGCTGCCGTTAGGAAGTGGGACACGTACTCGGCACTGGTGGCCGATTATCTTTTTGTGCCTGTCGCCGTTGAGACCACGGGGGTTTGGGGTGCCGAGGCTAAGACCTTCGTTGCGGAGGTTGGCCGTCGACTGAGGGAGAGAAATTGTGACCCCCGTTCCGTGTCGTTTCTGGTGCAGAAGCTAGCCATAGCAATTCAACGTGGCAACGCTGCTAGCATTATGGGCTCCTTTGCGCCGGGATCGACAAGGGGCGGGCTATTTGACTGAGTTTGTATTTCATTGTTTTGACGAAGCATGTTGCTGATTTATGTCTGTATTTTTTTTTTGTTGTTACTTTATATTTGACGACGCCTGTGCTGACCTAATTAAATCATCAATTTTTTTTAACAAACCATCGTAGTCGTTTGTGGAGGTGGATGCGACTTGCTGTTGAGGCGGCGAGAGCAGTGTAACTTCACATATCTTGTCCGCCAGCTCGGCCACGTCATCTAGGTTGGTGGATGATTGGGAAATTATGATAGCCTGCACGTGTGAAGGTAGTCGACTCGCCCACATGCTGTACAAAAACTCGTCCGTCACGCCTCCATTTGCTAAAGTTTTGAGGTGACGCAGGAACTGCGACGGTTTCCTGTCGCCTAATTCATCATGCGAGAGTAGCTGCCTAATCTGATGTTCACGGGAAACAGACAGCCTCCGTGTTAACTCGTGCTTAAGCTTTGCGTACTTGTCAGTCTTCGTGGGAATTCTAATTAAATCTTTTATCTCTCTAACGTACCTTGGATCAAGCGTGGCAATGATATGATTGAATTTGGTAGTATCCTCCTTGACCCCGGACTTACATTTTTACGAGTCCCTAACATCACCGCACCTTAAGTGCTTGATTGTAATGGCTGGCTGGAACGCAAAATATTTTAAGTGAATAAGTGTATGTGCTTAACACAGTTTCACTCTCTTGTCCTTATCTCTTTAATTTGATTAATCGGAAATTGATACTATCTTGAAGCAGTGACTCTGACCAGTAGTTAACCGAAATAATTAAATAAGAGATAATAAACATCTATCGAACGTTATTTTTGTAGGTTTACTTACCTACCTATATAGAAAAAAAATTTTTTACGTGGCAGGGATAGTATAGAACAGAAGTATCAAAATAACTGAAATGCGTTTTATAACGAGATTGTAATTTCCGTAGACATTGTTTATCGTTGAATTTGGTGTTTGACAATTTCAGATCAATATTTGATAAATCTATTTTCTGTAAACAAATTAGTATCTATAAATTATTTGTAATTAGTTTGATGTAATAGCATTGATAACAGTCGTCAACATGGTTTGTTACTAAGGTTAAAGAGATTAGCTAAACTGTGGAGTTTCTTGCGCCGCTTCTTCTCCACGGGCTATACCTTCCGAAGCGGTGGTAGATTCGAGTAAATGTAAAAAATAAATTAAAACAAGAAAGGGATGTAGTGTACTGCAATAAAGAGTAGTTAATGTGGAAAGCGCAGGTAGCGCCATCTATCGGCACGCGCAGTCTGTGGTGAATATCTATCGTGCATTCGCTCGGTATTCACTCGCCGACCACCGTGCCGTGCGGACTTGCGCTGGCCACATTCACTAGTGAAAACTATATCTGTGTTTGAATCAACCTCAACTAACCCTGAGTGAAAAGGAGCATTTTACATTTATACCTAGTAATTTCTTAGTATACCAACCTATCGTAACTATATTTTACATCGTATACATCAACTACATACTATCATTATTTCATGATGTAAGTAGGTAGGTAGGTACCGAATTTATCTTCACATTCGGTAACAAGTGGATAGTATTATCCACGTTACGTATGTATCCAAAGGTAAACAAGGTTGTACAGATAGGTATAGTAAATTGCGCAATCTTAATCGATCTCGAAACCGTAGCGTTTAACGGGCTTTGGGACTCTCTTGCCTACCGTGGGCGCGAGCAAGGGCTGTTCTGGACTTTTAAGTTCCCTTCCCACATTTCCCCCCATTAACTCTCGCTCGCTCCCTCTAGGCGGCGAGACCGCGCCGACGACGGTGGTGATCGGGCGCGGCGGCGTCCCCGCCACCGGTGCGGGCCGCGGGCCCGCGTCAGTGCCGGCGGCCCCACCGCGCTCGCACGCAGCGCCCGCCATGCCCGGTGCGGCACCACCACACCCGCGCGACTGATTGCAATGGGCGGCGCCCCCCGCTTCATCGTCTGCGTTTACTGGTGGACAGACGTTTGAGTTTTTTAGCCGTCGCTTCATTTGATCAATATGTCGGTGATGCGTAGAACCGTCAATTGATACAACCGTATAATCAGATTTTCCTAGCCTGTCAACTATCACACCGTTAGCCCGCTTATTTCCTGGCCTGAAGTCTCGATACGAGACTGGTTCACCGACTCCTAGCTCCCTAGGGGGTTGGGACGAGCGGTTGACCGTTTTCGCTTGCTCACCTTGGCCGTCCGATCTGGTTGGTCATGTCCAGGCGAATGCGTAAGTCTCGCCCCTGCAGAATTCTGGCTGGTGACTCCCCGGTCGTGCTGTGTGGCGTGTTATGGTAATGAAGAAGGAATTTGAGTATTGCCTGATCGACGTAAACTTTTTCGAACTTTGCTTTTTTAATTACATTTTTAATTAGTTTCACTGCTGCTTCCGCCGCCCCATTCGATGCAGGATGATATGGGGCCGAATACGTATGCTGCACACCATTAACACTCAAAAAATCGTTAAAATCTTTGCTCGAGAACGGCGGACCGTTGTCTGAAACGATTTGCTTGGGTATTCCTCACCTAGACCATGACTCATATAACTTTGAAACGACGTTTTCAGCTGTCGTTCGAGACATACGTGATACCTCTATCCACTTAGAGGTATCGCGTATGTCTTAATACGTTTGACCATCTAGAGGTCCGAGAAAATCGAGGTGAACCCTTTCGTAACTTAGAATAAAAGTTAATCATACCTAGAAATGATCTGACTGATATCAGATATGCTACTGGGTCTTGGCATGCTGGTGACAGCCGCGACCTTGCTTGGATCCGGCTTGAGGCCGTCTTTCCTGATGATGAACCCCAAGTAGCATACTTCGTCTGCGAGGAAAGAGCATTTGCTCTTCTTTACCTTTAGCCCTAGGTCCCTTAGTTTGCGCAATACAGCTTCTAGCGAAGCTAGATGTTCCTCACGGTTCTTACTGTATACCAGGATGCAAATCATCGCAAAACGTCTGCGCATTCGGTATGTCTTTAACTATTGATTCACTTATTCTACAAAAGATTCCTGAACTAGATGCTAGGCCATAGACCAGTCTGTTATATGTAAAAAGCCCTCGGTGGGTATTTTTTTTTAATTTATTTATTTATTTGATTCACTTAAAGTTATTACACTCATACAATCATTGTGATACTTAACTACGTCTTAAGCTAAATGCATAACCACTTAAAAGTGAACACAATATGCGTAATTTACAGTCCCAAAAGGAAAAAAAACAGAACGTTTCACCCAATGAAAGAGAAACATTGACCTCAGATGACAAATAACTTAGGTACTGTTTATTATTATATTTTAGAAAATTAAAAAGTAAAATACACGAAATGAGAAAGTGACAAATAACAATTGCAGTGATAACGTGGTGGAGACAATACAATGAGCAACTCCCTTCCGTTATCCTTCTCCTATTTTCCCCTTTCTTCCTTCAAACTATGTTCCTTCTGAACCTAGCGAGAGAGTCAGAGTAGATGTCTGCCGACTTATCGCAATTATTATTATACAGTCTACAAAGACGTGCCACGACAGAAACAAAGCCCAAGACTGTTCTTCGGAATGGCGGTGCAAGTGGTGTTGATACGAGGTATCTCGGGTATCTGGCAGGAACCCTAAGATTAAATCTGCGTAATAACTGAGGACAATCCACAAGGCCTCTTAGAACCTTACATAAAAAGATCAAGTCTAGCATGTCTCTCCTTTTCGCTAATGACATCAATTGGAAATGAGCCAATCTTCGATCGTATGAAACCACTTTCTTAGCAATGCCGACAGAATATGCCAAATGCCAGAGAAACCTCTTTTCCACTCGCTCTAGTCTCAATGAGTGCGTGGAGAAATGTGGCCGCCATACTTGACAGCAATACTCCAGGATACTTCGCACCAGACTGTTATATAGCAGGACTTTTACATTAAAGTTACGAAAAACCTTTACGGTCCTTATAACAAACCCAAGCATTTAGACGCTCTATTCATAATATTCTCTATATGAGGCACAAAAGTAAGTTTAGAGTCCATAATAACACCTAAATCTCTAGTTTTATCTACTTCCTGTAACAAATTCCCATCTACATAATATCTTGATGATATTATGTTTAACTTTCTTGTGAACTTGATATGAAGACACTTTTTTAAGTTTAACGACATGCGATTGATTTTGCACCACTCATGTAATCTATCAAGATCGCTCTGGAGTAGGTTAACATCGTCGTATGAATCTACTATCCTAGAGATTTTTAAATCATCAGCAAACATATACGGAATAGAAAACAGAAAACAGTCTGGCAGATCATTGATAAATAAATTAAAAAGGATCGGGCCCAAATGCGATCCCTGTGGGACGCCCGAGGTTATCCCGATTTGATCGGATCTGTATCCATTGACCACCACGTAGAATGAACGCCCCTTCAAGTACGATGCAAACCAATCAAGCAAAGGCCCAGAGATACCGTAAGCAGCAAGCTTTCTTAACAATATACCATGGGAAACTCGATCGAACGCCTTGCTAAAATCTGTATAAATTACATCTGTTTGCTTGTTTGCGTCTATTGATTCTGCTAAGGCTTCAACGAATGTAACCAAATTTGTGCAAGTGGATCTTCCCTTCGTAAAACCATGCTGATGATCTGACAGATGCTGCTTTACGTGGCTCTGAACAAAAAGACATAAAAGTGCCTCAAAAACTTTGGCCAGTAACGAAAGGATGGAAATTGGTCTGTAGTTGGATACTACTGATTCATCTTCCGCCTTGAATATAGGAACTACTTTAGCCAACTTCCAAGCACTCGGAAACACACCAGATTCCAAAGAACAGTTTAAAATGTAAAAAAGAGGAGTTGCCAAATGTGATGCGCAACGCACTATGAAAACTGGGGGTATGCCGTCGGGGCCTGCACCTTTTGTTGTGTCTAAACTTTCAAGTTTCTTTAAAATAGCTTCGCGACTCACGTGTAGTTTGGTAAACGAATCACTCCCAAGTTCCAGGGAGCTCAACCGTTTGGAAATAAAGTCACAAGTGCCCTTTGGATCAATAACAATATCATCGCCATAGACTAACGAGAAATGGGATGCAAACAAATTACAGATATCAACTCCTTCAGATGTTACTACAGTACCGTTTGTCATAGTTGCCGGATATGCACCAGACTCTCCCCTTTTAGACCTTATGTACGTCCAGAAGAACTTAGGGTTAACCTTAATTTTCGCCTCTATATCCTTTATGTAGTTGTTGTAACATATACTTGCCTGTTTTTTACATCTTTTGCTTAAGATTTTAAACGAAATTTTATCCATTGGGTTTTTATATACTTTGAAACGACGCATGTATTTATTCTTCTCTCGAAGCATTCCAATCAAATTACGGTCAAACCAAGGCGGGTACTTATTGCTTTTAATTTTTAAAGTTGGAATATATCTATTTATCACGGTTTCAATAACATCATAAAATCTGCTCACCATTGTGTCCACACTGTTATCACCATGAAATACATCAACCCAGTTGATTTCCTTCAAATATTCATTAATGGCATCGTAATCAGCCTTCCAAAAATTAGGTCGAGTGTTATCTTTGTTTTGTGGAAGTCCACTGCTAATAACATTTACAACTAGTCGGAACTCAATAGGTGGATGATATGGGTCTACAATACTTAGAACTTCACTAGCTTCAATTACTTGAAACGGAGTTGTATTAGTCAATACTAGATCTAAGACTCTGTTCATAAAGTTAGTTACATGATTATATTGCGTGAGATTACTTAAGTTAGCGAAATCTATCAATCTCTGAGCAGCATCGGGGTAGTTGTAATCCCCTGAAGAGTTATTTACTAATTCCCAGTCAATGCAGCTTAGATTGAAATCACCAATTGAAGATCGCAATGTTCGAACACAGTGCTGCAATTTCTAATAAAATGCTCCAAGATATGTTTCGTCAGTGGTGAGCGGAAGTAAACTGAGCATAATACAATTTGACTTGAAATATCTGCTGATGATCCTTCTACAATTACCCAGACATCTTCACATGTACTTTCCCAAGAACTCATTCTCTTCGATTTAAATTTTTTAGACACCGCTATCAACGTGCCACCCCCGTCGCATTCATTATCAAACCCTGACATTTCTCTGTCCCTTCTATAAACAACGAACCTATCATCAAAAAGTTCAGAACTTTTTACACTACTATTTAGATTTGTTTCCGTTAACACAACAATTTCATAATTACAGCAGCATAAATTACGATAAAAATTATTTGCTTTAGTCCTTAATCCTCTAACATTTTGGTATTAATATAAAGATCGAATTTTATATAATTTAATTTAAAAACATGCTCAATTTCTAAAACTTCAGAATTAAATCATTTTATCCAAACAGCTCAAGTCCTTAATATAGATGTAACCGGTATCTTCACTTTTCCGCACAAAAATGCGACCATTGCGAATCCAAACAAATTTATATTCCCTCTCCTTTGCTTTAATTCTCGTTGCGCCATGTAAAGCTTTGTTTGCCGGAGATAGATGTTCCGTAATAAAGATGGGCGATGCTTCACGGAATCCAAGATGAGTGCCATTCAGTTTATTGTGGGGTTCCTTATTAGCTTTATTATAATTGATAGCTGCTGCCATAAAAATGTCGCGTGTTCTTGGAGCATTGAACTGGACAACTATTGAACGTGGTCTCGCGCTGACACGATTTACTTTGGCTGTACGGGTGCAATGCATAATCTGGTCTTCAGAAATGGGACAGCCAATGGTCTTTCCAAGCTGTGCGACAATCTCTAACAAGTTTTCGTCCCTTTTCTCAGGAGCACATTGAATCTCAATATTGTTGGAGCGTCCCTGTTGTTCTAGCTGATTGATACGCGAGTTTAAGTCGCTGATGTTAGCTCTCATCATGTTGTTCTGGTCCTGCAAATCCTTTATTATTTCTTTGGCCTCACTTTGTTCCTTAATAAAATCCTCATACTGACAATTTATGAAGTTCATAGAGCTCTTAACATCGTTGATTTCGTCTCTTATGACTCTCAGTTCGTTGTTGAGGACCACGGTAATATTGCTTGTAAACGCAGACAGCATAGCCTGTATCTCGTTCTTAACAACTTCCTGTACAATCTCTCGCACACCTTCATTAGTCACCGGTGGTGGTCCCTTCGAAAAACTTTTCTTCAGCATATTATTGATCATTGATCATTGATCCTGCGCCTTGTTTTGGGTGATGTAAGTTTCTGGTAGACTTTTTGGGGGAGAACCAGCTGGTTGTTTCTTAGGCGGCCGCATAGTGACATTTCGTAGTGGCGTTCCGTCACTATTTCCGCCCTTTGGGAGGCACGGCAGGCATAACCACACAGCTTTTTTGTTAATCGGTTCTTTAATCAATAAACAGGATTGGTGGAATGCTCGCATACATTTTTTACATTTTATATACTCTTCACCCTCTCTCTCTTGTTCACAGCAGGCCCATATCAACGAATCCGACGACATTCCAAGGATGAAGTTTCCTCTTTTCCTTTTAAAGTCGGCTAAATACTCAATAACACCTCCAAGATGAAAAGAGACGAAGACAAAAAAATAAAAAAAAAAATAATAATATATAGCTCCCCTAGCCCGGTTTCGAACCCGCACCTTTCCAGTGACTATTAAAATGTCTAGCCTCCTCAACGGCTCGACCACGAAGTCATTCACAGTAAGCGGCGAAATAGGGCAACCAATGCTACGATACGGTATAACTGACTGAGAGGATGACTCATCCGAGTTCCCTGCACCTACAATCCTTTGTCTGTTGCACTCGATTTCACTTTTAACATTTGACGATTTTGTCTATTTTATCAAAAATCCCAGACTGTTGAAAGTTATTAGTATGCTAATTTAATTGTGTCTACGATAAACTTTAGAACAGTGTAACTCTTAATCAGAACTGATCACTATTTTCACACAAAAACATTTTTTTCACTTAGAACGTTAATCTTTCGTGACTGTTTGTAGCAAGCGCGCGCGCAACATATGAGGGTATTGATTACTGTCAACTTTTTAGAGTCTTCTGATAGGCGAATCTGATTATACGCTTGCGATAAATCAATTTTTGTAAACAGTTCCCCTCCCGATAAGTTTGCAAATAACTCCTCAACTCTTGGGAGTGGGTGCCTGTCTACCATTAATACTGGATTAAGAGTTACTTTGAAGTCGGCACAAACCCTCAAACCTCAATCCTTCTTAATGACCGGGACTAGGGGCGTCGCCCAGTCCGAGCAGTCGACGGGTTCGATGATGCCACACCGCAGCATGGCGTCCAGCTCGGCGTCGACGCGGTCCCGCAGTGCGAAGGGTAGCGGCCGCGCGCGCCGGAACACCGGCGTCGCGCCCTCCCGCAAGCGCAGCGTCACCCACCGGTGTAGCATCCCAGAGTCCCGTCAAATACGTCTTTATATCTGTCGAGGATTACGTTTACATTGTTATTGCTAGGATTCACGCTATGAACGTTAGAATTCCTGACAGTGCTAGGCCTAAGAATGGGTATCTTAATGGCTAGTTCCGCTAACCATTGTCTGCCCAGTAAGTTTCCCCTTTTGCGATAACATATAAATCGAGCCGTTTGCACAGTGAGTCGTACCTGACTAACGGGGTAATGACTCCTAAAGGTTTTATTTTTGTGCCATCATAGAATTTAAAAATTGTGCTCGTGTTCTGAAGTGTCTCACTGCTAAAATACATATCAAATGTTTTTTTTGCTAATGAATGAACTAGCGGCACCCGTGTCCACCTCCATTATTAACTGTCTGTCGTTAACATAAACGGGTAGACTCACCGGCTTGTAGTGTCCTAGCGCCATTCTATAGAACGCTTCCTCGTCTTCCGACTCGCACTCATTACCGTCGTTTTCGCCGTCCGCAATAAAGTTATTTTGCTGGCGACCATTTCCACGGCCTTTGGACGCCGTTTGGTTTCCGTGCGACCACCTGGGACACACACGCCGCAGGTGCCCCGTCGCCTGGCACAGACTGCAAAAGTAGTTTCTAAATTTACAGTTTTGCACATCGTGATTGTTCGCTCCGCACGCACTGCACAATTTATTCGCACGAACTTTGTTTCCGGCGGCCGCACGCGCATTAGAACCTGTTTCCCTGCGCTGCTGTGGTTGCGGGCGGCTCCCGCTCGCGCGCCCTCCGCCAGTCGCCATGCGATGCACCTCCCCCGCGGATTCCCGGCTCACCTTAGTTCCTTCCGAATGCTTTTCACGCTCCGTGATAGCTGATGCGTCACGCTCCGCTGCTTCCAAGGAACAGGCTAATGTAGTAGCTTTCGTAAACGTCAGGTTTTCTTCTGCAAATTCCGCTGGCGAATGATATCCCCACTCACTCCGCACACAAATTGATCTCTGAGATTATCTATAAGGTTTCCTTGAACTCACAGGAACGCGCTAACCTTTTTAATTCCGCTACATACTGTGATATGTTTTCGCTGGGACTTTGTCTTGGATGGTTTCGGACTTATGTGTTTTTCTATCAAAGCCACCAACTCCTTATATGTATGCTCAGACGGCTTTTTCGGGCTCGCCAGGTTAACCATCAGCTCATAGCAATGATCTCCAACCACCGAAATTAACGTCGCTAACCTCTTGTCGTCGCTTACGTTGTTCGCTTCGAAATACATTTCGAGACGTTCGCAGTACGAGTCCCACTTGCCGCCTTCAACTTCAAACTCGCGGATTTTACCGATCGACATTCTGCACGCAGTTTCTGCTAATTATTGTACCACACAATAATTTAATTCTATTTATTTCGTCGCCAGTTGTTATGTACGGAGTAAATGAGTTGTTAGCGTTGTTAGCTACTGATTTAATAATAATTTTGGAGGTAATACCATTCCCGAATATATTCCCATTTCGTATTTATTTTTGAAATAAAATAGGGCACCCTAAAAAGGGGCAGAGCGACCATCGCTAACATCCTCCCCCCTAGTGTCAGTACGACACTCATTACCTCGTGAGAGTAGGGCTACGCGTACAGCGGGTCGCTTCATCACTCCTGTTTTAGTTTTAACATCTACTATCCTAACTCGCCCGTCTGCCCCTGGGTACGTGGTTGTTATAATCCCTTTGGGCCATACATTTCGCGGTGAGGATGGATCTACGATAACTACTAAATCTCCCTGTTTCAACTGCACGCCCTCAGAGTTCCACTTTTGACGTGGTAATAGCGTGGGCAAAACCTCCTTCATCCATCGACTCCAAAACAGATCAGTGAGACGTTGCGCAATGCGCCACTGCCGCCGCGAGTAGATCTCACCGTCATCAAAGACGCCAGGTACGGGTAAATTAGAAGATGAACCTAACAAAAAATGGTTCGGAGTCAAAGTCTCATCACACCGAGGATCTACCGAGACATGTGTCAACGGTCTGCTGTTGACTATATTCTCGACTTCTGCTAGAAGAGTGATGAGCGTCTCCTCCTGCGGAGCTCTCTCATTAAGAACTACTTTCAGTGCTGTTTTAACACTCCGGATCATCCTTTCCCATGCTCCTCCCATGTGTGGGCTAACAGGACTAATAAAATTCCAATCAACGCCTCTGTTAAAGGCCTCAGTTTGAATTGTCTGCTTATCCAGCTCCTCCAAAGAACGCTTCAGTTCAGCATCGGCACCACGAAGGTTCGTTCCGTTGTCGGAATAAATAATTCTTGGCCATCCTCTGCGGGCTGCCATCCGCCTCAACGCCATAATTAAGGAGTCTGCTGTCAGCGACGATACGAGCTCAATATGCACTGCGCGTACAGTCAGACACGTGAACAAGACACCATATCTCTTAGCTCTGCGACGACCAACCGTTATTTCCAGGGGTCCAAACAGATCGATTCCACAGCTGGTAAAAGCTCTTTTATGGTGCTGAAGTCGTGCACCAGGTAAGTCGCCCATACGAGGTGGCTGTGGTTGCGCCTTTCGAATACGACAAAAGCAGCATGCAGAAGCGACACTTCGCACAGTCGGTCTCAGTTTCAGCACCCAATACGTCTGACGAAGCTCGTTGACCACCATTTCGTTGTGACCATGAGCAGCCATGATGTGATAATCTTTCACTATCAGTCGAGCAACAGGGTGATGTCCATCTAGGATAACTGGTTGTTTAACATCGGTGCTGACTCCTTGTACTGCGTTTATCCTCCCTCCAACGCGCAGCAAACCATGTTCATCAATGAAAGGAGTCAACTGCAGCAGTCGGCTGCTCTTGTCCAAACAATTACCATTTATTAATTTATTAATATCATCCCCAAAAGAGTCCATCTGCGCCCGTCGTAATATTAAATTCTTCGCCTTACTAAACAATTCATAATTAACCTGATAAGGCGTTTTTCTACACTCGTATATGAACACTAGAACCAGGACCATGGAACGAAGCAAGCGGAGCAATGAAGAAAAGCGACTAGGATCCGGTACAGGTAAGTCATTTTCAGATAAACAAATAATATTTATTTTTTTCAGGTTTGTTTCATCTACTTTTTTTTCTATTTCAGGGTTATGCGGCCAGTACTGTTCAGTATTGTACAGAAAGGAAGGACCACAAAGCCAATCACAGTCACTTGTTAGAATATAACTTGTTTTCTTTGTAGCTACATCAGCGATGTTCATATCTGTAGGTATGTAGTACCATTCATTCACATTACTCAAACTATCTATTTCACTTAATCGGTGCGAAATAAACGTTTTGTACTGTTTATGTTTGTTTTTAATCCAGTACAGTACCGTAGTAGAATCTGTCCAATAAAATGTTTTAGTAGGTAAGATTCTGTGTTCTTTTTTAATAGTTTCCGCTAACCGGCACGCAACTAATGCGCCCTGCAACTCTAATCTAGGTATTGATACCGGTTTTAACGGAGACACTCGATTTTTACTCGCTATGAAAGAAACACAGACATTACCATCCTTGCATTGTTTACGCCAGTACGCTACAGCTGCGTAGGCGCTCGGAGATGCATCGCAGAAAACATGCAGTTCTAGCGACGTCTCGTTCTCACTCGTTGCATTTGTAGACTTCGCATTCACTGATAAGCCTGATAACGGATCTATCTGACGAAAGTACCACCTAGGAATGCGTAATTCACAAACTGATCGTAATTGTGTGAACCACTCACAGAACAATAGGTATAAATCATTAGGTATTTCTTGATCCCATTCTATATCAGTTTTCCATGCTATTTGCATTAAAATTTTAGCTTTTACAGTTAGCGGCGCGAGGAAACCGTGTATATCATAAATAGACATAATTAAACGTAACATTTCCCGTTTTGTAGGCTTGCGGCGTAAATCAGAAACATCTTTAGGTATACGTTTGAAAGATAAGTCAAATGCAAACATATCGCTAGCTGGGTACCACAATAGTCCTAACGTTCGTTCCACCAAACAGTCCATATTAAATCTGACTGCTTTCTCGCTTAACATTTCCCTAGGTAAATTTTCTAGTACATAAGGGCTGTTACTCATCCAGTTATGCATTTCGAATCCTCCCTGCTGGTGAATGTAGGCGACATCCTTCATCATCATCACGGTTAGATCATCATCAGGTAAACTGTCAATATAATCGTCCATGTACTGATTTCGACGAATAGCATTCACAGCCTCAGGTAAAGTATCTAGAAAACGTTCAGTATTTTTTTGTTGATTGATGTACTGCGCAATAAATGGAGAACAATTAGCACCAAAAATTAATGATGTCATCACATACTTTTTCACAGGCTCGTTCTTTTCTCTCCACAGGAACCGCAAGGCTTGTCGGTCTTCTTCACGTATTTTTATTCTTAAAAACATGTCCTTGATATCACCCATGATACCTACAGGTTGTTCACGAAATCTCAACATTATACCGAACAATGACTGTAGCAAATCAGGTCCCTGTAATAAAAAATCATTAAGAGAAAAACCGTTAGATTTTGCGGCCGCGTCATAAACTAAACGCAACTTTTTTTTATTAGGGTTATCTACTCCAAAATGAGGTAGGTACCAGGTACGATTACTAGTACATATATCTTTATTTTCCTCTATCTCCATAGCATAGTCATTATTTAATAAATGATGTATCCTTTCAGCATACCGTGACGCATACTCCACGTCAGAAGACATTCTTCGTTCAACAGAACGTAGCCTGCTGTAGGCATTCGGATAAGACTCCGGCATGGTGACGTCATCACTCTTCCAGGGCAAACCTATAGTCCACTGCCCGTCGGTTAATACGGCAGTATTATTCAAAATAGCAACAGCACGTAGGTCATCAGGATTGCTACGTGGTTTCGAAATAATACCTATAGAATCTAACGCGAAAGATTGACGAACTAACTCATTTAATTGCATATCAAAACAACCGTTACTAAGTGACGTCTTATCGGAGTCGATGGATGGAGAGGTTTTGAGATAAGAAAAATCGTTACACTGCTTATTAGCAAATTGATTCATAGATGCATGCGAAATAAGGTTCAAGTTAGGATCGTACGTATAACCGGCTTGTTTATCTAATAACTTGACAGGAGTGATAAGGCGACCAGCTGTCGTGACGTCATCACTTATCGTACAGACCGTGCCGTGAACGCACCATCCTAATGAGGTTTTTGTTAAGTAAGGGTCACTCTGCTTACCTTTGATACACTTGATTGGAGCGATTAAATCGTAGTTGTCCTGGCCGATTAACAACTCAGGTTGAACATCATATATATAACTGTTATCACTAGAACTTAACTGTCCACTACCGTTAAAGTCCTCGGGTTTTATTAATTTTTGCTTCGGTAAATTTAACTCGCGCATTTTACGGGCATTTACGTTAAAACACTTTCCGTCGCCGTTACGAATATTAAATTTAACAGTTTCTGTTTGACATACGAGTTCAGCGGAGTCCCACGCGCTCCGGGCGCGCATAGTAACACTTTCACCGTGCAGTCCTGCCTTATCAGCGAGACTGGCAGAGATCAACGAGACCGTGGCTCCGTCATCGAGTAACGCGTACGCACTAACACTACCGCGAGGTCCATTGATCGTAACCGGCACCACTTTTAGTAAAACTTTAGGTATACTGCGCCTTCGCGATAACACAGCGTGGGCCACCGTATCCTCAGGCGTGGGAGGCTCGTCCTCCTGGCCACCAGATCCTTGATCTGTCTTTGGCTTCGGCTTCAACCAGTGAAGTAGCGGGTGATGCGGCTGTCCACATCCGTCAATATCACAGTTAGGGGCTGCACATAAAGTTTGCTGGTCATGTCGCGAGCCTAGGCATTTATAACACAGTTTGTTTATGCGTACAAATCGCCATCGGTCTTTACGCATCGCTCGTTTAAAGCGTGCGCATTTACTTAAAATGTGTTTAATATTTCCACGACAAAACATGCATTTGGGCTTCGGTTTGTCGTTTTCACCGTTATTGAACAGCACAGAATGTACTCGGCGGTCATCCGGTTTTCGACGAAAATCCACTTGACTCTGAATGTGGCTAACTCCTGCTGCAGCAGTTTTGATCGCTTCCTTGTGTAGAAAATCTGCGATTAATTCCAACTTAGCTTTCTCACTATCTCGGCATTCATAAGCGTGATCAGCCCACTTTGATACGAGCGCGGTAGGTAACTTTGACACCACTAGATTTACCAACTCTGGGCTACGAAGATAGTCATTTTGCTTGATGGAGATTGCAGCTGCAACGTAGTTCTTGATTTTTATTGAAAAGTTCACTATTTCGTTATGATACGCGTGTGGCAGTGGATGCAATTTTTTCAGTTGAGCTACGATTTTACACATGATGGTTTCAGGTCTCCCGAATCGTAGTTCTAGGGTTTCCATGATATCATTAGGGCTCGTACCGCCAATAAGTAGTGAAGAAACAGCTTCTTTAGCTTCACCGCGTAGACATTTTCTTAAACGCCACACGTTTTCAGTTTCACTGTAACGGCACAACTTTGTAGATTCGTTAAACGCTTCTCTAAACTGCAACCACTCCACTGGATCACCAAAATACAGGGGTAAGTCTTTAGATGTAGCTAGTCTGGTCAGCAACTCTTCGTTTTGCATTTTCGAGGTTGAAGCAGTGATAGTCATGGCGTCACGTAAAGCGTCGGCTAACTGTCTTACGACGCGATCGTCCTGACGTTCCGTACGAGGTTCACGCTTGTCGTCGTGGAAAATTCCACGTTCAACGATAGAAATTTCCGGAGCTTCGACATGATTACTATTTTCCAGCCATTCCTCCACCTTTTTTTCGCTGTTGTAAGACTTTCCAGAACTAATACTTTCCAGCTCAGCTATTTCCTTCTCCAATTTCTTTTCGATCAGCTCCGTTTCCACCCTGGCCTTAATTTCAGCAGCTTCTAGTTGTACTTTAGCTTTCGCTTGAGCGGCTTCGAATTCTAGCTGCTTTTTACGTACTGCTGTTGATGAGGATGAGGAAACTGAAGATTTCGATTTTGCTGAACCAAATTTCGAGTCACTGGCAGAAGGTTTGTCCATGGTGAGTTTTTCCAAATACTTTAACTCTTTCTTAACATTCTTCAGTTCACCGTCTTGCTTCGGCATTCTAGGAATTATCTGCATATCTTGTTCGGCGGTTTGTTCACTGCATAAAGTGCCACGTTTTCTTAACACGCGCGGCGGTGTGACAAACATTTAACCGTTCCTGATTACAGGTTTTGCTCCCGCGACTATTTTTAAGAGATTCGGTACGAAGGACCAGCTTTGTAGGCTATGGAGGTCGCTGGTATGGGAGAAATGAGAATACAGATTATTATTTTATAGAATGGGGTTGACAGGTGAGCGTGCGTGCTCCCGTTCTGACGGTGGTTTTCGGACTGCCTGGAGGGGCGCGTGGCGGCGGTGCCGGCTCCGGCGCATCATAGATGCATAGGTAGGTAAGTACTTACGTTTAGGTAATGCACGCGCGATCACCTGCCAATCCCATTTCGTATTTATTTTTGAAATAAAATAGGGCACCCTAAAAAGGGGCAGAGCGACCATCGCTAACACCGAGTTACCCACATACATCACACATCAAATGTACGGGCTACATTTATTGCAAGTAGATGGCGAGCAGCATTTAATTGCGAGTCATTGTCAATCGATCTATCTAACACAGATGATTAAGACTGGGCCTTGGCTGCAATTGTGCTCCTGGCATAGAGCCCTAAATGAGAGCGACAGTAATGTGTGTTTTTAACAGGAGCTGCGCATATAATTGCGACGCTGTCAAAGAACAGCATTAAATTGGGCCAAAGAGCATTCAATTGTGACTGCGCATTAAATTGAAACTGCTGATTTCTCAAAACTAGTCTAGTCGACTAGCTAAAGGTAACTACTGAACATAGCGCTGTCAACGCGATCGACCAAGTGTAATAATTAGGGTCTTTATCGGCCATAATTTTTAATTAGTAGGTAAACTAAACAATGAATTAGGCAGTAAATAGGTACTATGTGCACTCAAACCCAAGTATATCCGGGCTGTTAATGCACGTGGTCCTCTCGCAGCTATCAGCTGTTGCGCTTTTGCTAACGAGATGTTGTTGACAGCCAGGCCACAGCGCAGCGGTCAAGGTCAATCGAGCGTGAGCGCAAGCGATCAGGCACGTCACCTGGAATACGTCGGCAAAGCTACGTGAGGAAAGCGAAGCGTTTTGTGCGTTTTTTTATGCGTTTGGATGGACGTAAATGTATAATGAATGAATTATGCAAATCAGCTCAGCACGAAATGTGGAAGAAACTGATTTCAATGCGTTTTTAGGCTGTCTAATGACTTTATTGCGATTTATTTATTCTTTGCAATATTTCTGACCACTCCGTAAGGGATTATGGTCTATCCTGTATAATATTACACAAATTATACATTAAATAATAATACGTAAGTAATAACCAAATACCTAAGCAAGTTTGCTTAGATGCGTGTTGTGTAGGTGTTTATAAACCGCTGACGACGCAGGATAACGGTAAAGTGAAGACGAAATATACTAATCTTTATGCTATTTAGTGATGTTAAATGCGATTCGCTTATCGCTTTATGATTTTGTAAAAGCAGCAGGATTAAGCTATTGCATATGGATTTAGCTTTTTTAGCATAGAGATGATGCAATTTAAAGTTGGATCAACAAAATTTTGGAGGTAGGTATCGACGTGTAACGTATTATTTGGAAACGCTAGATACGTAATATAAATCAAGAAGCACTACACACACACACAAATTAAAGACATTTACACACAAATTAAAGAGGAGTTTCGGAATACAGGATAGATAGCAAGGAGTGAGCTACTTAGCTTATGGCTTCCATGCAGTGATGATGCAATCCTTTGCATTCCATGCGAGTTCCTTTGTCTTGTGCGCCAAAAGCCGGATCCTTCTTGATAATTATGCAGGTCGTATGTGATGAAACGGTCGCCAGATGTTAGGGCGGTAAATAATGAACGCCCGTTTTATATGATAAATAGATTCTTTTTAATCAGAAAAATCTAAAATTAATGCGTCGTCGTCGGGAGCCGAGTTAAGTCTGAAGTTCGACGTCATTCCGGCCGTGCTCCGAGGAGTGTCCCTCCCCCCGCGCAGCTCCCCTCGCCGTCGCTGAGTTCAGGGTGGTTCGCGCGCGAACAACTAGTGAAAACTATATCTGTGTTTTAATCAACCTCAACTAACCCTGAGTGAAAAGGTGCATTTTACAGTTGCAACAACAGATAAACAGGGTTAGCGCTATATGAGTTCTCTCGGAACTATTAGAGATAGAAATAATTAAGTAGCGAGTGTAAAAATTGTTTAGTCTGTTATTGTAATACAGAAGTCTGTGGGTACTGTAGTGTACAGCAATAAAGAGTAGTTAATGTGGAAAGCGCCGGTAGCGCCATCTATCGGCACGCGCAGTCTGTGGTGAATATCTATAGTGCATTCGCTCGGTATTCACTCGCCGACCACCGTGCCGTGCGGACGTGCGCTGGCCACATTCACTAGTGAAAACTATATCTGTGTTTTAATCGACCTCAACTAACCCTGAATGAAAAGGAGCATTTTACATGGCGGCGTCGGTTTTATTTGGGGCTAGTTGGACCACACAGCGCCGTCGAAATTCATCATGGTCCTTCGATTCGGATACTGGAAAGTTCGCGTCGCGGTAGTAAGTGATACCGGTATCGGTAGTCGCGTCGCGGCTGCGGTCTTAAATTGATTCCGGCAAACACGATGTGTTGTGTGTGACCGATAGCCAAGTGCATAATTAGTGAACATTGACATAAAACATAGATTGCAGTGAGTGACATCGTTTAGAATTTGACTTGGTAACAGTGAGTAAAGTGAAGTACAGTAGTCGTTAGAATACAGTAGGAAAGTACAGTAACCGTTAAAATACAGTGTCCTGGGACTTAGTCGATTTTTATTTCTTGTGAGTCAAGCAAACAGGAAATAACTTTAAAAAAGTTGTTGGAAGTGAAATAGAGCAGATAGAGAACACAGATTTAAATTAAATTTGTCGCAAAAAATACAACATCATGGCAGCCGATCTTCTAGGGCAGCAAGATGAGTTACTGAAACAACTATCACTCTCAAATTTCAATAAAACACCTAAAGACAGATGGAGTAGGGCTAATGTCCAAGTAAAGTTGAAGTTATTAGATGAGAAATGGACAAAATTTGTTGAGAACCACATGACGCTTATTGATGAGGAGGGCATAGAAGATGATGACTATACTAAGGAAGACTTCTATTCAAAGGGAGAAGAAATGTATACACTAGCAAAGTGTGAAATGTTAGAAAACAAGAGAAATTGGGCGCATTCGAGTATTCTACATCGAACGCAAGCCCATCCACACAAGTTTTGCATCAACCTATGTCTGTTGATATAAAGTTACCTGGAATTAGTCTACCAAGCTTTTCGGGAAATTATTCAGACTGGTTGCCCTTTCACGATATGTTCTACTCTCTTATTCATCAAAACCAATCCCTGAAGTATGTACAATAATTGCATTATCTAAAATCAAGCTTGACTGGTGAAGCCGAAGCTCTTTTGCGTCATATACCGGTGACGGATGTTAACTACAACGATGCATGGGTCGTATTAAATAAGCGTTATAACAATAAAAGGTTTCTTGTTAACTCCATTCTAAAAAGACTGACATCGCAAAGGGTGATATCAACAGTGGGATCCCATGGAATCAAGTTGTTGTTAGATACAACAAATGAATGTTTGAGCACGCTAAAGAACATGGGTATTGCAGCCTTTGAATGGGACACATTATTGGTGCACCTTATAGTTGAAAAATTGGATGCAGAGTCAGTAAAGCTATGGGAACAACATGTAAGCTCAAGTGGTAATAATGGAGACGAAATCCTAACATATACACAACTCTGCTCCTTTCTTGAGTCTCGTTTCCGTACACTAGAAGTTTTGGACTCATCAAAACATACGCCCAGATCCAACGCACGTCAAACTTCATTTCATTCTGTATTCAACACGACCTGTAAATTTTGTAACGGGAGCCACAATATTGATTCCTGTAAGGACTTTGCACAATTAGTTTATGCTGAACGGAAGAATTTTATAGAAAGAAATGGCATCTGCTTCAATTGCTTGATCCCCTTTCACCTTGCTGTCAGATGCAGGAAACGACCATTATGTCACCTATGTGGGAGGAAACACCATTCACTACTGCACCCTGAAGAAGACCCACAAAAGAGGATTCCCGAAGATGGTTACGGAAATAATGATGACCGGGAAGTACTAGAGCAGGAAGATGTTAAGAAATCGAATAACGGTGACAATAATTATATAGCTTCCCATTATACAGACAAGAGACGTACAAATGTATTGTTGGCAACAGCGGTGGTGAAGGTTAATTCAAAGAGGGGAGAGCCCATTTATTTGAGAGCGTTGATTGATCAAGGTTCGCAAGGATCATTTATCACGGAGTCTGCAGTTCAGACTCTTGGGTTGAAGAAATTTCCTTCTAACTGTACTATCAATGGTTTGGGTGAGAGTGGAAGTCTGTCATCAAAGAGTACAGTTTTCTTTAATGCGTATTCGATCTACAACGGAAACTTCTGTACTCCTGTGAATGCTTATGTTTTAACATCGCTCACCCGAATGTTACCAACGCGTGAAGTGGAATATAGTGAGAATTGGTCACATTTACACCAATTGGAATTAGCTGATCCAAACTATCACAAACCAGGAAGGGTGGATCTGCTATTAGGTGCGGACGTATATGGCAACATAATTCGAGAAGGTTTAAAGAAGGGTCCTCATGGATCGCCTACAGCTCAAAATACCAGACTTGGGTGGATTTTATCAGGTCAATTAATACATAACAAGGAAACTTCACAAAACTATACAATCACACTAAGCATGCATGCATCCATTGAGGATGATTTGAAGAGTTTTGTCAGAGGAAGAAACCCAATGTGAACAACATTTCTCTAAAACCCATACTAGGGATAAAGATGGACGCTATGTAGTATGTCTACCATTTAAAGAAATTATTCCGTCATGTCAGTACGGTTCATCTCGAGAAGTGGCAGGAAGGCGTTTATTGCAACTTGAGAGAAAACTTGCTAAGGATGAACAGTTAAAGAAAGAGTACGCCAAGGTTTTGCAGGAATACCTAGAACTAGGTCATATGGAAGAAATCGAAGACGCAAAGGATAGATACAACCCAACGGCAGTGTACCTGCCTCATCACGCCATCGTGAAGAACGACAGATCAACAACCAAAGTAAGAATAGTTTTTGATGCGTCGTGTAAATAGACGAACAACGTATCTCTGAATGATAATCTTATGGTTGGACCCAGACTACAACAAGATTTAAGACAGATAATCATGAGATGGCGACAACATAGGGTTGGTTTGGTTGCGGACGTTGTTAAAATGTACCGCCAGATCAAGGTTTGTGAATCAGATTATCACAGGATATTATAGCGAGACAATCTTCAGACAGAACAAATGCGGCACTTCAGAATTACACGAGTAACTTTCGGAACAGCGAGTGCGCCATATTTAGCGACGAAGGTTCTTCAACAGCTGGCAGTCGATGAGGCTGAACGATACCCTATAGCTTCAAACATCACTCTAAAAGATTTCTACGTGGATGATCTTTTAACTGGGGGGGATAGTTATGAGGACGGAATCGAAATTTATACACAAATGTCTAAACTACTGGTGTCGGGAGGGTTTCAACTGCAAAAATGGAATGGCAATGATCCTAATCTGCTAAAATATATGCATGTCACAGAAAATAGCATTGTTGAAAAGGAACTTAACCTAGATATGACCATTAAAACACTCGGGATAGCTTGGAATAATTTAAAAGATCAATTTCAATACTCTATCAACTTACCTGACCATGAAAATGTTATAACGAAAAGAACCATAGCTAGTGATGTTTCCAAGTTGTTCGATCCAATGGGATGGCTAGCTCCAAAGATTATTATCGGAAAGGTCTTTTTGCAGAAATTGTGGCTTGCTGGAGTAGCTTGGGATCAACAGGTTCCTAGTGAGATTAAAAATGAATAGCTCAAATTCCGAACAGATTTGTCAAACATATCAGAAATAACTATCGAACGATGGATGCATACGACTACTGCTAATAGTGACAAATTAGAAATTTATGGTTTTGCTGATGCGTCGAATATTGCATATGCTGCAGTGGTTTATTCACATGTAACTGATGACGAAGGCAATGTGCATGTTCAATTGACATCCGCTAAAACAAAGGTAGCTCCAGTAAAAACTGTATCAATCCCACGTTTGGAATTGTGCGGAGCAGTATTGCTTACAAGGTTGATCAATGAAGTTGCGAAACAAATTAATGTTGCTAGGACCAATATTTTTGCGTATACAGATTCGAAGGTAGTTTTAGCATGGTTGCAGGAACATCCAAGCAAATGGAAAACTTTTATTGCTAATCGCACATCTGAGATTATCACTACGTTGCCTAGTCGACATTGGAACGTTCCATCTAAGGAAAATCCCGCTGACATAGCGTCAAGAGTCCGTCCACTCTCACCCAAACCATTGATAGTACAGTTAAATCCTACATTTTGAGTTTTGCACGTTTTACTTATTTGACATTCTGCGTGTAGACGAGAACAGGGTACAGCACGTTCGAGGCTTGTTTGGTCGTACTAGTTTATGAATTATTTTGAAATAATATAATTTCACAAATCCATAACAATTCTGATTTTATTAACCCGGCGAGAGTGTGGCAGGGTATGTCATACCCGCCATGTTACTTATACGTGTATATTTTTTGTTTGTTACCTTCAAAGTTGTTGTCATTTTGAGTAGCTGGAGTTAAAAGGGTGCGGGAGGGGATAGTGGTGTAATCGCAGTGACGCGGCAGCCTGCAGTCGAGTTACACGCTTGCTCACAGTATATATTTTAATAGAACACCTCAAATTGCGAAGAGACTAAAAGAATATCCCAACGTATATACGTCAGAGGATCTCTTCCCAGATCAACGAACCACGTTCATCAACACAAAATGTTCCTAGTCGTTATGTTGGATGCTGAGATTGTCCAAATAAAAAAGATCGAAAGACAAAACACGCATGTGCGAGCTGTGGAAAGGCTATCTGTATGGAGCATGCAACTTTTTTTTGCAAAAACTGCACTGATTTGAACTCCAGTTCCTAAGATGTTCCAAAGATTATTTGTTTTATTTTTTTAGTTTATATTGTTACTCATTTCATTTTCTATAATAGTTTCAAGTTAATTTTCATAAAACTTGTTTTAATTTTTTTTTTACGTAATTTTTTTGAGGGTAAAAATTTTCTTTGAAAATTCATAGTCATTTGATTAAAGTTGAATAAAAAATTAAAATTGATAAAAAAACGCAAATTTTTTATTTCCAATACCTTATGTCATACCCTACCACATACTCCATGTTACATTTTTTCACCACACTCTCGCCGGGTTAAATGCTTCAAACCGAGGGAAATCATAGTTATGTAAGGCATACATATACAAGTTATACATCCTAAAAATATGACATTAAAATAAATCTTTATAGCAAACAAGAAAATGAAATGTGCGATATAGTAATACGTCGCAAAGTACCTAAGGGTTCAGATTATACTTATAAATTATATAACGGGGTTCTTCTCTTCTGTCTTATCAATAGTTGTTACATAAACTTGTCTGTCGTATCCTATACTTTATTAATTTGCAATTCAGTTCAGTGACCTTACGTTGACCTTATATCTTTGCACCATTGTTGTTAGGGTCATAAGGATGCAATTGCCCTAGGTGAAACTAATTAGTTTCTTTGGGTATTTGAGCAAAGAATTTGATGTGTTAAGGATCAATTTTAAATCAGACTAAAATTTACAAAATGGCAACTTCTCTTACTTTCATCTGTGTGGTCACATCGGCAAATCTCTAGGACTATTATAAGTAAGACCTATTCAGGCTTAATTGTTAAGTCTGTCCTAGCTTAGAAAGGGTTTGCTCTTCTCGATTCCACCTGGAGGTGTAGAACGGAAGTGAAAGATTGTTTGGACTTGATATTTTGTTAGATATTTTTATAAATTTAGCTTTATTCTGTGAATACGTTTGGTTAACCGAAGAAATTATTAAATACTGACCAGATCTGAGTTGTCTACTGTTCTGGGACTCACAAGTTAACCAGCATCTAACAGGACGAGTGTCAAGGCGACGGATCAACAATACTTGCTTTAGCTCTTAAGTTTGTGTTTAACGGTATATTTAGGCTAAGAATTTTAAAATGGTCTCATCTCATCTCATCACTTAATGCTTCATAGGAGTTCAAATAATAGATGGGTAATTCAATGACCGAGATACGTGTTAACTACTAAATAACATAATATAGTAAAGTTTTGCTCTACTGGAAGTTGATATGAGATAATGTGTGGGTCGTAAACTCCTACCTCAGGATAGTTTTTCAGGGAAACACAGCTTCGAGATTCAATTTCGGTTTAATCAGACCTTTGATATTATACAGGTACAAAAAGCAAAAGCGAAAGCGCGAGTAGGTACGTGAAAGCAGTGAGAGGTAACGTCTAGTGCGGTAGCTGTTCGGAGTGGCTCTGCGGCGGCCGGCGGCGGTTGTCTGGGCCAAGAGAGGTCCCCGCCACCCGCGCCGCACCTCAGGCGTCTCCGGCGCCTGAGCAGGTTCTTGTCTAGTGATGTCCGTCGCATGCAGCTAGTGATGTACGCCACACCACCCCCCTGGGAGATTCAGAGTCCTGCGGAAAAATAGTTAGGGAACTTTACTCTCCGTCCGGACCGTGTGGCCCGTACCAACGGTTCAGTGGTTCTTTGCTGCTCTTTTGATTTTTCTGCCATCATATATGCTGGCTTGACTCGGTCTATGGATACAGTCACTGGTCCTCTGGGTGATTCTACAGTGACAGTTTTGTCTGTGCGAGATATGACTCTGTGCGGGCCTGTGTATGGTGCTTCTAGGGCACCACGAAGACCATCTTTTCTTATAACAACGTTTGATGTAGTTTTCAAATCTTCATGTATAAATATTGGCTTTGATGCATGCCTGGAGGCTGGCACTGGCTGTAAATGGGACATTTGCTCTCTGAGGTGTGATATGAAGTCCGGTGCTTGTAACTGTTGTGAGTTAGTAGGTTGAATGAACTCACCAGGGATCCTCAAAGGCTCACCGTACAGTAGCTCTGCTGCTGAGCACCGTAGGTCTTCTTTCCAGGCCGTCCTCATACCCAGTAGGACTATCGGCAGCACGGTTGTCCACCTTGTGTTGTTGTGAGCCATGATTGCAGCCTTCAGTGTGCGGTGTAAGCGCTCCACCATGCCGTTGGCTGCTGGGTGGTAGCCAGTGGTGTGACGCAACTGGATACCGCAGAGTTTAGCCAGGTTCTTAAACAGATTTGAGGTAAACTGACTCCTTGGTCCGTCGTTATAGTCTGTGGACAACCAAATCGTGAGATCCATGTATCGTAAAACGCCCTTGCTACCGTTTCAGCCGTTATATCCTGAAGTGGTGTTACTTCCGGCCATCGAGTGAACCTATCTATTGCAGTCAGACAGTACCTGTAGTCTTCTGAAATTGGATACGGCCCGATCAAATTAATATGAACATGGCTGAACCTTTGTCCTGGCGCTTGAAAGTCGCCTAGAGGTGATGATGTATGTCTTTGTACCTTCGAACGTTGGCAGTCAGGACAGGCTTGGACCCAGGCACGGCAATCCTTCCGCACGGAGGGCCAGATGAACCTATCTGCAACTAGTTTGATTGTTGGTTTTGTTCCAGGATGGCTCATGTTGTGAACAGAGCCAAAAATTTGTCGATGTAACTCCTTCGGTATAAAAGGTCGTGGCCTCGACATGGTTTTGTCACAAAATAGTGAAATATTTGTACCTGGGACCAGTACTTTTTCCATTTTCAGCGACGTCGAGTCAGAAGATATGATGTCCTTCAGCTCCGCATCTCTCAGTTGGGAATGAGCTATGGTCTCTAGGTCTGGTGGTTCTGTAATGGCTTCAATCCGGGAGAGCGCGTCCGCAGTCACGTTGTCTTTGCCTGATATGTGTCTTATATCACTCGTGAACTGAGAAATGTAATCTAAATAGTTGAATTGCCTCGGAGAGCACTTACTATCTTTTTGTTGAAATGCGAATGTTATTGGCTTGTGATCTGTAAATATGACAAAATGTCTACCTTCTACCATGAAGCGATAATGTTTGACGCTTTCATATATCGCCAGCAGCTCTCGATCATACGCACTGTATTGCTGCTGGGCTTTGTTCAGTTTCTTAGAGAAGAAAACTAGAGGTTGCCATTTTCCTTCTACCGATTGTTGTAGCACCGCGCCCAGGGCTGTGTTGGAAACATCAGTTACCAGAGCAAGCGGTGAGTTAGGTTCTGGGTGAGCTAATAAAGTTGAGCTCACCATGTTAGCTTTGCATTTCTCGAATGCATCGCGGCTGTCCTTTGTCCAAACGAGTGGTGTGGTACCCTTGACTTTAGGTCCCGAGAGCATGTCGTGCAGTATCGCCTGGCTCTCGGCCGCGTGTGGTATAAAGCGTCTGTAAAAATTTATCATACCAAGAAATCTGCGCAAACCATTCACTGTTGTTGGTGGTTGGTAGTCTTGGATGGCCTTGACCTTGTCATCAGTTGGACATGTGCCTTCTACTGAAATGATAAAACCAAGTAAAGTTATTTCGCTCTGACCAAAAGAACATTTATTTTCGTTTATTAGCAAGCCATATTCCTGAAGTCTATTAAAAACTTGTCGTAAGTGATCCATGTGCTCTTCCTCATTTTTGGAGAATATTAATATATCATCTAAGTACGAGAATGTAAAATCTAAACCTCTGAGCACCGAGCACCTCATCCAGGAAACGTTGAAAGGTCTGTGCGGCATTGCGCAGACCAAAGGACATGAACGGAAACTCAAACATTCCGAACGGTGTTGTGATTGATGTTTTAGAAATGTCTTCGTTATGTACCGGGATCTGGTTATAAGCCTTTACTAGATCTATTTTTGAAAATAGTTTGCAGCCGGCTAACCTGTGAGCGTAATCCTCGATATGGCGGATAGGGTATCTATCCGGTATTGTCCTCCCGTTCAAGGCGCGGTAGTCCCCACAGGGTCTCCAACCGTCTTTCTTGGAGGCCAGGTGTAGCGCGGCAGCCCAGGGTGAGTTCGACCTGCGAGCTGTGCCATCCTTTACCATTTCTTCGAACTGCTGCTTGGCTGTTTTTAACTTGTCAGGAGCGAGCCGGCGCGGTCTGCAGAATACAGGTGGCCCCGGTGTAGTGCGTATGTAGTGTACTGTAGAATGCTTTACATCACGGCGCAGGCCTGATGGCTTGGTTAAGGTTGAGAACTGGGCAAGTAATTTGTGATACTCACTGTCTCCTGATATCGCCTTTATACTGGATAGCTGTGATTTTCTGACCGTACCTGTCGTGGATAGCGTGGTTATGCTGTCTAGTAAGCGTCCGTTTCTGCAGTCAACATACTTGTTGCCAGCCTTGGAGCCATAATTTGAGATGAAATCTGCGCCAATGATCGGTTTATCTACCATGAAATTCCAAACGAAGTCTCGTCTAAATCCTAAAATCCAGGTGAATCGTTTTCGTTCCATACGTTTTTATTATTGAGCCGTTGGCTGCTGTGAGGCTATAGCTGGTCGGTTTGCTTGGCTGCAGTGAATATTTACGATGCAAAACACAAAGGTCAGAACCGGTATCTATCAAAAATTGTATCTTAGTTTTCCTATCTGTAATGAATAGGCGGCTGTTCGCATGACGGTAATTTGCCACTCTTATTGACCGTCGCGTTAGTTTTCCTTCTTATAATTGCATGGTGGTGTGCACTTAGTTGCCTTCTCACGGAAATTACTATGATACCAGCACATACCTGGTGTTTGACTTCGACCTTGGCTCCGACCCCTGCTCCTTGACCTTGAATATCTGTTGCGACGAAATGGCTGACGCCCTCGGTGTTCCCGAAATGACAACTTGGCTATCTGTTCGGTAAGTTCAGTTTGAATGCGTGTGGTTGTCACATTCCCTAGGGGGCTCGCAGCTTGGCTGCGGGGAGTTTGTGTGATGTGATCGACAATTGCGTCGGATCCAACGGTGTAGAGGAGTGGTTTTCTCTACTCTCCTTTGCATATTCGTCCCTTCAGACTCCAGATCGGGCTGGCTCGGGCAATTATACTCAGAAGGTGAAGTCGAATATCGGTCTTGGTGTCGGCCCAGCGGGTGGGGCTGTGGTGCCCCTAGGGTCTCGCTCGGTCATTAGGACTATTGAGTCAAAGGTGCACGAGGGGGATTTGAGGGGTGCAGTTCGGCTGCTGGTGTCTGAGGACTCTTTGGCTCAGTCGGGCCCCGAAACACTGGCTTCTCTGCAGTCCAAACATCCTCCACCCTCACGTCTGCTCTCCTTTCCTTCTGCTCCGGATCTAACTTTTTCGCCCTTAGTAGTCAATGTGGAGGATGTGTCTTGGGCCCTCGGAGCATTTAACAGTGGTTCAGCGGGGGGTTTGGATGGAATTCGTCCGAGTCATTTGAGGGAGCTCACGTCCGTCTCTGCCGGTGATAATGGACGGCGCTTGTTGGCGTGCTTGACGAGGCTTACTAATTTCCTTCTTAGCGGCCAACTGAACAAGGACGTATGCCCCTTCTTATATGGGGCATCGCTCTGTGCCCTTGCTAAGAAAGATGGCGGTGTGAGACCGATAGCTGTTGGTAGCACTTTCCGTCGTTTAGCAGCGAAGCTTGCCTGTCGCGCCGTTAGAGATGAGATGTCTGGCTTCTTGCAGCCTCAACAGCTGGGTTTTGGGACGCGTCTGGGCTGCGAGGCGGCGATCCACGCCACTCGTGCTTTCGCTATGGACGTCGCCAACAGGGACTGCGTTTCAGTTAAGATAGACATACGCAACGCCTTTAATACCCTGGAGAGGGACGTTTTATTAAACGAAGTCAAGATGAGGATCCCCTCCCTCTACCCTTTCTTACATCAGGTTTACGATAGCCCGTCAAACCTGTTTTTTGACGGAGAGCTTATTCTCTCCCAGGTTGGGGTGCAGCAGGGGGACCCTCTAGGTCCGCTCGTTTTCAGTCTCTCCATTCACGGGGCTATTCGGGAGCTGAAGTCGCCATTGAACCTGTGGTACTTGGACGATGGTACCATAGGGGGCAAACCTGAGGTCATTGAGCAGGATCTTCTTTTTTTGGTGCCGCGTTTTGGAGAGCTGGGGTTGGTTGCTAATATGGCTAAGTGCGAGTTTTTCCCCTGTGGCCCCGGGTTGGATTCAGCTTTTGCGCGTATCGATGCCATACTTCCTGGCATCAGGAAACTGACTTCGGACTCTTTCAGCCTTCTAGGGTCGCCCATATTTCCGGAGGCGGTCCCGGAGGCAATTGCGGTACGCCGGCAGATGCTGAATTTTGCCCGTGAGCGGCTAAGTAACCTTTCTGCCCATGTCGCGCTAATACTTTTGCGCATGTGCTTTGCTGTCCCAAAGGTTACCTACCTTTTGCGGACAGCTCGGACATGGATGTTTCCGGTGGAGGTCTCGCGCTTTGACGACACCCTTAAGCTCACGGTCGAGAGCATCCTGAACGTCTCCCTCAGTGACAGTCGGTGGAGCCAGGCGGCCTTGCCAATTCGTCATGGGGGCTTGGGCGTGCGTCGGGCGCTGGATGTGGGCCTTCCAGCTTTCCTGTCATCGGTGCATGGGGTTGCGAAATTGGTTACTAAGATTTTACATTTTGATGGTAACCATTTGAGCATTCCTTTTGCGGAAGATGCGTTGGCAGCTTGGGAGGCTCTTGGCCTGGGTGCGGGCGCGCCTGAGGACCCGCGTGTGCAGCGGTCTTGGGAAGACATCGGTGCGAAGTTTGCTCTCGACCGCCTTATGGGTGAGGCTTCCGGGCCAGACTTGGCGAGACTCAGGGCGGTATCGCAACCTGAATCGGGGGCGTGGTTGCATGCGGTGCCTTCACCTCACATGGGCACCCTTCTTGACACTGACTCGCTGCGTATAGCTGTGGGTCTCCGTTTGGGCTGCAAGGTGTGTGAACCACACAGATGCATCTGCGGTTCCATGGTGGAGGCCAATGGGCACCACGCTTTGAGTTGCCGTCGGTGCTCGAGGAGGTTTCCTCGCCACCATGCCCTTAATGATATCGTCAGGAGGGCTCTCGTATCTGCCAACGTCCCGTGCGTACTGGAGCCGCCTGGTCTCAGCCGTGCCAACGGCAAGAGGCCGGATGGCTTGACTTTGGTGCCCTGGCAGAAAGGCAAGTGCCTTTTATGGGACGCGACGTGCGTTAGCACTTTCGCCGCAAGCTACCTGAGTCGCACGTCGCGGTCACCTGGAGCAGCCGCGGAGCTGGCTGCCGTTAGGAAGTGGGACACGTACTCGGCACTGGTGGCCGATTATCTTTTTGTGCCTGTCGCCGTTGAGACCACGGGGGTTTGGGGTGCCGAGGCTAAGACCTTCGTTGCGGAGGTTGGCCGTCGACTGAGGGAGAGAAATTGTGACCCCCGTTCCGTGTCGTTTCTGGTGCAGAAGCTAGCCATAGCAATTCAACGTGGCAACGCTGCTAGCATTATGGGCTCCTTTGCGCCGGGATCGACAAGGGGCGGGCTATTTGACTGAGTTTGTATTTCATTGTTTTGACGAAGCATGTTGCTGATTTATGTCTGTATTTTTTTTTTGTTGTTACTTTATATTTGACGACGCCTGTGCTGACCTAATTAAATCATCAATTTTTTTTAACAAACCATCGTAGTCGTTTGTGGAGGTGGATGCGACTTGCTGTTGAGGCGGCGAGAGCAGTGTAACTTCACATATCTTGTCCGCCAGCTCGGCCACGTCATCTAGGTTGGTGGATGATTGGGAAATTATGATAGCCTGCACGTGTGAAGGTAGTCGACTCGCCCACATGCTGTACAAAAACTCGTCCGTCACGCCTCCATTTGCTAAAGTTTTGAGGTGACGCAGGAACTGCGACGGTTTCCTGTCGCCTAATTCATCATGCGAGAGTAGCTGCCTAATCTGATGTTCACGGGAAACAGACAGCCTCCGTGTTAACTCGTGCTTAAGCTTTGCGTACTTGTCAGTCTTCGTGGGAATTCTAATTAAATCTTTTATCTCTCTAACGTACCTTGGATCAAGCGTGGCAATGATATGATTGAATTTGGTAGTATCCTCCTTGACCCCGGACTTACATTTTTACGAGTCCCTAACATCACCGCACCTTAAGTGCTTGATTGTAATGGCTGGCTGGAACGCAAAATATTTTAAGTGAATAAGTGTATGTGCTTAACACAGTTTCACTCTCTTGTCCTTATCTCTTTAATTTGATTAATCGGAAATTGATACTATCTTGAAGCAGTGACTCTGACCAGTAGTTAACCGAAATAATTAAATAAGAGATAATAAACATCTATCGAACGTTATTTTTGTAGGTTTACTTACCTACCTATATAGAAAAAAAATTTTTTACGTGGCAGGGATAGTATAGAACAGAAGTATCAAAATAACTGAAATGCGTTTTATAACGAGATTGTAATTTCCGTAGACATTGTTTATCGTTGAATTTGGTGTTTGACAATTTCAGATCAATATTTGATAAATCTATTTTCTGTAAACAAATTAGTATCTATAAATTATTTGTAATTAGTTTGATGTAATAGCATTGATAACAGTCGTCAACATGGTTTGTTACTAAGGTTAAAGAGATTAGCTAAACTGTGGAGTTTCTTGCGCCGCTTCTTCTCCACGGGCTATACCTTCCGAAGCGGTGGTAGATTCGAGTAAATGTAAAAAATAAATTAAAACAAGAAAGGGATGTAGTGTACTGCAATAAAGAGTAGTTAATGTGGAAAGCGCAGGTAGCGCCATCTATCGGCACGCGCAGTCTGTGGTGAATATCTATCGTGCATTCGCTCGGTATTCACTCGCCGACCACCGTGCCGTGCGGACTTGCGCTGGCCACATTCACTAGTGAAAACTATATCTGTGTTTGAATCAACCTCAACTAACCCTGAGTGAAAAGGAGCATTTTACATTTATACCTAGTAATTTCTTAGTATACCAACCTATCGTAACTATATTTTACATCGTATACATCAACTACATACTATCATTATTTCATGATGTAAGTAGGTAGGTAGGTACCGAATTTATCTTCACATTCGGTAACAAGTGGATAGTATTATCCACGTTACGTATGTATCCAAAGGTAAACAAGGTTGTACAGATAGGTATAGTAAATTGCGCAATCTTAATCGATCTCGAAACCGTAGCGTTTAACGGGCTTTGGGACTCTCTTGCCTACCGTGGGCGCGAGCAAGGGCTGTTCTGGACTTTTAAGTTCCCTTCCCACATTTCCCCCCATTAACTCTCGCTCGCTCCCTCTAGGCGGCGAGACCGCGCCGACGACGGTGGTGATCGGGCGCGGCGGCGTCCCCGCCACCGGTGCGGGCCGCGGGCCCGCGTCAGTGCCGGCGGCCCCACCGCGCTCGCACGCAGCGCCCGCCATGCCCGGTGCGGCACCACCACACCCGCGCGACTGATTGCAATGGGCGGCGCCCCCCGCTTCATCGTCTGCGTTTACTGGTGGACAGACGTTTGAGTTTTTTAGCCGTCGCTTCATTTGATCAATATGTCGGTGATGCGTAGAACCGTCAATTGATACAACCGTATAATCAGATTTTCCTAGCCTGTCAACTATCACACCGTTAGCCCGCTTATTTCCTGGCCTGAAGACTCGATACGAGACTGGTTCACCGACTCCTAGCTCCCTAGGGGGTTGGGACGAGCGGTTGACCGTTTTCGCTTGCTCACCTTGGCCGTCCGATCTGGTTGGTCATGTCCAGGCGAATGCGTAAGTCTCGCCCCTGCAGAATTCTGGCTGGTGACTCCCCGGTCGTGCTGTGTGGCGTGTTATGGTAATGAAGAAGGAATTTGAGTATTGCCTGATCGACGTAAACTTTTTCGAACTTTGCTTTTTTAATTACATTTTTAATTAGTTTCACTGCTGCTTCCGCCGCCCCATTCGATGCAGGATGATATGGGGCCGAATACGTATGCTGCACACCATTAACACTCAAAAAATCGTTAAAATCTTTGCTCGAGAACGGCGGACCGTTGTCTGAAACGATTTGCTTGGGTATTCCTCACCTAGACCATGACTCATATAACTTTGAAACGACGTTTTCAGCTGTCGTTCGAGACATACGTGATACCTCTATCCACTTAGAGGTATCGCGTATGTCTTAATACGTTTGACCATCTAGAGGTCCGAGAAAATCGAGGTGAACCCTTTCGTAACTTAGAATAAAAGTTAATCATACCTAGAAATGATCTGACTGATATCAGATATGCTACTGGGTCTTGGCATGCTGGTGACAGCCGCGACCTTGCTTGGATCCGGCTTGAGGCCGTCTTTCCTGATGATGAACCCCAAGTAGCATACTTCGTCTGCGAGGAAAGAGCATTTGCTCTTCTTTACCTTTAGCCCTAGGTCCCTTAGTTTGCGCAATACAGCTTCTAGCGAAGCTAGATGTTCCTCACGGTTCTTACTGTATACCAGGATGCAAATCATCGCAAAACGTCTGCGCATTCGGTATGTCTTTAACTATTGATTCACTTATTCTACAAAAGATTCCTGAACTAGATGCTAGGCCATAGACCAGTCTGTTATATGTAAAAAGCCCTCGGTGGGTATTTTTTTTTAATTTATTTATTTATTTGATTCACTTAAAGTTATTACACTCATACAATCATTGTGATACTTAACTACGTCTTAAGCTAAATGCATAACCACTTAAAAGTGAACACAATATGCGTAATTTACAGTCCCAAAAGGAAAAAAAACAGAACGTTTCACCCAATGAAAGAGAAACATTGACCTCAGATGACAAATAACTTAGGTACTGTTTATTATTATATTTTAGAAAATTAAAAAGTAAAATACACGAAATGAGAAAGTGACAAATAACAATTGCAGTGATAACGTGGTGGAGACAATACAATGAGCAACTCCCTTCCGTTATCCTTCTCCTATTTTCCCCTTTCTTCCTTCAAACTATGTTCCTTCTGAACCTAGCGAGAGAGTCAGAGTAGATGTCTGCCGACTTATCGCAATTATTATTATACAGTCTACAAAGACGTGCCACGACAGAAACAAAGCCCAAGACTGTTCTTCGGAATGGCGGTGCAAGTGGTGTTGATACGAGGTATCTCGGGTATCTGGCAGGAACCCTAAGATTAAATCTGCGTAATAACTGAGGACAATCCACAAGGCCTCTTAGAACCTTACATAAAAAGATCAAGTCTAGCATGTCTCTCCTTTTCGCTAATGACATCAATTGGAAATGAGCCAATCTTCGATCGTATGAAACCACTTTCTTAGCAATGCCGACAGAATATGCCAAATGCCAGAGAAACCTCTTTTCCACTCGCTCTAGTCTCAATGAGTGCGTGGAGAAATGTGGCCGCCATACTTGACAGCAATACTCCAGGATACTTCGCACCAGACTGTTATATAGCAGGACTTTTACATTAAAGTTACGAAAAACCTTTACGGTCCTTATAACAAACCCAAGCATTTAGACGCTCTATTCATAATATTCTCTATATGAGGCACAAAAGTAAGTTTAGAGTCCATAATAACACCTAAATCTCTAGTTTTATCTACTTCCTGTAACAAATTCCCATCTACATAATATCTTGATGATATTATGTTTAACTTTCTTGTGAACTTGATATGAAGACACTTTTTTAAGTTTAACGACATGCGATTGATTTTGCACCACTCATGTAATCTATCAAGATCGCTCTGGAGTAGGTTAACATCGTCGTATGAATCTACTATCCTAGAGATTTTTAAATCATCAGCAAACATATACGGAATAGAAAACAGAAAACAGTCTGGCAGATCATTGATAAATAAATTAAAAAGGATCGGGCCCAAATGCGATCCCTGTGGGACGCCCGAGGTTATCCCGATTTGATCGGATCTGTATCCATTGACCACCACGTAGAATGAACGCCCCTTCAAGTACGATGCAAACCAATCAAGCAAAGGCCCAGAGATACCGTAAGCAGCAAGCTTTCTTAACAATATACCATGGGAAACTCGATCGAACGCCTTGCTAAAATCTGTATAAATTACATCTGTTTGCTTGTTTGCGTCTATTGATTCTGCTAAGGCTTCAACGAATGTAACCAAATTTGTGCAAGTGGATCTTCCCTTCGTAAAACCATGCTGATGATCTGACAGATGCTGCTTTACGTGGCTCTGAACAAAAAGACATAAAAGTGCCTCAAAAACTTTGGCCAGTAACGAAAGGATGGAAATTGGTCTGTAGTTGGATACTACTGATTCATCTTCCGCCTTGAATATAGGAACTACTTTAGCCAACTTCCAAGCACTCGGAAACACACCAGATTCCAAAGAACAGTTTAAAATGTAAAAAAGAGGAGTTGCCAAATGTGATGCGCAACGCACTATGAAAACTGGGGGTATGCCGTCGGGGCCTGCACCTTTTGTTGTGTCTAAACTTTCAAGTTTCTTTAAAATAGCTTCGCGACTCACGTGTAGTTTGGTAAACGAATCACTCCCAAGTTCCAGGGAGCTCAACCGTTTGGAAATAAAGTCACAAGTGCCCTTTGGATCAATAACAATATCATCGCCATAGACTAACGAGAAATGGGATGCAAACAAATTACAGATATCAACTCCTTCAGATGTTACTACAGTACCGTTTGTCATAGTTGCCGGATATGCACCAGACTCTCCCCTTTTAGACCTTATGTACGTCCAGAAGAACTTAGGGTTAACCTTAATTTTCGCCTCTATATCCTTTATGTAGTTGTTGTAACATATACTTGCCTGTTTTTTACATCTTTTGCTTAAGATTTTAAACGAAATTTTATCCATTGGGTTTTTATATACTTTGAAACGACGCATGTATTTATTCTTCTCTCGAAGCATTCCAATCAAATTACGGTCAAACCAAGGCGGGTACTTATTGCTTTTAATTTTTAAAGTTGGAATATATCTATTTATCACGGTTTCAATAACATCATAAAATCTGCTCACCATTGTGTCCACACTGTTATCACCATGAAATACATCAACCCAGTTGATTTCCTTCAAATATTCATTAATGGCATCGTAATCAGCCTTCCAAAAATTAGGTCGAGTGTTATCTTTGTTTTGTGGAAGTCCACTGCTAATAACATTTACAACTAGTCGGAACTCAATAGGTGGATGATATGGGTCTACAATACTTAGAACTTCACTAGCTTCAATTACTTGAAACGGAGTTGTATTAGTCAATACTAGATCTAAGACTCTGTTCATAAAGTTAGTTACATGATTATATTGCGTGAGATTACTTAAGTTAGCGAAATCTATCAATCTCTGAGCAGCATCGGGGTAGTTGTAATCCCCTGAAGAGTTATTTACTAATTCCCAGTCAATGCAGCTTAGATTGAAATCACCAATTGAAGATCGCAATGTTCGAACACAGTGCTGCAATTTCTAATAAAATGCTCCAAGATATGTTTCGTCAGTGGTGAGCGGAAGTAAACTGAGCATAATACAATTTGACTTGAAATATCTGCTGATGATCCTTCTACAATTACCCAGACATCTTCACATGTACTTTCCCAAGAACTCATTCTCTTCGATTTAAATTTTTTAGACACCGCTATCAACGTGCCACCCCCGTCGCATTCATTATCAAACCCTGACATTTCTCTGTCCCTTCTATAAACAACGAACCTATCATCAAAAAGTTCAGAACTTTTTACACTACTATTTAGATTTGTTTCCGTTAACACAACAATTTCATAATTACAGCAGCATAAATTACGATAAAAATTATTTGCTTTAGTCCTTAATCCTCTAACATTTTGGTATTAATATAAAGATCGAATTTTATATAATTTAATTTAAAAACATGCTCAATTTCTAAAACTTCAGAATTAAATCATTTTATCCAAACAGCTCAAGTCCTTAATATAGATGTAACCGGTATCTTCACTTTTCCGCACAAAAATGCGACCATTGCGAATCCAAACAAATTTATATTCCCTCTCCTTTGCTTTAATTCTCGTTGCGCCATGTAAAGCTTTGTTTGCCGGAGATAGATGTTCCGTAATAAAGATGGGCGATGCTTCACGGAATCCAAGATGAGTGCCATTCAGTTTATTGTGGGGTTCCTTATTAGCTTTATTATAATTGATAGCTGCTGCCATAAAAATGTCGCGTGTTCTTGGAGCATTGAACTGGACAACTATTGAACGTGGTCTCGCGCTGACACGATTTACTTTGGCTGTACGGGTGCAATGCATAATCTGGTCTTCAGAAATGGGACAGCCAATGGTCTTTCCAAGCTGTGCGACAATCTCTAACAAGTTTTCGTCCCTTTTCTCAGGAGCACATTGAATCTCAATATTGTTGGAGCGTCCCTGTTGTTCTAGCTGATTGATACGCGAGTTTAAGTCGCTGATGTTAGCTCTCATCATGTTGTTCTGGTCCTGCAAATCCTTTATTATTTCTTTGGCCTCACTTTGTTCCTTAATAAAATCCTCATACTGACAATTTATGAAGTTCATAGAGCTCTTAACATCGTTGATTTCGTCTCTTATGACTCTCAGTTCGTTGTTGAGGACCACGGTAATATTGCTTGTAAACGCAGACAGCATAGCCTGTATCTCGTTCTTAACAACTTCCTGTACAATCTCTCGCACACCTTCATTAGTCACCGGTGGTGGTCCCTTCGAAAAACTTTTCTTCAGCATATTATTGATCATTGATCATTGATCCTGCGCCTTGTTTTGGGTGATGTAAGTTTCTGGTAGACTTTTTGGGGGAGAACCAGCTGGTTGTTTCTTAGGCGGCCGCATAGTGACATTTCGTAGTGGCGTTCCGTCACTATTTCCGCCCTTTGGGAGGCACGGCAGGCATAACCACACAGCTTTTTTGTTAATCGGTTCTTTAATCAATAAACAGGATTGGTGGAATGCTCGCATACATTTTTTACATTTTATATACTCTTCACCCTCTCTCTCTTGTTCACAGCAGGCCCATATCAACGAATCCGACGACATTCCAAGGATGAAGTTTCCTCTTTTCCTTTTAAAGTCGGCTAAATACTCAATAACACCTCCAAGATGAAAAGAGACGAATACAAAAAAATAAAAAAAAAAATAATAATATATAGCTCCCCTAGCCCGGTTTCGAACCCGCACCTTTCCAGTGACTATTAAAATGTCTAGCCTCCTCAACGGCTCGACCACGAAGTCATTCACAGTAAGCGGCGAAATAGGGCAACCAATGCTACGATACGGTATAACTGACTGAGAGGATGACTCATCCGAGTTCCCTGCACCTACAATCCTTTGTCTGTTGCACTCGATTTCACTTTTAACATTTGACGATTTTGTCTATTTTATCAAAAATCCCAGACTGTTGAAAGTTATTAGTATGCTAATTTAATTGTGTCTACGATAAACTTTAGAACAGTGTAACTCTTAATCAGAACTGATCACTATTTTCACACAAAAACATTTTTTTCACTTAGAACGTTAATCTTTCGTGACTGTTTGTAGCAAGCGCGCGCGCAACATATGAGGGTATTGATTACTGTCAACTTTTTAGAGTCTTCTGATAGGCGAATCTGATTATACGCTTGCGATAAATCAATTTTTGTAAACAGTTCCCCTCCCGATAAGTTTGCAAATAACTCCTCAACTCTTGGGAGTGGGTGCCTGTCTACCATTAATACTGGATTAAGAGTTACTTTGAAGTCGGCACAAACCCTCAAACCTCAATCCTTCTTAATGACCGGGACTAGGGGCGTCGCCCAGTCCGAGCAGTCGACGGGTTCGATGATGCCACACCGCAGCATGGCGTCCAGCTCGGCGTCGACGCGGTCCCGCAGTGCGAAGGGTAGCGGCCGCGCGCGCCGGAACACCGGCGTCGCGCCCTCCCGCAAGCGCAGCGTCACCCACCGGTGTAGCATCCCAGAGTCCCGTCAAATACGTCTTTATATCTGTCGAGGATTACGTTTACATTGTTATTGCTAGGATTCACGCTATGAACGTTAGAATTCCTGACAGTGCTAGGCCTAAGAATGGGTATCTTAATGGCTAGTTCCGCTAACCATTGTCTGCCCAGTAAGTTTCCCCTTTTGCGATAACATATAAATCGAGCCGTTTGCACAGTGAGTCGTACCTGACTAACGGGGTAATGACTCCTAAAGGTTTTATTTTTGTGCCATCATAGAATTTAAAAATTGTGCTCGTGTTCTGAAGTGTCTCACTGCTAAAATACATATCAAATGTTTTTTTTGCTAATGAATGAACTAGCGGCACCCGTGTCCACCTCCATTATTAACTGTCTGTCGTTAACATAAACGGGTAGACTCACCGGCTTGTAGTGTCCTAGCGCCATTCTATAGAACGCTTCCTCGTCTTCCGACTCGCACTCATTACCGTCGTTTTCGCCGTCCGCAATAAAGTTATTTTGCTGGCGACCATTTCCACGGCCTTTGGACGCCGTTTGGTTTCCGTGCGACCACCTGGGACACACACGCCGCAGGTGCCCCGTCGCCTGGCACAGACTGCAAAAGTAGTTTCTAAATTTACAGTTTTGCACATCGTGATTGTTCGCTCCGCACGCACTGCACAATTTATTCGCACGAACTTTGTTTCCGGCGGCCGCACGCGCATTAGAACCTGTTTCCCTGCGCTGCTGTGGTTAAGGGCGGCTCCCGCTCGCGCGCCCTCCGCCAGTCGCCATGCGATGCACCTCCCCCGCGGATTCCCGGCTCACCTTAGTTCCTTCCGAATGCTTTTCACGCTCCGTGATAGCTGATGCGTCACGCTCCGCTGCTTCCAAGGAACAGGCTAATGTAGTAGCTTTCGTAAACGTCAGGTTTTCTTCTGCAAATTCCGCTGGCGAATGATATCCCCACTCACTCCGCACACAAATTGATCTCTGAGATTATCTATAAGGTTTCCTTGAACTCACAGGAACGCGCTAACCTTTTTAATTCCGCTACATACTGTGATATGTTTTCGCTGGGACTTTGTCTTGGATGGTTTCGGACTTATGTGTTTTTCTATCAAAGCCACCAACTCCTTATATGTATGCTCAGACGGCTTTTTCGGGCTCGCCAGGTTAACCATCAGCTCATAGCAATGATCTCCAACCACCGAAATTAACGTCGCTAACCTCTTGTCGTCGCTTACGTTGTTCGCTTCGAAATACATTTCGAGACGTTCGCAGTACGAGTCCCACTTGCCGCCTTCAACTTCAAACTCGCGGATTTTACCGATCGACATTCTGCACGCAGTTTCTGCTAATTATTGTACCACACAATAATTTAATTCTATTTATTTCGTCGCCAGTTGTTATGTACGGAGTAAATGAGTTGTTAGCGTTGTTAGCTACTGATTTAATAATAATTTTGGAGGTAATACCATTCCCGAATATATTCCCATTTCGTATTTATTTTTGAAATAAAATAGGGCACCCTAAAAAGGGGCAGAGCGACCATCGCTAACATCCTCCCCCCTAGTGTCAGTACGACACTCATTACCTCGTGAGAGTAGGGCTACGCGTACAGCGGGTCGCTTCATCACTCCTGTTTTAGTTTTAACATCTACTATCCTAACTCGCCCGTCTGCCCCTGGGTACGTGGTTGTTATAATCCCTTTGGGCCATACATTTCGCGGTGAGGATGGATCTACGATAACTACTAAATCTCCCTGTTTCAACTGCACGCCCTCAGAGTTCCACTTTTGACGTGGTAATAGCGTGGGCAAAACCTCCTTCATCCATCGACTCCAAAACAGATCAGTGAGACGTTGCGCAATGCGCCACTGCCGCCGCGAGTAGATCTCACCGTCATCAAAGACGCCAGGTACGGGTAAATTAGAAGATGAACCTAACAAAAAATGGTTCGGAGTCAAAGTCTCATCACACCGAGGATCTACCGAGACATGTGTCAACGGTCTGCTGTTGACTATATTCTCGACTTCTGCTAGAAGAGTGATGAGCGTCTCCTGCTGCGGAGCTCTCTCATTAAGAACTACTTTCAGTGCTGTTTTAACACTCCGGATCATCCTTTCCCATGCTCCTCCCATGTGTGGGCTAACAGGACTAATAAAATTCCAATCAACGCCTCTGTTAAAGGCCTCAGTTTGAATTGTCTGCTTATCCAGCTCCTCCAAAGAACGCTTCAGTTCAGCATCGGCACCACGAAGGTTCGTTCCGTTGTCGGAATAAATAATTCTTGGCCATCCTCTGCGGGCTGCCATCCGCCTCAACGCCATAATTAAGGAGTCTGCTGTCAGCGACGATACGAGCTCAATATGCACTGCGCGTACAGTCAGACACGTGAACAAGACACCATATCTCTTAGCTCTGCGACGACCAACCGTTATTTCCAGGGGTCCAAACAGATCGATTCCACAGCTGGTAAAAGCTCTTTTATGATGCTGAAGTCGTGCACCAGGTAAGTCGCCCATACGAGGTGGCTGTGGTTGCGCCTTTCGAATACGACAAAAGCAGCATGCAGAAGCGACACTTCGCACAGTCGGTCTCAGTTTCAGCACCCAATACGTCTGACGAAGCTCGTTGACCACCATTTCGTTGTGACCATGAGCAGCCATGATGTGATAATCTTTCACTATCAGTCGAGCAACAGGGTGATGTCCATCTAGGATAACTGGTTGTTTAACATCGGTGCTGACTCCTTGTACTGCGTTTATCCTCCCTCCAACGCGCAGCAAACCATGTTCATCAATGAAAGGAGTCAACTGCAGCAGTCGGCTGCTCTTGTCCAAACAATTACCATTTATTAATTTATTAATATCATCCCCAAAAGAGTCCATCTGCGCCCGTCGTAATATTAAATTCTTCGCCTTACTAAACAATTCATAATTAACCTGATAAGGCGTTTTTCTACACTCGTATATGAACACTAGAACCAGGACCATGGAACGAAGCAAGCGGAGCAATGAAGAAAAGCGACTAGGATCCGGTACAGGTAAGTCATTTTCAGATAAACAAATAATATTTATTTTTTTCAGGTTTGTTTCATCTACTTTTTTTTCTATTTCAGGGTTATGCGGCCAGTACTGTTCAGTATTGTACAGAAAGGAAGGACCACAAAGCCAATCACAGTCACTTGTTAGAATATAACTTGTTTTCTTTGTAGCTACATCAGCGATGTTCATATCTGTAGGTATGTAGTACCATTCATTCACATTACTCAAACTATCTATTTCACTTAATCGGTGCGAAATAAACGTTTTGTACTGTTTATGTTTGTTTTTAATCCAGTACAGTACCGTAGTAGAATCTGTCCAATAAAATGTTTTAGTAGGTAAGATTCTGTGTTCTTTTTTAATAGTTTCCGCTAACCGGCACGCAACTAATGCGCCCTGCAACTCTAATCTAGGTATTGATACCGGTTTTAACGGAGACACTCGATTTTTACTCGCTATGAAAGAAACACAGACATTACCATCCTTGCATTGTTTACGCCAGTACGCTACAGCTGCGTAGGCGCTCGGAGATGCATCGCAGAAAACATGCAGTTCTAGCGACGTCTCGTTCTCACTCGTTGCATTTGTAGACTTCGCATTCACTGATAAGCCTGATAACGGATCTATCTGACGAAAGTACCACCTAGGAATGCGTAATTCACAAACTGATCGTAATTGTGTGAACCACTCACAGAACAATAGGTATAAATCATTAGGTATTTCTTGATCCCATTCTATATCAGTTTTCCATGCTATTTGCATTAAAATTTTAGCTTTTACAGTTAGCGGCGCGAGGAAACCGTGTATATCATAAATAGACATAATTAAACGTAACATTTCCCGTTTTGTAGGCTTGCGGCGTAAATCAGAAACATCTTTAGGTATACGTTTGAAAGATAAGTCAAATGCAAACATATCGCTAGCTGGGTACCACAATAGTCCTAACGTTCGTTCCACCAAACAGTCCATATTAAATCTGACTGCTTTCTCGCTTAACATTTCCCTAGGTAAATTTTCTAGTACATAAGGGCTGTTACTCATCCAGTTATGCATTTCGAATCCTCCCTGCTGGTGAATGTAGGCGACATCCTTCATCATCATCACGGTTAGATCATCATCAGGTAAACTGTCAATATAATCGTCCATGTACTGATTTCGACGAATAGCATTCACAGCCTCAGGTAAAGTATCTAGAAAACGTTCAGTATTTTTTTGTTGATTGATGTACTGCGCAATAAATGGAGAACAATTAGCACCAAAAATTAATGATGTCATCACATACTTTTTCACAGGCTCGTTCTTTTCTCTCCACAGGAACCGCAAGGCTTGTCGGTCTTCTTCACGTATTTTTATTCTTAAAAACATGTCCTTGATATCACCCATGATACCTACAGGTTGTTCACGAAATCTCAACATTATACCGAACAATGACTGTAGCAAATCAGGTCCCTGTAATAAAAAATCATTAAGAGAAAAACCGTTAGATTTTGCGGCCGCGTCATAAACTAAACGCAACTTTTTTTTATTAGGGTTATCTACTCCAAAATGAGGTAGGTACCAGGTACGATTACTAGTACATATATCTTTATTTTCCTCTATCTCCATAGCATAGTCATTATTTAATAAATGATGTATCCTTTCAGCATACCGTGACGCATACTCCACGTCAGAAGACATTCTTCGTTCAACAGAACGTAGCCTGCTGTAGGCATTCGGATAAGACTCCGGCATGGTGACGTCATCACTCTTCCAGGGCAAACCTATAGTCCACTGCCCGTCGGTTAATACGGCAGTATTATTCAAAATAGCAACAGCACGTAGGTCATCAGGATTGCTACGTGGTTTCGAAATAATACCTATAGAATCTAACGCGAAAGATTGACGAACTAACTCATTTAATTGCATATCAAAACAACCGTTACTAAGTGACGTCTTATCGGAGTCGATGGATGGAGAGGTTTTGAGATAAGAAAAATCGTTACACTGCTTATTAGCAAATTGATTCATAGATGCATGCGAAATAAGGTTCAAGTTAGGATCGTACGTATAACCGGCTTGTTTATCTAATAACTTGACAGGAGTGATAAGGCGACCAGCTGTCGTGACGTCATCACTTATCGTACAGACCGTGCCGTGAACGCACCATCCTAATGAGGTTTTTGTTAAGTAAGGGTCACTCTGCTTACCTTTGATACACTTGATTGGAGCGATTAAATCGTAGTTGTCCTGGCCGATTAACAACTCAGGTTGAACATCATATATATAACTGTTATCACTAGAACTTAACTGTCCACTACCGTTAAAGTCCTCGGGTTTTATTAATTTTTGCTTCGGTAAATTTAACTCGCGCATTTTACGGGCATTTACGTTAAAACACTTTCCGTCGCCGTTACGAATATTAAATTTAACAGTTTCTGTTTGACATACGAGTTCAGCGGAGTCCCACGCGCTCCGGGCGCGCATAGTAACACTTTCACCGTGCAGTCCTGCCTTATCAGCGAGACTGGCAGAGATCAACGAGACCGTGGCTCCGTCATCGAGTAACGCGTACGCACTAACACTACCGCGAGGTCCATTGATCGTAACCGGCACCACTTTTAGTAAAACTTTAGGTATACTGCGCCTTCGCGATAACACAGCGTGGGCCACCGTATCCTCAGGCGTGGGAGGCTCGTCCTCCTGGCCACCAGATCCTTGATCTGTCTTTGGCTTCGGCTTCAACCAGTGAAGTAGCGGGTGATGCGGCTGTCCACATCCGTCAATATCACAGTTAGGGGCTGCACATAAAGTTTGCTGGTCATGTCGCGAGCCTAGGCATTTATAACACAGTTTGTTTATGCGTACAAATCGCCATCGGTCTTTACGCATCGCTCGTTTAAAGCGTGCGCATTTACTTAAAATGTGTTTAATATTTCCACGACAAAACATGCATTTGGGCTTCGGTTTGTCGTTTTCACCGTTATTGAACAGCACAGAATGTACTCGGCGGTCATCCGGTTTTCGACGAAAATCCACTTGACTCTGAATGTGGCTAACTCCTGCTGCAGCAGTTTTGATCGCTTCCTTGTGTAGAAAATCTGCGATTAATTCCAACTTAGCTTTCTCACTATCTCGGCATTCATAAGCGTGATCAGCCCACTTTGATACGAGCGCGGTAGGTAACTTTGACACCACTAGATTTACCAACTCTGGGCTACGAAGATAGTCATTTTGCTTGATGGAGATTGCAGCTGCAACGTAGTTCTTGATTTTTATTGAAAAGTTCACTATTTCGTTATGATACGCGTGTGGCAGTGGATGCAATTTTTTCAGTTGAGCTACGATTTTACACATGATGGTTTCAGGTCTCCCGAATCGTAGTTCTAGGGTTTCCATGATATCATTAGGGCTCGTACCGCCAATAAGTAGTGAAGAAACAGCTTCTTTAGCTTCACCGCGTAGACATTTTCTTAAACGCCACACGTTTTCAGTTTCACTGTAACGGCACAACTTTGTAGATTCGTTAAACGCTTCTCTAAACTGCAACCACTCCACTGGATCACCAAAATACAGGGGTAAGTCTTTAGATGTAGCTAGTCTGGTCAGCAACTCTTCGTTTTGCATTTTCGAGGTTGAAGCAGTGATAGTCATGGCGTCACGTAAAGCGTCGGCTAACTGTCTTACGACGCGATCGTCCTGACGTTCCGTACGAGGTTCACGCTTGTCGTCGTGGAAAATTCCACGTTCAACGATAGAAATTTCCGGAGCTTCGACATGATTACTATTTTCCAGCCATTCCTCCACCTTTTTTTCGCTGTTGTAAGACTTTCCAGAACTAATACTTTCCAGCTCAGCTATTTCCTTCTCCAATTTCTTTTCGATCAGCTCCGTTTCCACCCTGGCCTTAATTTCAGCAGCTTCTAGTTGTACTTTAGCTTTCGCTTGAGCGGCTTCGAATTCTAGCTGCTTTTTACGTACTGCTGTTGATGAGGATGAGGAAACTGAAGATTTCGATTTTGCTGAACCAAATTTCGAGTCACTGGCAGAAGGTTTGTCCATGGTGAGTTTTTCCAAATACTTTAACTCTTTCTTAACATTCTTCAGTTCACCGTCTTGCTTCGGCATTCTAGGAATTATCTGCATATCTTGTTCGGCGGTTTGTTCACTGCATAAAGTGCCACGTTTTCTTAACACGCGCGGCGGTGTGACAAACATTTAACCGTTCCTGATTACAGGTTTTGCTCCCGCGACTATTTTTAAGAGATTCGGTACGAAGGACCAGCTTTGTAGGCTATGGAGGTCGCTGGTATGGGAGAAATGAGAATACAGATTATTATTTTATAGAATGGGGTTGACAGGTGAGCGTGCGTGCTCCCGTTCTGACGGTGGTTTTCGGACTGCCTGGAGGGGCGCGTGGCGGCGGTGCCGGCTCCGGCGCATCATAGATGCATAGGTAGGTAAGTACTTACGTTTAGGTAATGCACGCGCGATCACCTGCCAATCCCATTTCGTATTTATTTTTGAAATAAAATAGGGCACCCTAAAAAGGGGCAGAGCGACCATCGCTAACACCGAGTTACCCACATACATCACACATCAAATGTACGGGCTACATTTATTGTAAGTAGATGGCGAGCAGCATTTAATTGCGAGTCATTGTCAATCGATCTATCTAACACAGATGATTAAGACTGGGCCTTGGCTGCAATTGTGCTCCTGGCATAGAGCCCTAAATGAGAGCGACAGTAATGTGTGTTTTTAACAGGAGCTGCGCATATAATTGCGACGCTGTCAAAGAACAGCATTAAATTGGGCCAAAGAGCATTCAATTGTGACTGCGCATTAAATTGAAACTGCTGATTTCTCAAAACTAGTCTAGTCGACTAGCTAAAGGTAACTACTGAACATAGCGCTGTCAACGCGATCGACCAAGTGTAATAATTAGGGTCTTTATCGGCCATAATTTTTAATTAGTAGGTAAACTAAACAATGAATTAGGCAGTAAATAGGTACTATGTGCACTCAAACCCAAGTATATCCGGGCTGTTAATGCACGTGGTCCTCTCGCAGCTATCAGCTGTTGCGCTTTTGCTAACGAGATGTTGTTGACAGCCAGGCCACAGCGCAGCGGTCAAGGTCAATCGAGCGTGAGCGCAAGCGATCAGGCACGTCACCTGGAATACGTCGGCAAAGCTACGTGAGGAAAGCGAAGCGTTTTGTGCGTTTTTTTATGCGTTTGGATGGACGTAAATGTATAATGAATGAATTATGCAAATCAGCTCAGCACGAAATGTGGAAGAAACTGATTTCAATGCGTTTTTAGGCTGTCTAATGACTTTATTGCGATTTATTTATTCTTTGCAATATTTCTGACCACTCCGTAAGGGATTATGGTCTATCCTGTATAATATTACACAAATTATACATTAAATAATAATACGTAAGTAATAACCAAATACCTAAGCAAGTTTGCTTAGATGCGTGTTGTGTAGGTGTTTATAAACCGCTGACGACGCAGGATAACGGTAAAGTGAAGACGAAATATACTAATCTTTATGCTATTTAGTGATGTTAAATGCGATTCGCTTATCGCTTTATGATTTTGTAAAAGCAGCAGGATTAAGCTATTGCATATGGATTTAGCTTTTTTAGCATAGAGATGATGCAATTTAAAGTTGGATCAACAAAATTTTGGAGGTAGGTATCGACGTGTAACGTATTATTTGGAAACGCTAGATACGTAATATAAATCAAGAAGCACTACACACACACACAAATTAAAGACATTTACACACAAATTAAAGAGGAGTTTCGGAATACAGGATAGATAGCAAGGAGTGAGCTACTTAGCTTATGGCTTCCATGCAGTGATGATGCAATCCTTTGCATTCCATGCGAGTTCCTTTGTCTTGTGCGCCAAAAGCCGGATCCTTCTTGATAATTATGCAGGTCGTATGTGATGAAACGGTCGCCAGATGTTAGGGCGGTAAATAATGAACGCCCGTTTTATATGATAAATAGATTCTTTTTAATCAGAAAAATCTAAAATTAATGCGTCGTCGTCGGGAGCCGAGTTAAGTCTGAAGTTCGACGTCATTCCGGCCGTGCTCCGAGGAGTGTCCCTCCCCCCGCGCAGCTCCCCTCGCCGTCGCTGAGTTCAGGGTGGTTCGCGCGCGAACAACTAGTGAAAACTATATCTGTGTTTTAATCAACCTCAACTAACCCTGAGTGAAAAGGTGCATTTTACAGTTGCAACAACAGATAAACAGGGTTAGCGCTATATGAGTTCTCTCGGAACTATTAGAGATAGAAATAATTAAGTAGCGAGTGTAAAAATTGTTTAGTCTGTTATTGTAATACAGAAGTCTGTGGGTACTGTAGTGTACAGCAATAAAGAGTAGTTAATGTGGAAAGCGCCGGTAGCGCCATCTATCGGCACGCGCAGTCTGTGGTGAATATCTATAGTGCATTCGCTCGGTATTCACTCGCCGACCACCGTGCCGTGCGGACGTGCGCTGGCCACATTCACTAGTGAAAACTATATCTGTGTTTTAATCGACCTCAACTAACCCTGAATGAAAAGGAGCATTTTACATGGCGGCGTCGGTTTTATTTGGGGCTAGTTGGACCACACAGCGCCGTCGAAATTCATCATGGTCCTTCGATTCGGATACTGGAAAGTTCGCGTCGCGGTAGTAAGTGATACCGGTATCGGTAGTCGCGTCGCGGCTGCGGTCTTAAATTGATTCCGGCAAACACGATGTGTTGTGTGTGACCGATAGCCAAGTGCATAATTAGTGAACATTGACATAAAACATAGATTGCAGTGAGTGACATCGTTTAGAATTTGACTTGGTAACAGTGAGTAAAGTGAAGTACAGTAGTCGTTAGAATACAGTAGGAAAGTACAGTAACCGTTAAAATACAGTGTCCTGGGACTTAGTCGATTTTTATTTCTTGTGAGTCAAGCAAACAGGAAATAACTTTAAAAAAGTTGTTGGAAGTGAAATAGAGCAGATAGAGAACACAGATTTAAATTAAATTTGTCGCAAAAAATACAACATCATGGCAGCCGATCTTCTAGGGCAGCAAGATGAGTTACTGAAACAACTATCACTCTCAAATTTCAATAAAACACCTAAAGACAGATGGAGTAGGGCTAATGTCCAAGTAAAGTTGAAGTTATTAGATGAGAAATGGACAAAATTTGTTGAGAACCACATGACGCTTATTGATGAGGAGGGCATAGAAGATGATGACTATACTAAGGAAGACTTCTATTCAAAGGGAGAAGAAATGTATACACTAGCAAAGTGTGAAATGTTAGAAAACAAGAGAAATTGGGCGCATTCGAGTATTCTACATCGAACGCAAGCCCATCCACACAAGTTTTGCATCAACCTATGTCTGTTGATATAAAGTTACCTGGAATTAGTCTACCAAGCTTTTCGGGAAATTATTCAGACTGGTTGCCCTTTCACGATATGTTCTACTCTCTTATTCATCAAAACCAATCCCTGAAGTATGTACAATAATTGCATTATCTAAAATCAAGCTTGACTGGTGAAGCCGAAGCTCTTTTGCGTCATATACCGGTGACGGATGTTAACTACAACGATGCATGGGTCGTATTAAATAAGCGTTATAACAATAAAAGGTTTCTTGTTAACTCCATTCTAAAAAGACTGACATCGCAAAGGGTGATATCAACAGTGGGATCCCATGGAATCAAGTTGTTGTTAGATACAACAAATGAATGTTTGAGCACGCTAAAGAACATGGGTATTGCAGCCTTTGAATGGGACACATTATTGGTGCACCTTATAGTTGAAAAATTGGATGCAGAGTCAGTAAAGCTATGGGAACAACATGTAAGCTCAAGTGGTAATAATGGAGACGAAATCCTAACATATACACAACTCTGCTCCTTTCTTGAGTCTCGTTTCCGTACACTAGAAGTTTTGGACTCATCAAAACATACGCCCAGATCCAACGCACGTCAAACTTCATTTCATTCTGTATTCAACACGACCTGTAAATTTTGTAACGGGAGCCACAATATTGATTCCTGTAAGGACTTTGCACAATTAGTTTATGCTGAACGGAAGAATTTTATAGAAAGAAATGGCATCTGCTTCAATTGCTTGATCCCCTTTCACCTTGCTGTCAGATGCAGGAAACGACCATTATGTCACCTATGTGGGAGGAAACACCATTCACTACTGCACCCTGAAGAAGACCCACAAAAGAGGATTCCCGAAGATGGTTACGGAAATAATGATGACCGGGAAGTACTAGAGCAGGAAGATGTTAAGAAATCGAATAACGGTGACAATATTTATATAGCTTCCCATTATACAGACAAGAGACGTACAAATGTATTGTTGGCAACAGCGGTGGTGAAGGTTAATTCAAAGAGGGGAGAGCCCATTTATTTGAGAGCGTTGATTGATCAAGGTTCGCAAGGATCATTTATCACGGAGTCTGCAGTTCAGACTCTTGGGTTGAAGAAATTTCCTTCTAACTGTACTATCAATGGTTTGGGTGAGAGTGGAAGTCTGTCATCAAAGAGTACAGTTTTCTTTAATGCGTATTCGATCTACAACGGAAACTTCTGTACTCCTGTGAATGCTTATGTTTTAACATCGCTCACCCGAATGTTACCAACGCGTGAAGTGGAATATAGTGAGAATTGGTCACATTTACACCAATTGGAATTAGCTGATCCAAACTATCACAAACCAGGAAGGGTGGATCTGCTATTAGGTGCGGACGTATATGGCAACATAATTCGAGAAGGTTTAAAGAAGGGTCCTCATGGATCGCCTACAGCTCAAAATACCAGACTTGGGTGGATTTTATCAGGTCAATTAATACATAACAAGGAAACTTCACAAAACTATACAATCACACTAAGCATGCATGCATCCATTGAGGATGATTTGAAGAGTTTTGTCAGAGGAAGAAACCCAATGTGAACAACATTTCTCTAAAACCCATACTAGGGATAAAGATGGACGCTATGTAGTATGTCTACCATTTAAAGAAATTATTCCGTCATGTCAGTACGGTTCATCTCGAGAAGTGGCAGGAAGGCGTTTATTGCAACTTGAGAGAAAACTTGCTAAGGATGAACAGTTAAAGAAAGAGTACGCCAAGGTTTTGCAGGAATACCTAGAACTAGGTCATATGGAAGAAATCGAAGACGCAAAGGATAGATACAACCCAACGGCAGTGTACCTGCCTCATCACGCCATCGTGAAGAACGACAGATCAACAACCAAAGTAAGAATAGTTTTTGATGCGTCGTGTAAATAGACGAACAACGTATCTCTGAATGATAATCTTATGGTTGGACCCAGACTACAACAAGATTTAAGACAGATAATCATGAGATGGCGACAACATAGGGTTGGTTTGGTTGCGGACGTTGTTAAAATGTACCGCCAGATCAAGGTTTGTGAATCAGATTATCACAGGATATTATAGCGAGACAATCTTCAGACAGAACAAATGCGGCACTTCAGAATTACACGAGTAACTTTCGGAACAGCGAGTGCGCCATATTTAGCGACGAAGGTTCTTCAACAGCTGGCAGTCGATGAGGCTGAACGATACCCTATAGCTTCAAACATCACTCTAAAAGATTTCTACGTGGATGATCTTTTAACTGGGGGGGATAGTTATGAGGACGGAATCGAAATTTATACACAAATGTCTAAACTACTGGTGTCGGGAGGGTTTCAACTGCAAAAATGGAATGGCAATGATCCTAATCTGCTAAAATATATGCATGTCACAGAAAATAGCATTGTTGAAAAGGAACTTAACCTAGATATGACCATTAAAACACTCGGGATAGCTTGGAATAATTTAAAAGATCAATTTCAATACTCTATCAACTTACCTGACCATGAAAATGTTATAACGAAAAGAACCATAGCTAGTGATGTTTCCAAGTTGTTCGATCCAATGGGATGGCTAGCTCCAAAGATTATTATCGGAAAGGTCTTTTTGCAGAAATTGTGGCTTGCTGGAGTAGCTTGGGATCAACAGGTTCCTAGTGAGATTAAAAATGAATAGCTCAAATTCCGAACAGATTTGTCAAACATATCAGAAATAACTATCGAACGATGGATGCATACGACTACTGCTAATAGTGACAAATTAGAAATTTATGGTTTTGCTGATGCGTCGAATATTGCATATGCTGCAGTGGTTTATTCACATGTAACTGATGACGAAGGCAATGTGCATGTTCAATTGACATCCGCTAAAACAAAGGTAGCTCCAGTAAAAACTGTATCAATCCCACGTTTGGAATTGTGCGGAGCAGTATTGCTTACAAGGTTGATCAATGAAGTTGCGAAACAAATTAATGTTGCTAGGACCAATATTTTTGCGTATACAGATTCGAAGGTAGTTTTAGCATGGTTGCAGGAACATCCAAGCAAATGGAAAACTTTTATTGCTAATCGCACATCTGAGATTATCACTACGTTGCCTAGTCGACATTGGAACGTTCCATCTAAGGAAAATCCCGCTGACATAGCGTCAAGAGTCCGTCCACTCTCACCCAAACCATTGATAGTACAGTTAAATCCTACATTTTGAGTTTTGCACGTTTTACTTATTTGACATTCTGCGTGTAGACGAGAACAGGGTACAGCACGTTCGAGGCTTGTTTGGTCGTACTAGTTTATGAATTATTTTGAAATAATATAATTTCACAAATCCATAACAATTCTGATTTTATTAACCCGGCGAGAGTGTGGCAGGGTATGTCATACCCGCCATGTTACTTATACGTGTATATTTTTTGTTTGTTACCTTCAAAGTTGTTGTCATTTTGAGTAGCTGGAGTTAAAAGGGTGCGGGAGGGGATAGTGGTGTAATCGCAGTGACGCGGCAGCCTGCAGTCGAGTTACACGCTTGCTCACAGTATATATTTTAATAGAACACCTCAAATTGCGAAGAGACTAAAAGAATATCCCAACGTATATACGTCAGAGGATCTCTTCCCAGATCAACGAACCACGTTCATCAACACAAAATGTTCCTAGTCGTTATGTTGGATGCTGAGATTGTCCAAATAAAAAAGATCGAAAGACAAAACACGCATGTGCGAGCTGTGGAAAGGCTATCTGTATGGAGCATGCAACTTTTTTTTGCAAAAACTGCACTGATTTGAACTCCAGTTCCTAAGATGTTCCAAAGATTATTTGTTTTATTTTTTTAGTTTATATTGTTACTCATTTCATTTTCTATAATAGTTTCAAGTTAATTTTCATAAAACTTGTTTTAATTTTTTTTTTACGTAATTTTTTTGAGGGTAAAAATTTTCTTTGAAAATTCATAGTCATTTGATTAAAGTTGAATAAAAAATTAAAATTGATAAAAAAACGCAAATTTTTTATTTCCAATACCTTATGTCATACCCTACCACATACTCCATGTTACATTTTTTCACCACACTCTCGCCGGGTTAAATGCTTCAAACCGAGGGAAATCATAGTTATGTAAGGCATACATATACAAGTTATACATCCTAAAAATATGACATTAAAATAAATCTTTATAGCAAACAAGAAAATGAAATGTGCGATATAGTAATACGTCGCAAAGTACCTAAGGGTTCAGATTATACTTATAAATTATATAACGGGGTTCTTCTCTTCTGTCTTATCAATAGTTGTTACATAAACTTGTCTGTCGTATCCTATACTTTATTAATTTGCAATTCAGTTCAGTGACCTTACGTTGACCTTATATCTTTGCACCATTGTTGTTAGGGTCATAAGGATGCAATTGCCCTAGGTGAAACTAATTAGTTTCTTTGGGTATTTGAGCAAAGAATTTGATGTGTTAAGGATCAATTTTAAATCAGACTAAAATTTACAAAATGGCAACTTCTCTTACTTTCATCTGTGTGGTCACATCGGCAAATCTCTAGGACTATTATAAGTAAGACCTATTCAGGCTTAATTGTTAAGTCTGTCCTAGCTTAGAAAGGGTTTGCTCTTCTCGATTCCACCTGGAGGTGTAGAACGGAAGTGAAAGATTGTTTGGACTTGATATTTTGTTAGATATTTTTATAAATTTAGCTTTATTCTGTGAATACGTTTGGTTAACCGAAGAAATTATTAAATACTGACCAGATCTGAGTTGTCTACTGTTCTGGGACTCACAAGTTAACCAGCATCTAACAGGACGAGTGTCAAGGCGACGGATCAACAATACTTGCTTTAGCTCTTAAGTTTGTGTTTAACGGTATATTTAGGCTAAGAATTTTAAAATGGTCTCATCTCATCTCATCACTTAATGCTTCATAGGAGTTCAAATAATAGATGAGTAATTCAATGACCGAGATACGTGTTAACTACTAAATAACATAATATAGTAAAGTTTTGCTCTACTAGAAGTTGATATGAGATAATGTTTTGTTAATAAAAATAAATGTATGTATAGGAGTAATTGATTACAATAGGTTAATTATTATGAACCGAAGCAGAAGGTAATTATTATGCCGATTTATAAAATTTGTTTTAAATATTGATTATGTGACTGAATAGGTATTTCAGACAAAATAACTCCCACTAATTAGGGTAGGCCACCATCAGACCATTTGCTACAATAATCTTCGTGACTACCAAGATGGCGGAATCAAATCTCAGGTTTCTAGTCTAGCATACTGTGGTAGTAGGCTAGACTTCTTTTGTATTTTGGGTTTATGGATGGAATGACTTACCAAATGGTGAAAGAATGACAGGCTTTTCATCCATAAAAATTAAATCCAATGTCAGGAACAACCGAAGCATAGCATACCTAATGGGGTAGATCTCTTTACAGACAAAAGGGGAAATAGACGAATAAGATTTAGTCGAAACTCACCTCACTATGAACGCCCAATTCGGCGGAAGGCCCCGATAGGGGATCTCAGAGAGACCTCGGGAGAAGAAAATGAGACATGCGCATTAGATTGCGAGTAGCCAGCCGGCCGAAGTGCGGTGGTGTATTCAATTAAGGGTGGCCATGCATTTAATTGCGGATTGCATTACATTGCGGATTGCATTACATTGCGGATTGCATTACATTGCGGATTGCATTACATTGCGGATTGCATTACATTGCGCATTGCATTTCATTGCTCATTGCATTACATTGCGGGTTGCATTACATTGGGGGTTGCATCAAATGTACGGGCTACATTTATTGCGAGTAGATGGCGAGCAGCATTTAATTGCGAGTCAGTGTCAATCGATCTATCTAACACAGATGATTAAGACAGGGCCTTGATGCAATTGTGCTCGTGGCATAGAGCCCTAAATGAGAGCGACAGTAATGTTATTGTTTTTATCAGGAGCTGCGCATATAATCGCGACGCTGTCAAAGAACAGCATTAAATTGGGCCAAAGAGCATTCAATTGTGACTGCGCATTAAATTGAAACTGCTGATTTCTCAAAACTAGTCTAGTTGACTAGCTAAAGGTAACTACTGAACATAGCTCTGTCAACGCGATCGACCAAGTGTACCTTATTTTATATTATTGTAATTCAAAGTTATATCAGCATTCATGCAACTGTAAATTATATGGATTATAGGACCATGCAATTATCAAGTTGTTAGCAAAAGCTAACATCATTAACGTCATGCAAATAAAATAGCGCTACAGAAATAACTTTACATCAATTTAGCAGATGTCAGTATTGTCCTACTGAAAGGTATATTCGTAAACTGTGGCACTGTCATTGAACTGTCATTTTACTTTTTACCTTTACAAATTCAAAAAATATTTATAATTTAGTTATATCTACAATAATAACAGCTATTATTTACAATCTAAGTAATATTAGAAATATTCATACATATATTAATACATAAAAAAGCCGAAAATGTTGTAAAATGCGACATGACATTTGAAGGAACGCTTGACATAGGTCCTAGCTCTGCAAGCGCTTCAGCGTGACTAATGGCGGCCTTCCGCGTCGGCAAAATGGCGAGGCGCTCGAAATTGCGTAGATATTTTGGAATTGTTTCAAAGCATATTAAGTAAAGTAAACAAAAAAGGACCTAGGTGCCTAGCTTATGTAATGACCAACATAATAGTATTTTATTTTGCGTAAATACTGTTTCTTCTAGATATAAAATGAGATTAAAAGTATGAAAAAGGGGTAACTTCGAGATGTTTTTCTATCTAGCCAAATTGTTCTAATCGTGTACTGAATAACCTTCCTGTCTGGGAAATGTCCCCAACTGTAATATATATATTTTATTCAAATCAATACTGTTACATTTTGAATGGAATAAATTGAATCAAAAAGCTCATTTTTACGAGTCCCTAACATCACCGCACCTTAAGTGCTTGATTGTAATGGCTGGCTGGAACGCAAAATATTTTAAATGAATAAGTGTATGTGCTGCTTATCACAGCTTCACTCTCTTGTCTTTATCTCCTTAATTTAATGAATCGGAAATGGATACTATCTTGAAGCAGTGACTCTGACCAGTAGTTAACCGAAATAATTAAATAAGAGATAATAACCATCTATCGAACGTTATTTTTGTAGGTTTACTTACCTACCTATCAATAGAAAAAAAAATTTTACATGGAAGGGATAGTATAGAACAGAAGTAGCACAATAACTGAAATGCGTTTTATAACGAGACTGTAATTTCCGTAGACATTGTTTATCGTTGAATTTGGTGTTTGACAATTTCAGATCAATATTTGATAAATCTATTTTCTGTAAACAAATTAGTATCTATAAATTATTTGTAATTTGTTTGATGTAATAGCATTGATAACAGTCAACACGGTTTGTAAATAAGGTTAAAGAGATTAGCTAAACTGTGGAGTTTCTTGCGCCGCTTCTTCTCCATGGGCTATACCTTCCGAAGCGGTGGTAGATTCGAGTAAATGTAAAAAATAAATTAAAACAAGAAAGGGATGTAGTGTACAGTAATAAAGAGTAGTTAATGTGGAAAGAGCCGGTAGCGCCATCTATCGGCACGCGCAGTCTGTGGTGAATATCTATCGTGCATTCGCTCGGTATTCACTCGCCGACCACCGTGCCGTGCGGACGTGCGCTGGCCACATTCACAAGTGAAAACTATATCTGTGTTTTAATCAACCTCAACTAACCCTGAGTGAAAAAGAGCATTTTACAGGTACAATGCAGTTATTATTTTTCTTTGTGAGAGTACAACATTCCAATGCTCCGTTTTCCGTTGTAAATGTTTTCTGTTTCTTCTGATCTGCTTTCCATGTCTTTCGCCACTGAGGTTCCTCCCACCATAAGCTGTAGGTAAGCTTTTTGTAGCGCAATCAGCAGAGTTTTCTTTAGTTTTGACATGGTCCCAATAAGTCGCAGGAATGATCATTCTATTGGTTAATATCGTTCCCGTGCTCCGCATAACTCCAGTAGGGGCAGGTTAGGTTAGGTTAGGTTAGGTTACACCTTTTCACGGGAGCGATCTTAGTTTTTTCTGCAAGCAATGTGATGACGTAGAGGCCATCGTCATTCATCGCTCTGCTAAAGGCATAGATATCCAATAGAGGATTGAGCTGTGCCAAATTATTTTTCTCTCAGTTTAATCAAAAATAATCCATAGTCCAAACACATAAAAATTATTTGACACACATAAAGTTGACCACGCTAGAAAAAGAAGGCAATCGTTGTCCATGGTGTCTCATTCCAAAAGTGTACTGGTGTTGCCATTTGCTAATGTTATGATTTCAGTCAAATTGGTAAGATCAAATGAGGCAAAATGTATCAAATCTTTTTAAATTATTTGTGTGTTGAAAAGCCGAGGTAGTAAAAAAGAAAAAAATTGATAACCCAATCTGCCATTTTATTTGAAATTGCCGCCAGCCGTCAAATTAATTCTTATTTTTTAACCACATTTTTATGTTAAAATGGTTCCTATTTGCTTAATCGACGAATATTATCCAGTTTGTGGCTTATCGTATCACAGGTTTGTATTTTTAATATGTTTTAGTTTTGAAAATATTAAAGAAGTTAGGGTAACAACAAACATAGAAGCAGGCGGAGGACAGTCGCCTTTTGGTGGCTTTTTCCGATTCAGTTTGCATAGAATGTGCTGCCATCTATTAAATACTTAGCAGAACTATGAAAAAAAAAGATTTTATTGTCTATGTCAATATCAAATTGACAAATTCACAAAATGGCTACCTATCTTGCGTAATGTGCGGGTTATTTTAGTTTTCGTTCAATTTCGTGCCGATTTAGTGATGTTCTGGAGTTTCTGTTGTTCTTTTACCAATGTTTAGATTACAGGAATAGTAAGGATACTGGAATTTCACTCGATCGGTGTGGCATTGAACGAAAAAACTAGCATTCAAAACAATAATATCCATCGGTATGAGTATATATAAGTAGGTATGTATAGTATAGGTTGAATTAGTGTCGGTGAAACAGATGGCGCTAGCTAACCTTCAATTTGACATAAGGTGGATGCATAATGTTGCCACGAGTGGGTTCTCTTTTCTAATATACTTATATTACTCTTTGCATAGAAGGTAAGCTTAGGAAGCAAATAAAATTTCAGTTTGAATTAAAATTGCTGCGTAATACCTAACTTATGATGAAAATTACGAAGATAAAACATGGACACTAGGACATTCAATCGCGAGGGTCTGGGTTCTAATCCGCACGGACATGACATGATAATTATGTTCCTACCAATGACTTTTTCTAACTTGTGTATACGTAATACCGACTGCTCTCAAACGGTGAAGAAAAACATCGTGAGGAAACCCGCATATGCTGAAGTAAAAATTCTCATGCTTATGTGAAGTCTATCAATCCGCATTGGGCACGCGTGGTGGACTAACGCCCATGAAACCTCCCTGAGGGTAGACATGTGCCTGGAAGTGGGACGTACGTCGTACACACGGCGACACATCAGGCTATACAAAACCAACATAAGCTGGCCGCGCGTCGTTATACGTTACGCGACCTACGCGCGGCCAGCTCATGTTAATATTTAATATATATATTTTAATATTTTAATATTTATTTTTATTTCCCTTAACAGTAATATACGACATAGGTAATATGTTACAACCATTTTGCATTTACTGTTAAGTCCCTGTCTCCCGATATTGTACATACTACAAGTAGTAGTACTGTGACTCAGGAACCAGGGACTTCCCCAGTTTAGCAATTGAACTTAGTAGGAAGTACATGCTAGTTTGCTATTGAATGAACATGCGAAACATAAAAAGAGATAAAAAAAAAGAAAATCGGTTTGTACAACGAATATTTTTAGGTATATGCATTTTTGAGAAAACAAACTTTAGCCAAAATGAAATATTAGAGAATACACATTTTCAATGAGATCTTTTCCAACCAGTAAAACAAAAAGCTATTTGCTATAGGTACATAAACGAACTGCATAAAAAGTTGATGAATTCAAAGTATCAAAACGTCATTCATAGTTAAGTCCATCATAGTCTCATTAATGAGTCAATAAATTTACAGATAGCAATAAACACCTAATTAAATCAAATTACTCAAAAATATTACTTAAAATAAAACAAGGTATATGGAATCTGTGGGTACTGTGGTTTGTGCATGCAGCATGTGTGTAGGAATGACTGTAACTGTGTGCGGGGGTGGGTGTGTGTGTATGGTGGGTGGGGGGTGTGTGTGTATGGGGGGGGGGGGGGGTGTGCGTGTACGGGGGGTTGGGTGGGTGTTCGTGCGGGGAGGGTTGTTGGTTTTGTATAGCTTGATGTGTCGCCGTGTGTACATAGGTTAATGATGATGATGTATAAACTGGCATATTATCTCCTGCTTTCGGCTTGACGTTAAATTTTGGGTCTCAAAATGAGTATTATTTTATTTATTTTAGGATTCCCATGAAAAAATTTACCTGGTACGCTAGTATTTTTCTCATGAAGGTACAAATTTTCAGTGGCAAAACGCCTGCACAAATAGTAAAAATTTTGAAAAGTCCTAAAAGCATTATCGCATTGCCACCCTACTAAAGATAGGGACACGACGGCCATCAACTTCTATCCCGCTTTGCCCAAAATTCCGAGAAGAGCTCTCTCCAGGTGTACGTAGTACTTACTATCTCTATGGCTAAAGATGACGAACGCGTACGCTTTCTCTCTAGAGTCGCAAAGTCCATGCAATACGATAGTCCGTGACGTCACGTTTATCCAACGTGGTACAGAAATGGACTTTGTGTTCATTAGATCGTGTTAGTTTCCCATTCCTTTGCAATGTTGTCGGGAACGGCATTAACCCATTGAATGTTGCCAGTCCAAACATTTAAGAAGAGAAGTTTAGAGGTCTATTCTCCAATGTTACTTTTGATATTGGGGTGGATAAATTATAAATGGAGAATTACTCGTGTTGTTCCCTCCGCGCGGACCGTCCGAGGTCAAAAGTGCTTGTTCAGGTAAAATAACATACACTGTGTCAAATTAGAGTGTAACACTGTGCCGCTATAGAAGTTTACTTGTGCTTTGAGACCTTGCTTCTTGCCAAATTTCATGATTCTATGTCAAGGTGAAGTACCCTATAGGATTTGGTTTGCGAGTTGCGAGTATGAAAATATGATAACATTATGCTATTTTATGTGACATAAATACAAATTAATTATTATCGGATTTTTTTCCTTACTTCTGCTTTGAGACCTTGCTTCTTGCCAAATTTCATGATTCTATGTCAACGGGAACCTATAGGTTTTTGTTTGCGAGCTGCTGGTATGAACATTTGATAACAAATGGCTGTATCTTTTGATTGAAAATGCATGGGACGGATGTGACACAAAACACAATAATAAGCTTCATAGGTACGACCGTATCCACAAGCAAGAAATATGAAACTGTAGAATTTTTGAAACTTAGAACCTCAAAATAAGCCAGTCCGATCGGACTATGACGGAAATGCGTGTGACGTAGCAATCAGGTGAAGGCGGGGCAAGTAGACACCCTGTTTTATGTCTATTGAAAATTGAAAAAAAATCTAAAATAAAACAAAATGCAATGTAAACCTAAAAACATTTATTGTAAATATAATTATTATGTAATTTAAATAATAAACATTTATATACCTAGGCTGTAAAATTAAATAGGACAGTTACATAAAGGGGTGCTTCAGACTATTTATTATAAGGACTAGCCTTGCGGTAGCATTTCCCCTCTGCCACGGTATAAGATCAATTTATCATGTGCATTTACATTCAATTTTATACCTTATCACTAAACGAGACAGCCTATAATTCCGAAACAATAATTTTGAACTTAGAACGTTTGGGGTTCACGCGAGACTACTTTTCATGATTTTTAACGTTCAAAATTAGAATCTAAAGTTATGGGAATAAAATCCTTTGTTGATTTCATGTTACCTCACCCCCCACAAAAAGTGGTAGAAATGTTTGTTAGTAGAATTACACGCGTAACTGGTCCCTATATAAGTAGTCAAAGGCTTCAGACCATCAAACTGAACAACTTTCTGTATGGGACCAATATCGAAAATGTGGCTACACTCAGCGGGATCCCGTGTCCTAGAATAATGCGAGTATGTCTGACATTTAGTTCCAAATTTGTTCTATCGAATCCGATCAGAAATACAATTTGTTCCGTCAAAATGGAAGAAGGGCATTGGTTGGAAAAGCGGAAGCAAAATAGACACAAAAACCTAAAACTAGCACTCGACAACAACGAAATCACTACGTCACCCGAATTAATAGCTAACACCTTCAATAATTTCTTTCTTAGCATCAATGACTCACGCACGAGTACACAAACAAGTGCGCACTCTGTGACGTCACCTGACCCCTTCCCTGTGCCTGCACAGCAACAAAACTCCATATACCTAAAGCCAGTTGATGAGCGCGAGGTCTACGGTATTACACGTACGCTAAAAAACAAACACAGTTTTGGTTTTGACGAAATCCCATCTAGCCTTTTAAAAGCATGTACTGAGGAATTAGTCCCCCCCTTAACAAAATTGATAAATCAATCCTTTGACAACGGTAAATTCCCCGACTCATTAAAAATATCAATTGTAAAGCCCATCTTTAAAAAAAAAGGAAATGAACTAGATCCAAATAATTATCGTCCAATAGCACTTCTACCAGTTGTATCAAAAAATTTTGAAAAGGCCATGTGCTCACGCCTTTATAATTTCTTAGAGAAACAAAACTTCTTTTACGAACATCAATACGGCTTTAGAAAAAAAAAGTCAACAATATCAGCTGTTTACAAATATATAAAGGAGGCGCTAAATATGTGCAGTAGGTATCCTAATTGATTTAAGCAAAGCGTATGATAATATATCTTATAAAATACTTTTATCAAAACTATACCGAGCACAAATACGCGGAAATGCCTATGACTGGTTTAAATCATACCCCAATAATCGTACGCAACACGTCCAGATCGAGTATAAAAACCCATAAAGTTCAATCTGTACGGTCGGAATTTCGCGAATTAAAAGGTTCGATTCCTCAGGGCAGCTTAATTGGATGTGTCCTGTTTTTGGTTTTTATTAACGAATTGCCAAAAATATTAGACGTCCTTACTGTAATTTGCAGACGACATCTCACTACTATTCCAATTTAACGCAACGGAAAACTACCATGAAAAATCCAAAACACACTCCAAACTGTCCAAACTTGGCTGCAACATAATAATTTGGAAATGAATCCCACAAAAAAAAACTTATACAGTTCTATTCAGGAAAAATCGGACGTGTATCGAGTGTGAAGATACCATATCGCGCATGCGCGTACCACCTCGCCCCGCCTACGTCTATACCCCTAGAACGGGCCGCGCACGAAGTTGGCGGAGTATAGTCACCCTCCTGCATAAAACCGAACAGGATAGGGGTCGGCCGAGTAAGTTTTTTCGCATCTTCTAATAGGTTCACTATTAGAAGATGCGAAAAAACTTGCATGAAAACTAAATAATTCATAGTGTGCAGAGTGGAGAGACTTCTTCACGGCCGGCTAGACTATAAATTACTAACTAATAGGAACATACAAAAGTATATTATAGTATAGTAGAGGTCTGTAGTCTGCGCCACTACTACATAGACGTGTTTATATATCCGCGTTAACATTAATAGATATTTTGAGTTTAAAGTAACAGTCTCTAAAGCAGTGATACACTGTCGGAAAGCTGTTGAAACAAGCTACATGTTGATAGTTTGACCTGCAAGAAAGAGCCAATAAAACGTAAGTTATAACGAAAAGCATTTTCGACAATATTACTAACGGTCAATTCGATTGCAACTTACAACAGCCGACAGCGCACTACGACCGCATAAATATTCTCCGTGCACAGCGCCATCTCTTGAAAACCCTCGGTACTTTTTGGTCATTTTATTTATATTTCTCATTGTTGAATGAAAATAAGTACCAATCTCGCAACACTCATTAAATATTCACCACAACATGGAGATTGAGAATATATGTTTTGAGTGTTTTGAAAAACTTCAAAATAAAGAGTTTTTGACCTGCTATTTGTGTAAAAACAAATACGATTTGAAATGTGCTGGTGATATCTCAACTCAAAGGTTCTATAGCTTCTATAGCTCAGCAAACCAGGAACAGAGAAAAGCATGGAAGTGCCAGGAATGCCGCTGTAAAATGCCTAAGTCAAACAATACAAACACTCCCATACGCCCTCTACTTGATAACTCCCCAGAACACTCTAAGAACATTGATCCTACTTATATCGACAACATAACCCTGAGAAAGAAACGCCCTGTAAGTTATACTCCAAATGACACTTCAACCTCAAATGATGATCAGAGCATATTGGGAGATACTCTTGAATAATCTGATAGTAAAGTGGATCAACCAATACAAACCCCCTCTATCTCCATCGATCAACTCGAGAAACTCTTAGACAAGAAGTTGGAAAAAAATAAATAGTCTTTATTGCTAGGACTGAAGTCCACAATCATTAATAAAATTACGAATATAGTAACTACCAAAATAACCCAAAATATTAATTGCCTCGCTACTGAACAGAAAACTTTGCAACAAGACATACATGAAATAAAAATATTCATTAGAAATTTAGAAGCGGAAAATACTAAACTACAAACACAAATAAAGGACCTACAAGGCAGATTAGAATCGCCTAAAGAAGATAGAAATGTGAACGAGCAAAATGAAACCACCAATAATTCTGATGACTGTAAAAAACAAGTCCTCTACGGCTTGAATGAATACGACTGGGAAACGGAACAGAGTTGTTTGCATTTTCCAGGATGTAACAAACGTAAACGTATTGGGCTATATCGAAGATCTAAAAAGGATTGGAAGACGAGGCTTTAGGAGGCCTTTGGTTGTAGAGTTGGTGGGCAAAAACATGACTAAATTCATACTGCACAATAAACGTAGTTTTAAAAATACAGGATTGGCAATCTCACAATACTTGGATCAAATATTACTGAATTTTCATAACCAACTACGAAAAAGCCTTCTCGAAGCCCGACGAAACGGCCACTACGCTATAATAAAGAACAACCTTTTATTTATCGACGGCCAGGAATGTTCACAAGCATCTAATCCTGAAAAATTAAATGCTTAAGTCGGAAATCATCATTCAGAGTCTTTGCAACAATCTCAATCCCTACAAGACCCAATTACCGATGACGCTCAACATAACCATGAAAATACCAAATTGCCCCAAAATTTGCATAATTTTCGCAAACAGCTATAATGTTTTGTACCAGAACATTCGCAGCCTTAACAGTAAACGTCACCTAATTGAATCTACAGAAGAATGCCAGGAAATCAACGCGCTCTGCTTCACGGAAACTCTTATAACGAAAATGAAAAAAGATCTACATACTTTACTTGGAGGGCTTTACGTGTGCCTCCTCGTTCTGCCGCCAATACCATGAGGGGGGAGGTGTGTGTATTTTATTAAAAGATAGCATCGCCTTTACTGAACGTAAGGACATTTTAGCTATTTCTACTGAATATGTTTTCGAATTATGTGCAGTTGAAATCTCAGAGTTGAATTTATTACTAATTGTTTTGTATTGGCCAGAAAAGAATAGATGTACGAATTCAACGAGACATTTACAACGGTCGAAATTGATAATAATACTTCCAAGGCCCAAGATCCTCCAGTATCAGGCCGGCCTGTAATCAGTCCTGCCAATAACTCTATCTATATAATGCCCGTAGAACGTCATGAAGTATTTAACATTATCCGCAACTTAAAGATTTGTTCTTTAAGTTGCTATTAATGTCCCCCAGTTTTAATTAAGAAATGTTCTGACGAGTTAGTTCTCCCACTCACAACACTTATTAATCAATCCTTTTCTGAAGGTAATTTCCCAGATCTGCTTAAAATATCTATCGTAAAGCCTATTCATAAAAAAGGAGAGCATGTTGTTAGTAATAATTATCGACCAATAGCACTTTTATCCACTTTTCCGAAATTTTTGAAACTGCAATGTCTAAACGGCTATACTCATATTGCGAACATTTTAATATCTTACATGAAAGTCAAAACGGATTTAGGAAAAACAGATCCACCACTCTAGCTGTATATACAGGAAGTACTGAATATAATTAACAACAAAAAATATGCCGTAGGTATTCTTCTCGACATGAGTAAGGCTTATGAGAGAGAATCCTACGAAATATTATTAAAGAAACTGCACGGCATAGGCGTACGAGGCCTGGCCCTCGACTGGTTCGCTTTCTATCTAAAGAACCGCGAACAATACGTGGAGATTGAAAATTATAACTCCCAAACTGAGAGAATATCCACTATAAGATCATCCAAAGCGGATGTTACTAAGTCTTTCCCCCAAGGAAGTGTCCTAGGGTGTATTTTATTTTTAATATACATTAATGATTTGCCAAAAGTACTCAACACCAATATGATATATCACTTGTTTTTCCATGCTCCGATGTGACTCAATTGAAAAGCATCTTGGATAATGCGTTCCTAACTGTTTTCGACTGGCTTAATGCCCATAACCTAGAAATAAATCTAAATAAAACCAAATTAATGGAATTCAGACCTTATCAAAAACAACCTTTAAACATAATTTATGCATTAAAAAACACAACATTGGAATACGTAAACTCATTTAAACTACTAGGCCTAAATATTGATACAAATATAAACTGGAAACATCACATGATGGTAATCACCAATAAATTATCTAGTCACAATGCGTTACTAGAGCTAAAAAAATTACTGATACTAAAAGTGCAAAAATGGCCTATTACGCGTACGCTCACTCTTGGCTCCGATACGGAATCATACTGTGGGGAAACAGTACCGACGCTACAGATTTGTTTATACTCCAAAAAAAGTGTATTCGCATTATTACAAACATTAATCAAATGGAAAGCTGCAGAACATATTTCATTAAATTAAAAATTCTCACTTTAACATGCTTATATATAATAGAAATAGCGAAATTTGTACGGAAACACAACCATCCTTTTATTCAACGTAAAGAACTTTTCACCTGCCCCTATAATATACGTAACCAATATCAACTAGCACTTACTGAGTCTAATTTAAAAATGCATCAAAAAGAACCTTATGCTATGTGCGTTAAGATTTATAATAAGCTTCCAGGTTACATCCAAAATGAACCTAAATTTAGTACATTTCAAAATAAATTAAAAACATTTTTAGTAGGAAAAAGTTATTATACATTGCAAGAATATTTTAGTGATAACTTCAAATAATAGGGTTACTTTATTTACTTATCCTAGAAGACCATAAATAGATTCTGGTCTGGATCTAGATTCTGTGTATAGAATTTATTTTATTCCGTTAATGAAAATTGTTAAATTGTTTTATAATTTTTTACGTGTATTCAATTTATTCTATTTCAATTAATGCAAATTGTTAATATTTCATTTATTTTTTATTTTAATAACCGCTGAAAGATTGCATGGATAAAGTGGTATTTGTGCTATGTAATTTTGTTTTGTTATAATATTAGTATATTTAGGTTGTTTTAAGGTATAATTATTTTGCAGTGCCCTACCAGGGTTCATGTGTGTACTTACTTTTTTTTAAGACCTTGTAAAACTACATGAAAGCAATAAAGATATTATGATTATGATTATTAAAAATTACGAATTAAATCGTCAACTCTAGTTAAAGCTTTCGAATAATCTTCCATTGTTATATCCTTGCTAGAATTAAACGTCTGCTTCAATCCGGCTCCTTTCAATACCTCATTTATATCGAACCGCCAGTTTTTAGTTCCATTATAATTTTCGTTGAAGATACATGCTACGTCACCGTCCAACTTAGTTTCAAATTCAACGCGTACTGTCATCGATCCTTTCACGGCAGAGAGTGTTGCTACAATCTCTTGACCTGGCCTTAAGGCCAGGTCAAGAGATTGTAGCGATTGTAACGATATTAATATCACTTTTAATTTTTTGGTGGATCCTATTTTGGTGCTCGTCGAAAAAGTTAATTCACTTTCCGCCGTCTTGTCGATAGTGTAGCCCATTTTAACGAATATCACCTGCATAAAAATATGATTTTTTTTGCAGAGCTTGGGCACCTGAATGTTTGATTGTAGAGTTCCCTGCGGTGTTTTTTTTTGGTTTCGGAGGCACTAATTGTCACTGTATTTTCGACACTTTGTGATAATTTAAATTTAAATGTGACATTAACTGAGCTATGATTTATGAATTCTTGAGTTCTTATGTCTTTCATTTCCTCTTTCAAGTAAAGTATTCTAGCGTGTTTAGGATAGGTTATACTTCGAATCTGTTTCCATCCATATTGAGTATACAAATCATCAGGCATTGAACTGCGTACAAATACTTCATCTGGCCTTTCGCGTAAATATTGTTTTAATGCTTGTTTTAATAGGTCATCCTGGATTCCAAACTGTATCCTTTCCTCGTCGCTAATAATATTGATGTATGAACCATATGCCTTAATAAGATTTGTGATATCATCGGTACTCTCAAGTATCGCTACAATATCATTTCCACCTCCAAAGACGATGGCAGGAAGGAGAAGGAGTAAAGAAAAAAATAAATTTATTTGCATTTTATTCGATCTGAAAATAAAATTGTATATTGTCAATAGGCCAGAACTGGTCATATCTAGAAGAAGGCATTTAAGGAAATAGACACCGAACGCCTGAACGGTTTAATGCTATTTAGCCCAGTCATTTTACGGTTTGAGCCGGGACTAATTAATAATTGATATTTTTTTCGGTATAATATTGAAGAGCCAATTTAAGCCGAGAAATGTACCAAAATAAAAAGAAATGACGTCAGCAACAGTACTAATTTTAAAACTTAGCTATTATCTCGTCCTAAAAAACCAGATGGTAAATTTTATTCATATATTTAAGGCTTTACCATTATCACATACTTCAAACATGGTGTAAATATTTTTGGCTACTTACAAGGGTTTTGAAAAATCCATTCGTATTTTCTAATAAATACCTTATTTTTAAATTTCAATGCCAATTGTATTGGCATAAAATTATTTTTATTGTTAAATCTAAGTCAAATGAATGCATTGGTATTTATATTATTAATTAAAAAGCAATGGGAAACACAATTTTGATTTCTATGTTGCGTAGCGATTTTTATTTTAATATGTTTTAAGATAGTCCTTTTGTCGCTAAATGGTGCCGGTTACAGTTTAAAAGTCCAATTAATAATAACTCCCTACCCCGCCTAACAAAACTCAGTAAAATGACTGGGCTAATTCACCGGAATTCATGGAAGAAAAGAAGTAAGAAATAGAGATTTTTACATGGTAGCAAAAAATTTAAAATGTGTCGATCCATATCAAAAACGCCAAAGTCACATCTGAAAAATGAACTATTTGTGATCAATGACGTTTTACAAATGGACACGCCATACGCCAATATCATTGCACTTTAAAACAGCGTAAATATTACTATATAAAGTATACAATGTGACACAATGCGCGAAGAAAGAGAAAAAATTAAAGCCACTATGCGGCATTCTTGTCGTTGGGAAGAGATAACTAAAGAGTTACGTTATTAACCGCTGCATACTCATTGACGAAAATGCGTGTGACATAGCAATCAGGGGAATACGGTGCAAGTCTCAGATAAATTAACAGGAATGGATGCGATATTACGCGCGTACCCCTCTGCCAAAGGCATGCGCTCAGTGAGCATACCCGTTATATGCCAGTCGCCCAGTGTTTGTTCTCGTGGCACGACATCTCGCAAAAATGCCTGTCGTAGTGTTTATCAGTGCAAAAAAAGGTCAGGAACTTCAAGCGTACAAAAGGATAACACTACCTTTCACTTGTGAGTATTTTTTGTCCAAATATTATCAAATAATGCAACAAACTACCATAAAATAGAAAAATATTTCCAATAAATAAGTGTTGCCGGTTAACCGTATAAGTCCATATTTGTACGATTTTGAAGTTGTATGAACATTACTACATTTTACCGTATGTTACTTGTGATGTTATTATTACTCTACTTGTATAATAAAATAATAGAGTAAATACTGCTTGCATTTTATTAAACTTACTTGGTATATTTGGTAATCGGAAAAACCATCATAATATAACCCACGAGCGTTAACCCGCGACTTCGTCCGCACAAACTATATACCAGATTTTAAGTGAGATCATAAGCTATCAAACAAGCCAGGGCTCTGCTCAAGCTCTGCCCACACGATAAGAAGAAGCTATCAAACAAAAAAGTTTCATCAAAATCGGTACAGTAGTTTTTGCGTGATACTCGTTCAAACAAACAAACAAACACACAAACAAACAGACAGACAAAAAATCCAAAAATTGGTGAAATGGAATCAGGGACACCTAAAAACCATATCGTAACTTTTTTTTTGTTAATATCTTCAATGTACAGACAAACTTCCTGTTACAGTTTTATAATAGTATAGATGAACAATTCTTTACATGTCACTTTTTAGAATTAAAACTAGTGTTTAAATGTACAATAATAGTGTTAGTATTTTTATAAAAATGTGTATGTTTTATTCTTAATTCGATCCAAATAATTATTTTATTTAAATGTGGCTGGCCACACCGCTACGAAATTAGTGAAGGGCCTGCACATATTAAATATCGATATCGATATTTTGCTACTTGTTAGTATTTTAATAGCTGTATATCTTTACAGATTTCCAAAAGAACCCAGTATCCGGGTTGCTTGGATTCAAGCCTGTGGTAATCACAGTACGTGGGTTCCTAAACGTACGAGCACAAAATCCGAGCGAGCGGAGCGAGCGTGCCGCGGCAGCGGTCGGCGAGTGCCAGAACCGAACTGCTACTATTTACCCAGTCTACCCAAAAACATTCCCTTTAAGGCGAGGAATTATTTTTTGATCATATTTCGAGGGGCGTGGCTAAGCTGCGAGCGTGGGGAGCGCCCCCGCTGCACCCCCGCTGCGATGAATCGGTCGCGGTAAACTCGCGGCTCTAGTTTCGACGTTTTAGAACAGCAAAGGCACGGAGTCGTCAAACAGAAAATAATCTTTATTATAATTACAGTACAATTAATTTATGAAAATATTAATCTAATCATATTATTAATATTCCCGTATTATTATGAACTATTCAAGTATAAGTACCTACTTATTAAAATACAGGGTCCTTCTTGATATGCTGACACTTTTTTAAGAGGATGATCAGACCATTAAACTGAACAACTTTCTCAAGCACAAGACTAGCAGAATTTTTGGTCCCATAGAGAAAGTTGTTCAGTTTGAGGGTCTGATCATCCCCTTAAAAAATGTCAGCATATTAAGAATGAACCTATACAACATGTTAATAAGCGCAAAACCTCATGTTGCGCGCATGCATGAGATTTTTCATTCACACGCGGTTATTATTACGCGAGATACATCTGAAGATATCTGAAAAAAAAAACTCGTTTTTCGACCCATGTTCTTTAGGATAAGTTGTTTAATTTCATTGTCTGAATACACTCTTAGAATTTTGTTACTAATTAAAAACAACTGGTGTACCTAGACGTACATTATTTAATTTTTTGGGTTATAAAAACCCAAGAAATAAAGTCATGTTTGGAATAAAAGATTTTTATCAGGAAACAAGAATAATAATACTAAACCTCTATTAAAACACCGTTCTCCTTGTTTATTGGAGTAGCACTTTTTCCGTTTTCGTTTCCTAGAATTCACAATAAATATTTTACAAACCTGGTTTTCACTAAAAACTGTCTGACGCTCAAATTTACATTGTATTACAATTAATTTACTTTGTAATCTAATAAGACAAAATTATAATAAATAAAATTAGAGTACTATATATCCGGCACCAAATCAACACGCTCCTCAATCGTGCGCAAGCACTCGTCGGGATAGGACTTTTTTTTTTTTTAATTCTTTTTTTTTTTAACCCTGAGGTTACGTCAGCCCGGGATAGGACCTGTACACCAGTTTTTCACGCGCTCTGATATTTTTTTATTTTATTATGATTATATGATAACTTAAACTGTTTACTAAATTAATTAATTATTTGATCTGACACATTAGATCGGCGATATCGAGCGATTAAAAAAAACCAGCGGCTGGTGTACGCCGACCAAGTAAATTTGATCCAATGAATATTTTGTTATATCCTTATTAGGTAAACAAGGTGTAACAGAACAGCATAGCAATTTTTAAAAGGGCGGTTTTGACCATCAAACTGAACGGAACAAATGGAACAACTTTTTACTATGGAGACAATGACGAAGAAAAACCGCTGTCCCATACATTTGATTCGAGTTTGTAGGTGGGGTAGTGCACATTTGTATGAAACAGCAGATTTTTGTTCTGTGTTATGTTTGCTCCATAGTCCATAGTAAAAGTTGTTCATATTGATAATCTAAACCATTCTTTTATATTAATAGGGTGATTTGTTACATCCCACAGTATGTTTTTTTGGCAGCGCAGTGGCGTAGCGTGGGTTTCTGCCGCCAGGGACCATAGACCATAGACCGATTTTACCGCCCCCTTACCTTTAAAAGAAGACCTTAACAAAAAATAACGGAGCGAGCGAAGTGAGCTTGACATTTTTTAGCACAACTATTTAGATAGTGACATCTTTTGCGAGTAAAGCGAGCTCGACTTTAAAGAAACCCTAGGGAGTGTAGTGTTTAATTTAAGTTTTACTATGTTATATATATATTCTAGATTAAGGTATTTATAATATGGGCCTGATATAATTAAGTTTGTACCGTTGCCTGAAATAAATAAATAAATAAATAAAAAAATTTACTTCTAAATACGAATCAGTGGGAACCAGAGTTTTTTACGTACAAAACATGTACAAAGTATCTTAAAGAAAAGATAATATGGATCGAGCGAAGCAAACTCAAGCACTTTTCCAAACCGGGGAAATGTAACTTTGAGCGTCAAAGATGCACCGCCGACAGTTTTTAGTGAAAACCAGGTTCGTAAAATATTTACTGTGAATTCTAGGAAACGAAAACGGAAAAAGTGCTCTAAATGATTACCTACATATTTTAATTGTTTATTGGAGTTTTAGCATCACGTCTCAGCTTTGGTTAGAACTGTTAGCCCTTAAATAATTTCAGTGTAAGTTATTTACGATAAGTGTTCGTTATTATTTACAAAATAAGAAGTTCTACTATCTATTAAGAACAATCCTTGAATAAAAAGTTGCCTAGTGAAGATCATGTGTTGCTAGAACTAGATGTGAAAATAGAGAAAAATCTAAAACATCATCGGAGATTGCTACTGCTCAGCCCAGTACCTACCTCTAAGGCTCCTCAAAAGGTTAGTATCTCATAAAAAACAACTTTACGTTTAGTTCTGTACGGTTCTTGCTACTTTGCTTGTTTGCATGCTAGATTGTATACTTGCTTCTTTGCTTGCATGCTTGCCGTCTTGCATGTTAGCTTGCATACAAGCTTGCTTGCACATTAGCATTATTGCCTTGTCTTGCATTATGCAATGAAGTATGGATTAATTAAAATACTTACCCACTCAATAACAATATGTGAAACAACATAACAAGATAAGTGGTTTATGGTTAAAAAAATATTGAAAATTATAGTTTATCTTAATTTTCTTAATGTTGTGTCGACGTGCGACGCTGGTGACACTTAATTTTATTCCCTCTTTCTGCGACTTAAGCCTCGATTTAATGTTGACCTTTTAACTGAAAGTAATCCGTAACTCCTGTCAATAAAGCATTATTTTGATCGTCATATTAAGAAGTCCTAGTATAATCTCAATAGTGACATTATAAATAATTATTATATGAATTATTGTTGGTAAAAGGAGTTTAAATTTTATGAAGAATAATATTATGTCAATCGTTTCAGATTCAAGAAACCAAAACGTACCAGCCAAAACAACAAACCTTTGCTGTATAAATAAGTATGATATAATTATTATATCAATGAAAATGAAGAAATCGACGGAGAGATTAAAACATTGATGACATCAATTTTGAACTACTGCCCTTTAGATTATTACAATTCCCATATTACAATCTACGTTTCGGAGTTTTTAGCCAGAAAGATTAAAAAAAAGTGAATTGCTGCTTATGCCAAACTTTAGTTATTGGTGATAAAAAAGATTTCCTTTTCTCATTGATCAGCTTGAAAGATCGGGGTGGAATAATTAATTCATCCCAAGGAGTAATAAATTAATCTGGTTAACGATTGCGAAAAAAATTCTAATATTAATTCAATGATAATACTACAACTGCATATGTTTTTAAATGTACTAGTAAATATTATAATTACTTAAATTTATTTAAATCTGATAATTCAGAGCATGACGCACCACATGAATATTTATTAGTTTGAATTATCATTACCTATTATGTTAATTTACAAAATAAACACATAACAAAATCGGTGACGAGCAATTTGTCAAGAAGAATAGAAGAAACCAAATTTAAAAAATTTTGTTGTTCGAAAATAAATACTTAATATTATTAACTTTATTTTCTATTGACCCTCTGTTTAGCAGGTATTTATTAGGCACCAGTTATTTGGATTAATTATTGAAGAACCTTTCATTGGGTACTTTTTTAACTGAATTGAATGCATTCGTATCACTTGTGAGTAGAAATAGGTACTTAAACACAAAACATCGGTTCAGGACAATACGACAAATCACATAGAAAATGATGAACTCTCGTATAATGTCGAATGTCTTGACTTGGTACGCCTCTGTCTTTTTTCATGAGTGCATGAAATATGAATGTGTGTGTGTTACCACTCATTAGTTTATCAAATGTTTGGTATGCTATTGTAATACAGAAGTTTGTGATAATATTAATACCAATGCACTCATTTTGATTAGATTTAACAATATAAATTATTATAAATTATTTTTAAGCAGTAAATAGCCAATGAAATTTAAAAAATGAGATATTTAATAGAAAATACTAATGTATTTTTCAAAGCCTTCTCATTAGACAAAAATATGAAGAAGAAGAAGAGGAAGAAATATAAAGAAGAATGTAAGTGAAAGTGAAGTTTGTGGGATGTGAATGTATGTATGTGAATGTAAAGTATGTTATGTTTGAAGTATGTATAATGGTAAAGCCTCAAAAGCTTGCAAAAAAATTATCATTCGTTTTTTTAGAACAAGTAAATGCTAAATTTAATATTTGGGGCTGTTGCTGACGTGATAATTTTTTAAATTTGGTACACTTTCAAGCTCAAATTGGCCCTTAAAACCTATACTGAAAAAAAATATCAATTATTAATTAGTCCCGGCTCAAACCGTAAAATGACTGGGCTACTAGTAATAGATACTCTTTCTTACACTGCGACCTTACTCTAACTAAACGTAAAACGAATGTTAATTTTTTGTGTGAAATTCAGTCAATATTGAAAAAAACACGATGAAGAAAGGAGGAGGGCCGGGTGAAACCGGTATGGCTCCTGGATTTAGACCTAGTCGAATTGCAGTGAAATCTCGAGTTCACTTCGCTCGCTTCAGTATTTATCGCATAGCAAATTTGCAACGACCTAATTATATTGTAGTTAAATCTTCAGCTCATATTGCTCGCTCCTGGTTTTTAATTGAATTAAATAATCAAATAATCGAGCTCGCTTTGCTCCCTCCCTCCAGGTTTTAGATTCCATTGCGAAGACCTAATAATATTGTAATAAAATCTCGAGCTCGCATGACTTGGCAAGCGTTCAAACGCAGGTCAACGTGGCAAATTGCCCCGTCATTTTACGGTTTGAGCCGGAACTAATTAGTAATTGATTTTTTTTTCGGTTTAGTATTTAAGAGCACATTTGAGCGTATAAATGTACCAAAATTTAACAAAAATTACATCAGCAACAGCTCCAAATTTAAAATTTAATCTAAGAAACCTGATATTTAAAAGTTAAAAGAGATTCTTAAAACTTTTACATTATACATACTTCAAACATAATGTTAAATATTTTTGTCTCCTAAGAAGGCTTTGAAAAATACATTAGTATTTTCTAATGAATACTGTACGAGCTAGCTGTACATTTATTATTTTATGCTTAGGTCGCATCTTTCCTCTATTGGTAATTCATTTAGCAAACTAAAAACAGTGCAATTAAAACGCTCATACCGATTGGTCGTGTTTCACTTCAATCGCATCAACATAACATTTACGTAACTTTCAACATTTTACGTACAAACCTAACAAAACTATCATCAACATCAAACATATAAGTGTTGAGGTGTACAGCCCCAACATTTTGGTCCTTCGAGCCGGATTTTGAAAAAGTGTGTTTGCTCTATTTGCTGTGATATAGCGATCGGTTTAACTGGCCTCCCACCAGCGGGTCTCACCAGTTGAATTGAGAAGGCGCTCGACAATCACAGTGAAGGTACAGACGCACAGATCATACTAAGATCCGGCACCTATCTACATCTACATCGCTCACGCGAGCTAACGTTTGAACATATCAAGAACATCAACATTATCTTCTATCTGCAACATGGAGGCACTACTTCAACGCCAACAAATCCTTGCTGACAGCATCAAGAAGATAGTAACCAACATCAAAAAGGATTCGGCGATTCGGAAAACTGCTGACTACATCAAGAAACGTCTGGAGTCGCTGGAGACCGTATGGAGTGAGTTTGACGCTAACAATACTTTACTCGCGTTAGAAGAAAATAAAACTAACGATTATTTCACTTCTAACGCACACGACAAGCTGAAAACAATTTGCGTGACTATCTGTAAACAACTACGAGAGATGAAACCTTACTCCGAAGATGAAAGGGGTATTCCATCGAAGACAGATGAGCTGATCAGCCAACAACGTACCAATTTTCGAGCCCTGGAACGAATCGTCAGAAACATTAACTTTGACAAGATGACGGAGAAGTGGGAGATTGAAGATAAACTGCAAATTCTTCAGTCTCGCTGGAAAACTATCGACGATTTACACTGGCAAATCGACAACCTGCTGGTCGGCACTGACATCGACTACGAACAAGATTTTTCTCAAAATGAAGCTGTGTACGAGTCAACTAAAACTGAACTGCATCGTAAATTGAACTCTGCGAGTCACCAACAACACGCCACTCCTAAAATGGAACTGCCAACATTCACTGGTAACTACAACCAGTGGCCAACATTCATGGATCTCTACTCCGAAGCGATCCACAACAATACATCTTTGAACAAGGCTCAAAAGATGCAGCATTTGAAGGGGAAGCTGCGCGGTGAAGCCGAACGCCTCGTCCAGCACCTGACAGTATCTGCTGATAACTACGATACCTGCTGGGACATACTAACCCACAGGTATAACAACACTCAACTACTGTTCACGAAGCAAATCCAGATCTTCATGAACCAGCCTAACATAAAACATAACGCTAACGAAATCAAACGTCTACATGACACCAGTTTAGAAACAATCCACGCCATACATAACCTTGGCGTGGAGACAACAACGTGGGATCCGATGCTGGTACATATACTTACCGAAAAAATGGACCCAGAAACATACACATCATACATGGAAACCAGGAAGAACCCACGCGAGCTGCCCTCGTTTGATGAGCTTATGGGATTCCTAGAGAGTAAATTTACAGCTCTCGAACCTATTAACAAGAACAAACTACCACAACAACCAAAACCTGCTCAAAAAGAGAATCAAACAAAATTCAACTCTACGAACAACGGCCCAAGGTTTAAATACCTAACGAAAACGTACCATACAAGCTATGAAAAATCTTGCCCGCTTTGCAAAGGCAACCACGTTTTAACCTATTGCAAACAATTTCAAGAATTGACACCGGACGCTAAATTGAAGGCTATTTCAACATTGAACATTTGTCAAAATTGTTTATTCAGCCACAATGAAAAACAATGTATTTCAACAAAAAGGTGTAAAGTATGCAACAAAGCGCATCACACCATATTGCATGACATGTTACGTGACACCGACAATACTTCAACGCCGCCGCCGCCACCGGAAACTAAGCAAGCGGGGAGTCCAAAGCCAATTCCGCCAACTTTATCGCCACGCAAATCTAACCACGTGTTTGGTGGTGCTGACGAAACACTATTAGCCACAATAGTACTAAATATTAAGGCTAAGGATGGTACTCTTATGCCAATGAGATGCTTGCTGGATCAAGGTTCACAGATAAACTTGATAACTGAATCTGCAGCTCAACGGTTGGGTCTCGAAAGATACAAACAGAACGCAGCTGTGTTCGGAGTTGGAACATCAGCTAATCATAGCAACGGAGCCGTGCTATTATCCTGCGAGTCACTGTACGGCGGCTATACATTCACAACAGATGCGCTAGTCATGCCTAAAATGATTGGAAACTTACCTAACAACTCATTCAACAAACCAAACTGGCCACATCTTCTTAACATTCAGCTTGCTGATCCTGACTACAACATATCAAGGCCGGTGGACGTTTTATTAGATGCCAGAATTTATTCACAAATTGTTATGGATGGCATACTGCGCGGTCCGATTAACGCCCCTCTTGCTCAACAAACCAAGCTAGGGTGGGTGCTACTGGGCAACGTAACAACTTTCAACTGCCACGCTGTGCTCAACAACATAGAAGAGATCTCACAGTTTTGGGAGCTGGAAGATATAAACGATAACAACACTAACTTAACAGCTGATCAAGAATTCGTCGAAACATTATATCAATCAACAACAAGGAGACGTCCAGACGGGCGTTACGAAGTGAAGATACCCATGAAACCTAATTTTGAACAACATCTGGGACCTTCAAAACCACAAGCTATCGCCCAGTTCAAACAGCTGGAGAAACGCTTAGCTAAAAATGAATCTCTCTCCGAAAGCTACAAAGATTTCATCCGAGATTATATCAACCTGGGACACATGAAGTTATGTACTGTACCACGAGAACCTAGCTGCTACTTGCCTCACCACGGCGTGATCAGATTAGATTCACAAACTACAAAGCTCAGGACAGTATTTAACGCTTCAGCCAAAACCAAAACAGGCTCCAGCTTAAACGAGCTTATGGAATGTGGACCCAACCTACAGCAAGACCTGCAAGGGATGATATTATTATGGAGAACTTTTCAATTTGTATACACTGCAGACATCGAGAAATTCTATCGTCAAATTCTTATCCAAGAAGATGACCAGCATCTACAAAAAATTGTATGGCGAGACTCCATGGACGGTCCTATCCAGGACTACCAACTTTGCACGGTCACATATGGAACTAAGGCAGCGCCTTTTCTCGCTATGCGAACCATCAAACAGCTCGTCAAGGACGATGGCCATAAATACCCTCTTGCCATGGACATCCTTAACAAACAATTGTACATGGACGATCTCCTGGGTGGCAGCAACAACATATCCGAAGCCGAACAAGCACAACAACAAATTATCATCATTCTACAAGGCGGAGGATTTAATCTGCGTAAATGGGCCAGTAACGACTCGAGTTTACTCCACAACATAAATACAGAACATATAAGTCAAAACATGATTGACTTCAAACATGCGGAAACGAACAAAACATTGGGAATTTCGTGGAACCCGTGCTCCGATCAATTTACATTTCATCGGGCACTGCCTACGAGTGACGCATGCGATGACGTCATAACTAAACGAACGCTATTATCGAACATATCAAAACTATACGACCCGCTTGGCTGGATATCACCTGTCACAATGAAGGCGAAGCTCCTATTTCAAAAGGTGTGGACCTTAGGGGTCGATTGGGATGATGTTCTCCCTGAAAACCTGCAAAACGAGTGGGAAACATTTCAACAAGAACTCCCTAACATTCGGAACGTTACGATTCCACGCTGGATGGGAGATACCGAAAAAAGCGTCGAACTGCATGGATTTTGTGACGCCTCTGAAAAGGCCTATGGTTGCGTCATATACTGCAAGTCCATCGACCAAAACGGCCAACCTGTGATCAAACTTATCACAGGCAAAACAAAACTCGCGCCACTGAAAAAACCTACGTCCTTGCCTCGACTTGAATTGTGCGGCGCGATGCTATTATCGAAACTTATGAAAAAGGTCATAGAGTCAACAAACTTACAGACAGTCACAATACATGGCTGGACGGACTCTATGGTTGTATTGGGGTGGCTGCAAGGAGATGTCTCACGCTGGAAGTCCTTTGTAGCGAACAGAATAGCAAAAATCGTTCCTGATATGCCGCCATCATGCTGGAAACATGTCAGATCAGAAGACAATGCGGCAGATTGTGCGAGTCGAGGTCTTACTCCATCTCAGCTCCTCTCACATACATTATGGTGGGAGGGACCGGCGTGGCTGAAAGAAACTAACATTCCTATTCATCAATCAACATTTGATGACGTTACAGAAGAAATGAAAAACAAGAAGATTTTTGTTACTCAAACATCAACTCCAACAATCGAGGAACTTCTACACGCACATAGCTCTATGACACAGACAGTTCGTGTACTAAGTTGGATATTACGTTTCATTAACAATACTCGAAACAAAGACAAAGCCATACGTACTTTGTACCTAACTGCAAATGAAATAGAGAACCGGTGTGAAATTGGTAGCCAAAAGTAGTAGCTTTTTATAACCTGACCAAATTAAGGAGTCGTCAATTTTAATAGACTATTTAGCGTTAAAAAGGTATGATGCAAGAGACCTGAAAGGTTAAATTATATGTGGGCATAATGTTTGAGTACTAAGCTATATTTTAAGATAAATTTTATCAGGTTTGATATGGTACGAGTGATTGATATGATCGATAGAACGTGAGAGTATTTTTTTCGCTACAGTACCCAATAAAATGTTAGCTACCGGTATGATGCAAGAGACCTGACAGGTTAAGTTGCATTTAGGCATAATACTTGAACACTAAGCTATATTTTAAGACTAATTTTATTTGGTTTGGTATGGCCGATAAAGGTGAGATATATTTTTTTCTTCGGTATAAAAAAAAAGCTACGGCTAAATACAGGTATGATCCAAGAGACCTGACAGGTTAAAAAGTATATAGGCATAATGTATGAGTACTAAGCTATATTTTAAGATAAATTTTATCAGGTTTAATAGGGTACGAGTGACCGATATGATCGATAGAACGTGAGAGTAGTTTTTTCGCTATAGTACCCAATAAAATGCTAGCTACCGGTATGATGCAAGAGACCTGACAGGTTATGTTGTATTAAGGCATAATACTTGAACACTAAGCTATATTTTAAGACTAATTTAATTCGGTTTGATATGGTACGAGTGCTCGATATGGCCGATAAAGGTGAGATATATTTTTTTCTTCGGTACAAAAAAAAAGCTACGACTAGATACAGGTATGATCCAAGAGACCTGACAGGTTAAATTGTAGATAGGCATATTGTTTGTATACTAAGCTTTAATCTAAGATAAATTTTATTAGGTTTGATATGGAACGAGTGATTGATATGATCGATAGAACGTGGGAGTATTTTTTTCGCTATAGTACCAAAAAAAAAGCTAGCTACTGGTATGATGCCAGAGACCTGACAGGTTCAAAAGTAAAAAGGCATAATGTTTGAGTACTAAGCTATATTTAAAGATAAATTTTATCAGGTTTAATAGGGTATGAGTGATTGATATGATCGATAGAACGTGAGAGTATTTTTTTCGCTATAGTACCCAATAAAATGCTAGCTACCGGTATGATGCAAGAGACCTGACAGGTTAAGTTGTTTTTAAGCATAATACTTGAACACTAAGCTATATTTTAAGCTTAATTTAATTCGGTTTGATATGGTAAGAGTGCTCGATATGGCCGATAAAGGTGAGATATATTTTTTTCTTCGGTACAAAAAAAAAGCTACGACTAGATACAGGTATGATGCAAGAGACCTGACAGGTTAAATTGTAGATAGGCATATTGTTTGAATACTAAGCTTTAATCTAAGATAAATTTTATTAGGTTTGATATGGTACGAGTGATTGATATGATCGATAGAACGTGGGAGTATTTTTTTCGCTATAGTACGAAATGAAAAGCTAGCTACTGGTATGATGCCAGAGACCTGACAGGTTAAATTGTATGTAGGCATGATGTTTAAATGCTAAGCTATATTCTAAGATAAATTTTATCAGGTTTAATAGGGTACGAGTGATTGATATGATCGATAGAACGTGAGAGTATTTTTTTCGCTATAGTACCCAATAACATGCTAGCTACCGGTATGATGCAAGAGACCTGACAGGTTAATTTGTTTTTAAGCATAATACTTGAACACTTAGCTATATTTAAAAACTAATTTTATTTGGTTTGATATGGTACGAGTGCTCGATATGGCCGATAAAGGTGAGATATATTTTTTTCTTCGGTACAAAAAAAAAGCTACGACTAGATACAGGTATGATCCAAGAGACCTGACAAGTTAAATTGTAGATAGGCATATTGTTTGTATACTAAGCTTTAATCTAAGATAAATTTTATTAGGTTTGATATGGAACGAGTGATTGATATGATCGATAGAACGTGGGAGTATTTTTTTCGCTATAGTACCAAATGAAAAGCTAGCTACTGGTATGATGCCAGAGACCTGACAGGTTAAATTGTATGTAGGCATGATGTTTAAATGCTAAGCTATATTCTAAGATAAATTTTATCAGGTTTAATAGGGTACGAGTGATTGATATGATCGATAGAACGTGAGAGTATTTTTTTCGCTATAGTACCCAATAAAATGCTAGCTACCGGTATGATGCAAGAGACCTGACAGGTTAAGTTGTTTTTAGGCATAATACTTGAACACTAAGCTATATTTTAAGACTAATTTTTTTTTATTTGATATGGTACGAGTGCTCGATATGGCGGATAAAGGAGAGATATATTTTTTTCTTCGGTACAAAAAAAAAGCTACGACTAGATACAGGTATGATCCAAGAGACCTGACAGGTTAAATTGTATGTAGGCATGATGTTTAAATGCTAAGCTATATTCTAAGATACATTTTATCAGGTTTAATAGGGTACGAATGATTGATATGATCGATAGAACGTGAGAGTATTTTTTTCGCTATAGTACCCAATAAAATGCTAGCTACCGGTATGATGCAAGAGACCTGATAGGTAAAGTTGTTTTTAGGCATAATACTTGAACACTAAGCTATATTTTAAGACTAATTTTATTTGGTTTGATATGGTACGAGTGCTCGATATGGCCGATAAAGGTGAGATATATTTTTTTCTTCGGTACAAAAAAAAAGCTACGACTAGATACAGGTATGATGCAAGAGACTTGACAAGTTAAATTGTAGATAGGCATATTGTTTGAATACTAAGCTTTAATCTAAGATAAATTTTATTAGGTTTGATATGGTACGAGTGATTGATATGATCGATAGAACTTGGGAGTATTTTTTTCGCTATAGTACCAAATGAAAAGCTAGCTACTGGTATGATGCCAGAGACCTGACAGGTTAAATTGTATGTAGGCATGATGTTTAAATGCTAAGCTATATTCTAAGATAAATTTTATCAGGTTTAATAGGGTACGAGTGATTGATATGATCGATAGAACGTGAGAGTATTTTTTTCGCTATAGTACCCAATAAAATGCTAGCTACCGCTATGATGCAAGAGACCTGACAGGTTAAGTTGTTTTTAAGCATAATACTTGAACACTAAGCTATATTTTAAGACTAATTTTTTTTGATTTGATATGGTACGAGTGCTCGATATGGCCGATAAAGGTGAGATATATTTTTTTCTTCGGTACTAAAAAAAAGCTACGGCTAAACACAGGTATGATGCAAGAGACCTGACAGGTTAAATTGTAGATAGGCATATTGTTTGAATACTAAGCTTTAATCTAAGATAAATTTTGTTAGGTTTGATATGGTACGAGTGATTGATATGATCGATAGAACGTGGGAGTATTTTTTTCGCTATAGTACCAAATGAAAAGCTAGCTACTGGTATGATGCCAGAGACCTGACAGGTTAAATTGTATGTAGGCATGATGTTTAAATGCTAAGCTATATTCTAAGATAAATTTTATCAGGTTTAATAGGGTACGAGTGATTGATATGATCGATAGAACGTGAGAGTATTTTTTTCGCTATAGTACCCAATAAAATGCTAGCTACCGGTATGATGCAAGAGACCTGACAGGTTAAGTTGTTTTTAAGCATAATACTTGAACACTAAGCTATATTTTAAGACTAATTTTTTTTGATTTGATATGGTACGAGTGCTCGATATGGCCGATAAAGGTGAGATATTTTTTTTTCTTCGGTACTAAAAAAAAGCTACGGCTAAATACAGGTATGATGCAAGAGACCTGACAGGTTAAATTGTAGATAGGCATATTGTTTGAATACTAAGCTTTAATCTAAGATAAATTTTGTTAGGTTTGATATGGTACGAGTGATTGATATGATCGATAGAACGTGGGAGTATTTTTTTCGCTATAGTACCAAATGAAAAGCTAGCTACTGGTATGATGCCAGAGACCTGACAGGTTAAATTGTATGTAGGCATGATGTTTAAATGCTAAGCTATATTCTAAGATAAATTTTATCAGGTTTAATAGGGTACGAGTGATTGATATGATCGATAGAACGTGAGAGTATTTTTTTCGCTATAGTACCCAATAAAATGCTAGCTACCAGTATGATGCAAGAGACCTGACAGGTTAAGTTGTTTTTAGGCATAATACTTGAACACTAAGCTATATTTTAAGACTAATTTTATTTGGTTTGATATGGTACGTGTGCTTGATATGGCCGATAAAAGTGAGATATATTTTTTTCTTTGGTACTAAAAAAAAGCTACGACTAGATACAGGTATGATGCAAGAGACCTGACAGGGTAAATTGTAGATAGGAATGTTGTTTGAATACTAAGCTTTAATCTAAGATAAATTTTATTAGGTTTGATATGGTACGAGTAAATGATATGATCGATAGAACGTGAGAGTATTTTTTTCGCTATAGTGCCCAATAAAAAGTTAGCTACTGGTATGATGCAAAAGACCTGACAGGTTTAATTGTATATAAGTATTTTGTTTGAATACTAAGCTGTATACTGAGATAAATTTTATCGGGTTTGATATGGTTTGAGTGCTCCCTATGAGCGATAGAAAGTGGGAGTATTTTTTTTCGCTTAAGTTCTAACAAAAGCGCTAGCTACTGGTATGATGCAGAAGACCTGACAAATTTATTTATTAATAGGTATAATACTTGAACACTAAGCTATACTTAAAGAATAGTTTTATTTGGTTTGATATGGTATCAGTACACGATATGGCCTATAGAAGGAAAGAGTAATTCTTGCGCTGCAGTATAAACTGGTGTGTATGATGCTATAATTATAAGGATTTGAGGTTGATATAATATGATACCTGTGGCTGTGAATCATTTTTGGCTAGTTTCTTATATATTGACAATGCATTCCATTTGTTATCTCAAACGCACACGCCATCGCTATCGACGTGCCATCGCTATTGTCCGTTTACTTTCTTACAAATTGCCGCCACCGCGGGTACTTGTATTGTTCTCATTGTAAAAGAGAAGCTTTATTTTGTGGCTTTGTTATTATGTTCCACTTTAGTATATTTTATTTTAAACTTTTATTGAATTCCTTTTATTTAATACTTATTTACATGCCTTTAATTTAATGTCTTTTGCTTAATACCTTTTATGCAGTTATCATACTTTTCGAAAACCTGCCTATTATCTTAGATTTAAATATAGATATCCTTAAATTATTCACTAGCAAATTTTTATCTTAAGAAAAAATTTGTTAGTGAATAATGTAAGGATTTCCCGGAAGGATTGGGAGACTTTGGATTTCTTTTACTTTATGTATACCTTTGCGTAATACCTAGTATTTAATTCGTTTTGCTGAATACCCTTTAAATAATGCCTTTTATTTTTTAATACCTTTAACATATTACCCTTTTATTTAATACCTTTTACCTTATACCTTTTTTAATTACTTTAATCAGCTTTTCTATTACCTACCTAGTACTTTAGATCAAAGTACGAACATCCTTACATTATTCTCTAGCAAATTTTTATCTTATAAAAATGTGTATCTTATAAAAAATTGTTAGTGAATAATGTAAGGATTTCCTGGAAGGATTGGGAAATTTTGAATTCCTTTTACTTTATACCTTTGCGTAATAGCTCGTATTTAATTCGTTTTGCTCAATACCTTTTTTTAATAATAATGCCTTTAATTTTTTAATACCTTATACTTATTACCTTTTATTTAATACCTTTTACCTGAAACCTTTTTAAATAACTTTAATCAGCTTTTGTATTACCTACCTTAGATTTAAATGTGAACATCCTTACATTATTCACTAGCAAATTTTTATCTTACAAAAATTTGTTAGAGAATAATGTAAGGATTTCCCGGAAGGATTGGAAGACTTTTGAGTCCTTTTACTTTATACCTTTGCGTGATAGCTTGTATTTAATTCGTTTTGCTAAATACCTTTTAAATAATGCCTTTTATTATTGAATACCTTTTACTATTACCTTTTACATAAAAAATTTTTACCTGATACCTTTTTAAATTACTTTAATCAGCTTTTCTATTACCTTCCTTTACCTTAGATTAAAATATGGACATCCTTACATTAATCACTAGCAAATTTTTATCTTACTATGATTTGTTAGTGAATAATGTAAGGAATTCCCGGAAGGATTGGGGGAGACTTTGGATCTCTACTTTGGATCACTACTTTGGATGACTCTATGTATTTAGATATTTACGTCTTTACCTTTTCAGGTCTGTAATAGTGCATATATAAAACACAATATAGATCTTGCATATTTTGGTATCGCTTGCTATACTGAAAGCTTGAAGCTTGTGTTTTATTCTTGTGAAAATGTATATGGCACAAACTAAACGTAATAGCAAAATCTAGACTGTTTTCTTGAAAACATAGAGGTCATAAATGTTTTACACTGTATTATTTAAATATTTACGTCTTTAACTTTTCATGTCTGTAAATAGTGCATACATAAAACACAATATATATCTTGCACATTCTGGTATCGTAAGCATCTCTTGTGAAAATGTCTATGGCATAAATTACACGTAATAGTAAAATCTTCACTGTTTTCTTGAAAACATAGAGGACATAAATGGTTTACATAATCGCTCCTGTGTATTAATTCCTTCTTAATACGATTTCTGTATTCGTCGTACTGAACTGGATCTCGTAAGTCATTGTTAGTAATAATATTTTCAAAGAAACTTATAATCATTACTCCACAATTGTATCCGTCTGTTTGCTTTGTATGAATGGGAGTTTGAATAGAAAAATGGTTAATATTCATGTTCAATTGTTTAAAAAAATCCTTAATCCTATGAGCATAGTATGAAGTACTGTTATTTTCTTCCCCAAGTGGGTCTAAGTAAACAACAGTTTGTGCCAGTAAATTAACTATTAACAGCCTAAAATGATCGTTTTGGCAAATCGGAAATACTATTCTGCCATTTTCTCTGAACCTGAACCCCTCGTGTAATAAAAAATCCTCGTTGTACTCTTGGTCTCCAAATATTACTGCAGATCTAGCAACAGATATTAAATCAAATTGTACATTGTGATCTGTATTTATAATGTGCAACATGTGATCCACTACAAATCCTGACAAGTACATCTTAGGATCTAGGGTTGAAAAATCACTGATATGTAGTTCTTTCAAAGAATGAACACTTGTTTGCTTGGTAACAAAATAGCCCTGACCGATGTTGTTTTGATAATAATTAATATCGTCTACCAAACCATTTTCTAAAACACGTATTTTGCTTTTTTCTACAATCTCTTTTTGACATGTTTTCGATTTATTTAGTACGATAGATGATGTTCCTGTATCATTTGTTTTTAGTTGCATAACATTTTCATTTATATCACACATATCGCATTGGTACTCATGGGTATAGAAGTCAATTTTATTCATAGGATCGATACATTTTTGATGCACCCACCGATCACATTTATCACACTGTACCCAGTCAGTATGTTCGTCACCTAAAGATCCGTATGTACATACCACACATAACTGTACGTCTTTTTCTTCGTCAGGATAAATAATTTTTTTTTGTGTCATTTTCAATTTACTGTTTCTTAATGATTGTCCAGCAAAATGGCTGTAAGTAGGATTTGGTTTTTTTTGCCAGTGCTCTTTTGCATCTCTAGGACTGGTTGGATCGACTTTGCTGAGGCGATTTTTTTTCAATTGTAAACCGGTCTCAGCCATAATGGCAAGAACATCCTGACGCAATGTTCTAAGTAAATGTGAACATTTTAGATTTTTTTTACCACCTTGTCTACGCATCTACAACCTAAGCCTATACCTATATATACATCACTTACCTGCTATACTTACCTGAGGGGAAGGAGCGCGGCGCGCGGAGGGACCCGTCCTGACTCGATTCGATACCACCGTCACTATCACATCTAAATTTTCTAAAAACCTATATTTTTGCTTGTAAAGCTTCAGTTCGTAATTAAAACTATATTAAAATCAAGAAACCATCTATCATTTCATTGGCATCATACAATATATCCTGAGGAACGAGGGAGAGGCGCATTCTGACTAGACACGAAAGCAGCATCATCAACATTTTTGGTCCTTCGAGCCGGATTCGTCAAGAGCCTACAGTGAAACGGTCAGGTTATCCTTCCTTTTAACAATCCTCCTTCATTCGCATTGTGTTAATTTCGTGCAATATCGGTACAATTTCAGTGTTAGTGCTTTGAGACGCAGGCATCGTGATTCGTGACGCGTGGCGCATTAGGTATATCCATCCACCGTCACTTCGCAGCTTCCAGAAAATCGTGAGTGCTTTTGCCTTTCATATACGCCAAAATGAGTGAATACGGTGACCCTTCTGGTGATGTGGAAGATACTATTCGAGATTTAATCAAAAAGAGAGGTTCGATAAAATGCAAGTTAACTTTATTCACAAAATTCGTAAATTCGTTGGAGGGTAAATTAACCAGCATTCAGCAAATTGAGTTCGATATACGGTACAAAAACGTCGAACTACTTATTGGTGAATTCGATGATTGCCAAAGTCAAATCGAATCTTTAGTCAAAGAAGTTGATTTGCCGAAGCAAGTGGAACAAAGAGAGTTGTTTCAGAATCAGTATTATCTCATTTTGGCTACTGCTAAGAGTATCTTAGATGAGACTGGTGATGGGGTTCGTATTATTAAGTCTGAATGCGAAAAGTCGTGTCATTCAGACAGGGTCGCATTAAGCACAATTAAATTGCCCACCATCGCGTTGCCCTCGTTCGATGGCTCTTATGATCAGTGGCTAGAATTCAGAGATACATACATGTCATTAATTCATAACTCTAACGAAATAGGTGAGATACAAAAGTTTCATTACCTGCGTTCATCCCTGACTGGTGACGCCAGCCAGGTTATAAGATCTCTCGAGTTCACCGCTGAAAACTATGGAATAGCGTGGGAACTACTTGTGAACCGCTACAATAATAACCGCATATTAATCAGTAATCATGTTAAAGCCTTATTCACAGTACAGTCTTTGAATAAAGAATCGGCATCTCAAATTCGAAAATTAATTGATACGGTTTTGAAAAACCTACGCGCACTTAACAACTTAGGCGAACCCACTACGTATTGGGATACCTTGATTAATCACATAATTGTATCTAAGCTGGATGCATGCACGGCACGTGAATGGGAACAATATAAAGGTACTATACAGAGTGTTTCACAGAGCGATAAGATCTCATTAAATGACTTGCTTAAATTTTTGCGAGATCGCGCGGACATGTTAGAAACTATACGGTCTGCTAACATTTCACAAGAAAATATTATCAGAAAGCCTATACAGTCGAAATCTCTAGGGTATATCGCAACTGGAAATTCGGTTAACTTTAACAACACCAAACGTGCCGTGCGTTCATGTAGTTTGTGCAACGAAAATCATCTGCTTTATTCATGCTCGGCCTTTCTTAACTTATCTCTTACAGATAAACTAAAGTTAATCCACAAAAAGAATCTATGTCATAATTGTTTACGATCTGGACACATAGCTGTTGACTGTTGGTTTGGTGGTTGCAGAAAATGTAACAAAAAACATAATAGCCTAATACACGTCGACTGCTATGATAAGGAAGATCCGTTATCGGTCGCTAATAACACACAAACTTCGCCACCTACAAACGAAGTCACTGACTTATCGTTAGTGCCTTTACAACCACAAACATCACAATCAAATCATACTCGTAATTCGCACACAAACAAATCGCATTCCTTCGCATTGGAACAGGTTTTATTATCAACTGCGTTAGTTGAAGTCGCTGATAGCAACAATCAATATCACATGGCCCGTGCCCTTCTGGATAACGGCAGCCAACATTGTTTTATAACAGAATCATTAAGCAAAAAATTAAACGTTAAACAAATACAGTCCACTATACAAGTAAAGGGTGTCGGTCATACCGTTACTCAAGCCACGCAGGCATGTCAAGTACAACTAAGATCAATGCATGATAAAAGTTATACGATCAATTTAAATTGCCTAGTGTTACCCCGCATAACTGATAGCATACCGTTGTCATCGCACTATGGTAGTATTACAATTCCGCAAAACGTTCAATTAGCGGATCCAAAGTTCGATGTTTCTTCTAACATCGATATTTTAATCGGTTCAGATAAGTTTTGGGAGTTGTTAGATGATGGTAGGATACGCTTATCAAGCGGTCCATACTTGCAAAACACGAAATTAGGGTGGGTTATATCAGGCGCTTTATTAAAATCGAACCCATCATCAAAACATTTGAATAGCTCAGTTCAATGTAACTTCACAACAACATTAGACGCACAATTAAAACAGTTTTGGGAATTAGAGGAGATCCCTAATACCATAAATAAGTATTCGAAGGACGAGCAAGCGTGTGAAAATTTATTCGTTACTACGACACAGCGCGATGATAACGGTAGGTTTATCGTGCGCATGCCACTCAGGGAATCAGCTGATGAGTTAGGTGACTCACTCATTACCGCACAGCAGCGATTTTATGCGCTTGAGCGTAAATTGGAAAGATTACCTGATTTTAAATCGATGTACTGTGACTTTATGCGAGAATATTCAACTCTTGGTCACATGACACGCATTGATAAATATTCGACGCCTTATTATTTTTTACCCCATCATGGAGTGATCCGTGAACATAGTACAACAACTAAGCTCCGTGTGGTTTATGACGCGAGTGCAAAGACGAGTTCTGGCAGGTCACTGAACGACATTCAGTTTATAGGGCCTAAATTACAAAACGACATATTTTCAATATTTCTACGTTTTCGGCAGTACAAGTATATCGCGTGTGCGGATATAGAGAAATTTTTTAGACAATGTTTTTTGTGCGAAAAACAAAGAAATCTACAACTTATTCTATGGAGAGAGAAATCCTCCGATCCACTCGACATTTATTCATTGAATACCGTTACTTATGGTACCGCGTCCGCTCCGTTTCTTAGCATGCGTTGTTTACAACAGCTGGCGGCGGAATGCGGTGATGACGTCACACGTCGAGTGATAAGAGAGGATTTTTTCGTAGACGATTTGATAACTGGACACGACGATAAATATAAATTATTGTCCATTTGCGATGACGTCACTAGAGTCTTAAAATCAGGGTGCCTTCCATTACGAAAATGGGTATTTAATTTTGATGTCTCAGAATCAAATAATTTGTCAAAAGAATTGTCGTTTGGTGAGCATTGCCATAGCAAGACCCTCGGGCTTGGTTGGTTCTATAATAAAGATGTTCTACATTTTACTACAGAAATAAATTTAGAGTTGAGTAATTTAACTAAACGCAAAATATTATCCGTAATCTCTCAAATTTATGATCCGCTAGGCATTCTATCGCCTTCTATCATCATTGCTAAATCTATTTTACAGAAATTATGGTTATCAAAAGTAGGATGGGACGACGAGATACCCCAGGACATCGCTAGAAATTGGCGTGAATACATTCAAACCTTTCAGTATTTACCAAACTTACGTGTTCCGCGTCACGTTCAATGTGAAAGTGTAAAACGTAACGAACTTCACATATTTACCGATGCATCCCAGATGGCCTACGGAGCATGTGCTTATGTACGCACGTACTTAGATAACGAACATTCACCTATATCAGTTCACTTGTTATGTGCAAAAACAAAGGTCGCGCCGGTAAAACCGGTCACTATACCTAGATTAGAACTCTGCGGTGCATCGGTAGGTGCAAGGTTATATTCTAAGATAATTAAATCGCTTCGTCTCACTTTCGATTATGTTTACTTTTGGACAGACTCCACTATAGTCCTGGGGTGGCTACGGACGTCACCTAACTTATTAAAAACTTTTGTTCAAAATAGGGTTGCAGAAATTAATGAATTAACCGACGGTTGTTTATGGATGCATGTAAAAGGCTCGCACAACCCGGCCGATTTCTTATCGCGCGGGATAACAATAGATTCACTTAATGATAACTCGATGTGGTGGTACGGACCACCGTTTTTAAGTACGCCTAAATTGAATTGGTTAGTTGAACATGACACACAAGATGTTGACTTACCTGAAATAAAAACACATACCGTTAATATGCTTTCAGAAACGTATTCGAACTCATTTCCATTCGAAAGATTCTCTTGTTTTAATAGAATGAATCGCACACTCGCTTACATGCTACGATTTAAAAATAATGCATCTATAAAAAATAAAAGTGATCGCATAATAGGGCCTCTCACCGTGGATGAGCTTAACGACAGCCTTACCATATTAACTCGAATATCCCAAAGGCAATCTTTCTCCAATGAAATAGATATTCTAACAAATAATTCTAAAAAACGAAGCGCTAGAAATGTTAATGGACTAAACTTATTTTTAGATAACAATAAATTAATTAGAATTGGAGGAAGATTGCATAACTCACCTAGTTTTTGCTATGATAAAAAACATCCATTGTTGTTGTGCTCTAAGCACGTGTTTACCACTCTTTTGTTTCGTTATGAACATAAAAGATTGTTGCATGCGGGACCTCAACTATTATTGTATTCTATTCGCGATAACTGGTGGCCATTAGGTGGCAGGAACTTAGCTAGGAAAATTTTCAAACAATGCGTTTTATGCACACGTTTAAGAGGTAAAACTTTAACCCCACAAATGGGCAATCTGCCGCCTGAAAGATTGAAGTCCGGTTTCGTTTTCGAATACTGTTCTGTGGACTATGCTGGTCCTATGTCTATTCTAAATCGTAAGGGTCGTGGGGCTAAGTTAGAAAAGTGCTATGTGTGCCTGTTTGTTTGCATGACAACACGCGCGGTTCACTTAGAACTAGTCACCAGTCTCACCTCAGAGGTGTACTTAATGGCATTTAAAAGATTTATATCGCGACGTGGTAAACCTATTCAGGTATTTTCTGATAACGGTAAAAATTTTGTAGGTGCCGCTAGAGAAATCACGTCATTTTTTAAAAATAATTCGCATAGTATTATTGAACCTCTCGCAAACGATCATATAAAGTTTACTTTCATACCACCGTATGCGCCTCATTTTGGTGGTTTATGGGAGGCGGGAGTGAAGTCCTGCAAGTATCATTTGAGACGTGTGTTAGGTAACGCGCGATTAACTTTCGAAGAATTTAGCACGACATTAGCACAATGCGAAGCCGTCCTGAATTCCCGTCCTATATCACCAATGTCCGCAGAGCCAAGTGACCTTCAACCACTCAGTCCTGCTCATTTCCTCGTCGGCCGACCGCTAACTGCTCCAGCCAGCAAGGATCTAACTTCAGAACGACCCAGTCGCCTACTGCGTCACGACCGGGTAGAACAAATGCGACAACACTTCTGGGAAAGATGGTCCAAAGAGTACATCTCCGAACTTCAGAAAAGGACTAAATGGAAGGAGTCCTCAGAAGATATAAAGCCTAACACACTCGTCGTTGTAAAGGATGTTAACATGCCACCACTCAAATGGCGTCTTGGGAGAGTGACGCACACGTTCCCTGGGCGCGATGGTGTCTCACGAGTCGCGAGCATCCGCACGGCTTCAGGAGTCATCCAACGAGCCTTCAATCGAATATGTCCTCTGCCTGTGGAGATGGATGACGTCACGGCATAAATCCACTTCGCTGACTGCCCATAAGGATTTGAAGACTGCAGCAGCCTTCAAAGGGGGGAGGAATATGTCTACGCATCTACAACCTAAGCCTATACCTATATATACATCACTTACCTGCTATACTTACCTGAGGGGAAGGAGCGCGGCGCGCGGAGGGACCCGTCCTGACTCGATTCGATACCACCGTCACTATCACATCTAAATTTTCTAAAAACCTATATTTTTGCTTGTAAAGCTTCAGTTCGTAATTAAAACTATATTAAAATCAAGAAACCATCTATCATTTCATTGGCATCATACAATATATCCTGAGGAACGAGGGAGAGGCGCATTCTGACTAGACACGAAAGCAGCATCATCAACACACCTAAAAGTGTCCTCTTCAATTGACCAAAGTAGTTTTCAACCAAGCTATTGCTCACCCTTGTGCCGAAAACGCTTGACCATAAAGGTAGAAGGTGCATATATTTTTTTAAAATAATGTCAAAAAGATTAGGGCAATAAAATGTATTTTCTTCTAAATGTTCGTCATTGGAATTTGCATTATTCAAATCGATCTTGCTGATAATGTCACTAAACCTCTGGTAGAAGGGGCTGTTTTTAAACAATGTTTCATCAGTATTAATCGGAGGGTCGCGGCTTTCCTCTCGATAACTTTCCTCTAGCTCTATTTTGTAGGGCTGAGTGCACAATGTTCGTACACATCGTTCTGCACTCAGGACTTTGTGGTTCTTTTTTATGGAATTAAGCATAATGTATAGATTGGCTATGACTTTGTCGAATTGTTTTAAATCATGAAAATTTAACATGCTTGCTATTACATCTTTATAAAAAACTTGATTACGAGATGTAACTTTCTCAACGTCTTTGCAAACCATCTTCATAAAATGGGCACAACATAAATAAATAGGTGTTAACTTGTCTTTTTCCGTTAAGTGAGATAATGGAGTTGAACAAATTGGGGAAATATCGTCACTCGTCAAAATTTCATATGTGCGTTTTAAATAATCTAAAAGATTGACGCCATTAAATGCCCTAGAAATCGCATGTAGGTTTGCATAGGAAAAGTCTGAAACAACCCCAGAAAACGCTGGCCATGAATAGAAGTTTTCATAATAGAAACGAAAGTCGCTTAAAAGCCGGAATATGGCGCAGGTATCATGAGCTCCTGACACCATTGAAAATACCGGAAAAACACGCCTAGATTGTAGGATTCGAATAACCCCGGCATATAAATATATTCTTTTAGACGAGACATTTTTCAGCTGTCTTACGACACTCCCCGTCGCATCGAAGTGTAAAAGTGGTCTATTTGGATGCATTTTCTTTAGTATTGTGACTTGTTCTTTGCTGTAACATTTCACATTAAAAGGAACACATATTTCTTTTATATATTCTGAGTGATCTTTTTGCATTAGAAGAATATCATCAAAGTCATCTTTGTCTCTATCATTCATCATGGCATTTTCGGACCGAATCTTTCTCATCACGTCATCCGACTTCACAGGCCCTAAATTTTTTGTTTGTTCTACTAATTCGGTGTTTAACTTGAGAAGTCCAGCCTTTTTCACGGCTAGAGGCTTTTTCTCGTTCAAAACATTTTTGTAAATGTCCCGTTCTACTCCTCTTACATCTAAAGACAAATATTGAGTGTGATGGAAATTCAAACTGTTGCTGAAAACGGTAATGAAAGCTTTTGTTATGATTATCTTAAACCGTTTACATTTAGGATGTTTGCACTTAGCATTTAAAACAATGTGTTTTTTTGTATATTTTACACCTTTGAAAATAAGCAAACAGGAATTATTAACATATTTAGCTATTTTCTTTCTGATCACAAAAGGGTACATCTTTTCTACTAATTTTTTACCATTGTATATTTGTCGCCATATTTTATTGTCAATTTTGAACTGGCCCTCCAAATAGGAACATTTCTGTTGTGATACTACGGAGCTCTGGTTGGTGGACGAAAGTGGTAAAATAACTGCTGAAGCGTTAGGACTAGAGATATTTAATATATCCTTAGGTACCTCCGGTGCTGCAGGAGAAACATTTACAAATTTTAAAATATCCTTTCCTTTTGATGGAGAGAAATCTCCATGTTTGACATTGGTATTATTCGCTATATTATTCTCAATATTAATAACGTCTGAAAGCTTATCTGAACATGGTGCATGACATAATTCGGTAGAAATAAAAAAAGGATCCTCCACGCTCAAAGTGTTTTGATTGCCTTTCGTATCTAAGGACAACACGTCTTCACTAAAAGGCTGCATATTATTTAAAATACTTTGCTTATTCATTGCGTCGTGTATACTCTTCCAGTGAGTATTAATTTTTTTCCTATTTACAATACAGTTTTTAAAACCCAAAAATTTTGTAAGTTTGGCATATACACCATTTTCGTCATTTCTAACTCTGCTATCAGGGTCAGAAAAAAACAATTTTAAGTTCTTCAACGCATCTCTAATGCTCTCTTGCGTTACTCTTTGTACTTTTGGTGCCATTGTTTTATTACCTAGCTTAAAAGACAATGACAATTAAACAAGTATCTTTTAAGATACTTAGCTTACTTAGCTCAGACTCTTGTCTTAGCTGTATAAATTGAAAATAACCTTGTATACTAGAACCTACGACAAACTATTTATTATAAGACAAAAATATAAAGTTTTAACCAAGACGAAATTGTTTACCAACACATAAGTGCAGGCAACCAGACATAGAAAGTTTATTCTTTTAAAGTCACTCTTAATGGTAACTGTAAAAACAAGGTTTAAAAAAAAAATGGTAAAAATGTAGGATGAATAAAAAGAACTAAGCCGAGTAGGTTATAAAAATAGGAATGTAATATAAATTATAGATTTTTAACATAAAAGAAATATACAACTTAAACTTTATAGGTACTTTATTTAAAACACAACAAGAAGTAAAACTAAACAAGAAAAACAGTCAGCATCAAATTAAAGTAAATAAAGCTTAATATTTTTATAACAATAAAATTGTTTTCCTAATCGAGCCCACTCAAGCCTTGTAAATAGTTTTATTTTTATTAATCTTTATGGAAACACAATACATAAACGAATGAACTTTTATGGCATCGAATAGAACGTAATATAGGTGCGACAAAGTCCACGTCGTAACTCAAAAACTAGATCGAAAATAAAATCTCAAAAACCAAAGTACAATCTAGTAACCTTAAGGTATTTATTATGAAGAAATGTTATACAGAATAAATAAAATAAAAACGAAAAAAGAAAAAGAAATTAACAACATATAAAGGATTGGATGCGGTTAATAAACACAACAAAATTGGAAACGTTTCTAACTTTAACAGACTGTGTATTGTTAGTTAAAGATCAATAAAGAAAATATATGAAATAAAAACCAATGGAGTAATTAAAAAAACTTTATACGGACTAAAATGTAATCGTGTAAACCTTATTATGTTAAGAGAAGATAGAATAATAAAAAGTGGGGAAAATAGAAGATAAATTGAAAACACAAAAATAAGCAAAAAACTTATTTTACTATAATTAGAAAAAGAAAAATAATATCTACTTATAATGAATAGAAATTATTTAAAAAATCTCGCAAACCAAGTTACTTAAAATTTATAATCGAGTAAACTAATTATTACGTTAAGGTCTATAAATAAATTTAAGTAAACACAACATATTTTTAAAATGTCTCTGAGTTACTTTGCGTTTGAGAAATATAAAATAAAAAAATAAACAGAATATTTTCGAAACGTTTTTTTTTAAAACAAATAAAAAAATGACTTTCTTTTAAACGTAGAAAAGACTTACTATAACATGCAAAAGGAATATATTATGAGGAAGGTATACAAATATTAATAATAAATAGATTTATTTTAAAAACTTGAGGCGAACAAAAATCTCTCAAACCAAGTTACTGAAACAACAATCGTGTAAACCAATTATTATGTTAAGGTAGTAACGGAGAAATATAAAACGAAAAATTCGGTTCAGAAATAGAAACAAAATATTTTTAAAACGTCTCATTACCAAAAAAAAGTTATATTTCTTTTAAAAATGTAGAAAAGACATATACTATAACTAGAAAAAAAGAATGTTCATATTTTAAATTACAAATATTAATTTATAATAAATAGACTTATTAAAAAAAACTTGCTGTGAACAAAAACCTCTCAAAACCAACTGGGTAAACCAATTACTATCTTAAAGTAGATGAAATTTAAAAAAAGCGGATAAAATAAAAGAGAAATATAAAATAAAAAATTTTAATGCGGTATAAACATAAACACACAATATTTTAAAAATGCCTCTTAGTGAAAACAGAAAAATACAATTAACTAGCTTTATAAAAATTTAGCAAAAACATTTACTATGACTAGAAAAAGGAGTTATAATATGATAAAGATAATAAATGATAAATAAACATTTAAGAAATAAACACAAAATATGTTTAAAACGTCACTTATTTAAAAACAAAAAATAGCTTTCTTTTTAATGTAGAAAATACTGTCACTATAACTAGAAAAATGAATAGATAAATGGGGAAGTTATAAAAATATTTAAAATAAATAAGCTTTTTAAAAAAATAACTTGATGCGAACAGAACGGCTCAAAACAAGTTTCGGGTAAACCAAATTATTATTCTAAGACAGATGACAATTTAAAAAGCGGGTAAAATAAAAGAGAAAAACAAAATAAAACTAAAAAATTAGAATGCGGTTAATAAATAAACACAATATTTTTAAATGCTTTTTAGAACAGAAAAATAAAATTAACTCTTTGAAATAATGACTAGAATAAGAAATATAATATGATAAAGATATATTATAAATATTTAAAATGAATAGATTTACTAAAAATTCTTAGTGCGAGAATAAAAAACTTATTTTTAAATGCAGAAAAACCTTTGACTATAACTAGAAGAAAAGAATAGCTTTCTTTACACAACAACAAAAAATTTTTCTCTTAAATGTAGAAAATACTTTCACTATAACTAGAAAAAAGAATAAATGAGGAAGTTATAAAAATAATTATAATAAATAGACTTATTAAAAAAAGAACTTGATTTGAACAGAAACCTCTCGAAACAAGTTACTGACACAACAGTTGGGTAAACCAATTATTATCTTAAGGTAGACGACGTTTAAAAAAACGGGCAAAATAAAATAGAAATATAAAAAAGTTAGAATGCAGATAAGAAATAAACATAAAATATTGATTAATGTCTTTGAATTAAAAACAGAAAAATAAATTTAACATTCTTTAAAATTTTTAAAAACCTATTTCTACGACTAGAAAAAGGAATATATTGACTATAGATATATTAATTATATTTAAATATATTTCAAATCAATAGATTTATATATTAAAAATACTAAATGCGAATGAAAACCTGGCAAACCAAACTACCTACTGAGAACACAATTGTTTCAACAAATTATTATGTGAAGGTAGGTAAAATAAATTTTTAAAAATTAAGAAAAATGAATAACAAAATGTTTTAAAAATGCATTTTACTTAAAAAATATAGACATTCTTTTAAATACAGAAAAAACTTTAACCGTAGCTATAAAAAGATCAATATCGAAAAATAAATTAGGAAGATTAAAAAATAAACCTATAAATATAATGAAATAAAATATATATAATAAAATATAATAAAAAACAAGTATTTAAAAAAAATACACAACAAATAAAAATAAAAAATAAAACAGATTAATGGTAAAGCTGCAAATTTCAACATACAAATATATGAAGATAATTTAAATAATATTTTAATAAGATCGTTCGATTTATTTAAGTAGTGCTAAAATTGTAAATACAAATATAAAAATGTTATATATCACAGAAATTATAAAACTGATGGATTTTTTACGTTAAAAAGCTTTAATAGGATTAACATAAAAATATATGAAGATGACTTTAAAAAAATATACCTATATTTTATATTTATTAAGATCGTTAGATTTTTAGAACTTATGATAAATCTGAAAACAAGTCGTAAATTAATAAAAAACAAAGTTCAATTATCATTTATTTTTAAGAAACACCTTTTAATACCACTTTAACCTTAAACGATATCCAGTAAACCTGGAAAGGAATGATTTTAATAAGTAGTTAAATAGATAAAATAATTAAAGCCATAAAGCAAACATTGGCAAGTAACCTAAACACATCCAGAAAATTCGGTAACAAACAATTATGCATAAAATAAAACGAGGAGAATAAGATGACGAATGTTAATGAAATCTAAATAAAATAAGAGTTTGTCATATTTATTAATGCTGTATTAAAAGCGATATGCATTGAAAGCCTTTGAAGTTTAAAAATGAGAAAAAAAAAGAAGTAAAAATACGGGTTTGTTACCAAATTAGGCGTATGCGATAGGATGTGAACCTTACCCAGCTTCTCCTTATCGTGTGGGCAGAGCCCTGGTGTCAGAGTTTTTTCTGACCGCCTTACGGCCTCTGACCCAGCTAACCTGAAATAAACAAAGTATAATAATTTAAAATGTTGTTGCAAGCAAAGAACCAACAAACAAATCAAATAAAGTAGCCAACAAATCAAAGTGACTATCCAAAAGCATAAGGCTAGATCGAAGACGTCGCCTTAGTAAAAATACTACGACAGCAAAACAAAAAATAAGGAAGCTTATAACTTCCTACAGAGGCGTATTAAACTTGTTTATCCAGAGTGGGGGCGGTACTAGTCTCCTCGGGACTGTAAATAGACCCCATTTTAATACCTTTTTGTTTTATTCTTACTATTACCAGTAAATAAGTGAGTAAACTGTGTTTTACACTTTTAATATAAAAATGCACTTATTCACAAAATATATTTAGTGTAAAAAAGGTAGTAACTAGTTGAAAAAACGAATATTCAATCTATCGTTAAATTTATTATAATAATGAGCGTACATTTCAGTTCAAAAACAAAGGATCAACCTAAGGGGTTCAAGAATCTCGAGGAGCTGGAAGTGCCCAACAGGACAGAGATGGTACAGAAAAGGAAATTAATGATTGACGTGTTTTGATATTGGAGGACAAAACCTACTTTGGGTCCCTGAGCAAGCGTAGAGAGCTATGATTCAAAATAAATCATTAACTTTTATGTATTTTTATATCTAACAAAAAATAAGTATACAGAAAATATTAATGTCTCAGCTATAAAATATTTAGGAAAAAAAAAAGATTTTCTTACCGCTCTTGGTGTAATCCTTTTTGCAATAAGCGCCACCTCCACAAAACAAAATGACAATCAAGAGAATGATCTCCAATAAACAGCACCAACGTCACCAACACAATACAGGCACGTGCGTCGCCGCTTCGCGTTAGTCACGTAGTGTCAAGATGCCAATGTCGCATGCGCTTTTATGCACGTTAAGATGTCACAGTGGTGGCGGCGTTGGGGAGTGTACACTTTTGCTTTGTGTTGCACTTTAAAAAAGGTTCTGTGTATAAATTATCCACGTTTCACTAGCAGTGCCAACATAAGATAAAAAAATATTTATTACCTTTTTATTAACATTGGTTACATGACATTTAATCATCTTAATTCAAATTATGTACTAGGTACACTAAAACATTAATGGTACGAGACCCGTGCTGCGAGGTCTGGGGCAGCGCAGTTTTTCTGGGGAGTACCGATACCATATCAAAGCATATTAAAAATACTTTAAGTATACGAGTAGCTTAGTGTTCAAGTATTATGGAAATCAACAATTAAAAATGTCTAATAGGTCTTCTGCATCATACCAGTAACTAGCTTTTTATTCTTTATTATCACATTCCGTAGATCATATCGAACACTCGTACCATAATATCAAACCTGATAAAACTAATCTTGGAATAAAGCTTAGTGTTCACCTATTATGTCTGTATAAATTTAACCTGTCAGGTCTCTTGCATCATACCAGCTTTTAGCAGTAGCTTTTTTAGTACCAAAGCGAAAAAAATTCTCTAACATTTTGTCGGCCATATCGAACATTCGTTCCATATCGAAACCTATAAAAGTATTATTGGAATGTATTTTAGGGTTCAAGTATTGTGCATATCTAGAATTAAACCTGCCAGGAAAAGACAATGGCGATGGCGTATGCGTTTGAGATAATAAATGGAGTGCATTGTGAATAGACAAGAATAAGATTTGTCGAAACCTGTTCACAAGTGTCACACTTTATCTAAAAGAAAATAAGTGCACGTGTTCTTTTCCTCAAACCAAATTAAATAATAGTAAAAAAAGATGTATAGATTTAAGAATCAATTCCGTATTAATATGTTAGTTTAACACTTAAATCGGAATGTATCGTGGTATTTATTTTGTATTTTATTATCACCTGGGTTTTTTGTAACTAGCTTAAGTTCATTGCATAAAGCCAATTTTTTGATGCTCACTCGCTCTTACGTTAGGCTGTCTCACTCACCCGCAAGAGAAAACCCGCCCGCACACTATTGGCGCAGGCGGCGTGAACCCATTGTTTCACTTGCGCGCGACCCACGAAGTTGAGACAGCCTAGCGTGGCAGATATATAGCGAGAAATAAGCCATGAGCGCGCACTCCGAGTTCAGACTCCGAATGAGTAACAACCAAGGGCTCGCGATCAATCCCGAACCCGCAACAGGCATCGAACTGAATACAGCAGCTTTTTGATTTCTTCCAATCCAGCATCAGGTAGCCGGTACACAAAGGACGGACCTGTGGAATCCATTTGCCGTTCTGCATAATACCAGTAGCTAGCTTTTTAGATGGTACTGTAGCAAAAAAATTACTCCCACGTTCTATCGGTCATACCAAGCACTCATACCATATCAAACCTGATAAATTTGTTTTAGAATATAGCTTAGTATTCAAGAATTATGCCTATTTACCCCTAAACATATCAGGTCTTCTTTATTGTTCGCGACAGTAATAGTAGATTTTAATATGTATAGAATTAAGAGGAAATTCCGGATTAATAAGTTAGTTTAACACTTGAATCAAAATGTATCGTGGTAATTATTTTGTATTTTATCATCACATGGTGTTTTGTAACTAGCTTAAGTTCATTGAATAAAGGCCTTTTTTCTTTCTTGTCAGATAACGCTCACTCACTACTACGTTAGGCTGTCTCACTCACACGCAAGAAAAAACCCGCACGCACACGATTGGCGCAGGCGGCGTGAACCCATTGTTTCACTTGCGCGCGACCCGCGTAGTTGAGACGGCCTAGCGCGGCAGATATATAGCGCGAAATTTGCCATCAGTGCGCACTCTGACTTCAGACTCCGAACGATTAACAACCAAGAGCTCCGATCACTCTCGAACCCGCAAAAGATAAAAAATGTTAAAACTATGTCATTTAATTTGTTGTATATTTAAGCATACTATTCCGTTTCCAAATTGAAGGAAAATTGTATTGTAATAAATAAATAACATTTTCTTAATCATTTTGTAAATGTCTTCAATGTTTGAACGTACTTCTGTTTAAGTTTTGTAATAGTGTAGATTAGACGAAAATAATTACCTTTGACATAATATTTAATTTTATTTCATAGATATTTATAACCATCAAAATCCTATAATTCTAATTGTGTTCTTGTTCTACCGATCATATCAATCACTCAAACCATATCAAACTTGATAAAATTCATCTTAGAATATAGCTCAGTACTCAAACATTATGCCTACATACAATTTAACCTGTCAGGTCTCTGGCATCATACCAGTAGCTAGCTTTTCATTTGGTACTATAGCGAAAAAAATACTCCCACGTTCTATCGATAATATCAATCACTCGTACCATATCAAACCTGATAAAATTTTTCTCAAAATATAGCTTAGTATTCAAGCAATATGCCTATCTATAATTTAACCTGTCAGGTTTCTTGCATCATACCTATATCTAGCCGTAGCTTTTTTTTAGTACCGAAGAAAAAAACATAATTATCTCACCTTTATCGGCCATATCGAGCACTCGTACCATATCAAACCAAATAGAATTAGTCTTAAAATATAGCTTAGTGTTCAAGTACTATGCTTAAATACAACTTAACCTGTCAGGTCTCTTGCATCATACCGGTAGCTAGCATTTTATTTGGTACTATAGCGAAAAAAAATACTCTCACGTTCTATCGATCATATCAATCACTCGTACCCTATTAAACCTGATAAAATTTATCTTAGAATATAGCTTAGCATTTAAACATCATGCCTACATACAATTTAACCTGTCAGGTCTCTGGCATCATACCAGTAGCTAGCTTTTCATTTGGTACTATAGCGAAAAAAATACTCCCACGTTCTATCGATCATATCAATCACTCGTTCCATATCAAACCTAATAAAATTTATCTTAGATTAAAGCTTAGTATACAAACAATATGCCTATCTACAATTTAACCTGTCAGGTCTCTTGCATCATACCTGTATCTAGTCGTAGCTTTTTTTTTTGTACCGAAGAAAAAAATATATCTCACCTTTATCGGCCATATCGAGCACTCGTACCATATCAAACCAAATAAAATTAGTCTTAAAATATAGCTTAGTGTTCAAGTATTATGCCTAAAAACAACTTAACCTGTCAGGTCTCTTGCATCATACCGGTAGCTAGCATTTTATTGGGTACTATAGCGAAAAAAATACTCTCACGTTCTATCGATCATATCAATCACTCGTACCCTATTAAACCTGATAAAATTTATCTTAGAATATAGCTTAGCATTTAAACATCATGCCTACATACAATTTAACCTGTCAGGTCTCTGGCATCATACCAGTAGCTAGCTTTTCATTTGGTACTATAGCGAAAAAAATACTCCCACGTTCTATCGATCATATCAATCACTCGTACCATATCAAACCTAATAAAATTTATCTTAGATTAAAGCTTAGTATTCAAACAATATGCCTATCTACAATTTAACCTGTCAGGTCTCTTGCATCATACCTGTATCTAGTCGTAGCTTTTTTTTTGTACCGAAGAAAAAAATATATCTCACCTTTATCGGCCATATCGAGCACTCGTACCATATCAAACCAAAAAAAATTAGTCTTAAAATATAGCTTAGTGTTCAAGTATTATGCTTAAAAACAACTTAACCTGTCAGGTCTCTTGCATCATACCGGTAGCTAGCATTTTATTGGGTACTATAGCGAAAAAAATACTCTCACGTTCTATCGATCATATCAATCACTCGTACCCTATTAAACCTGATAAAATTTATCTTTAAATATAGCTTAGTACTCAAACATTATGCCTTTTTACTTTTGAACCTGTCAGGTCTCTGGCATCATACCAGTAGCTAGCTTTTTTTTTGGTACTGTAGCGAAAAAAATACTCCCACGTTCTATCGATCATATCAATCACTTGTACCATATCAAACCTGATAAAATTTATCTTAGTATGTAGCTTAGTATTCAAACAATATGCCTATCTACAATTTAACCTGTCAGGTCTCTTGCATCATACCTGTATCTAGTCGTAGCTTTTTTTTTGTACCGAAGAAAAAAATATATCTCACCTTTATCGGCCATATCGAGCACTCGTACCATATCAAATCAAAAAAAAAATAGTCTTAAAATATAGCTTAGTGTTCAAGTATTATGCTTAAAAACAACTTAACCTGTCAGGTCTCTTGCATCATACCGGTAGCTAGCATTTTATTGGGTACTATAGCGAAAACAATACTCTCACGTTCTATCGATCATATCAATCACTCGTACCCTATTAAACCTGATAAAATTTATCTAAGAATATAGCTTAGCATTTAAACATCATGCCTACATACATTTTAACCTGTCAGGTCTCTGGCATCATACCAGTAGCTAGCTTTTCATTTGGTACTATAGCGAAAAAAATACTCCCACGTTCTATCGATCATATCAATCACTCGTACCATATCAAACCTAATAAAATTTATCTTAGATTAAAGCTTAGTATTCAAACAATATGCCTATCTACAATTTAACCTGTCAGGTCTCTTGCATCATACCTGTATCTAGTCGTAGCTTTTTTTTTGTACCGAAGAAAAAAATATATCTCACCTTTATCGGCCATATCGAGCCCTCGTACCATATCAAACCAAAAAAAATTAGTCTTAAAATATAGCTTAGTGTTCAAGTATTATGCTTAAAAACAACTTAACCTGTCAGGTCTCTTGCATCATACCGGTAGCTAGCATTTTATTGGGTACTATAGCGAAAAAAATACTCTCACGTTCTATCGATCATATCAATCACTCGTACCCTATTAAACCTGATAAAATTTATCTTTAAATATAGCTTAGTACTCAAACATTATGCCTTTTTACTTTTGAACCTGTCAGGTCTCTGGCATCATACCAGTAGCTAGCTTTTTTTTTGGTACTGTAGCGAAAAAAATACTCCCACGTTCTATCGATCATATCAATCACTCGTACCATATCAAACCTGATAAAATTTATCTTAGTATGTAGCTTAGTATTCAAACAATATGCCTATCTACAATTGAACCTGTCAGGTCTCTTGCATCATACCTGTATCTAGTCGTAGCTTTTTTTTTGTACCGAAGAAAAAAAAATATCTCACCTTTATCGGCCATATCGAGCACTCGTACCATATCAAACCAAATAAAATTAGTTTTAAAATATAGCTTAGTGTTCAAGTATTATGCTCAAAAACAACTTAACCTGTCAGGTCTCTTGCATCATATCGGTAGCTAGCATTTTATTGGGTACTATAGCGAAAAAAATACTCTCACGTTCTATCGATCATATCAATCACTCGTACCCTATTAAACCTGATAAAATTTATCTTAGAATATAGCTTAGCATTTAAACATCATGCCTACATACAATTTAACCTGTCAGGTCTCTGGCATCATACCAGTAGCTAGCTTTTCATTTGGTACTATAGCGAAAAAAATACTCCCACGGTCTATCGATCATATCAATCACTCGTACCATATCAAACCTAATAAAATTTATCTTAGATTAAGGCTTAGTATTCAAACAATATGCCTATCTACAATTTAACCTGTCAGGTCTCTTGCATCATACCTGTATCTAGTCGTAGCTTTTTTTTTGTACCGAAGAAAAAAATATATCTCACCTTTATCGGCCATATCGAGCACTCGTACCATATCAAACCGAATTAAATTAAGCTTAAAATATAGCTTAGTGTTCAAGTATTATGCTTAAAAACAACTTAACCTGTCAGGTCTCTTGCATCATACCGGTAGCTAGCATTTTATTTGGTACTATAGCGAAAAAAAATACTCTCACGTTCTATCGATCATATCAATCACTCGTACCCTATTAAACCTGATAAAATTTATCTTAGAATATAGCTTAGCATTTAAACATCATGCCTACATACAATTTAACCTGTCAGGTCTCTGGCATCATACCAGTAGCTAGCTTTTCATTTGGTACTATAGCGAAAAAAATACTCCCACGTTCTATCGATCATATCAATCACTCGTTCCATATCAAACCTAATAAAATTTATCTTAGATTAAAGCTTAGTATACAAACAATATGCCTATCTACAATTTAACCTGTCAGGTCTCTTGCATCATACCTGTATCTAGTCGTAGCTTTTTTTTTGTACCGAAGAAAAAAATATATCTCACCTTTATCGGCCATATCGAGCACTCGTACCATATCAAACCAAATAAAATTAGACTTAAAATATAGCTTAGTGTTCAAGTATTATGCCTAAAAACAACTTAACCTGTCAGGTCTCTTGCATCATACCGGTAGCTAGCATTTTATTGGGTACTATAGCGAAAAAAATACTCTCACGTTCTATCGATCATATCAATCACTCGTACCCTATTAAACCTGATAAAATTTATCTTAGAATATAGCTTAGCATTTAAACATCATGCCTACATACAATTTAACCTGTCAGGTCTCTGGCATCATACCAGTAGCTAGCTTTTCATTTGGTACTATAGCGAAAAAAATACTCCCACGTTCTATCGATCATATCAATCACTCGTACCATATCAAACCTAATAAAATTTATCTTAGATTAAAGCTTAGTATTCAAACAATATGCCTATCTACAATTTAACCTGTCAGGTCTCTTGCATCATACCTGTATCTAGTCGTAGCTTTTTTTTTGTACCGAAGAAAAAAATATATCTCACCTTTATCGGCCATATCGAGCACTCGTACCATATCAAACCAAAAAAAATTAGTCTTAAAATATAGCTTAGTGTTCAAGTATTATGCTTAAAAACAACTTAACCTGTCAGGTCTCTTGCATCATACCGGTAGCTAGCATTTTATTGGGTACTATAGCGAAAAAAATACTCTCACGTTCTATCGATCATATCAATCACTCGTACCCTATTAAACCTGATAAAATTTATCTTTAAATATAGCTTAGTACTCAAACATTATGCCTTTTTACTTTTGAACCTGTCAGGTCTCTGGCATCATACCAGTAGCTAGCTTTTTTTTTGGTACTGTAGCGAAAAAAATACTCCCACGTTCTATCGATCATATCAATCACTTGTACCATATCAAACCTGATAAAATTTATCTTAGTATGTAGCTTAGTATTCAAACAATATGCCTATCTACAATTGAACCTGTCAGGTCTCTTGCATCATACCTGTATCTAGTCGTAGCTTTTTTTTTGTACCGAAGAAAAAAATATATCTCACCTTTATCGGCCATATCGAGCACTCGTACCATATCAAATCAAAAAAAAATAGTCTTAAAATATAGCTTAGTGTTCAAGTATTATGCTTAAAAACAACTTAACCTGTCAGGTCTCTTGCATCATACCGGTAGCTAGCATTTTATTGGGTACTATAGCGAAAACAATACTCTCACGTTCTATCGATCATATCAATCACTCGTACCCTATTAAACCTGATAAAATTTATCTTAGAATATAGCTTAGCATTTAAACATCATGCCTACATACATTTTAACCTGTCAGGTCTCTGGCATCATACCAGTAGCTAGCTTTTCATTTGGTACTATAGCGAAAAAAATACTCCCACGTTCTATCGATCATATCAATCACTCGTACCATATCAAACCTAATAAAATTTATCTTAGATTAAAGCTTAGTATTCAAACAATATGCCTATCTACAATTTAACCTGTCAGGTCTCTTGCATCATACCTGTATCTAGTCGTAGCTTTTTTTTTTGTACCGAAGAAAAAAATATATCTCACCTTTATCGGCCATATCGAGCACTCGTACCATATCAAACCAAATAAAATTAGTCTTAAAATATAGCTTAGTGTTCAAGTATTATGCCTAAAAACAACTTAACCTATCAGGTCTCTTGCATCATACCGGTAGCTAGCATTTTATTGGGTACTATAGCGAAAAAAATACTCTCACGTTCTATCGATCATATCAATCATTCGTACCCTATTAAACCTGATAAAATGTATCTTAGAATATAGCTTAGCATTTAAACATCATGCCTACATACAATTTAACCTGCCAGGTCTCTTGCATCATACCGGTAGCTAGCATTTTATTGGGTACTATAGCGAAAAAAATACTCTCACGTTCTATCGATCATATCAATCACTCGTACCCTATTAAACCTGATAAAGTTTATCTTAGAATATAGCTTAGCATTTAAACATCATGCCTACATACAATTTAACCTGTCAGGTCTCTTGCATCATACCTGTATCTAGTCGTAGCTTTTTTTTTGTACCGAAGAAAAAAATATATCTCACCTTTATCGGCCATATCGAGCACTCGTACCATATCAAACCAAATAAAATTAGTTTTAAAATATAGCTTAGTGTTCAAGTATTATGCTCAAAAACAACTTAACCTGTCAGGTCTCTTGCATCATATCGGTAGCTAGCATTTTATTGGGTACTATAGCGAAAAAAATACTCTCACGTTCTATCGATCATATCAATCACTCGTACCCTATTAAACCTGATAAAATTTATCTTAGAATATAGCTTAGCATTTAAACATCATGCCTACATACAATTTAACCTGTCAGGTCTCTGGCATCATACCAGTAGCTAGCTTTTCATTTGGTACTATAGCGAAAAAAATACTCCCACGTTCTATCGATCATATCAATCACTCGTACCATATCAAACCTAATAAAATTTATCTTAGATTAAGGCTTAGTATTCAAACAATATGCCTATCTACAATTTAACCTGTCAGGTCTCTTGCATCATACCTGTATCTAGTCGTAGCTTTTTTTTTGTACCGAAGAAAAAAATATATCTCACCTTTATCGGCCATATCGAGCACTCGTACCATATCAAACCGAATTAAATTAAGCTTAAAATATAGCTTAGTGTTCAAGTATTATGCTTAAAAACAACTTAACCTGTCAGGTCTCTTGCATCATACCGGTAGCTAGCATTTTATTTGGTACTATAGCGAAAAAAAATACTCTCACGTTCTATCGATCATATCAATCACTCGTACCCTATTAAACCTGATAAAATTTATCTTAGAATATAGCTTAGCATTTAAACATCATGCCTACATACAATTTAACCTGTCAGGTCTCTGGCATCATACCAGTAGCTAGCTTTTCATTTGGTACTATAGCGAAAAAAATACTCCCACGTTCTATCGATCATATCAATCACTCGTTCCATATCAAACCTAATAAAATTTATCTTAGATTAAAGCTTAGTATACAAACAATATGCCTATCTACAATTTAACCTGTCAGGTCTCTTGCATCATACCTGTATCTAGTCGTAGCTTTTTTTTTGTACCGAAGAAAAAAATATATCTCTTCTTTATCGGCCATATCGAGCACTCGTACCATATCAAACCGAATTAAATTAGTCTTAAAATATAGCTTAGTGTTCAAGTATTATGCCTTAATACAACTTAACCTGTCAGGTCTCTTGCATCATACCGGTAGCTAGCATTTTATTGGGTACTATAGCGAAAAAACTACTCTCACGTTCTATCGATCATATCGGTCACTCGTACCCTATTAAACCTGATAAAATTTATCTTAAAATATAGCTTAGTACTCATACATTATGCCTATATACTTTTTAACCTGTCAGGTCTCTTGGATCATACCTGTATTTAGCCGTAGCTTTTTTTTTGTACCGAAGAAAAAAATATATCTCACCTTTATCGGCCATATCGAGCACTCGTACCATATCAAACCAAATAAAATTAGTCTTAAAATATAGCTTAGTGTTCAAGTATTATGCCTAAATGCAACTTAACCTGTCAGGTCTCTTGCATCATACCGGTAGCTAACATTTTATTGGGTACTGTAGCGAAAAAAATACTCTCACGTTCTATCGATCATATCAATCACTCGTACCATATCAAACCTGATAAAATTTATCTTAAAATATAGCTTAGTACTCAAACATTATGCCCACATATAATTTAACCTTTCAGGTCTCTTGCATCATACCTTTTTAACGCTAAATAGTCTATTAAAATTGACGACTCCTTAATTTGGTCAGGTTATAAAAAGCTACTACTTTTGGCTACCAATTTCACACCGGTAAATAGAGAACGCAAATAATGCGATTGTGAAGTCCGTGCAACGTAAACATTTTATCGAAACGATTTCACAACTATCAAATGAAGGCAAATTACAAAGAAAAAATTTGCTTTTGAACTTGAATCCGTGGCTGGACAAGGAAGGGATTCTGCGGGTTGGTGGTAGATTGCGACTATCAGATTTGAGTGATCTACAAAAACATCCCATGGTTTTACCTAGCAACGACAAACTTAGCGACTCATTGATTGACAGAGCGCATCAAGCCACATTACATGGCGGAGCCCGCTTAACATTGACACACTTAAGAACAAAATACTGGATTCTCGGCGGGATGCGAACAGTCAAACATCGTCTTATCAAATGCGTAAGATGCATCCGCTTCAAGACAACTAACAACAATCAGCTGATGGCCGACCTGCCAAGGCCACGCGTGACAATATCACGACCTTGGACCCATACGGGGGTGGATTACGCGGGACCAGTCGACGTTAAGTCCAACAAGGGCCGAGGCATAGCAACAACAAAAGGATACATCGCAATTTTTGTCTGCCTGGCAACAAAGGCTATTCACTTGGAGCTAGTGTCAGACTTAAGCTCCGTAACATTTTTGGCTGCATTTAAAAGATTGTGCGCCCGCAGAGGAACTCCTAAACATATGTATAGCGACTGTGGTACTAACTTCATAGGAGCCGCAAACAGCCTGTATAGAGAACATGCCGAAGCATTGAAACATTACATCAACGACGAGATACTGAAGAACATGTCTGAGGAGGGCATTGAATGGCATTTCAATGCGCCATCCTGGCCAACAGCCGGCGGCCTATGGGAGGCCGCAGTCAAAAGCATGAAGCATCATCTCAAACGAGTTCTCGGCGACCAGAAGCTGACATTTGAGGAGTTTACAACTCTACTCTCTCAGATAGAAGCCTGCCTCAACTCGAGGCCGCTGGTCTCTCTGACAAATAACATCGAAGACTTAACATGTTTAACGCCAGGACACTTTTTGGTAGGAGGCCCAGTACTAGCGCCACCACCATCAACCGACGTTGAAACTATATGCCTCAAAACACGATGGCAATTAACTGAAAAAATGCACAGGGAATTCTGGAAGAAATGGTCAACGGAATACCTACAAACTCTACAAACGCGTAGCAAGTGGTATCATACTTCGAAAAACATAGATGTTGGGGACATCGTGCTCATAAAAGAAGATAATCTTCCACCTGCAAAGTGGTTGATGGGGAGGATCACCGAGACTCATCCCGGTAGCGATGGTCACGTACGCGTGGTCACCCTGAAAACAAAAAACAGCACCGATGTCAAACGCCCAATCACTAAAATTATACGCTTACCCGTTGAACCGGAGCCTCAGCAAGAACAAGAACCATCTGCATCTGCACCTAAAACAGGAGTTGAACAACAACAGAAATCGAAAACAAGCAAGAAAACATTTAAAAATAATTTCTACACATTTTTCATATTATTTGCTATGTGTATCGTCTCGACGCAACAACAATTGGTCAACATAACAGCGCTAAATCCAAACAAAATAGTTTACTTCGATAAGGTTGCCGATATGCAGATAGTACAAGATGAGTGGAAAATGATCGTTTATTATAATATGTCAACATACTGGCGGAGTTTCGACAGCGTCGAAGCTTACGTCAACCATCTCAGCGACATATGCACAAAGGAAACCGCCTTGGTAAGCATCGCAACGCAGTTTCAGCACGAGATAAAAGAACTCAAACATTATAACAACTTGCTGCGGTCAGAACATGGAAGGCGCTCGAGAAGAGGATACATAAATGGAGTAGGATACATTGCCAATTCATTGTTTGGTGTCCTTGACGAGCGTTTCGCCAAAAAATACGACGAAGATATTCAATCGCTACAATCAAACATCGATCACCTGTCAAGTTTATACAAACAGCACACATCAATTCTTGAAGGTGAAAACAACATTTTAAAAAGAAATGAACAAGTGATGAACAAGCAGTTTGTTACGATAAATCGACACCTTGTACAACTAAAAACTAACATGCGAAAAAATCATGATAACGTCGTGTATGCAACAACGACGGCCCTGGCTGCGAACTTACTCATATCAAATTTACGACGAGTTCAAGAACTTCTACTCGACCTTGTAACTGACGTCAGGAGTGGCCGAATGGATACGCATTTGCTGAAACCAGATGAGTTTGAAATACAACTAAACGTCATATCAGGACAAATCCCTGCGGACTTATCTTTGCCATGCGTCAGTGATAAACACAACTGCATTCAAACTATGTACAAACTATCAAGAGTGCACGTAAGGCTGACCGATAACTACCTAATATTTGAAGTCAAGCTACCACTCGTAAACGGCGAACAGTATGAACTTAATCACGTCATACCTCTACAGTTAATCAAAAATCAATCAACATTACACATCAACCCTACATCGGAATATTTGGCAGTCAATCTAAAGAAAGACTTAATTATGCCGGTAAACTCAGAAGATATACATACTTCGTGTGTACATTTCAATGCAAACAAACTACTTTGTACATTGAATCAACCATCATACGACATAAAAGCGAATCTCCCGATGTGTGAAGCACAAATTGTAAACAATAAGGATTTATCAAGTTGCCGACTGATAGTCTCAAGTTGCGAGCGCAAGTGGATAGAGTTACAAGCGCCGGGCGCCTGGCTGTTTACATGTTGCCAGGAATGCACTACGCGCATTTTTTGCCCAACAGGTGTTACGACACAAACATTACGTGGCACGGGGATAGCCACTCTGTCTGCCGGATGCATGCTGAAAGATGACAACATTATCATACACTCACCGAACCGATTTCAGAGCTTAATGAAGACGAAGGCCGAAGATATATACATCCCTGAGTCAGGTATCAACCACATCATCAACGAAAGCATCATCGACTTGGACTTCCATACAGAAGACCACGAACAGCAATTCAACAACCTAGAGAACAAGCTAAATATCGTGCAACATCAACAAGAAACCTTTCACCAAAAAGGGATTTCTCACGATGTTCATCATTATTCTATGTATGGTCTCATCACGTTATGCATCATAACAATCATATGTCTCTGGGTTATTATCAAACTCTATCAACGACGGTTCCAGAAGCAATCCAGATCAGAGAAGGAGCCTCACATTGAACTTCAAGTATTAAACGACAAGAAGACTGGAGGAGACGACGAGCCGCCTGCCTCCTTACTTAATATACCTATAGTGTGTAAAGTAAACAAAGCGACATCGCCTATCATGTATCATGTCAAATAATTTTATATGTGTTGAAATTTATAAGAACTTTAGTTTTAAGCATTTGACATGTACCTTTTTACTTTTCTTAGTTCGGCAGCATGTACGAGCTAGCTGTACATTTATTATTTTATGCTTAGGTCGCATCTTTCCTCTATTGGTAATTCATTTAGCAAACTAAAAACAGTGCAATTAAAACGCTCATACCGATTGGTCGTGTTTCACTTCAATCGCATCAACATAACATTTACGTAACTTTCAACATTTTACGTACAAACCTAACAAAACTATCATCAACATCAAACATATAAGTGTTGAGGTGTACAGCCCCAACAAATACGTAATTTTAAAATTTCATACATACATAAGCTCACGCCATTGTCTCATGGGGGTAGGCAGAGACCACGGACCGCCACACGCTACGACTCTGACATTTAGCCTCATTGACTTTTCATGCACTTCCGTCTATTGAGGGTGCTACGCACTTGTCCTTTTCGGAAAAGATCATTGATTTGATCATGGTATGTTTTCCTCGGACGGCCTCTCCCAACACTTCCGCTCACCTTTGCTTGATAAATTTCATTCGTAAGTCTTCTTTCATTCATTCTCTCTACGTGACCGAACCTTCTAAGCATACCTCTCTCAATCCTTGTTACAATATCATTCTTCAACTTACACTAATCCCTTATCACGCTGTTCTTGATTCGATCAGCCAAAGTAATACCACACATTCTTCGTAAGGAGCGCATTTCAACTGCATTCACTCGACTTTCATTCCGTTTATTCCATACCCAACATTTACTTCCATGTAGGGGGGGATGGACCTCCTTAGCATTGGTCTGCAACCATCTAGGAGAAGGACACTCCGAAATCAAACCCGGCACTGGAGTTTACGTAAGGCGCAAGTACGGTGTAACCGGAAATAAGCGGCGAACTCCTGCAACTGAACTGACTCCACACGTATCGACTCGTCGTTCCTGTGGGCACAGTCAGTGAGGTCGAGAGGTTGGTGCAAGTGATGGGCAAGCTTGCGTTTCCTTAAACGCGTCCCAGGCGATGCAGTGTCTTTGGAGAGGTCACTTTACCCGTAGCAGCTTGCTGCGCGGAAAACAACACGGAGAGTGGCAGTTTACCAGTTATAAGTTCGTACAGATAGGCGTAAGTGCGGGCGCTAGGGGTCACTCTCGACAGTGGAAGGATCCATCGAAGATCCACTGATCAGCTACCGTCCGCTTAGGCTCGGCAGCCCCCGGTCAATAAGGTTCTGATCCGCCTCGGCACTGGATTGTTTCTTTTGGGTGTAGGAAACACTAACTCAAAGCTAGATGACTGGTGCCGTTATATTTAACACCTGCATATACAAAGAACAGAAAATATCCCAAAACTCACGTATCCATGCGCTTAGCGACATGGAATGTCCGTACTATGAGGACAGGCCACCCGGACATCAGTGGAGGTTCCCAATGCGCTCAAGATCTGCGCAAAACTGCTGTGATTGACACAGAGCTCAGCAGACTAAATATTGGAATCGCAGCTCTCCAAGAAACCACTATACGTTCTTCTGGAAGAGTAAGAGTGCAGCTGATCATAGAAATCACGGGGTAGGATTTGCTGTTCGTAACGATCTCCTTCAGTCCATGGACAGTCCGAAGGGGATCTCAGAACGCTTAATGACACTTCGTCTCTTCACTACCGGCGGGTACATAAATCAAGTGTCGGCCTATGCTCCTACCCTGGGCTCGTCTCAGGAGGCGAAAGACGAGTTCTACGATCAGCTTAGCGGAGCTGTGCATGGAATGAGCCGGAACGAGAGGGTACTGATACTTGGTGACTTTAACGCACGTGTTGGCCAAGAGACTAGAGACTGGCCAAATTGCTTAAGCAAACACGGCATCGGGAAGCTAAATGAAAATTGCCAACGTCTGCTCGAGTTCTGCTCCCGTTATCAATTGTGTGTCACCAATACCTTTTTTAGAGGCAAATCCATGCACAAAGTTTCCTGGCAACACCCACGTTCCGGACACTGGCACCAACTCGATCTTGTCTTATCCCGAAAAAAGGACCTGCGCGAAATTCTGCACACAAGATCGTTTCACAGTGCGGAATGCGACACAGACCACTCACTTGTAGTCTCTAAGGTGAGACTGGCCCCCCAAAAGGATCCACTCTGCCAGACCTCCCGGTGGGAAGAAACTTGACTTCCTAAAAACCAGGATTCCCGATCTGGTTGAATCTTATGGTGAAAAGGTCGGTCGGATCACTGCGGAATGGGATTTGGGTGCGCCCCTGGAAAACCAGTGGACATCGATCAAATCATTGTTCACCAAAACTGCCGGTGAAGTTTTCGGATTCCGAAAATCAAACTGTCAGGACTGGTTTGCAGCAAACAGTGAGCAGCTACATCCACTGCTTGATTCTAAACGCCAAGCCGCGCTGAACCATCGGGTGAATCCGATTTCCAGCACACGTGAAGCCTTAAGCAAAGCCAAGTCTAGGCTCCAGCGGAGTGCTCGGTATTTCGCAAATGAGTACTGGACCGAACTTTGCAAGAGGATCGAAGCGTGTGCTGCTACGGGGAACCTTAATGGTGTGTACGCCGGAATTAAGGAAGGCATCGGTCCCCTGCCGAAAAAGACTGCTCCTGTAAAAGAGATTGACGGGACAGTCATTACAGACAACACTCGTCGTCTCCAACGCTGGGTCGAGCACTACACTGAGCTGTACTCACAGCCTGTTAACATAGCACAGGAAGCCGCAGAGCGGTTCCCAAGCTTGGAGACCTGGCACGAGCTAGATGCTTTACCCAGCATAGAGGAGTTAGCGCGGCAGTCCGGCAACTTAAAGGCAAAAAGAGTCCGGGAATCGATGAAATCCACACAGAGGTGCTAAAATTAAAGTGCGCACTATCGATTCTGCACAACTTTCTTGCTAGGTGTTGGGAGAGTGAATGTGTCCCTCAGGATATGCGCGATGCTAACATAGTAACTTTGTATAAGGGTAAAGGTGACCGCGGCAATTGTAACTGCTTCCGTGGCATATACCTTCTAAGCATAGTCGGCAAACTTTTCGGCAGAGTCATTTTGGCCAGACTGCAGAAACTAGCCGAACGCGTATATCCCGAGGCCCAGTGCGGATTTCGCGCGAAAAGGTCCACTGTGGACATGATATTTACTCTCCGGCAACTGCAAGAGAAGTGTCGTGAGCAGAGAACCCCCTTATGCATTGCTTTCGTAGACCTAAACAAGGCCTTCGATACCGTTAGCAGACAGGGGCTGTATGACGTACTCTGGAAAATCGGGTGTCCGCCAAAATTACTAGGACTAATCAAATCCTTTCACGAGGGAATGAGGGGCTCGGTGGTGTTTGATGGCGAAACATCGGAACCGTTCGACGTTTGTAGAGGCGTCCGCCAGGGGTGTGTTCTCGCACCGACCCTCTTTGGAGTATTTTTCTCATTGCTCCTTAGAACAGCATTCGGTGGCGAGCAGCACGGTATTCACCTTCACACCAGACGAGATGGGAAGCTGTTTAACATCTCCCTTCTACGGTCGAAGGGGAAACGTGACGATGCGTTTATCGACTCGCTCCTGTTCGCCGACGATGCTGCTTTCGTATCCGAATCTCCGCTTGAGCTCCAATCCCAGCTGGACAAATTTGCTTCCGCATGCTCTCTCTTCTCTATGTCCATAAATACCAAAAAGACCGTTGTGCTGGCGCAGGGACTAACTACTCCAATGATCCTGTTGGACGGGTCACCCCTGGAGGTCGTCGATCGGTTCTGTTATCTTGGGTCAACCGTGTCGAACAATCTCTCACTGGACGTGGAGATCGGTTCCCGTATCGGCAAGGCGGCAACGACGTTCGGAAAATTCAGTGCAAGAGTATGGGATAATAAACACCTAACTACCAAGACTAAGATGGGCGTGTATCAGACATGCATCTTGAGTGTACTCTTGTACGGAGCTGAGACCTGGACGCTACCAAGACTAAGATGGGCGTGTATCAGACATGCATCTTGAGTGTACTCTTGTACAGAGCTGAGACCTGGACGTCGTATGCAAAACAGGAGAGACGGCTGAACACCTTCCACATGCGCTGCCTTCGAAGTATCTTGGGCATACGTTGGCAGGACAGGGTGACAAACGAGAGGGTACTTCAGGTTGCACAGCTGCCTAGTATCACGGCTCTTCTCAAGGAGAGACGGCTTAGGTGGTTGGGGCACGTACATCGTATGGAGGATTCTCGTTTGCCAAGGCGCATCCTTCTTGGTGAGGTAGCAGACAAGAAGAGGCCAGTCGGAAAACCCAGTCTGCGATTTAAGGACTGCGTCAAGAGAGACCTGACCGCTTTCGGAATCAGCCCCGCAAATTGGGAAGAATAGAGGAGGGTGGAGAGGCAAAATAAGAGAGGGTCGGACTACTCACGACGAAACCTGGTTCGCACAACTGGCAGAGAAACGTGACAAAAGGAATAATGCTGTCACAATCCCGTCGTCATCCACCTGCGTACAGTTCTGTTGTAGAGGCTGTGGACGTGTATGCGGCTCTCGTATAGGAATGTACAGCCATGAGAAAAAGTGCTTCTCCAAAAACAATGCTTAAATCATCTGCAACAGATGTAAAGGCCTATGATGATGATGAAATGCCTTCTGGGAAATACAATTTTGATTTTTATGTTGCGTAGCGATTTTTTTTAATTTGTTTTCACATAATCTTTTTGTCACTAAATGGTGCCGGTTACAGTTTAAAAGTCCCATTGATAATTACTCCCCACCCCTCCTAACAAAACCTCGTAAAATGACTGGGCTAAAGGTTTGTTTTCCTATAAAGTTCGATTCCTAACCAAAATTTTATTATGGATTTTTAAGGAGGTCGTAGAACACATTTTCAAGGTGGAAAAATACGATTTTTTTTATAAATCATATTTTAATATGACTGCTTCAGCCCTACTTTACATCTAGAGCAAGCGAAGCGAGCTCGAAATTTTCTAGCATTACTACTTAGATTTACCCTGATCTCTATTAGTTTTTTGTACGGAATGCAGTTGATTAATTGGCATTAATGAAACTAGATAATAAGAGCGAGCGCAGTGAACTCGTTGCAATATTATAACTCGGTTCAATTGTGAACCTACAATCACATAAAACAAAGTCAGCTGAGCTGACCGAGCTAAGCGAGCTTGCATTTTCAGAGAATTCCATAACGTAGTCAGTTTTCAATTTTGGCATTGAACTAAAGTTTTTGGTAATTATAAAATAAAGTTAACACCATAGAGTTGAGGAACGGCTTAACTCAGTCCAACCCAATAATATGGATAAATAATAATCTTTGTCCAACCGTTATGGTCAAACGTAAATAATGAAATAATGAAATTTTTACTCGAAATTTTAGCATTTCTAAAACTTTAACTATCCACCTAATTAATATTGTTTTGTTGATTACTGACTGACGCCCGGTTTTCAAAGAATAGGCCAGTCATTTTACGGTTTGACCCGGGAATAATTTAGAATTGCATTTTTTTTCGGTATCTTAGGTTAGAACAAACCTCTCCAAGAAATGGAACAAAATTAAAAAAAAATTACATCGGCAACAGCCCGAAATTTGATATTTTGCAATCAATTGCAGCAATCCCGATCTATAATATTAATGGCATTGTTGTTTTGTATATTTTATTAAATTTATGAGTATTAATTATGTATCTGAAAATTAAAAACTTAGATCGATTGCATATGCTTAGAGTAACAACTGCAGCGTCAAAATTAGTAACTTTTATATTGTGCTGAAACCACAACTTACTGAAAGCTTGACTGCTCACAGATCACTGATTAAGGAATACTTTGTTCAAATAAGACTTCTGTATCAATTTAACTTTGTATTACTCAATTTCAACAACAACAAGGAGATCCCGTTACAAATTTCAATTCGAAAGTGAACGACCACAGATTATGAAATAAAGCCGATAATACTTGAGGCGCGCAGTCACGTTTTCCGTATAGTTTTCGCCGGTGTTGCCATCTATGATAATGTTATTAATGAGAACAAAAAACACAAAATGATTTATTACAAGGCAGACGGATAGCTTTGGAAAGAACTATAAAATCACACAATTATAATAAGCAACAATTCGACATGAACAGAAAAATTTGCCAGTTAAAAGTGGGAGACTCTGTATAATATGTGGAAAATGGCAACAGATTAAATAGAAAAAAATTAGATGAAATAAAAATGGGAACGTATAAAATCTTAGAAAAATTATCTAATTCAATTTAAAGATTACCTCATAGGGAATATCCTAGGTGTATCCTCTAACTATGAGGTCGCGTGTTTGGATGAGACAAGACAAGCCTGGGTTACTGCTGGCCCGAATCAAAATTTCCCTTCCGATCCGAAAATACAGAGGAGCTGGGACGACATTACTAGCAAAATCACCTTTGAAACACTTGTCACCAACACAGAAGGCCACGACCGCGCCAGACTCCTAGCATCGACCACAAAGGAGTCCGGGTATTGGCTACACGCCTATCCTTCGGTAAACACAGGAACCTACCTGGACTCCAACTCCAACTCCAACACCTTGCGCGTGGCAATCGGGCTTCGAGTCGGCGCAGAAATTTGCATCCGCCACCAATGTCCGTGTGGTGCGGCCGTCGATCGCTTGGGTCACCACGGACTCTCGTGTCAAAAGAGTGCCCTCGCCATGTCACCCTTAACGACATCATACGTAGGTCTCTTGCCACAGTCAACGTTCCTGCCATTCTCGAGCCGACTGGCATCATACGGAGCGATGGCAAGAGACCAGACGGGATGTCTCTCGCCCCCTGGAAGATGGGTCGGGCGCTAGTGTGGGACGCTACCTGCGTGGACACACTGGCCCCGTCTCACTTACAGGGCACGAGTCGAAGGGCTGGCGCAGCGGCGGAGGCGGCCGAAAAACGAAAGGCCTCCTGGTACCGGGATATCGGCCCCCAATACCATTTTATGGGTTTTGGTGTCAAAACTCTTGGGCCGTGGGAACCTAATGCGCAGGCGCTTTTTAAAGACCTGTCAAAGCGCCTGATAGACTTGACAAGAGCCAAGAGCTGGCACTTTCCTCGCTCAACGGATCAGCATAGCCATTCAGCGAGGAAATGCGGCCAGCGTTCTGGGTACCCTCTCACAAGGACCGAACCTGCACCACATCCTAGGTTAGTTTAGTTTTAAGTCTCTTTATTTATAATTTTATTTGATGTTACTATTTTATGGATCTTTCGAATAAACAATTAATACATTCAATTTATAAGATAAATACGGGCCACAAAAAATTAGAATCAAACTTGTTTCACATTACAAAGCTCATACCAGTTTCTTAGAATATTTTCACTGTTTAAGGGGGGAGGGGGAGATGTAAATGAAGCACCATTGCCCTTCATTTGAATTGTCCGCGCTTTAACTTATGAGCTTTATCTACGGTGGCAGCACCAGCAGGCTGACACTAGGTTCGTGCTATTCTCTTTGGCTTTATAAAACGTCATAAAATAGTTCACGTGGTAAATTGTGAAAATATTAATATTATTTGAAGCAATAGCTTTTAATGTTGTTTCTCTTTACAGGTTAGTACCTAAATATTAATAATTTGTACTTATGTATAGAAGTTGTTTGTGCAAACGCTTTTGTAACTCATTCATGTCTTAAAAATAAAATTTCTCTTTATAGACTATGAGGGCACTGCAAGTTATCCTACGTCATCGAGTACACGTAATGTACCAGTTTGTAGCGAGCGTAGTGGCCTATTAGACCCATAAAATGTTGGTCTGCCAATGCTCAACTTGGCAGGTTCGGTACAGTTGAGAAGAAAAGTTGTAAATTTTTTGCCATAATCTACGTCATAGAGTACACGAATGAAACCTTTTCGTAGCAATAGAAGCTACTTATAAAAGTCAAATAAAACAGGTCTGCCTCACATCCTCTTGGCAGTTTCGCTAGTCCGACCACATTACGGTCACCTAAAAGTACGATGGAACTACGTCATCGAGTACACGAGTGGGGTTACCGGGACATTGTATTCTAGACCACCTTATTAACAAAACACCAAGTCTGCCAGCGATCAGCCTGTCATGATTTCTAGTCCGACTGAATTTATGTAAAATTTTTTGAATATTTTTTACAAGTTCGTAGATTCAGTCTAGTAAGCTGAAAATGGTTGTTAACAATAACACTACAAAATGAATCCTATTAAACATCACATTAATTAAAGCTAAAAAAAGTCCTACTCTAGTTTTACACCCATGAGAACAAATAAAATGTAATCAACGACATTTTAAATCGACTTTTTCTGGAAAAAGAAATTGTTTTTGTAAATTTCCATTTTTTTTTTAGTTTACCAGGAATTAACTAACCTCATTTATTTATTACTATAGTACTCTTTTTAAAACGGTGCTGTATGTAATATGAAAATAAATAACCAATCTTAACAAAGAGAATAAAAATATTAATAAAAAAATGATACATTTTAACCCTTAACCTACCAATCTATTTCTGTCCTTTAACCACCTACTTGGGGTCCTAGAGACCGCTATTAGATTATTACTTATAATTTGGGATCTAATCGTGTGGGCAGAGCCCTGGTGTCAGAGTTTTTTTCAGACCGCCTTACGGCCTCTGACGTGGTTTTTATGGAACGACTACTACCACCAGAGATAGTAGCCTGAACCAACGGATTAACGTGCCATCCGAAGCACGGAATCATTTCACTTTTCATACAATCAGGCCGATTCAGCCTGCAATGCCCTAACCAACTGAGGAAAAAACACAAAGTGACATTTTACTAGGTGTCCCCCGTGGGAATCGAACGCACGACCTCCGTGTCGAGAGCCAATGCTCTTAACCATTAGACCACGGAGGCAGTTGAATTGTAATTGGATTGTAATGTGATTAGAACTGAAATTGGATTAGAATTGATCTTGGATGTTTTAAATTAGCGCGATCGCCGTCCTAGATAGAGAACGTAACCATGAAGAGACTACTTATTGGTTCGGGCTGCAAAGGACTGTTTTGTATTGAAGCTGTATTATTATCACCCTGCACAAGATCCTTAGTCATATCAGATTCTACGTCCCTACAATCCTCCTTCGTCACTATATTCTTCAGCTGACACCTCTTGCTGCAGTCATCTTTAAATATTTTTATCGTTTTAATTTATTTTTAAATAAAAACGCCTTTGACGAAGTATGTTGCGGATGCGTTGATAATGTTTTACTGTTTTGACGAAGCCTACGTTGCTCATACGGACATTTTGTATATTTAGTCAAGTTTTTTATTATAAAAAAAAAAATACAAAGGACATATCATGCTCCCACGCTATTTTTCTGAAAAGCGGCTTTCGCACGCGGTTCGATCTTCGAAGAGGTGCTTCTGTAACATTTCCAGTTTCAGGTCTTGGCTCAACGTCCTCATCAACTCGAGGTGTATTTATAAGTTCGTCTTCGGTCTCAATAGGTGGTGGTGTCACCAACTCTGGTTCGTGGGTGCGTAAATATACGTTCATGTGGTGTACAATTTGTAGATGTGCAAAATAAAGAGCGAATACAATGTGAAGCTTGGGGTAATTCTTGCTACCAACTCTCGACTGTCAGGTTTTTGGTTTTAAGTGCCAACATTATCGTTCTCCATACACGTAATGTACCTACGTAGATCTACTAATGGTATTTCCATTCCCACGTGGCTAACAAATTTAGGATAAGTCTTGATCAAGAAATTTAATAGATCTAACAAATACCAGCCTATAGTAGAAGAAGTTGAACTGCTACACACCAATTCAGATTTTTAATATGTTTCATTTCAAGACGGCCGTGAAACTAAAGTCTGCCACCAGCATCTAGCACCCTTAGGAGGAGGAGTAGGAGAAGACCCCTGATTTAACAGCTAAAATTTGGCAACGCCACCTACAGTAGAGATGAATGACGAATCGGTGTTTGTGACACCACCACCTATTGAGATTGAGACTGAAGACGAACTTGTAAATGCACCTCAAATTGGTGAGGACGTTGAGCCAAGACCTGAAACTGGAAATTTTACAGAAGCACCTCTTCGAAGATCGAACAGCGTGCGAAAGCCACGATTCAGAAAAATAGTACGGGAGCATGATATGTATCTCCTTTGTATTTTGTAATAAAAAACTCGACTAAATTTACAAAATGTCCGTATCAGCAACGTAGGCTTCGTCAAAACAGTAAAACATTATCAACTCATCCGCAACATACTTTAGTCCAGTCATTTTACGGAGTGTTGTTAGGCGGGGTAATTATTAATTAGACTTTTAAACTGTAACCGGCACCGTTTAGTGACTAAAAGACTATCTTAAAGTATATTTTTAACAAATTTACTGAACAAAGAAATCAAAATTGTGTGTCCCAGAAGGCTTTAAAATTAATAATATTAATACGAATGCACTCATTTGACTTAGATTTAACAATATAAGTTATTTTTGAGCAATAAAATAGGCATTGAAATTTAAAAAATGAGGTATTTATTAGAAAATACGAATGTATTTTTCAAAACCTTCGAAGTAGAAATATTCACACCATGTTTGTAGTATGTATAATGGTAAAGCCTTAAACATGTGAAAAAAAAATTTGCATCAGGTTTTTAGAACGAGATATATAATAGCTACATTTTAAAATTGGAACTGTTGGTGACGTGATTTTTTTTTTATTTTGGTACATTTCTAGGCTAAAATTGGCTCTTTGATATTATACTAAAAAAAAATGCTAATTATTAATTAATCCCGGCTCAAACCGTTAAATGACTGGGCTACTTCGTCAAAGGCGTTTTTATTTGAAAATAAATAAAAACGATAAAAATATTTAAAGATGACTGCAGCTAGAGGTGTCAGCTGAAGAATATAATGAGGAAGGAGGATTGTAGAGACGTAGAACCTGAAATGACTAAGGATCTTGGGCAGAGTGATAATAATACAGTTTCAATACAAAACAGTCCTTTTCAGCCCGAACCAACAAGTATTCTCTTCACGGTTACGTTCTCTATGCAGGACGGCGATCGCGCTAATTTAAGTTCATTTCTAATCCAATTTCAGTTCTAATCACATTGCAATCCAATTACTATTCAACTGTGTTGAATTCCGCATCGCGCTAAACTCTATGTGATTGACAGTCTTTAAAGTCTGAGCGATCTGTCAAAACGGATCTGACGGCTGTCAAATGATGGTCAAATGAATAGCGCAATACTGAATATGTTAAAAGTTATGGTTCGCGCGCTGTCAAATCATGGTTCAGTTGCGATTTATTTACCGCCATTGTCCTCCAGGCTACCGCATAGGAGTAACTTTTCGGAATATGATAATTATTGCTTTTTGCGAAAATAATGTGATGTAACTCCTTTGAAAAATTGTAAAAGTTTAGGGGTTGCAATTTTGTTGAAGTTGTATTTTGCTGTTTGATTTTTCCTTTGATTTTAGAAGGAAGTTTACTCAATTTACAAGAATGAATACAAAGAAGTTGAAATTTTAAGTTTCTAATCTCTCATTTTCAGGGTCTCGTAATTTTTTTTGTGCTAGAATTGATACTTTATAAAGACTGTAAGTTTATTATGAAATGTTAATATGATTTGTGTTATTTGACACCCTAGATAAAGAGTATAAACAAGTATTTTATTCATTGTTATGTTTTATTATTATCAAAGATCCCAAATTAAAAGTAATAATCTAATAGAGGTCTCCAGGACCGCAAGTAGGAACAGAAATGGGTTAAAAAAAATGGTTAATTTTTTTATTAATATACTGGTTATTTATTTCTTTATTACACACATCAAAGTATTAAATAGAGTACTTTAATCATAAATAAATAAGGTTAGTTCTTTCTTGGTAAACTAAAAAAAAATGGAAATTAACTAAAAATTATTTCTTTTTCCGGAAAAAGTTGATATAAAATGCCGTTGATTACATTTTATTTGTTCTCATGGGTGTAATTACAGCCTAGTCATTCTACGGTTTGAGCCGGGACTAATTAATAATTGATATTTTTTTCGGTATAGTATTTAACAGCCAATTTGAGCTTTAAAATGTACCAAAATTAAAAAAAAGATCCCTTCAGCAACAGTTCCAAATATATAAAAATATATAAAAAAACCTGTAATTTTTTTTGCACATATTTAAGCCATTACCATTAAACATACTTCAAACATGGTGCAAATATATTTTTCTACATAGAAGGATTTGAAAAATACATTCGACTTTCTAATAAAAATCTTATTATTTAAATTTCAATGCCTTTTTCATTGCTCAAAAATAATTTATATTGTTAAATTTAATATAAATGAGTGCATTGGTATTAGACATGAGCGCCAATTTAAAATCAGTCGGGTCGGTCGGTTTTAGGGGTCGGCGGCGGTGGCGTAGGCGGCGTGACCTTGAAAAATCTACCTTATTTAAAGAAAAATAAAAAAAAAACACGATTTTAGTGTGGAAAATACCTTACATAAGACAGATAGCAAGGTTTTAAGTAAATAATATTCAATTAAAAACGTTTTTCTTTTTACCAACATTTCGTATACAGGGTGTAAGTGACAGCCTAGCAAATACTGAAACCAGACCTTCAAACTGAACAACTTTCACTATGGAGCCTAACTCAGGAGACGCGAAAAATAATCAGCTCTCCCATACATTTAAGTCGGGTAGGCACAGCAGTTTTGTATGGGACAGCTGATTTTTTTTCGCGTCTCCTGAGGTAGGCTCTATAGTGAAAGTTGTTCAGTTTGATGGTCTGAGTTTACCGTTTCAGTATTTGCTAGTCTCTCACTTACACCCTGTACATTCTATAGAACAAGTTAAATATAAATGTCAAGTAATATATTAACCATTGCATTATAACGGTTTTTACTTCGTCATCAGCCTGCCATCATCCAGTTCTGAACATAGATAGGTCCAAAGACAACAGAAAGGAATCTTCTTCCTTTCTATCCTGCTTGGATAGGCATCTCCCAAGCCATCTCGCAAGAAAGCACTTTATCTTCAGCTTTTGGCATCAACCAGTCGATGCCCGTTAGGTCCAGTCATAAGCCGGGGGAATTTTTATTAGTGGTCTTCATTCTAGAACTCGGGACTCATCATCGGTTCTGAAGTTCTTCGATAATTATCCAGTTCATTGCCAGAGTTATTTGGACAACTTTAATTACTGTCTACACGCTGAGCGAGGATTGAGTTTTAGGGTCCTCGATTCTTTTCTATTATGCCATTGTTGGCGGGCAGGACGCATTAATTGAATACCTTGGTTTTGAAGCATTGGATTAAGGCCAAAAACAACACGTGACAAAGCTTCTTTCTGTCTTTTTTACACTTTTGTACAACTCCTATTGCCGGCGTTAAGGTTGCTTTGCATCTGACTAAAGTCTTGTAGCGATTACGCCATGACGACTTAGCCTTCGTCCAGAACCTATACTGGCAGCAGAATGCAAACGTTTGAGTCAAGCAAAAAACTACCTAAAACATAGATATATTAAAAGGAGTCCGGCAGGGCTGTATTCTCTCTCCGCTGCTATTTAATATTATTAAGAATAAGAGTAGCTTTATTGTTAGAACTGGTACATAAAGGTCTTACATCGTAGTTACATGAACAAGCAGCTCTTACCCATTTCAGGCATGCAATACAAATGATTAAAACATAGTATATTACATGCAAAATATCAAAATTTAGACGCAAATCCAAAACAACAAATAAAAATGCTATTTTATTATGCTATTTAATATTCTTAGAGGGACTAGAAGACGCGGAATAGGGAATAGTTGTAAATGGTCAGCCCTTAAAATAACATCAAATATGCAGATGACACCTTTCTGTTAGCTTCTACTCCGAATGATCAGCAGTACCTATCTACTGAATCGTGTAACGACCGTCCGTGCAGATTATGGTCTCAACATAAATAAATGAAGAAGACTGAATTCATTATTGTTGACCGCCCGCGAGTCAATAGTACTTTTGCAGTCTGCATTTAAAATCAGCCACTGGAAAGAGTTCACTCTTACAAGTACCTCGGTTGACGTGTGACTGATCAAGAAGACCACAGCGTTGAGATTAGGTTTTGCATAGAGCAGGCGCGGAATGGATTTTTGAAGATGAACCAATTACTATGTTCCGCTCTCTCAAGATCTCCACCCGTGTTCGTCTTCGTATTCTTCATCCTCCTTCCTGTATGTTGTTGAATCCTGGACACTCACTTAAACCATGTGCAAACGACATGAAACTTTTGAGATGTGGGTATACAGGAGGCGCTGGTCGGCGGCGGCGGCGCGGGAAAAATTGCGGCGGCGGCGGCGCGCCGGCGCGGTGCTCATGTCTTATTGGTATTAATATTATTAATTTAAAAGCCTTCTGGGACTCACAATTTTGATTTCTATGTTGATTAGCGATTTTTATTTCAATAAGTTTCCAGATAGTCTTTTTGCCACTAAATAGTGCCGCTTACACTTAAAAAGTCCAATTAATAATTACTTCCCACCTCTCCTAACAAAACTCCGTAAAATGACTGGGCTAATACTAGAGGAGGACTTATTTTTAGCTTTAATTAATGTGATATTTAATAGGATTCATTTTGTAGTGTTATTGTTAACAACCATTTTCAGCGGAGTCTACGAATTCGTGAAAAATGTTCAAAAAATTTTACGAAACATAAATTCGGTCGGACTAGAAATCATGCCAGGCTGATCGCTGGCAGACTAGGTGTTTTGTTAATAAGGTGGTCTAGAATACAATGTCCCGGTAACCCCACTCGTGTACTCGATGACGTAGTTCCATCGTACTTTTAGGTGACCGTAATGTGGTCGGACTAGCGAAACTGCCAAGAGGATGTGAGGCAGACCTGTTTTATTTTACTTTTATAAGTAGCTTCTATTGCTACGAAAAAGTTTCATTCGTGTACTCTATGACGTAGATTATGGCAAAAAATTTACAACTTTTCTTCTCAACTGTACCGAACCTGCCAAGTTGAGCATTGGCAGACCAACATTTTATGGGTCTAATAGGCCACTACGCTCGCTACAAACTGGTACATTACGTGTACTCGATGACGTAGGATAACTTGCAGTGCCCTCATAGTCTATTACAGAGCAACCTCTTGGCTTTTTGTTTCAATAACCAGCATATTATAAAACAACATATTACATATATATATTTATAAGTATGTATATATAATAATATACCTGTAATGTATTGTAAGCTATATATTTTATATCTTATCACACCGCCATAGCAAGTTTTTTTACTAAAGAGTTCGTCCATCCCATGGTTGTCTGGAAAAAATCGCTTTTAGTCATAAGACCGCCATTTGTACCCTTCCTTACGTTCTTTTTATTCGTTTTTGTTACTGTATATTTTGGTGTGCCAATAAAGAATATTTATGTTATGTTATGTTATGTTATGATTGGGGATTTGAGCACATAACATCATCACCAAATTATTGCCAATCTTATGGAAAGAGTGAAAGAGCAGTACAAACAGTAAAGAAAATCTTAAAGAAATCGATAAAGAGTGGCAAAGATTTTTATTTGAATCTTTTATGTTATAGAAATACACTGCGTGACAATTTGAACTCTCCTGCGCAGCTATTGATGGGCCGTATAGTGAAATGTAGATTGCTGCTCATCCAGATTTATTAATGACTAATAATGAAACCAACAGGCAACATGATATGTTAATATTCAAGCAAAATAAAATAAAAATTGTCAAATAAAGTATAATTGATTGATTGATTGATTGAATAAATATAAGCACTATTATGACAGAAATTATAAAAAATTACCACAACTAGATGTGGGGGATCACGTTGTAATGCTATAAAAAAACAATAGTAGAATGCGAGTCACGGTGGTATATAAATCATCTACTCCACGTTCTTATATTATAAAAAATAGTAGAGGAATTAGATATCGCTGTAACCGACGTCATTTGATTAGACGTGAACCTGTTAATGAGGATGTTAGTAGCAGTGGCGAAAATAAAAATGGGGATGAGGAGGAATATTTCTCGGATGAATATGAGGAAGATACCTCAAACAGTCAGGAAGAGTGCTATAAACCGTGTGAGACTGATGGAGACTGTAACAGGAATAGAGATAAGCTTGTGTACTCTCCACCAGTCACACGTAGTAAAGCTGCAAAATAAGAATAATGTTCTTAAATATTATGTTTTAGTTGTAAGTGTACGTGTGTTGGATGTTGCAGTACCCAGTGTTTGTGTAATTTACTTTTTGGGGAAGATGTCGCAGGTAGTTCGCAAATTGTTATTATCTAACCACCCTTGTTGGAACAAAGCGGTTGTCGTTCGGTACTCGAGTGTTTCATTTACATCACATGATCATCCCCTTAAAATAATTTCACCTAATTTTGTTAGACCTTATATATTAGGCCCACTATTGTTTATCATTTTTATCATTGACATACAGACGTGAACACAAGCTGAGAGCTGAAATATGTGGCATTTTCATAAAAGAGAGCATTAAGAAAGAAGGTGAATATGAACGCTCATGTCAAGTTATATCCTTTTTCTTTCACCAGTATCCATAGATATCTTCCTATCTCTATGCCAGTATCAAATTGCGACAAGAAGTAGGTATTAAAACTACTTGAGTAGAGATCATAGTAGAGACAAATAGTCTTATACCATAGAGGACGGCGTAACTCGTGTCAGAGGTGTCAACGCCCCGCGAGTTACGCCGTCCTCTATGAGTACACTCATCATTATCATCATCATCTCAGCCGATGGACGTCCTCTACTGGACATAGGCTTCCCCCAAGGATCGCCGTAACGACCTGTCCTGCGCTGCCCTCATCCATCGGGTTCCCGCCGCCGCCTTCACCAGCCCCTGTAACTTGACAGGGGTGAGCAGGGTGAGAGCGACACAGGTCACTTCTTAACGTCAAATTTAGGTGAGATACTATATGGATACTATGGAGATAACCGCCATTTCACTTACTTGACGTTAAGATGTGACCTGTGTCGCTTTCACCCCTGTCAATGTTACAGGAGCTGGTTGTCGCTCCACCGTGGGGGCTACCCACATGCCACAATACCAACGCCACCTTTCTGGGTTCGGATAATGATACCATCTTCCTTACAAGCGGTGAAACATGAAAATAGTCCTTGGCGGTCGGTAATGTTACGTACATCGATCGTCCGTCGATGTTTCCGACTTTAGGTTTGTTCCTTTCTAATCAGAACAATAATTAAACACAATTTGTTTGGTAAATACAAACCAAAAATATATTTTATGGTAGTACGGAACCCTCGGTACGCGAGTCCGACTCGCACTTGGCCGGTTTTTTTAATTTCATTGCCTATTTTATAGCTCAAAAATAATTTATATTTTTAAATCTAAGTCATATGAGTGCATTGGTATTGATATTAATAATTTAAATACTTCTGGGACACTTAATTTTGATTTCTATGTTGCGTAGCGATTTTTCTTTAATATGCTTTAAGATAGTCCTTTTGTCACTTAATGGTTCCGATTACAGTTTAAAAGTCCAAGTAGTAATTACTCCCTACCCCACCTAACAAAACTCCGTAAAAAGACTGGGTTAACAGCTTATCCAAGAATGCAGGTAAACAGTCAATCCCAACAATGGAGTAAATGGTTACCCTACTGGTGTTTTTCATTCAATACTACAATACATACAGAAACTAATTTTACCCCATATGAACTTGTATTTGGCAAACTATGTAATATACCTACCTACTAATTTAACAACAACAATAGATCCTGTATACAACTATTATAGCTATCCCCTAGAGTTAAAGTACAGAATTCAAAAATCGCAAATGGAAGCTAAAGAAAATTTGTGTAAGAGTAAGCAATTAAGAAAGCTACGATATGACACTTATGTTTATTCTATTAGTTATAAGTTATAAGTCAGGAGATTAAATTGTGATAAAAAAATTAGAATTGTACCAAATTAGAACCATTATATTTAGGCCCATTTACTGTTGTAAAAGATTTAGAACCAAATGCTATCATTTTAAAAAATAGCAAATTAACTGTTAGTGCATAAAAATAGAACACGACTGTACCATAAATAAAATAAAAATAAAAACTGTTTGTTGCAAATTTATTAGTAGTTAACTAAGATCAATGTACTACTAGATTAAGATAAATAATTTTAAGGACTTAGACGAAAACCCCCGAGAAAACGATAACAATCGAGATGTGCCTCCATCCTTATTATTTTACGTATGCCAGAAAGAGCGCGCATGTCGTTTTTCTCGTTTAAATGCTTTGTCGTGGGTGGCATGCTAGCTCTGCAGTAGGTCGACTGGTACTTCTCAATATTTATTTATTAGCCTTGTACACGATAAAATAATAAAAAAGTTTGCATTGTTGATATATTGCAACTCGCACTTGGCCGATTTTATAAGAGCTGATGATTGAAAAAAGCAGACACACATAAAAAAATCGTTCGTGAACTGTACATGACGTAGGCTACGTGGAAGCCAGCACTGTGGGGGGTTCCCCAACCTAAGCTAACCTTTTTTTTTTTTTTTTTTCGCAGGGGAATGCGTTACGCATACCCTCCCACCTGGGGGTCGGCGGGACGGTTATGTGGGACTCCCTCTCGGTATACCCACTAAACCCCTGCGGCGGCCTTCCTCTGCAGTATGAGGATCTCCGGGTACGCGTAAAGCTAAGCTCCAGGAGATCCTCTGTGCATTTCCCCCCTTGTAAGGGGGGGAACTTTCCCGGGGGCGATCGAGTCCACCCCCCGGGGGGGAACAGTGTCACGCCTCATACCGTGTAAAGAGCGGCATGAGGCGCGGCAGTGTCACCCCTCTCGACGACACCCTCCGGCCGCACCGGGAGTGTCATCCTCTCCCGGGTCGCGTCTCACGGTCACATCGCCCCAAGATGTGACCGCGCGCGACCCTATTGCGGTGCCTGAGGGCGGTGTGTGTTTCCGCCGCCCCGACGCCGCCGTCTTCGAGTGGGATCGGCCCTCTCCCGATCCCGCTCTGCGGCCTCCTTCTGGAGCATCACTGCATCGCAGAAGGAGACCGCCGCCCTCCAACCCTCCTCACTCGCCAGCATAGCCGCGACTAATGCTGGCGGGGACAGATCTCGTCCGATCGTGTTGACCAGGTCTCGACGCTCGGACTGCCACGCAGGGCAGTCGTCCAGCGTGTGCTGAGCGGAGTCCTGGTCGGAAGCGCAGTGGTGGCATCGTGCCGTCTCCTCCCGTCCGATTCGACTCAGATACTCACCGAAGCACCCGTGCGCGGTGAGTATCTGAGTCAATCCGTAGGTGACACAGCCTTTCCTCCCTACCCATGCTTCGAAGTTCGGCAGAACGGCTCCGACAGCGCGTTGGCTCGCACAGCCCTGTAACAAGAGCTGTGCGCGCCATTTGCGCATTGTACGTCGGTGCGCGTTCCACCGCAGCATTTCAGGCTCTTGGCCTGGCGGTTCCCCATTGGCATCCCCGTCGACGGCACGCATTTGGTCGTAGACCAATGCATCCATGTCGGCCAGGATGTCAAAGGGGGGATATCGCGCCAAGACCGTCGCCGCCTCAAACGAAATCGTTCGGTATCCTCGCACGATACGCATGGCAATCAACCCGCCTGTTTGGACCAGACGGGTGCCCCATAGAGTGCCATGGATCGCACGACGCCACCGTAGAGGCGGCGAACCTCCTCCCGCGGTCCCCCGAGATTTGGTAGCAGGCGCTGCAAGGCACCCGCCACCTTACGGACTCGGGGGACGAGTCGCCTGAAATGCTCTTCGAAGCGCCATCGGCTGTCCAGTATGAGGCCCAGGTAGCGTATGTGCTTCCCCACCTGGACCTCTACGTCACCTACCCGAAGTCGCGAGCTGGGTGGTTCATGACCTAATCTCAGGCCATGAAACCATAACGCCTCAGTTTTGTGAGGCGCCACCTCAAGGCCGAGCTCGCGTATCCTTCCCACGACACATGCTACGCCTAGCTCGGCGAGCCGCAGAACATCCTGGAAGTCCGACCCCCTGGCCATGACTAAGGTGTCATCTGCATAGCAGATGACATCCACTCCAGGGGGGAGACCGGTGCGAAGGACCGCGTCGTATGCGAGGTTCCACAACAGGGGTCCAAGAACGGAACCCTGGGGTACCCCGCAACAGATCTCCGTCCGTACTTCTACCCCATCCCGACCGATATACTGCACCGTCCTGTCGCGCAGGTAGGCCCCGATTACGGCCCGCAGGTAGGGAGGCACGTCGTGATATACGAGTGCCTCCCTGATCGCCTGCCAGGGGATGGTATTGAACGCGTTGACGATGTCGAGGCTCACCGCCAACACCACCCCCTCCTCTTGGAATGCCTGTTCCGACAGGGAACGGACGCGCTTAATGGCGTCCACCGTCGAACGTCCCCGCCGGAATCCAAACTGGCAGTCCGATAGATCGGGTCCCACTTGCGACAGGTGTCCGCTGATACGGGCGGAGATTATCCTCTCGAAGAGTTTCCCCGCCTCATCCAGCAGGCATATCGGTCGGAATGCGGAGGGAGAGTCCGCGGTCCTACCTTCCTTCTTTAAAAGCACCAGTCTCGCTTCCTTCCAGCCGAGGGGGAACACGCCGAGGCGGAGACAGCTCGTGAAGAGCCGCCTCAGCCTATCCCCTAGCACCGTCAGAGCCACCACCAGCGCTCGGCCCGGAACACCGTCAGGTCCAGGCGCTGTGTTGCGAGAGGCCAACCGCCGCACTGCCCGATCTAGCTCATCCTCCGTCACCTCATACTCGTCGGACCAGAATTGCCGATCCGACAGTGACGGGGGGTCGGAGGGACTACCCTGGACCCTTGGGAAGAGCGTGTTTACCACTCTTCCCACGAACTCGGGTTCCAGGGTTTCCGTCACCGGGGGGACCCACGGTTTGAGCTTGCCCAGTACCATTTTGTACGGGCGCCCCCATGGGTCCCTGTTCAGTCCCTCCAAGAGCTCTCTCCAGCACCGGGCCTTGCTCTCAGCGATGGCGTTGCTGAGAGCCTTTACGGCGGCTCCGTACACCTGACGCGCTCTGTCTCTTTCCTCGGCTGGGGCTCGCCTTCTTCTTCCGGCTCGGAGGTACGGGCGGCGCAATCTCGCAACCTCATTGCGAAGTCGCGAGGTCTCCTCGGTCCACCAGTACGCCGAGCGTCCTCGGGCCGGCCTGACCCGGGGCATCGATGCGTCGCATATCGACGTCATCGTGTCCCGGAACCAGACCGCCTGCGCTTCTGGATCGGACGACATCTCCTCTTCCGTCCAGTCCGCGACGTGGGCTGCGGCGACGACCATATCTCGGTCGAGCCGCTTGAGGGACCAACGTCGCGGAGGGCTGCCATCCTCGCTTGTGTGGCTGGGGCGGCGGAGCGATACATCGAATACGATGTATCGGTGGTCAGATCTGGTGACCGCCTCCACCGCCACCCTCCATCCTGACACCATGCGTATCGCGGAAGGAGTCGCCCATGAGAGGTCCACGACCGACTCCCCCTGCCATCGCACACAGGTGCTAGCTGAGCCTTGGTTTAATAGACCAAGGTCCAACCCTGCCGCCCACTCCAGAAGTGTCTCTCCTTTTATATCGTCCCGGGTGTCACCCCACTCACTTGAGTGGGCATTAAAGTCACCCAGGACGATGACTGGTCGGGGGGGCGCAACCGCGAATGAAGTTGGCCAGCCCGTCCAGGTAGGCCTCGTACGCGGGGAGGCTAACGTTGTTAGGAGAAATGTAGCAGCCCACGACGGCCGTAGGACCCCACTCTACGGCCACGTAGCCCAACCCACTCCCCAAGAGGGAGCAATGGAGGCCATCCTTTCCCGCCCAGTATATGGCGGCAGAGTCATCGGCCGCCCCGAACCAGCGAGGATGGTCCGGGATGGAGAGTGGCTCCGCAATGACTGCCAGGTCAACCGACCACTCCGCGATCGTCTGGAACATTAGATTCTGGGCGTCGCGGCAGTGGTTCAGGTTGATCTGGAGTACTTTGGCTGGGGGTAGTAGGCCTGTTAAGCCTCCATGGCCTCCTCGCCCGGTCGTTGGACCGGCTGGCCGTCTCCCTCTCCGGCTGAGGCGGGGGTTGGGCGCTGGACTACAGTCCCCTTCTTCTTCTTTTTCGGCGGGGAGCATTTTTTGCTTCCTAGCCGATGGTTGGCGGGTAGCCCGTAGTCGGCGCACACCGGGCACTTCGGAGCGTCCGCTTCGCACTCCCGGGCCTTGTGGCCCGTGTCTCCGCATATATAGCAGCGGGCGCTCCTGTCCACGTTGTTGGGGCAAGTGTCCCTGACGTGCCCCATTTCGAGGCACCGATGGCACTGGAGGGGACGCGCTGCCAAAACCTCTACCCGCGCCGATGACCACCCGACCTGAATACGTCGGACCCCCGCCGCCTTCCTCACAGCCGGGAGTGGAGCCCGGACCCATGCCGACCCGAGCCTGTGGGGCCCGCCGCGGATCTCCCCGACCTTCACGTCAGCCGGGGAGCACCCACCGATTTCCGCCACGGCCGCCGCCACCTCGGTGGGGGTGATGGTCTCATCCAGGTCCATCACCCTCAGCTCCGCCGTCTTGCACGGACGCGTGAAGCGGACGTCCGCTTCGTTTAGGCAGAGCTTTTCCCGAAGGCTCTTCACCAAGGCGTCCGCTTTGGCGGCACTCTCCGGTCCCGGAACCTCCAACAAAAGGCCCCCGTTGGCGGCCTTGCGCTGGCGAAGCCCGCTGGTGATGCCCAGGTCTGCAAGCTTTATGAGTACCTTGGCATCAGCCAGTATTCGGGACATCGAGTACCGCGATCCCGGCGGTACTGTAACCAATACGGCCGCCGCCGCAGACTGCCGGGGCAGCTGGGGTTGCGGCCGTCCCGGGGTCCCCACCGTCCGGGGTGCGACGGGTGGCGCTGCGGCCTTTTTGGCAGCGGCTCTTGCCTTTCGGCCAACCACTCGGGACCAAGGGGTTTCCCCCTGTCCCGCCACTGACCCCGAAGGAGGAGGTTGGGCGGTGGCCTGGGCGGTAGGCACTGAAGGAGGTACTTTGGGCCCCTGTGCCGCGCTCTTCTTCCTCTTTTTCTTCCCCTTCTTCTTCTCCCCCCCTGCAGGAATTGAAGAAGGAGCGGGAGCAAGCCCTACCGGGGTCTTCGTCCCCAGATGAGTAGCCCCCACCGCCCCTTGCCTTCCCTTCAAGGGTGGACGAGCCCCCCTCGCCGGGAAATACCGGTCCATGATAGAGGACTGGAACCGTGCGAAATCGCGCTCCATTTGGACCGCGATTTGGTCCCAGTCCATGCCGGCAGCCTTCTCCTGAGGACCCTGCTCAGCTTCAGCTGGGCCCTTTGTGGCTTCCGGTTTGGACTGCCCAGCCCGTGGACCGGATTTCGCCCCACCACGGCGCAGCTCCTCCACTTCACCCGCCAGCTCCTCCACACGAGTCATCAGGGCCGCGACGTGAGCGCGGAACCGCTCGTTCTCGCTGTCCCGCCGCTCGGCCCTTATACAGAGCTCCTTCGTGCCTTTCTGAAGGGCTCCACAAGCCCCCTGGAAGGCAGCAGCCATCTCTGCCTTCGTTGACTTGGGTCCGGAGAAGGTTTCCTCTGCGTTAGAGAGGCTGCGGAGCACCTCCGCGCCTATCTCCGAGGCCCTCCTCGGAGAGACCCTTCTCTCCCCCACCGGACCCACAACTTCGGCACTGTGAGGGCGTTTCGCCTGTGCCTGCTCTCCTTCAGCAGGGCCCGGCGGTCTCCGCTTTCGCGTCCGCACGGCTCGGCCCTGGGATGAGAGCGACGTCTGCGACATCGCAGAGCCGTCAGACTCATCACCACTGACACTCACAATGTCCGGAATTGGAGTGGGAGGTCTGGTGGCTTGTCCACTCCTCGTGAAGATGAGTTTTAACGGTCCCGGACGGGGCCGCCTACTCACGTCTTCCTTCTCTGGTCCGCTGGCTAAAAAGCCAGCTTCTCCTTCTTCGTATTTATTTTTCTTTATATTTGTATCCATTTTGAATCCCACGAGTATGGGGGAAATAAACATCGACCCGGGCAGTGCCCCCTGTACCCGGGTAACCCTACATACCACTGGGAGGTCAGGAGGTATCCCAGGGTTGGCCGTTAACGACTGATGGACTCCCCAGCCACTCTTGCGAGCACCCCGACGCCACGTGCCGCAACGCCGAGGATTGAGGATTTTTTATAGAGGTTTACTCCTCGCGGTCCGGCCGATTAAGGCAAGACCATCGCTCCTAGCCCTGAGAAAACTCAGTGTACGCTAGGGTTACGTAAAAACGACGGTGGCAAGAAGAGGAAAATCCTCCGCCTGCCCGCTCTGCGGCAGGGTAAGTGCGCGCAGAGCCCGCCCATGCTCCTCCACTATGCCCTCTGCTAATCAGAGGGACATGCGGAAGAACGCCTTCCCCCGTCGGGTTATTCGTCAATGGGCAGTGACTTCACCCAAAAAACGGATGAAGTCACTGCCCATCGCCCAGGGTGCACCGGCTTAACTGAGCACTCGAGGAGGTTAGACCTAGCACCCCAACCTAACCTTTTTTTTTTGTGCTGGGAAAAAATGCATTACGCATCCCCCCCCTGAGGGACGGGAGGGGTATGTGGGACTCCCCGGTGCGCGTCACCGGTATACCCACTAAAATAACCCAGCGGCACTCCCGCTTCGCCCGGATGGCAGGGGACTGGGAGACCAGCAGAGCCTTTACGTCCTGTCCCCCACCGGCGATCGCCCGCCTTTCGGCGGACCCTACTACGCTCCTCTGCACAGGGAGGAGCCCGGGAATGACCGTGAGTGCCCGGCCATTCCCCTTACCGCGAGGGTGGTGAGTAGTGCAATGCGGGCGGAGGTGCCCCCGCACCTGCCGCCCGCTACTCACCGCCGGGAGGCTGAAGACGGTTGTGCAACCGCCTTCTCCTGCCCCTTCTCCGCCGACGGAGCGGTGCCGCGAGAGGATCGTCCTCCCGCGCGCGCTCCGCCTCCTCCTTCTGTGATATGACGAGTTCACAGAAGGAGGCGACCGCCGCCCATACCTCCTCACCGCCCAGCATGGCGTTGACCACGCTGGGAAGCGAGAGGTCTCGTCCGACCGCCGCGACCAAGTCCAGGCGCGGCTCGGACCACGACGAGCACACTTCGAGCGTGTGCTGCGCCGTGTCCTCCGCCGCGCCACAGCCATGGCACGACGGGGTTTCCTCCCTTCCGATCCGGTGCAGAAACGATCCGAAGCAGCCGTGCCCGGACAATACCTGAACCAGACGGAAGGAGAGGAAACCGTGCGACCGCCCGAGCCAATCTTGTAGGACTGGCCCGAGCGCGTCCAGTGTTCGGCGGCCGAAGGTTGCGGCGGCGAGGTCCTCCGCCCAATGTTGGACGGTTGCGGTCCTCGCCTGCTGCCCAACGGCCTCCCGTTCTTCCAGGGCCGGGCGCTCCCCGAGTGCTCTCCGCCCCGCCGTCCACTCGTACACTCTGGCGAGCACCCACGCCTCGAGCTCCCAAGGCGGGGTACCAGCCAGAGCGCACGCGGCCGCGAAACTCGTCGACCGGTACGCCCTCGCCACCCGTTGTGCAATGGCCCTTTGGGGCCGACGGATGGCGGCGGCGTTCTCTCTCCTCTGGAGGGAGTCTGCCCATATGGGGGCCCCGTAAAGGGCCATGCTCCTTAGGATGCCGGCGTACAGACGCCGGTAGGGAGGAGCCACGAAAGGGCGCCCGCGGCCTTTAGCAAGCGCGTCGACAGCCCGCTGAAGTGCGGGCCGAAGCGCCACCTGCTATCTAGTGTAAGGCCCAGATATTTCATCTGGGCCCTTACGTCTATCCTGACGCCCTCCACTAAGATGTGGGCGCCAGGCTGGGGGCGCTTCCGGGGTCCATGGAAGAACACGGCCTCGGTCTTGTGCAGCGCCACCCTCAATTCCAGGCGGCGGATCCTCCCTGCGACGAGGCCTCAAATAGCTTAATACTCAAACATTATGCCTTTTTACGTTTTAACCTGTCAGGTCTCTGACATCATACCAGTAGCTAGCTTTTTATTTGGTACTATAGCGAAAAAAATACTCCCTCGTTCTATCGATCATATCAATCACTCGTACCCTATCAAACCTGATAAAATTTATCTTAGAATGTAGCTTAATATTCAAACAATATGCATATCTACAATTTAACCTGTCAGGTCTCTTGCATCATACCTGTATCTAGCCTTAGCTTTTTTTTAGTACTGAAGAAAAAAAAATATCTCACCTTTATCGGCCATATCGAGCACTCGTACCATATCAAACCAAATAAAATTAGTCTTAAAATATAGCTTAGTGTTTAAGTATTATGCCTAAAAACAACTCAACATGTCAGGTCTCTTGCATCATACCGGTAGCTAGCATTTTTATTGGGGACTATAGTGAAAAAAATACTCTAACGTTCTATCGATCATATCAATCACTCGTACCCTATTAAACCTGATAAAATTTATCTTAAAATATAGTGTAGTACTCAAACATTATGCCTATATACTTTTTAACCTGTCAGGTCTCTGGCATCATACCAGTAGCTAGCTTTTTATTTGGTACTATAGCGAAAAAAATACTCTCACGTTCTATCGATCATATCAGTCACTCGTACCATATCAAACCTGATAAAATTTATCTTAGTATGTAGCTTAGTATTCAAACAATATGCCTATCTACAATTTAACCTGTCAGGTCTCTTGGATCATACCTGTATTTAGCCGTAGCTTTTTTTTAGTACTGAAGAAAAAAAAATATCTCACCTTTATCGGCCATATCGAGCACTCGTACCATATCAAACCAAATAAAATTAGTCTTAAAATATAGCTTAGTGTTCAAGTATTATGCCCAAATGCAACTTAACCTGTCAGGTCTCTTGCATCATACCGGTAGCTAGCATTGTATTGGGTACTATAGCGAAAAATATACTCTCACGTTCTATCGATCATATCAGTCACTCGTACCCTATTAAACCTGATAAAATTTATCTTAGAATATAGCTTAGTATTCAAACATTTTGCCTACATACAATTTCACCTTTCAGGTCTCTTGCATCATACCTTTTTAAAGCTAAATAGTCTATTAAAATTGACGACTCCTTAATTTGGTCAGGTTATAAAAAGCTACTACTTTTGGCTACCAATTTCACACCGGTGTATAAAAAGCCATGAGAAAACAAATGAACTTGTTTGACTTTTATCCTCTGAAATCGAGTGAGCGTCCTCTAAAATCTGCCGCCCCCAGGACGCTGCCGCCCCTAGGCCGCGGCCTATACGGCCTATTGACAAATCCAGGACTGGAGGGATACACAATTATAAATAAACTAAATAATATTATATAAATTAGATGTAAACTAATACAGTTTATATTACTGCGGATAACTACAGCATGTATTCTACTCATCAAACTGAACAACTTTGACTATGGAGCCAACGTCGAAATCACGAAAAAAAAATCAGCTGTCCCATACAAAACTGCAGTACCTATTCGACTCAAATGTATGGGACAGCTGATTTTTTTTCGCGATTTCGAAGTTGGCTCCATAGTGAAAGTTGTTCAGTTTGATGAGTAGAATACATGCTGAAGTTATCCGCAGTGACATAAAATTTACCCTCTATAATAGACAAGTAAAACGTATAACTAATAAATGATAGATTTGAATGAATGAATGAATGAATGAATTTGTAACTGAAAGAATTGGTAACTGGTGAACTCTAACAAATTAATAAGGGTCGGTTTTTTATGCCGCCGATGCGATGTGCCGCCGTGCATTTTGCGCCCGATTCGATTAAGGGGATAATAAATTTTTCTACGGCGCTCCATACAAAACGAAGCTTAGTTTAAACATTTAGTAATTAAAGTAAAAAATGAATGGTTTTAAAACAATCTAGAAGCCAATATCTGTGATTTCCTTTTAAATGTTTAGTTCTAAAGTTATCTTGACTCAAAGTTTGTAGTCCGTGCTGCGGTCCGTCCGTGTCGTGTGTCGTCCACCATTTGGGCTCTCTTTGAGGAACCTGCCACAGCCCTACGGACTGTCGCTTGATATGAGCTTTACATAAATTAATGTAACATTCGGCAATAGCCGGATGCGTCCTTCCGTACGAAATTATTCGCTGGATTCCAGGCGCATACGTGCGCCTCAGCCGTTGTTTCAAATGCACGCATTGAAAGAGCAAAACTCGAGGTTGATCCATGGCATCCTATGTTCAGATACTCCACAGTACCTCAAAGGCTCAAGAGCCGCAAAAACTTTCTGAAGTGTGTCCACCCTATACAAGGTATTGGTAATGGTCCTCGAGCTAGATGTGACCTCTGGCGAAGAAAGAGCACGCTACCCGACCCATTTGTCCCCCCCCCCCCCCCCCCTCGGAAAGCCTTCCCCAGGACATGAACTACCCAGGCCGATTTGGAGGTCTTTAAACAGGCTCCGAACTCAAGTCGGCCGGAGTAAGGAGAACCTGTCCAAATGGGGTTTTATCGATGAATCAGACCTGATGTGTGAGTGTGGTGTTGCCCCTCAGACTATGGCTCATCTCATATGTTGCCCTTCCTGCCCGCAAACTTGCACGCGAATGGAGCTTATGGACGCTGCTGGTAGTGCTATCCGCGTGGCAAAATACTGGGCTGGAAAAATATAAAATGACATGCCATCGACTCGATAGAAGAAAATGCACGCAAATTGACAGCGAGTACTGACCAGGCCATGTACCCGGACTTTAGATTTTCGATATAACGCGACCGTTTCGGTTCCGGTCCGAACTTCATTGTAAGAGAGTTGACATTGGAAAGATAACTTTCATGCAATTGCGACGTTCGAATGTCCGGGTCAAGAACAAAGAACATTGTATATAGTATTCGTCCGGGTAGACCCCTGCTGTCAAACGTCAAACGGTGACGTTGCAGTGGAATGCGGCCGTCACCGATTTCGCGCGCATCTGACCGGATTGCAAGATGTATAGGGTCCTTCTTATATGCAGACAGTTTTTTAAGGGGATGATCAGACCATCATACTGAACAACTTTCTGTATGGGACCAAAGTCGAAATCATGAAAAAAAATCAACTGTTCCATACAAAACTGCAATCCTACTCTACAAAAATGTATGGGGCAGAAGATTTTTTTTCGCGATTTCGATGTTAGTCCCATAGAGAAAGCTGTTTGATGGTCTGATCATCCTCTTAAAAAAGTGTCAGCATATTAAGTTAAATATATAAAAAATAAAGTAATATATATATAATGCGCCCCGACGCGTTCCGTTCAGTGATAATCATACTTAAAAAATAATTTTGTATCTGCCAGTACACTTGATTGTTTTCAGTAATGAAAATGCCATCACGAAGAAGAACTAATAATCTCACTAATATTATAAACGTGAATGTTTGTGACGATGTTTGTAAGGTTGTAATGTTGTATGTTTGTGGCACGCATAAACGGCTGAATGGATTTTGATGAAATTTGGCACGCAGATAGAATGTGTTCTGGATTAACATATAGGATACTTTTTATCCCAGTAATGGGTTCCTGTTGGATAAATTACAATGTTTTATCATGCTGAAACATGTACCACGTTTTTATTCTATGCTCACTAGCGCCAATTTGACGCTGAAAGATGCATTTGTGTAGATTTCAGTGATTTTTTTTAATTCTTTCGTTTTTTTGGATATTTGAACCCTGAGGTTACGTCAGCCCATTTCAGTGATAAAAATAGTATTTGCTTTTTTCAACAGTTTTGACAACAGCTGTGTAGTATATTTGGTATATGGTTAGATTTTCGTGCATGAGGTGGAGGTTCGATTCTTGGTCAAGAATATATTTTTTTATTTTTTTTTAAATACATTCAACATCTATATCCATTTTTCACCGGATTAGACAGAGGCAGTTAGGCTTGATATGTTAAGGGCCTGACCTTAATCGTAATAATATCCTAAGATCATATCAGATCTAATATTAGCGCAGGATGTTTTGTTTTGGCTTTTTTCTAATTTTAATCCTACCATCCTACTAGGTATCTCACTAATATTAATTGTATGTTTGTGATTCAATCATCAACACGGCTCAGAAATTCGGTCTTACAGATTTGATTGTATAGGTACTGGGCGAATTGGAAAAATAATCTTTTTTTTATCGTGTCGACTTCAAATTCTGAACAAAGTCGCTAAATAGTAGCTTGCCAGAATCGGGCAACCGATACTGCACCGTCGCTAGCGGTCATGAGCTCCTCCTGCGTGCAGATGTTAGGACACGCAGGGCACGATGTGAGATGGGCCATCGTTTGTGGAGTTCCACACCAGCAAGTCACATTTTGCGCATCCGAGTATCCCCACCTGACCATGTTGTCCTTACTACGACCGACCTGGGTTCAAAGTCGGTTTAAAGACTTCCAGGTCGCCCAAGGCAAGTCATGTCTAGGCGGGAGGCGCTCAGACGGCGACACAAATGGAGTTGGGAGGGACACTTTTTGTCGCCATAGAGTACACCTTGCTTGCGCTGGGCCAGTGTTCAGGGGGTCGCCACACTTCATAAAGCTGCGTCGGCTTGGCAGCCTTTGCGGCGCAGGAATAAAGCCATGCATGGGATGTTGTGTGTCGTCCACCATTTGGGCTCTCTCTGAGGAACCTGCCACAGCCCTACTTACATCTGGGGGCGCTATGCCAGCCAGTGGGTAAAGCAACTGTACCGGTTTCAAGCAACCAGTTATAATCCGAAACATTTCGTTCAGTGCCGGTATCCACCAGCTTGGCGTGGGCAGATCGGCCCCACACCGGGCACGCGTATTCTCCAGCGGAGAACGCGAGAAAAATAATTATACAAATAAATAAATAACGCTCACAGGCACAAACATTATTTTAATTATCCCAAGCAAGCATTATAGGCTTTTTATTGTGGAAACCATACAACAACGGCATATACATTTAACATCCAAGACCGAAACGGGACTCGAACCCAGGACTCTGGTTTGGCAGTCCGGCGTGGTAACCATTACACCAACCGGGTCGGCAAATACTAAAAATCCTCTTTCTTTTAACCTTTTCTAAAGTTAGTGTTCATAATTTTATCGTAGTATTGTTTTCATCTTAATAGATGGCGTTGGGTGTTTTTTTGAAGCAAGTACCATACTTAATTCACGCCCAAGACATCTTAGATATTCAGTCTTACAGATTTGATTGTATAGTTACTTACCGGCTGAATTAGAAAAATAATTAAATAAATAAATAACGCTTACAGGAACATTGTTATGATTTCAAGCAAGCACTATAGGCTTTTTATTAAATAGAACATTGCTATTTTATTATCAGTAGCAACCCCACCTCTCGTGAAAAATACAGCAACATAAGTCGTATTGAAGTAACTTATATATAATGTGAAAACTGAGTATAAAACGTTTTACTAAACCTGCAAAGATTAAATTATATGAGCTAATTCTAGCAAAATTGTACAGTAGATGTATATCTAATGCACAGTAATTATGACTTAATTTACATCTAAACTTAATTCTACCTAATTATCTAAACTTAAACTAAAAATTTGGCCAGAAGAAGTGATCGTCTAGGAACCCACATTATGTAGTAGAAACTCAGATTCTTTTAGAAGGACCTAGTGACCTAGATCTTATTTGCAATGAACCCAGAATAATTCTAACCTGAATAATACCTAACCTAACCTATTATACAGGGTGTAAGTCTGAATTAAATAAATATCATAAGAAAATGGTAAGCATAAATTGTTTTAGACAACATTGTGATTGTTTTTTAGGGGAGACCCCAACCATGTGGCCGGATACTAGAATTATCAGAGAAGAATATTAAATATTTATGTTGTGAATGTCATCATTTGGTAGACATTTGGAATATGAGTAGAATTAATGATATTTTCAGCTTTATCTTTTGAAGTGTAACGTCTCCAATCATTTTTGTATGGAGATTAGCTACGGGCTGCTCTCTGCTCACCCAAAGACAAGCAAAAACTATCAGGACCTCAAGTTGACTTTTTCAAGAGGTTTATTATGTTATATTATTAATATTTAGATTTCTTAATTAGGACTTCTTATGTAAATCTTGTAAATAAAGTTCCTTCTCAAATACTTCTATTGGATAGGGTATGGCCTTAAAAAAGGATTCTACTACCACGTCACTAGGGACCTAACTGCAGAGAAGATGTGGCCAGAACCTCTACAGTGATACCTTCAAGTATTCAACAACTTTAATATGAAACCCTTAAGTATGAGTAAGTATTTAATATTAAAATAGAGGACTATAATGATTACTTTTATTTGTAGTTCTAGTCAGTTTGTCAGAGTTATTGAGACAGTTAGTATAATACTAGGAAAATAAACTATGAATCTGAGCAAATTCAGTGGATGTGTCTTTCTTTAATATGCTTAACATTCTCTATTAAATAGTCAGCAACTTTGAAGATAAGTTCATACTAATTTATCAACTTAGTACCAATCTACTATAAAACCAATATTGTAAAGAGAAGATATTGTTAGAGTTTAAAATTACCTCCCTAATTAATTAAGATCAAGATAATATTATTTTCCTATGAATTCTAACATCAATTATCCCCAATATTAATCTAAGTAGCTATGATACCTATCCTATCCTAGCCTATTCCTACAATAAACGTGAATTTAATAAACTAACCAATGTCTAAAATATTTCTATTCTAAAGAGGTTTCCCTAATGTTTGAAACACCCCGGTGTAAGGGTATTCCGCAATACTAGAGGAAGGCCTCACATTTACATTTAATTGTGTAGGTGTGTAATGTAGGTTTTCCCGTGATTGTCTAGGGAAGAAACCTTCTGACTAGCTAAGTTAAAAGGTTCGAGGGTGGAGCCCTCTAAGTGTACCTAACCCTATTCCATGTGTAATGCTCATATCACGGCCGAAGCCATAAGTTGTGATATGAACGGGCCTTACAGTAAAAGTGTCATATGTTAAGTGGACTAGATTTCGCACGCCGAGCATAAGGTACTAAGGCCCCCTAAAGGACTCCCTCCACTTCGACGGTGGGATACCCCGTAACAATACACCCAGCTTACGAAACCTATGTGGCTATAGATCGTTATGTCGGTAAAGAACGATCCCTGGTTCACCACAAGACCAGGCTATACAATGGAAGCTATAAGCGCTTTCACCTTTAACACCGCAAGGTGTAAAAGGAGCCTATAACCCACGATACTTCATCGTGTTCCGTAATACCCTTCAAGCTCACAATTTAAACATTAACCCCAAATAAATGATGCGGGCAAATAGCTGCGACGCGCACGACCTGTTTGTGATGCAGAAAAAATGCATTCGTATATTAGCACGCATCCCCTCCACTGATAGCTGTAAACCATACTTCCTTCAATATAAAATTCTCACGTTACCTTCTTTGTATATATTAGAAATGGCTAAATTCGTTCATCAAAATAAACAATTATTTAATAAAAACAAGAAAGACTATCTGCGACACAATTTACGATCTAAAAATGAGTTATCTTTACCAGTCTCAACTATGACAATGTACCACAAAAGTCCGTACTTTTCAGCTATAAAAATTTATAATAAAATACCAGAATGTTTCAAACTAGAACCAAAAACTCATATATTTAATAATAAACTTAAGAAATATTTGATAGATAAATGTTATTATAACAGGAATGAATTTTTTGATGACATTTTATGATTTCTTTTTTTTTAATTTTGAATTTTTGAATTTTATAAATGTTATTTTAATTAAATGAATGTTATGTAATGTTATTGTTATTGAATTTAATTAGTAATTTAAATGAATGTTGAAATTTTAATCTAATAATGTTGTTGAATTTAATTTAATTTGTATAAACTTTAAATGTTGTTCTGTGTTCCACAGCATGCTGTGCCCACAATGGGTATCATATGTTGATCTTTTCTATTTTGTAATATCTTTTATGTACCATATGATCCGCATGAATAAATGAATTATGAATTATGAATTATGAATGAATTTAGTAAGTAATTAAAGATATGAAAACCCCAGAATTTATCCCAAAAATCAATAAAGAAAGTTTATCGCTTCCCCTTGAATTACTTTATAAATTATCAACAAAATCTCCCAAATGTAGGTACGTAGAAAATTTAAGTAAAATCAAAACACCAACCGGCAGCGAGTGAGCTCAAAGAATGTTAATCGTTGAATGACCCGTCCCCCTCTCGAACCCGCCTATTTATGCTCCACAAAAGGTGGGAAATGTATCTAAGGTGTCTAAGGTAGCTAATGTAGGAGACTCATTAACAAACAAAATTGAACCTTATCTCGATGAAAATAAGGTCGTGTCCAGTTAATTCTGAAGATATTTATTCTTTCAACGATAATGATCTCTATACCTATAGAAATAAGGTTGTTACGTTTCGCCTTAAGATAATGTAATATTAGTATTATTTCGTAAAACATACTACTTAGATCATGCGGCTTTCCCACTTATTTAATTTATTCAAGGATTTTTTATTCTTTTTAAAGTTAATTTCTATTATTGGATTTATGTTCTTAGAAACTATATCTGACTAATGTTATATTTGTGAACCGAACGAATAGCTAGCATGATAGCCTACCTCGTTACAGTCACCCCCATGAAAATAGCTGCTGGTCTGATGCCCGTGTTTCATTTAATACGTTACATTGGCGCAATCGGTTTTTAGGTTATTTTTGGAAAAAGTGTCGTAACGATATCGAAATTCATTACAATGCCTATTGGAAAGATCGAAACGTTTGATATAGGAACGCATAATTGGGAAGCGTACTGTCGCAGAGTGACACAATTCATAACGTTAAATTCTGTTGAACCAAAGTTACAAGTGGCGACATTAGTGACGCAGTGCTATGAGTTGATGTGCGATTTGTGTGCCCCCGATTTACCCGAAAATAAAACGTTCGACGACTTAGAAAGCATAGTAAAACAACATCTCGAACCCCAAAGGCGCGGAATGTCATGTTTTCAGACAAAGGATCCAGGCGCAGGGCGAGAGTGTCAGTGACTATTTGCAGGGGCTAAAGCACTTGGCTAAGACCTGCAATTTTACAAATATTACACTCAACCCTCTGGAAACCTGTCTCAGAGACCAGTTCGTATCAGGACTGAATAGCGAGGATATGAGATCCAGGCTTTTCGCTGAGACTAAACTAGATTATAAATGCGCGGTGGAATTGGCGCTAGCACTCGAGGCAGCAGATAGGCACGCAGCAACGGCGGCATCTAGCAGCAGTACCAGTGGCAAGGGCGCAGCTGAAGGTTCACACCGCGTGGCAGATGTGCGCGCGCGCCGCGCCGTCGCCGGCGCCGGAGGAACGGCGGCGACGTCGATGCCGGCGCGGCAATGCTCGCGTTGCGGCCGTGAGTGAGTCTGTAGTAAGTACAAAAGTGGAGCTGAAGCGAAAACAACAAAAGGTCAGTTTTATTTGGATAATTCAAGTGACAGCGACTTAAATTTTTATAATTTGAACAGTGAAGGTGGTGATGGTCCGTATTACGCAAAATTACAAGTGGAGAATCATATTATGAACTTTAAAGTTGACACGGGTAGCAAAATTTCAGTTATCTCAAAAGATTGTTATGATCAGTGGTTCTCAAACATTGCTATTCAAAATAAACAGTTACGGTTAAAGTCTTACACGGGCAATATTATTAAACCACTAGGATGCATAATGGTGAATGTGTCTTATAAATCCGTGTCTCAGTTTTTGGAATTATTTGTGATAGAAAATGGCGGCCCCCCTTTACTGGGCCGTAATTGGATAAGATGTTTACAGTTAGATGTTACATGTTGTAACAAATTGGAAGACAAGAATGTTGATGATGTTAACTTGTTACGTAAGGAGTTTCCGGGAGTATTCGCTGAAGGCTTAGGTACATTTACATCTCGTATGCAATTTCACCTTTCTGACAAAACACCGGTGTTCGTAAAAGCGCGCCCTCTGCCGCTTGCCCTACGAACGCCGGTAGAACGTGGACTCGAGCGTTTGCAGCGTGATGATGTAATTTATAAAGTGGAGCGATCTGACTATGGGACTCCCATCGTTCCTATAGTGAAAAAGAATGGTGACATACGCATATGTGGAGATTATAAAGTCACCATCAATTCACGTCTTAAAGACTTTCATTATCCTCTTCCGAAAATAGAAGACATATTTGCTTCACTCACAGGGGGTGAGCAGTATTCAAAGTTAGATTTATCGCATGCCTATCAGCAAGTACTTTTGACAGAAGACTCACAGCCGATGACGGCAATCACCACACATGTCGGGACATTTGTTTACAAACGGGTACCATTCGGTATAAAGTGTGTACCAGAAAATTTCGAAAAATTAATAGAAGAAACACTGTGTGGTTTGCCGTCAACGGTCGCTTTTCAGGATGACATATGTGTGACAGGAAAAGACAAAAGTACACATATAAAAAATTTACGAGCGGTTTTATCGCGACTAAATGAGGCGGGATTGCGTGTAAATTGGTCAAAGTGCGAGTTCTTCAAGGACAGTGTGACCTATCTTGGTTATCGCATAGATAAACAGGGCCTGCACACAGACGATAATAAAGTAAAAGCTATAATGACCGCCCCAACTCCTTGCGATGAACTTTTACGCAAAATTTTGTAGGAATATTAGCGACATTTTGAGACCACTTTATAATTTGTTAAAAAAGGGTGTGAAATGGGACTGGAGCGATGCATGTGAGCTAGCATTTAATAAAGTAAAAAAGATAATGAGTAGCAAACCGGTTCTTGCACATTACGACGCGGACTTGCCATTGATACTGTCAGTGGACAGTAGCGCGTACGGGTTGGGCGCAGTGCTGACTCACCGTTACCCGGACGGCTCGGAACGGCCGGTCAGCTGTGCTTCACGCACATTGAATAGTGCTGAAATTAATTATTCGCAGTAAGACAAGGAAGCTTTAGCCATTATATTTGGGGTGACAAAGCATCACCAATATTTATATGGAAGGCGCTTCACTTTACGTAGTGATCACCGACCGTTAAGTTACATTTTCGGAAAGAATAAGGGCATCCCACAGACTGCAGCGAGTCGGTTACAAAGATATGCGGTGAGGCTAGCTGCTTATAATTATAATATACAGTTTGTACCTTCGAAAACAAATTGTTTCGCTGACGCGCTATCGCGCTTGCCATTAAAATTAACTCAAAAAGATATACAGGACGATGAAAAGATCGACGTAAGTTTTTTGAATTTAGTTGAAGACAAATTACCTGTTACTTTTCAGCAAATTAAAGCAGAAACGAGAAAGGACCCAATAATGAATAAAATAATAGGTTATGTCAAATTTGGGTGGCCAGAACGTATACAAAATGATGATAAGAAACCATTTAAAAAAAAAAAAGAGAACCTGTTTATCGAACATGACTGTTTAGTATGGGGTTACCGTGTAGTGATACCGGTCAGTCTGCGAGGTCACATGCTAGATGAGCTACACAGTGGTCATATCGGGGTAGTGAAGATGAAGCAGGTGGCGCGTAACTACATGTGGTGCGAGCGGCTGGATGCGGACATAGAGCGCGTTTGTCGCGAGTGTGCTGCGTGCTGTGCCCAACGAGCCCAACCACCGCCTGCGCCTTTGCACACGTGGTCCTGGCCCGTAGAACCGTGGAGTCGATTTTTTATCTTTTCGTAATAAATATTATTTCGTTGTGTTGGACGCACACTCGAAGTGATTAGAAGTAGAATGTGTATCGAGCACTTCTGCGAGTGCAGTCATTTCTTGTTTAAGAAAAATTTTTTGTCGTTTCGGTCTCCCTAGAAGCATAGTGAGTGATAACGACCCACCGTTTTCATCAGCGGAGTATCTTTCTTATTAACAAAAAAACGGCATTAAGCGAATACTAATAGTGGCACCATATCACCCTTCGAGCAACGGGGCGGCCGAAAATGCCGTAAAGACTGTGAAACAGATATTAAAAAAGCTTGTATTGAAAATGATGACTATGACAAGGCATTATGTAGATTTTTATTTACATATAGAAATACGGAACATAGTACGACACAGAAGGAGCCAGCGGTAGCTTTATTAGGACATCGGCTGCGTGGGCGCCTGGACCTATTGCGGCCCGCTACGGGCGAGCTGGTTCGCGAGCAGCAGCACGCGCAGGAGCAGCGGCGCGGCGGCCGCGCTCGCGACCTAGACGAGGGTGAGAGCGTGCTAGTGCGCGACTACGCGAACAAACACACTAAATGGAAGGAAGGTGTCGTTTTAGAAAGGACAGAGCCGGTCTGGTACGTAATAAAAACAGATGATAATACTTGTAGGAGACACGTCGATCAGATTTTAGGTAGTAACAAAAAGTCGCGTCATTCGTTATCAAGCTTAGATACACAGGAGAAGACTGCCAATACGGATGGTTGGTCAACTCCATTATCAAACTCGCCATCGTGTGGCACAGCTGATCGAGATATCGATGATTGTGACTTGGATGCGACAGAGGTGGTCGCGTCAGGGACAGACTGCGAGACGCCACCTGTGGTCGCTGGTGCTGGCGGTAGCAATGGCAAGACGTTATTGAATCGCCAACGACAGACTAAGATAAATTATCCTCCACATCCCATGACCCTAAGGTCACATATAAACAAATAATGTTAAATACCTACTTATAAGCGTAAGTTAAATATTAGTTTTAGTGAGTCTTATAATAGTTTATGTATGCATAGACAAGTGTATTAGGTTAGATAGAATCTTATAGAGAGGATAGTCTTATGTATAAGGTAGTTTGATAATTACTTTTTTATGTTCCACCTACCAATTGTACGTAACTGACTTGCTGACAATATAACCACATTCCGTGATAGTCCGTGTTTCATTTAATAAGTTACAGTCTTAAGGAACCCTTTTTCCCTAGAATAAAATACTGAACTACTACTAATAGCGCTACGTTGCGCAGAAACCGTAACCAGGAGTCAAACCTAATACAAATAGCTATTAACTAACAATGATTTCATCCTGGCTACCGTTTCGTTACCGATAAAACATTGTCCGAAAACCAAATTCGAGACAAAAAAATCAATAAACTAATAATCCGAAAAACACATACGCGAGTACAAGTAGGCGAGATACATTTCAAAAGCTCCATTAATATTATTTAAAACGTAAAGACGTATGCTACGATTATACCATAACCTACCCTGGCACCGTAAAATTAATATTATGTTTTAAAGAGACCAACTATCTTACCACCGAAAATCTTAAGTTAACACTATGTCAACTAGGTGAAAAGTGAAAGTGTCTAAGCTCCCTGCAGGACCGGTGACCGTCACTGGCACTATTTTAAGCAGCGACTTTAAAGATGAAGAACGAATACCTGAGCTGGATGAAGTATGTGTTACTACCTCCCTGTCGTTACTTGCATAGTCGTCAGACGGTGGCGAACTTGGACCGACCGGAGGGGACACCTCTTGGTCTTGGTGTGGCAATGGCGGCAGTAATGGTGCTTATGATGCTTTCCACTACACCCGTCAGCGGAACAAGCGCTTGTGGGTCTGCAAGAGCGGTAGTTATGACCTCCTCTCTTGAGGCATCGATGGCAAACCCTTTGCTCTTCCACCCAACTCCATCTCTCATCTACAGACAGAATTAAGAACTTAGGGCAACTATTAACTTCATGATTAATAGCCAGACAGTATTTACATTCGTTCGACTCTTCACCACTAGATGGTATTTTAACCTTTTTGCCTTGAGAGAAATGAGAAGAGTTTTTATTATCAACTTTGGGATAACTCTGGAGACGCTAAATACTCGAAATGGTTTAATAATTTAATGGTTTCGACGCAGTTACGTACCTTACAGGAAAATTCCATCAATTCTGAGATAGGCTCAGAACTGTGAAGCCTAGGTAGGGCTTTAACTACGTTTATCTCCCCTAACAAAATATGTTCGCTATTCCCGAACCTGCTGTGTAGGGCGGCGATGACTTGATCAGGGTCATGAGTGTGATATATTATATGTAGGTATATGAAAATATCTTTGTGCATCTAGTTTGTAAGTACTCCTATGTCTTTTAGTCTGCTAATAAACGCTGTCAAGTTAACTCGTGTATTATTCAGTAGCGACGAGATAAAACGGATATAAAAACGGGTTGCGTATTACGAACATTTAAACTGATCATCATGAAGTTAAGTGAATTTGATGTTAAAAGTGGAAATTGGCAATCATATTGCGATAGATTGGACATGTACTTTTTAGCAAACGGGGTAAAAGAGGAACTAAAATTACCGACATTGATCGCGTCCATGGGTGAATCTGCTTATGAGTTGTTGGTAAATTTGACCAGCCCTAAAAAACCATAAGAATCAACGTACAGTGAGGTTATAAAAGTGATGTGCGGACACCTACAGCCAAAACCATCTGTTTTAGCCGAGCGGTACCGTTTTCGGCAAAGGCGACAAAATGGCGGGGAATCTATAAGTGCTTACATTGCGGAACTGAGAAAGCTGTCTCGATTTTGTGATTTTGGTGATAAACTGGACGAAAATTTAAGAGATTAGTTCGCGTGCGGAATAAGGTGTGACGTAATTAGACAAAGGGTATTTGCGGAAAATAATATGACTTTTCAAAAAGCGGTGACGTTAGCAGGCTCAATCGAATCAGCGGAACGCGATGCGGCCGCTGTGGACACGCGCGGGGAGGCCGGCGCCAGCCCAACGGGATTATTGTTGGCGGGATCGGCGACGGCAGCGGCGGGTAGTCGGCGCAGTTCGAACATGACGGACTGGGGCGATTCGGTAAATCGCATGCAAGTAAAAAGCTGTTCGGTGTGTGGCAGTTTCTATCACACGTACAGAGAATGCAAAAATTTAAAGATTATGAGTGCAGTAGATGCGGGAAAATCGGTCATTTGCGACGTGTGTGTTTGGCGGGAATGACGGGTGGGGGACCCTCAGCCATGCAGAACAAATTACGGTCCGCGGCTGGATGGACGCAGCGGCGCGGCGGCGGCGGCGGCGGTAGCGGACGGGGCGGCTATAGAACGCGGGGTCCAAAGGTCACGCCGAGACAATCGGAGACACATTGGCTGGAAGAAAATTATTACGAGGCGCAGGAGGAAGATTACGAGGTGCAAGACGAACCGATTTATCAAATGTCGCTAAGTCAATACATAAACCGGTGAGAATAATGATCAATGTAAATAATGTAATTTTGCCTATGGAAATCGATACGGGGTCACCACTGTCTTGTATAAATTATAGTACATTTAAAGAACATTTCCATAAACTGAAATTACAACCTTGTAATTTATCAGTAAGATTTTATAACGGGACCAAGGTTAGACCATTAGGTATATTAGAGGTCAACGTTACTTACAACAGTTTTTTATTTATTACAGCCTTTATTGTTGAAGGGTTTACAATATACATTACATAGGTATTATTTTACAAATCATTTAAACTTAATTTCTATTATATTACGTACACTACACAACACCTCTTTCCCTAATCTTCTAACTCCACTATCTCTTCAACTTGTCTTCCGACATAGGCCTCTTCCAGAGACTTCCACACCCGTCTATCCCTCGCTTTCCGCATCCATTCTCCTCCTGCTATCCCCCTAATATCATCCTCCCACCTGCAACATGGTCTCCCTTTCTTTCTTTTACCTTCTCTTGGGTACCACTCTACAATGTCCTTTGTCCATTTATTTATGTTTTCTCTTAACATGTGTCCTGTCCAACGCCATTTTTGCTGTTTAATTACCTTTAGTATATTCCTGGTTTTTGATTTCCTTTTTATTGATGTTAGTCTAACCTTATCTTTTATTTTTATATTCAGGACGCTTCTTTCCATGTTGTTCTGACATACTTCCAATTTGTGGCAATTCCTTTTTGTGAGGGCCCATGTCTGGCAGCCATATGTGGTGACTGGTAGGATGCAGGTATTGAATACTTTAAACTTATCTTTGGTGGGTATTTCCTTGGCTTTCAGTAGGTACTTCCTTGAGGGACCAGAACCTCTTCCATGAGTTGCTCACTCTTCTTTCGATTTCTTTGTCTGTTTGACCTACTGGTGATATGATTTGACCCAGTTATTCATATTCGTCCACATATTCGATTGGGTGTTCATCCACATCTATCACAACCTTATTATTATTTATTATTTGGTTATAAGGGCTTGGTCAATGACCAAATAGCTACTGCGACCTAGATAGATCTATTGTAGCTGTCACCCTAGACCTAAAGGTCATTTCCTAGGCCCACGGACTTCATGAACCGTGTTATGCTTTTGGAGGGGAGGTCCCTGATGTCAGTAGGTGTTATTATGTATCCACCTAGATGGCGACTCCTGCTGTGAATGAGCACTTCGCATTCGCAGAGGAGATTTATGGGCGTTTCCTCTGCTTCACAGCAAAATCTGCAAGTGGGTGAGTCTACAAGCCCCATTCTTTGTAGGTGTTTGTTTAACTTGCAGTGTCCTGTTAAGGCTCGTACTAATAGCCTTAAGTCATTGCGGTTTGAATTGATGGCATCTGAGGTATGTCTGTTTGAAAAGCCGGTCACAAGTTCTTTCGCATGCCTCAGTCCTGGTGTATCCAACCAGACCTTACGGCTTTGGTCCACGGCCCATTCCTTTAGCACACGTCTAGAGGTGTTGCGGGAGATGCCGCAATAAGGCTCGGGGCCTATGGCGTCCTCTTCCGCCCCTCTTCGTGCCAGCTCGTCAGCAGCCTCATTTCCATCAATACCGCAGTGTCCGGGCACCCAGCCTAGGGTGACAGAGTTTGTCCGTCCTAGCTGGTTGAGTGCTCGGGCACATTCTAATGTTAGTTTCGACTCTATTTCGTCAGATCCTAGCGCTTTTAGAGCAGCCTGGCTATCTGATAAAATAACAATATGTTTCCCCTTTGGGCATCTTTTCAGATTCTCATGTACGCAATCTATGATACACGCGTACATTTCAGTCTGGAATACTGTGGCATGCTGTCCAAGGTGAATCGCCTTTTTAATTCTTGGATTGCCGCCACATATTCCAGCTCCAGCACGGTTGTCCTTCCTGGAGCCATCTGTAAACCAGACGACATCTCCAGTGCTGAAGGATTGTGGGGTATTCCCGTTCCAGTCCTCTCTTTGGGGTAGGATTACCTTGTATAACCTGTTAAAGTTATATTCTTTGATCATGGTGTCTTTCGGCATACACATGATCGGAATTGTTAAAAGAGTTTCATGTAATCTTCTCATAACAGAGGACTTCCATTTGGAATCTCCTCGTTCCAAGGCTCGGAGCATTGCAATTTTTGCCTCTTTCTGCACATGGATGTGTAGTGGAGGCAAACCTAATATAGCCTCCATAGCAGCCGTGGGTGTAGATTTCATTGCCCCCGTTGCTATTCTGCATACTAATCCTTGTAGGCTATTTAGGGTGTTTACACACTTCGCTTGTTCGGTTTTCTTATGCCAGGCTACACTGCAGTAGGATACCATAGGCCTCACTATCGCAGTGTAGATCCACATAACCGAACTCGGTTTCAGGCCCCATCTGGAGCCCGCTAAGCGACAGCATGTCCCTAGTCCTATTTTTGCCTTTCGCACAATGTGGTCCAGGTGTTGGTTCCAAGTGAGTTTTTGGTCTAGAATTACTCCCAGATATTTAACCTCCTTGGAAAACGGTATAGATTTGTTGAAGAGTGTTGGAGGTCTAAGGCGCTCCAATTTTCGCCTTCTTGTGAAGGGTACTATAACCGTTTTATCGGCATTTACTGAAAGACCGAAGTTTTTGCACCACCTTTCTATTATAGTGTTAGGATTGAAGGTGACGAGTGATACACATCAAGTTCGGTAGAATACTGTCCTTTATTCAAATAAGCATATGATATTATATAATGCAATAGGCACGGTGTGTATGTACACCACACCTTCCCATTTAAAAAAAAATAAAAGAAATGCTATAGCTTTTCTTTTCTTTCATTAAAATAATATAACATAGTCTTGATTACACATTTGATTAATGTTTGAGAAGATACAATTTTCTCAATATTATGGGTTATAAAATTGATTACAATAATAATTGCGATTACAATGATATATTTATTGATTAACACATGTAGTAGGTACCTACTAGTTTCTATATAGTTTAGTACGGTTTTTATGTATAATTTCTAGTTTACCGTTCTTTATAATTTTAACGTTACAATCTAAATCTTTCACTACTTCATATGGTCCTAAATATATTGGATCCATTTTATGACCCGTAGTGTTTCTAATTAACAAATAGTCACCTTCCTTATACGATACTGGGTTCATATTACAATCATATTTTTCTTTCCTATTGGTCTTGCTTTTAATTAAATTTTCGTGTGCATCTTTTTGTGCTACTTGGAGTCTATATTTAAATTCTAGTGGGTAACTTTCGTGAGCATATAAGGGATCTATTTTACCATGGATGAAATTACTTGGTAATAGACATCGCTTTCCGAATACTAACTCATGTGGTGTGTACTTTGTTTCACTGTGGACCGTATTGTTGTAAGCGAAACACCAATACGGTAACCAGCTACTCCAGTTACTAGTTTTATTTTGGCAATTTATCCTTAGATACGCACCCATCGTTTTGTGCGAATTCTCCAGAGCACCTATGCTTTCGTGGTGATATGCTGTTGATGTGAGATGATTTATTTTTAAAAGTTGACAAACCTCTTTCATAGTGCTAGAGATGAACTCTGCTCCGCGATCTGTTGCAATTTCTTGAGGGATGCCGAATCTCAAAACAAAATTATCGACTAAGGCTCGTGCCACACTTACTGCTTCCTTGTTGAATATCGGATACGCCTCCACGAACTTTGATAATTCACATTGTAACGTGAGAATGTAGCTGTAGCCGCTGTCATCCTTTTGCAGGGGTCCCACGACATCTAGAAAAATCTTTTCAAGGGCGGAATTCGCTGTGGTAGTAACTACCATTGGTTGTTTCGTATGTAATGAATATTTTTGTTTTTGGCACTGGTCACATTTTGACACATATTCAGTTATATCTTTTCCCATGCTCGGCCAAAAATAGAACTTTTTGATATTATTAGTCATTCGCCTAATGCCTGCGTGGCCACTAGTAGGCAATAGGTGAAAATCGTTTAATATGACTCTCCTATCATCTAAATTATCAATTTTCTGAACATTATTTACTACACATAGTCGTGGTCCGGACCATTTATCATATTTATTTATTTCTTCTATTATTCCCGCTATAAATTCTTTATTATTATCATTTCTTATTATACATAATTCGCGAATATCTACTCTGTTACAAAACAATGACAAATCCCTCACCAGTCCGTCTCGCGTTACTGGCGATCGAGATGTTGTATTTATGTAAACAATCGATTTTGCGGGCACGTAAACAAAACATTTGTAACTGTTTGTTAATAAACTATCATTCATTATTCTTTCTAAGCTTTTTTGAGTGATTAGTGCTAATTCAGCAATATTTCCGGGTTTTTTAAGTATCTCCACAACTCTTGGTTGATCAGGCCTTGAATTAGTGTCAATACCATCCACGGGGGGTATACTGCTGCATTCTCCCTCTTCACTTTCTTTCATTCTTCGATACTGTCCTCTAGTCATTACACTTAACACTTGCTCATTCATACTTTTTAAATCATCTGATGTTATAGTAATACGCGACAATGCGTCAGCCGCGGAATTTGACTGTCCTTTTATGTACTCTACAGTGTAATTATACTCTTCTAACTGTAACCTGAACTTTAATAATCTACTGGAAGGATCCCTCATACCGAATAAATACACAAGTGGTCTATGGTCGGTCTGTATCTTAAATTTTCTTCCGTATAAATAAGGTCGAAAGTATTTCACACTCCATACTATTGCTAAGAGCTCCTTTTCAATAGTAGGATAATTAATTTCCGCCTTATTTAGACTTCTGCTAGTGTAAGCCACAGGTCGACCATCTCCATTACATAATACTGAACCTATAGCCTTTCCCGATGCGTCCGTTTGTAGTACAAATTCATTTCCTTCCGAAAAATCCGGATACTGTAATACTGGGGATTTTGTTAACGCTGTTTTTAAAAATTGAAATGAATGCTCACATTCTTTCGACCAATCGAATGACGCGTTTTTACAACACAATTTATTTAAGGGTAGTGCTTTTTCTGCAAATTTAGAAATAAATTTCCTGTAATAACTGGCAAAGGCTACAAAACGCTTTACTTCGTCTGCATTCTGTGGCCTTGGATATTTTTCTAATACTTTAATTTTCTCTTTGTCTGGCAAAACACCCTTTTCTGATACAACATGCCCTAGGTATAAAATTTCCTTTTGTAAAAACTGACATTTAGCTGGGTTTAATTTCAAATTAACACTTCTCAATCGGCTGAAAACATCAATTAAATTTTTATTATGTGACTCTAAGTTCCTGCCGAATACGACTAAGTCGTCCTGATATACTAAACATTTTTCATAATTGAGCCCCGACATTGCAATGGTCATCATTCTACTGAAACTATTCGGACTCGATTTTAACCCCATTGGCATACGTGTCATTTGATACTGATTTTTACCTGTTGTAAACGCTGTGTATGGCCTACTGTTTTCGTTTAAATTTATTTGATAGAATCCCTGATAAAGGTCTAAATGCGTAAAATAGACTGCACCTGAGAGCGAGTCTATGATTTCGGTTATATTTGGTAATGGAAATTTATCATCCTGTATTTGGTTATTTAATTTACGATAGTCAATGACCACACGCCACTTTTTTAAACCTGTTGAATCTAATTTCTTTGGTACCAATAGTAGGGGGCTAGACCATGTACTCCTAGCTTCCTCTATTATTCCATCATCTAGCATACCTTTTATTTGTGTGTCTATTTCTGTTTTCTGTGAATGTGGTAAACGATATTGTTTAGTGTATACTGGAATACTTTGTGATTTTAAATCAATAGTTTGTTCATACACTGACGTTGTAGATAGTTTATCGCCTTTTAAATAAAACACGTCCGGAAATTTTGCACAAATGTTCTCTATCGACTTTTGCTCTTCCTCATTCAAACCTTTTAAATTTAATGCCGAAAATAAAGATTTCACTCTGTTTGCATTCATTACTGGTCGATTAAACTGACAAATAAAATATTCATTTAACTTACTTGTATTTACCTGAAAATAACTCAATTTCACGTCTGTTTCTCTAGTATTTAGTATACGTATAGGCATTTTCCCGTCTTTCGGTCGACATAAAGTATTAGCTATAAAAATTCCTTCGCATAATTCCTGACAATTAACCACACAATCTTCCTTTGATTTTGTTGTTATAAAATGTACGTATTCGCTTCTAGCTGGCACTGTAATATAAGAATTTGAACTAGGTGTCATGTACTCGAAATTTAATGTTACATTTTTATTTTCCTTTGTTACTAATTGCACTGTACTTAACTCGAAATTCAGAACTGCTCTATATTGTTGTAAAAAATCTTGTCCTATAATACCTTCCGTTTTACAAGGCAAATTTTTGAAAACGTAAAATTTGTGTAAGAAACTGTACCCATTATGATTCAATGTTAAGCAAACATGACCCTCCGATAATACATTTCCACCTATACCTCTGACACTAGTATTCTCTTTATGGAATGGTATTCGTAAACTTTGAATACTACTATACTTTACGGCTGAGATTGAAGCGCCGGTGTCAATTAACCAGTCATATTTGTAGTTAGCAACATGAAATGATACCTTGTTTAAGTTGTTGCATGAATAAATAAAGTCATGCTCGAAAAAAATGATTCAGTGACTCTTTATTTGGATCTTCGGTTTCGGTGTCATTATTATCGGTTGACAAAATATGTATAGTTTTTGGTGGGCCCGACTGACCACGACCTCCATTGTACCTACCACGAGAGTAGTTTGCACGATAGTTATTCCTGGCACCTTGTCTCTGAGGATTATGTCCCCGAGTGTACACATTTTGATAGCGCCCTCGCGACGAAGTAAAACTGCGTTGTCCTCTGTTTTGACCTCTCTGCGCTCTCCTGAACGAATTATTTCGATAATATGATTGTTTGTACATACCCATGACTGCAGGTGAGCTGGATGGGGCACTTCCTATCTCTTCATCTTGTGCCGCCTGCACTGCTTCTGAAAGAGACTTAAAATCACGCGCAGCGATTATCGTACTTATTCGACGATTCTGTAGTCCGTCGGCAAATCGCTTTATCGCGAGTTTTTCATTTAAAGATCTTAAAACGGCACTGTTTGCTGAGTTTCCCTCGGACTGCGAAATCGTTAAATCCACAAAGAGCTCCGATATCTCTTTACCAAAATCTGAAATAGACCTGTTGTTTTGTCTACATTGCAGTAACTTAGTTTGCAATGCCATGTGACTTTTTTGTGGTAATAATAATTTTTGCATATCCCTTATAAGCTCATCGATTGTTGCATACGTTTGCTGTAATTTTAATTTTGCTTTCTGAGATAGACGGCTCTTTAATACAAATTGTATTAATTTAGTTTTACATTCTGCTTTACTCAACACCGCACTATAGTACTCGATACCCTCGATTAGCTGTTTTGTATTGTTATCATCATCAGTCATCACTGGCAATAGATTTAGCGCAAGCTTTATGTCAAAAGACTCCGCCATTTTTTCGTCTTCCGAAGAAAATTTTTCACTTTCTTCCTGAACTATTTTTTCACTACACAATTGCGTGATCTCTAAATATATACTGTTAAATTCTTCACAGATTTTATTTATCAGAGAAATCTCCTGTTTTGACAATTGACCTAATGTTGTCTTATTGTTGTATAAATCTATGCTCTCCTTATATTTAACTAACACCTTATCTGCTTCTCTTTTTTTCTCTATAAGTATGTTTCCTACTCTACGACTTGGACCGATTTTGATGAGATACTTCCTTATAGCTTTTAACTCATTCAATATTAAAGCTACCTCTTCTGCCATAATATTTATTTGACGACATTATTTTTGATACACAATAATAGATAGGCTCCAAGTAGGTAAATAAAAGTATATTTGCGAATAAGATGCGATTAAATGACTTACCAACGTAACTAATTAACTATTAAACCTCATAGTGTCTCTACTGTCTTTTAACTTTCACATAAAACCGACACAACACAAAGATACCGCACTTAACCACTTTTTCACTGAATTTGATAGGCTGCTCTATTCGGTTTCCTCTCCTTTCTAGCGTGACGATGACGTAAAAGGCTGGCGTATCTCTTCAACGTTTTTTCATTTAACTGCTGCTGTACCAGATTTTCGTGGTATCTTTTATACATTTTATTGATCACTATTAGTGCTCCACCTGCCAAGATGAGACATATGGCCATCAATATGTAGGTGGTGATCCCGACATGGTACTTGAGCTGCTCGATGTGCGCCGAATTTGCTCCACCTCCAGCTGCGTTTTGAGCAAGCACTAGCTCTTCCTTAAAAGTTGACTGCGAACCACCCATATTTGAAGATGCGATCCAAAATGACTTTCATTTTTGATAATAACTGCAGCGACGTATGTCGAAGTTCTAAGTTGTAGTAATTCATTATTTAAAACTTTGTGCACTAGCAACGGAATGTTTATAGTTCGCGCTCCTTTTTTGGAGTATTGGTATGCGCACGCGCTCCCGGCACTCGTTTTACAGGCAGGGTCGCCATATAGTGTTAGGATTGAAGGTGACGAGTGATACACATCAAGTTCGGTAGAATACTGTCCTTTATTCAAATAAGCATATGATATTATATAATGCAATAGGCACGGTGTGTATGTACACCACACTATCTCGTGTAGTGCTGTCTGCATGAGACTGGATATAGTGCTGGGACATGGGCCCACAATCATCACTACCAGGTCATCAGCATACCCTTGAGTATCTAGCTAAGCGTTGTTAAGGTCCCACAGGAGGCAGTCCACCACCACCGACCAGGCCAGAGGTGAGAGCACTCCCTCCTGCGGACAGCCTTTGGATACCTTTACCTCTAGGGTTTTACCTAGAAGTGAGGTCCTGACTGTTCTTGTCGTTAACATTGCCTCAATCCACTTTTTGGTAGTGGAGTCGACATTTCGATCATCCATACATTTTAGTATGATTTCAGTAGAGGTATTGTCAAATGCACCCTCTATGTCCAGAAAGGCACAGAGTGCAATCTCCTGATCATCGAGAGCTTTTTCCACTCTGTCGACCAGTTCTAGCAGAGCACTTTCTGAGGATTTGCCTTTCTGGTACGCATGTTGCCTGAAGTGCAATGGCCTACCCTTGAGGTAGGTCTCTCTAATATGCAGGTTTATTACCTTTTCCATGGTTTTTAGAAGGAAAGAGGTAAGACTAATTGGTCTATAAGATTTGGGTTGTGATTTATCTTTATCCCCAGCTTTGGGAATAAAGGTAACCCTAACCTTAGTCCATTTCTCTGGTAGGTATCCCCAAGCAAAGCTCGTTCTAAAGATTTTAACTACCAGTGGTTGGATGATCTCTCTTCCCTGTTGTAGGAGAGCAGGGAAGATTTTATCTTCTCCGCCAGTCTTGAATGGTTTGAAGCTATTTATAGCCCATTTGACTCGGTCGGGTTTAAAGACCAGTGCCAACATACGCCAGTCTTCAATCCTTGGTTTGGATTTAGTCCCGCTTTGTGAAGGTGGCTCGGATCCTGGTTCCAGAACTGTTGAACCTGGGAAGTGGACACTGGTCATAAGTGTTAGGGTTTCCTCAACAGTTCTGGTAAAATTTCCATCTGGTTTCCTCAGTAGCCCCAGATGAGAGGTTGGCGATTTGGACATAATCTTATAAATTTTTGCAAGGTGTGCGGCTCCATTTATTTCCTCGCAGAACCTATGCCACGACTTCCTTTTCGCCTTCCTCAGTTCTTTATTAAAATCCGTTAGGGCCTTGCGATATGCATCCCAGTTACAGTGTTTTTTTGCCCGATTGAATAAGGTTCGGGCCCTCTGTCTGAGTATTTGAAGCTTATTGTTCCACCATGGTACTCTTCTGTTCGAAGCTATGGTTTTAAGCGGGCAGTTGTTATAGAAGGCTGAGATTAACCCAGTCTCAACTGCAGCCACTGTGTATTCCAGTTGTTCCCTGGATCTTACACTTTTCCCTATCGACCCTAGGCTGTCTTCCCGCTGAGATCGGACCTAAACCCATCCCAGTCAGTCTTCCTTCGGTCACGATAGTGTTCAATATGTCTGTTTTTGTTACCCAGAATATCGAATATAACCTCTTCACTGACGTGCCAGTTGTCTATACGGTCCTTAGTGTGTCCTGTACAGAAAGTAATGTCTAACACCTGTTGACAATTTCTTGTGACATATGTTGGAGTGTTGCCTTTGTTTAGTACATAGAGGTTGTTAGTCATAAAGAAGTCATAAAGTAGCTCACCCCTTTTGTTGGTTTCTGTGCTGCCCCAGGAGGTGTGATGCTCCTGGCGTCCTGTTCCTGGCAATACTCTACAATTGGGGTGAGGTCTGCCACCGGATCTGTTAATTCCGGGGGTCCAGGCAGATAAGCTGAACATACAATCAGCCTCATCTCTTCGTTACCTTTCGGGGCGATGTAGGCTGCTACCAAGTCATCTGTGCACATGCAAGGTATAGGTAAGAATTTAATGTTATTCTTAAAAATTATACAAGCTCTGGGTTCGATTCCCTCGGTATTATAAAGAATCTTACCCGAGGAGTTCAGTCCCATAATCGTGTTCTGATTGACCCACGGTTCTTGTATAAGAGCCACGTCCAGGTCCTTATCAAGGAATGTTTGGCAAAGTATTGCGCTGGACGCCTTTGCATGATGGAGGTTTGCCTCCTGTGGCTCCAGATGGCTTTGATCATATTATTGTTATTTTTTAGGGATTGGGAGTGGGATAGGGAATATAAGCGGAGGAAGGTAATTTACTAGAGGGAAAAGGGGAAAGCGGCTGGGATTAGGGACTCTGTTTCGGTAGGGGTTGGGTTAGGGTTGGGGTTGGTTGTTTAGGGGGTTTCGGGCGGCCTTTTAGCTGGAGTGGCCACTGACAGGGGATTGCGGGTGCACATTCCCGCCCCTTGTCAGTCCCCTGCCTGGCGTTGCTTGCCCGCGTGACAGGGCTCCTCGTCCTCCCCTAGCCGGTTTAGGACCCCACTTTCCGACTGGTGTTAGCGGGGGCCTGGGCGCACGGCTATTCCCCGCGCCTCTTGGGATTCCAGATGCGGGCTGTCCTGTCCCACCTCTGGCTCCTCCTCTCGATTAGTCTGATGTGCGAGGGTCGGATCGAGGGTTTGTGCCGCTCCCTGAGGCCCCACCTCCGCGTCCTTGCGTCCGCGGAGAAGAAGTTTCAGGTCTCGGCCCCTCTTGCCCATCGCCCCTCGCATCATCCTGCTGTTTGCCACCCTTCACCCTTAGGTGAATGGTGCCAAGATTGAGGAAGAGTCTGCAGTCCTGTTTCCTCAGGACCTCATATGAGGATTGGTAAAAGGAGAAAGTTACGGTTTGTCATTTCTCCTCTACGTTTTTGTTGAAAACCCTCCAGTGGCTACAGCCTACCTTTGGGTTTTGCGAATTTAATCGCGACAGCAGTCTGTTCGAGTCCAGATTTGCGTCGGGGATCCATGCAACTCCCGTCATGGGTTTGGGGAGATCCTGCTCGCTGGCGAGTGTCAGTTCCGCCCCTTCCCATGGCTTGAGTTCAGGGACCACACCGGCGAGCCATCCTCGGGTTGCCTCATCAGCACAGGTGAGCAAAAGATAGCCTGTCCTGATGGAGCAACCCAGGAAGTTTACAACCTGGTCTCCTGCTGAATCGAGTTTCTCCGTCAGTTCCTCTTGTAACTGGCGGAGCTCGGTCTCGGAAGCGGTTTTGTTGGTATCCCGTATACCAACCCGCACCGATTTCGCGATATCGCCAAAGGTGGGGTTTGATTCCCCACGTTTGACGGTTTTTATCGGCCTCTCTTTGGGTGAGGTGTCCTCTGAGCGCTGCCGTTTTTGCGGTCCGCTCATTGGCCTACCCTGGACCTCCGGTAAGTCCTGAAGCTCGGAGAAAGGTTTTTTACACAGGACTAAGGCCTCCTCTTCCTCCTTGCCCTGTGCCTTCCACCAATGGTACCGCCTCTTGGCAGCACCGGAGAGAATGATACGACGCTCATTCTATCCTTGCGCATTTATGCTGCTGGTATTGCTAGAAGACTCCTTGGGGTCCGTTAAGCCCCCCTCGTCGTCTTTATTTTCAGTATGGGTTTGCGGCTCTGGGTCCCCAAACTCCATAGCGTTGGAGGAGCTTGCGCTACCATCCTCCGCAGATAGAATGCCTATCTCTTCAATTAGTTGTTTTAAATTACTATCCATGTTGATCCCACGAGTAGCTAGGAAAGGGTAGTCGAACCTCCGCAGAGCCCGCATGCGGAGGTTAAGGCCTAAGACTGTCCCCGAGGCGACCCGGTTTCGAAGACCCCCCGTTCACGACTGAACTCCCCCTCAGCCACGCATCCATCGGCACGGTAGGATCACACCTTGGATAGGGGATTTTTGGCGTCGAGGTTGACTCCTCCAGGGTTAGGAAGGATTTGGGATTTGGACAGGAGGTTGTTTATTGTGGATTGGAGCAGAGGAATGGGGTTTTCGGAGACACACATTGCACGTGAGTCTACAATGAGTGGAGTAGCTCTCAACCGTAGCCAGAGGCGGCCCATTGGCAGCGGTTTGTCACTGCCAATGCTCCGCCCCGAACTACGTTGCCCGGGATGCACCGGTGCAGCGGGTTGCTAAACGACAGTCTAACTAACGTTTAACCGTCAAACAGCAACCATACGGCACACACTGGGAGGTAGCCACCCGGTCGCACCCCGTATCACAACCTTTGCATGATGGAGCTTTACCTGGATGGCTTTGATCATATTGTTATTTAATGGGGATTGGGTTTAGGGTGAAAATAAATAAATAAATATAAAAGGTATATGAGGGGACAAAGGGGGTGAGGGATGCGACTAGGAATTAAGGAAGGACTGTTTCGGTACGGGTTGGGTTAGGGGTGGGGTTGGTTATTTAGGGGGTTTCGGGCGGCTTTCTTGCTGGAGTGACCAGTGAAAAGGGGTTGCAGGTGCACATGTCTGCCCCTCGCCTGTCCCCTGACTCGTGGTGGTTGCCCACGTGTCAGGGCTCCTCGCCCTCCCCTAGCAGGTCTAGGACCCCCCTGTCCTGCTGATGTTAATGGGGGCCTGGGCGCGCGGTTATTCCCCGCGCCTCTTTGGTTCCAAGATGTCGGTTGCCTAGTCCCGCCTCTGGCTGTTCCTCGCAATTCACCTGACATGCGAGGAGGATTGGTTCGAGGGTTTGTGCCGCTCCCCGAGGCTCCACTTACGTGCCCTTGAGTCCGTAAAGTGGAGGTCCCAGGTTCAGGCCCCTCTTGTCCGTCGCCCTCCGCATCCTCCGGCTGTTTGCCACCCTTCACCCTTAGGTGAATGGTGCCAAGGTTGAGAAAGAGTCTACAGTCCCGCTCTTTTAGGACCTCATAAGAGGATTGGTCAAAGGAGAAGGTTACAGTTTGTCCCTTCTCCTCTACCTTTTTGTTAAGTACCCTCCAGTGGCCGCAGCCTACCTTCGGGTTCTGGGTCTTTAACCGAGACAGCAATCTTCGGGAGTCTAAGTTGGCGTCGGGGATCCAAGCAACTCCCGTCATGGGTTTGGGGAGATCCTGCTCGCTAGCGAGTATCAGGTTCGCTCCCTCCCATGGCTTGAGCTCCGGGACCACGCCAGAAAGCCATTCTCGGGTTGCCTCATCAGCGCTGGTGAGCATAAGGTAGCCTGTTCTGATGGAGCAGCCCAAGAAATTTGGGGCTTGCTCCCCCTCTACTGAATCTAGTTTCTCCGTCAGTTCCTCCTGTAGCTGACGGAGCTCGCTCTCGGTAGCGTTTTTGTTGGTATCCTTGATGCCAACCCGCATCGACTTTGCGATTTCGCCAAACGTGGGGTTTGAGTCCCCACGTTTGACGGTTTTTGTAGGCCTTTCTTTCGGCGAGGTATCCTCAGAGCGTTGTCGCTTTTGCGGTCCGCTCTGTACCCTCTCTTGGACTTCAGGTAAGTCCATAAGCTCGGCGAAAGGTTTTTTACACAGGGCTAAGGCCTCCTCCTCCTCCTTGCCCTGTGCCTTCCACCAATGATAGCGTCTTTTGGCAGCGCCGGAGAGAAAGATACGACGCTCATTCTCTCCTTGCGTGCCAATGCTATTGTTGCTAGTATTAAGAGACTCCTCGGGGTCCGTGAGGTCCCCCTTGTCGTCCTTATTCTCAGTATGGGTTTGGGGCCCTGTGTCCCCAAACTCCATAGCTTTGGAGGGGCTTGCGCCACCATCCTCAGCAGACAGGATATCAATCTCCTCTATCAGTTTATTTAAATTGCACTTATCCATTCATGTCCCACGAGTATGCTAGGAAAGGGTAGTCGGCCTCCACAGAGCCTGCATGTGGAGGTAAGGCCTAAGACTGTCCCCTTAGGCGACCCGGTATCGAAGACCCTCCGTTCGCGACTGAGCACCCCCTCAGCCATGCATCCATCGGCACGGTTGGATCACACCTTAGATTGGGGATTTTTGGTGGCGAGGTTGACTCCTCCAGGACTTGGGAAGGGATTGGGATGTGGGCAGAAGGTGGTTTATTGTGGGCTGGAGCAAAGGAATAGGGTTCAGGGGACACTCATTGCACGTGAGTCTACAATGAGTGAGGTAGCGTAGCCAGTGACGGCCCATTGGCAGCAGTTTACCACTGCCAATGCTCCGCCACGGACTACGTTGCCCGGGATGCACCGGTGGCGCGGGTTGCCATACGGCAGTCCAACTGACGTTAAACAGTCGAACAGCAACCATACGGCACACGCTGGGAGGTGGCCACCCGGTAGCACCCCATCGGCACGGTAGGATCACACCTTGGATTGGGGATTTTTGGCGTCGAGGTTGACTCCTCCAGGATTAGGAAGGATTTGGGATTTGGACAGGAGGTTGTTTATTGTGGATTGGAGCAGAGGAATGGGGTTTTCGGAGACACTCATTGCACGTGAGTCTACAATGAGTGGGGTAGCTCTCAGCCGTAGCCAGAGGCGGCCCATTGGCAGCGGTTTGTCACTGCCAATGCTCCGCCCCGAACTACGTTGCCCGGGATGCACCGGTGCAGCGGGTTGCTAAACGACAGTCAAACTAACGTTTGACCGTCAAACAGCAACCATACCATACACCATACATATAACCACTTCCCTCCCCGCGCCCGGTGCAGTGCGTTGCTCTGCGTATCGCTGTCGCGAATTTAATCATTTTATGTGGTTAAAACATCGTATTGGTGCTGTGAGTGATCCTAAATCATTGATTACGTCTGTGACTGTGTAAAGTGTAGGTTTTCTAATAGTTTTTCACGGTAATTGTACAGTTTTAAATAAATAAAATCATCGGATAATCGTAAGTACTTTTTTTCTTGTCACTTTAGGTAATAGAGGGTAGGAGCGCGGCGAGCGCTCGCTGGTAAACCGTTAGCGGCCGGGGTCTTACGTCATCACTGATCAGCTGTTTATCGAGGCTGATTACCGTAGTTTAGTTTTAGTTTTGTTTAGTTTGGGTACTAATTTGGATATTTGCAATTAATATTAACTAAAAGAACAGTTTTATAGTTTTAACCGGAGTTTACATGATGTCCGGACGTCCGGGTAAACCGCCAGATGATGGCGGGCAACCGGAACCGTTTGTGCGTAGCCAGCGTACGCCTCGTTCTCCTCCTAGTTCAAACAAGCGCAATTTTGGGGACATCACCCCGAATGAACTTTCTCCAGCCAAGAAACGTGTTTTAATCGCCGGTCGTAACGTCGGCGGCGACGGCGGTTCGCCGCCCATTGTTAATGATAACGTTGATTACTCGAATGACAATCTCTCTTTTACTGCTCTTGTTTCTAACGCGTCGGATTACTTGTCTAAAATTAATGATCTTGTTAATGATCAGGGTTCTCGTTTGAATATGTCAAATAAAACAGCCGTTATGGATATGACTCAAATGGTTACTGCCGTAGTGGGAGTGCTTGCTCTTAAGTGTTCAGAACTTCAGGTTCAGCTAGCTCAAACAGAGCGTGACTTAGTTTTGGCCAAGTACCAATCAACCCGTGCCACATTAGATGCCAACAAGCCGAAGCTCTCGTATGCGGAAACGCTGAACCTCAGGGTCGCGCCTAAAGCGCAGCCAGCCGTTCGTGAGTCGCGCACGCCGCTTCCCTGTGTCATCGCGTACCCATCTAATGAGAGGGCGGGTGAGTTGCAGACGTCTTCTGCTACTAAGAAGGCATTGAAAGAGGTTATTGATCCTACCGACGGGTTCCAGATTGTTGGTTTGAAAAAGACTGCTAAGGCTGGTGTAGTTCTGCGTGTTACAAATCAAGAGCAGGTTAAAAAACTTTCGTCTGATGTCGCTATCCGTATAGAACAGCCAAAGAAAATCAACCCTCGCATTTTAGTTAAACACGTTCCGGTTGAAATGGACGATAACTTTTTTCTTAAGTGCCTTTTTCAGCAAAACATTTTAGATGAAACACCCGTTACTGAGGATGAGTTTAATAAAACGACTAAAATAGTGCGTACTAAACGTTGGGGTGACTCGAAATTTAAATGGTTAACAGTTGAAGTCTCAGCGACCGTTCGTAAACACTTGATCGATACCAAGCAAAAATTGTTCATCGATTGGGACACGTGTCACTTCGATGATCAAGTAGACGTCTCGCGTTGTTTTAATTGTCAACAGTACGGTCATATAATTAAACATTGTACTCAACCCGTTTGTTGTGCCTACTGCGCGGGGCCTCATGAGTCTAGGTCATGCATGGCTAAAGGCGCTAGTGATTTTAAGCCTGTCTGCGCATCTTGCAAATGTTTTAAAAAACCATCAGATCACGCTTCGGGTTCATCAAATTGTCCTATGTATAAAATTAGAGTAGATAATCTTGTATCCCGCATCAACTATGGATAAGCTAATAATAGGCCAATTAAATCTTCATAACAATAAGATTGCAACTTTAGAGTTAGATAGGCTCGTTATTGATTATAACATAGACGTAGTCTTAGTTCAGGAACAGTACCAGCTTACTGCTTTAAAAAATAAACTTTTACAAGTATCTAAGTCGGCTCTCGCTGGCATTTACATTCCGCGCGCTAACTTCACAGTCACAGCCTTAAACAATCTCTCTACTACGCACTGCGCCGTTGCGGAGGTATCCTGCCCTTCCTTTACAATTTACCTTGTTAGCTGTTATTTCCAACACGCCGATCCTGCTACTCCTTACCTCCACCATTTGCGATCCGTCCTACACTCCTTGGCTGGCCGTAGGGTCATCATAGGAGCTGATACCAATGCTTCATCTCCCTTATGGCATGGCAAACTGCGTACCTTTGACGCTGTGCGTCGCACAGCTGTGGAAGAGTTCATCGCTGAGCTCAACCTCTATACGTATAACACCCCTGATGCACCACCTACATACAGCAGCCCTTCAGGCGAGTCCTCTATTGACGTCACATTTTCTAATGTGGACGTTCGCATAGATTGTTGGCGCGTCATTCCTGATGCGTCTTGTAGTGATCATCGCCTGATCGTGTACGAGTATATTCCGCGGTCGCAACAAGTTCTGCCTGCTTCATTACCTAACTATAGTTATAAGACTAGAAATGCTGATTGGTCATTGTTTGGCTCACTCTTTGTCTCGCTTGCTGATGGTTTTACTCGGTCGGAATTGACTCCGATTGAGTGCGCCGAAGTTATGACTGAAACATTTACATTTTGTGCTGACGTAGCTTTGGGACGTACAAGTGCAACCTTAACACGTAGATGTGATTGGTGGAACGATGACTTAGTTAGACTTCGTAGAGTGTTTAGGCAAGCTCGTAGAAAATATAATAAAGTACGTAAATCGGATGCTACCTCGGAGGATCAACTGGTAAATGCGATTGGGGACCTTAGAACTGCTAGGTCTCACTATCGTGCTGCCGTTCAACTGTCTAAGAAACAATTACTGCAGCGTATGGTAGCAGCACTCGAGAGGGAGGGGCCGTGGTCTCCTCTTTATCACGAATGTAAAACTAGCAAAACACCTGCTTCTACATATTTTTCAAATATAAAAGTAAATGACACCCATACTATCGGGGTCGAGGAGACGGCGGCTGCTCTTTTAGGTTCACTAATTCCGGATGATTCACCTGAAAACGACAGCGATTATCATCGTGAAATAAGAATGAGAGCTGCTGAATTGCCTGAAACACCATCTTCTTGTTTACCGTCTCTTGATGAACTGCGAAATGTCGTGGGATCTCTGCCGGCGGGTAAGGCTTCCGGTGAGGATAAGATTTCGAATCGGATGATCAAGGAGGCTTTTAAAGTTGCCGGTGAGTCTATTCTAACAGTTTTTAACCGTTGCATTGCTGGGGGAGTTTTTCCAAACTTATGGCGACGTGGTTGCAATAAAATAATCCCCAAAGCCGGTGATAAGCCCCCTGATGATCCGAAGTCTTATCGACCTATTACCCTTCTTCCATCTTTGGGTAAACTCTTGGAACGCCTCGTTGTCCCTCGGTTAATTCCAGGAGGACCTAAGTTCAGTGACAGGCAATTTGGCTTTACCATAGGGAAATCGACTTCAGACGCGTGCTTACTTGTGAGAGAGGCGGTAGAGCTCTCTGAATATAGCTATATCGTCGGTATATTTCTTGATATATCGGGTGCCTTTGACAACGCATGGTGGCCAATGCTTCTCCTAAAGCTCAAAAATAGAGGTTGTCATCGGAACATCTACTCGCTTATTTATTCTTACTTTACGAACGGAGTTTCAAAGTTGAGGCTTGGTCACCATGTAGTGTCCAAAGTGCTGACACAGGGCTGTCCTCAGGGCTCTGTCCTTGGACCCTATTTATGGAATATAGGTTTTGATGATTTTCTGACACTTCCTTTCCCTCAAAGCTGCTCGCTAATAGGATACGCCGATGATGGTCTCCTGCTCATACATTCCAATACTAGAGTAGGTATCAAAAGACTGGCTAGCAACTGCCTGCAGCAAATAACAGATTGGGGATACAGAAATCGTCTTCAGTTCGCCCCGCATAAAACATTCCAACTATTGCTCAAAGGGAACCTGAAAGTACCACCACGAATAAAATTTCAAGGCATTAATATTAAAAGTAAAGATTCTGTTTCCTATTTAGGCTTTCATTTGGAACGTAATTTTAGCTTCGTAAATCATATCAAGACAATAGGAGAGAAAGCCAAAAGTAATTTTTTGAGTTTAGCGCGTATTTCCACCTCGACATGGGGTCTTTGTTACAAAACACTTAAAATAATATATTCCGCAACATACCTCGGGTGCATGTGTTATGGAGCCCCCGTTTGGGCAGATAGGTCGGCTATTGGCGCTGCGCGCCGTAAGTTACTTCAAAGTCAACGTTTAGCCTTGATTTTCCTGTGTAAAGCGTATAGAACGGTCAGCACCGAAGCACTCCCCGTTCTAGCGGGGGTGGTTCCCGTAGACTTGGAAATACAACGCCGCGCGGCCAATTACTTTCGTTCAAGAAAAGTTAGTCATAACTTTTTAAAACCTCGCGACCGAAATAGAATTAGTAAATTATTTAACTTTGATTGCAACATCTTTGATGAACTTTTATTAGACTGGGAACTACGGTGGCAAGGGTCTACAAAGGGTCGACATCTATACCAATTTTTTCCATCTGTTCGCGATCGTCTAGACAAAGCGTGGCTAGAGGTAGATCACTGCGTAGCCCAATTTCTTACTGGACATGGTAACTTTAAGGGAAAGCTATTTTATTTTAAATTGGTTGCGTCACCTTTATGTGAATGTTCTGTTGACAGTAACGAGTTCGAACAGACCGCTCATCATATTCTTTGGGAGTGTGAGCTCTGGTACGCCGAGCGCCAGACCATGCTTGACTCAATAAAATCGTTTTCTGGTGTCCCTTACTACATGGATCTTGTTGCGACTAGGGATAACTTCCGTGCGTTCAGATGTTTTTGCCATACTTATTACTGGAAGCAAAATAGGTCATAGTTTCAGTACAATGTTAGGTTCCTTTTGTTTTATTTTGTATTTTTGGTGCTTTTGCGGTCGTGTCTTCAACACTGCCATAAATGATCTCTTGAATTGGCTCTCTAATAGCCATGTTTTTTCCTTCTTATTGCTGTCTCCCGTTTGCAATGGAGGGAAGTCGGATATTTCGTTTTCCTACTCTTCCTATCTTCTTTGATTAATTCATTGCGGGTTCCAAGACAGATTAGAGTCATCCCCCGGGCTCGCTGGACTTCATTGTCCAGTGTTGTGAATGGTCGCCGCTGTTGATCCTGGCTTACAGGAGTTACAGCGGTGGGAATGTGTGGTGGGCCTATGCCCGTTAAAAAAAAAAAAAAAAAAAAAACAGCAACCATACGGCACACACTGGGAGGTAGCCACCCGGTCGCACCCCGTATCACAACCTTTATTCCATTTGTCATTAGCTTTGTTTTGCCAGTGTTCATAGTAAGTCCCACCTTTTTACTGTGTTTAGCTAGATCTTGTAGCATAGATTGTAGTGTTATTGCATCATCTGCCAAGAGTATAAGGTCGTCTGCAAATCTTAAGTGGTTGAGACGTGTACCATTTATGTTCAACCCAAAGTGTTCCCAGTTGAATTTCTTAAAGATACTCTCAAGGACTGCTGAAAATATTTTGGGTGATAGCGGGTCTCCTTGCCGGACTCCTCTTTTTATTGGAAATTCTTCTCCCATTCTCTCTAATTGTATTTTTGCTTTACTGTTTTTATAGATGTCCTTTATAATTCTTATATATTTTTTTAGGAACGCCGTGTTCATGTAGAGATTTCCAAATTTCATTGTGTTTTAGCGAGTCAAATGCTTTATTGTAGTCGACAAAAGCCACATAATACTGTTTGCTGTACTCGTAACATTTTTCAGTTATTTGTTTTATGACGAGAATATGGTCTATTGTTGAGAATTTACTCCTAAAGCCGGCTTGTTATCTCGGTTGGTTTTCTTCTAATATGTTTGTTATGCGCCCTAGAATCATTTTTGAAAATATTTTGTACAAGTTTGTCATCAAACTGATAGGACGATAGTTATTTATTTGACTCTTATCTCCTTTTTTGTGTAATAGAATGATTGTAGTTTTCGTCCACTGCTCCGGTATGACTTCTTTTTCGAGGATTTCGTTGTACAGATGCGTAAGAGGGTGGAGTATAACACCTAGAGTGCCTTTCAACAGTTCATTTGTAATATTGTCATCGCCTGGAGCTTTGTTATTCTTTTGAGTTAGAATAGCTTTACTGACTTCACTTTCCAAGAACTCTGGTATCTCTTCCTCCTTGCTCTTAATGTCGGGGAATCCTATAACCTCATTTACCGATTCATTATAGCTGTGGTAAAGGTTTTTATAGACTACTTACAACAGTATTAGACGAAAATTAGACCTGTACGTTTTTCAAAATGGTACCACCAATTTACTGGGACGTCAATTGTTGGCGGAATTAAAATTAGAAATACCCATAATACCAATAAACAATGTTTCCGTGGATAAAATAAGTAGCGAACAAAGAAATGTAATTGCGAATGAATGTGTTTCCAGATATGAGGAGCTATTCAGCGAGGGGCTGGGGTGTTTCACTGGTGGACGAGCTAGCTTGCGGTTGCGGCCTGGCGCACAGCCAGTGTACTGTCGCGCGCGTCCGCTTCCCTACGCACTGAGAGACCGGGTTGACGCGGAGCTGGACGCCATGCAGCGCGCCGGCGTCATCGAGCCCGTCGACTGCTCCGACTGGGCCACTCCACTGGTAATTGTACATAAACCTGATGGGGCGCTGCGTATATGCGCAGATTATAAGATAACATTGAATCGAGTTTTAATGGTCGATAAGTATCCTGTGCCAAAAATAGATGACTTACTGTCTAAGTTGAGTGGTTGTAAGTTTTTTACCAAGTTGGATCTCTCTCAGGCCTATAATCAGATTTTATTGGATGACAGTAAGGAACTGACAGTGGTTAACACACATAAACGTCACATAAAGGATTTTTAAATATAATAGACTAGTCTACGGGCTCTCATCTAGCCCAGGAATTTTCCAGAGAATAATGGTAAAATTATTGGAAAATATACCAAACTCGGCTGTATTTTTAGATGATATTTTGATAGGTACGAACAATAGGTACAAACACACACGTAGAAACATTAAAAACAGTTTTAAGGAAATTAAACGATAGCGGTCTGAAAATAAAGAAACAGAAATGTGAATTTTTAACTGACGAGGTTAGGTACTTAGGTTTTATTATTAATTCGCAAGGGGTAAAAGCAAACCCAGACAAAATTAAACCAATAATAAAACTATCGGCTCCCACTAATGTATCCGAGCTAAAATCATTTTTAGGGATGATAAATTTTTATGGCAAATTTATTAAAAATTTGAGTTATTATCTGACACCACTGTATACCTTGTTAAAGAAAGGTAAACACTGGTGCTAGGGAAAAGAACAGGACACTGCTTTCAAAATGGTTAAAAATATGTTAATGAGTTCAGAAGTGCTACAGCACTATGATGAGTCACGCACAGTGGTGCTGACTTGCGACGCGTCGTCGGCGTCGGGGCGGTGCTGGCGCAACGCGACGCGGCCGGCCGCGAGGGCGCCGTCGCATACGCGTCCCGCGCGCTCACACCCGCGGTGAATAACTACAGCCAGATACATTGGGAGGCACTAGTGATCATATTCGCTGTTAAGAAATTTCATCAATATCTATACGGGAGAAGTTACGTACCGACCACAAACCCTTAGTCAGTATATTCGGGTCCGAGTTAGGAATACCTAACATGACAGCGAGTAGGTTACAACGATGGGCATTGATTCTATCCGCGTATAATTTTACCATTGAATATGTTAATACGAACGCGAATACAGCCGACGCGCTTTCGCGATTAGTGGAGGGGTACAAGGAACGCAGTAACGGAAATAAGGAGGAGGAGGAGCCAGAGCAAACTTATTTACACTTTGCATGCGAGGCCTTGCTTCTCAGTAACGATAATATTAGAATAGAAACTAAGAAAGATCCATTAACGAGTCGGTTACTTAGTTATATAAGGGACGGGTGGCCCGACACAAAGGAAATTAAAGAATTACAGCCCTATTTCAACAGGCGAAAAGAGTTGTATGAGGAACTGGGATGCGTAATGTGGGGTTATCGTTTGGTCGTACCGAATAACTGTCGTGAAAAAATACTTAGAGAACTACACAACACCCATATGGGGATAGTGAAAACCAAAAGCATAGCTCGGAGCTACGTCTGGTGGGCCGGTTTAGTCAATGTGCCGCGCCTGCGAGGTGTGCGCACAGACGGCGGAGGCGCCGCCGCGTCAAGTATCCCAGCCGTGGGCTTGGACGTCGCGGCCGTGGGTAAGGCTACACCTCGATTTTTAGCTCTCGCGGGTAGAAAGTATCTCATTATGATTGATTCTTATTCAAAATGGATCGAAATATGTACGATGGAGAAACGACGGCCACTTTCGTTATCACAAAGTTGCGTGAAACCTGGGCCAGGTTCGGCTTACCGAAGCAAGTAGTGAGTGATAACGGCCCCCCATTTAGTAGCGAACAGTTTAACAATTTTTTGGGTAATAACGGCATTGAACACATTTACTCGGCACCATATCACCCGTCCTCAAATGGGGCGGCAGAAAATGCGGTAAAAACTTGTAAACGGGTGATTAAGAAAGCGTTAGCACAGGGCATAGATACAGATCTAGAACTACAAAGGTTTTTATTAATTTATAGAACTACAGACCATAGTACGACAGGTGAAAGTCCATCAAAATTACTACAAGGTAGAAAGTTACGAACCAGGTTAGACCGTTTAAAACCAGCACGAGAGGTAAGAGTCATCGCCAAACAGCAGCGACAGCAGCAGGCGGCTGGTGGCGCTAGCAAGGTTTTCCAGGCAGGAGATGCGGTGTGGTATCGTGTTTATAACAACAACGTTAGTAAGTGGTTGAAGGGAGAGGTGCTAGAACAGTTAGGTCAATCAGATTATAATATTAAAACATTAGAGGGCACAGTGATTCATAGACATGTCGACCAACTAAAGCGAGATTCAACGTTAAAATATCCAAACACGGGTTTACGCGGTCCTGTTGTCCATGTTTCCTGAGGAACAGGTAGAAGAGATGCCAGTGGAGCGTTCAGAAGAGCAGGCCGTAACAACGCCGGTGAGTAGGGGGGCTGGTGCGGGCGGGGGTGCAGTGGGAGTTTCTGGTGAAGCGTCTAATTGTCCTCTCGCTCCATCAAATGAAAACGTAACTCACAGTGCAGGAGTGCAGGGGAATGTCGGGCCGCAGGACTCTTCCACCAGTGAACCCCGATATCCCTTTAGGTTTAGAAAACCACCAACCAGATATGGTTTTGAAATTGACTAGGCTACCTGACCTGTAGTCGTCGATTTAATGTTATTTAAATCGATGCTTCAGTTCTATAAATTACTATCTTTTAATTAAGTTTATTGTTCATGTATTTTGTTAATTAAGGGTGGAGGTGTGATATATTATATGTAGGTATATGAAAATATCTTTGTGCATCTAGTTTGTAAGTACTCCTATGTCTTTTAGTCTGCTATTAAACGCTGTCAAGTTAACTCGTTTATTATTCAATGAGCAGCGACCAGAAGCACAGATACGGCCTCCCGAGCGGAGCCATGTAGAGCCTGACTCAAACGTGCTAAATTCTCCACTGGAGTGAAACAATTTTTAGTGTCCTCGAACATGCGCTTAAATATTAGCCACTCAGTACCTTTACCATCAAATAAGGGCAAGTTAAGTTGACTCACCTTTGGCCTGTGGGTCGAGAGGGACTGTATGGCATGAGCAAGCTCTGCCAAGCCATTTCGTTGATCCTGTTCGGCAGGGGGTAAGCCTCCATGACGGGCGGCGCGAGACGCGCCGGAAAGCCCGACAGGCATGTTGGCTACAGCGGGAATACTAGAGAGACCGCCAGGACGTAGTGCACGCGTAGACGCCTCTGCAACAGCTTGCGCTGAGGTTGCAGGGGCAGCGGACGCGCCTGACGGCTCTGCCACCGTAGCAGAACAGAATGACACCTGCGAATCAGACTCGACACACGACAGGAGAGTCTTATTAGTTTCTAGCCACGATCTTACGCTCGCATCGCCGTCGTCTGCCGCCTCTAGCTGAGCAAGACTCGCCTGGAGTTCCAGGTCCAACGCCGACTTCTCAAGTTCAACAAGGCGGCGGGCATGCTGCGCCTGCAATGCGAGCCTGCGCGCCGTCCTTGATGAACCCGAAGACTGTCGCGACGATGTGCCGGAAGCCGCGCAACTACCCGTTGCCGGCGGAGGGGGCGCGGGGGGTCCCGGAACCCCGGCGAGCTGCTGCTGCGATCTAGTTTTCACCATTTTTTTCGGCTAACAAAATATGTTTAGAATTATATTTTTCCCACGGAGAAGAATGGACCAAAATGTAGCGGACTGTATGAGAATGAGGTGTAAAGGATAGGCCGGGTGTTTGGAATAATATAATTCAATAAAATAAGAAAAGTGAAAAATAGTACAGCGAAGGCAGACTTCAAACGTAAGACAAAAAAAGTATAACTTTCATAGAGCTAACAAAACATGAAATCCAAAGAGGTTGCAATTCGCAACACTAACAATACCACATTCGATAGGTTTAGGTTTCATAAAAACACCTCTTAAGGTGGTTTCAGTCCATACAAAAGTTTGACGCACAATACGCGTAGACGTAATTAATAAAAGTAATATTTTGTATTTAGAAAAATAGTTTAGAAAATCTAGTTGCCGCGTAACAAATAACATTTGCAATTTATAATATAATTACGAAGATATAAAGCTTTTAAAATTTTGTTTGAAAAATGTCAAAGCTTTAGATCTTCGTAATTATTTTATAAATTACAAATGTTATTTATTACGCGGCATCTAGATTTTTTAAACTATTTTTTCATATACACAAAGTTATACTTATACTTATAGTTATAGTTATACTTATATTAATACCGTCTACGCGTATTGTGCGTCAAAGTTTTATATAAAATTGACCCCTCTGCAACCGCCTTAAGTACGGTATATCGCTAGTAAATTTTTGAATATCTAAGTTGGTAAGGGCTCGTTTAGGTAACCTTTCATTTAGTTTTTTGAACTCCTAATAAATAGTCCAGCGCCTTTCTTGTGTGATTTAATGTATAAACCCTTTTCCAATGAAACAGATTCCATCACTTTGTTGTGACGTTTAGATTCACTTAGATTTTGTTGAGCAAATTTATAATCGTTCACAGTTTTTGCAATGCCAGCTGCTCCTCCTGCCAGTGAACCTAAGGCTGAAAGGCATGCAAAGATTGGTAGTAAAGGTAGAATTCCGCCTGTTTTTGGGAGTGGTATTACGCGTAGTAAACGAACTCTCTTGTTATTAGCGACAAATTTTTTAGCTGCAAAATAAGCACATTTGATTGCAGCCTTCGTGTTCTTAGGTTTTGACCTTTTGAGGTGAGATTTGATTTTTGAAACAGCTTTAATAAAACCCTTTACTCCTGCTCCTGATTTCAATTTAGCTTTCATGGCTTTAGTTACTATCCAAGAAGCAAGTTTTTCTCCCCGCGAACCATCCTTTGATCTAAGTCTTTGCTTAGCCATGTTTAACAACAGTGTATCTACACTGTTGTTAAACATGGCTAAGCAAAGACAAAATATGGAAAATCGACATAAAGCAGATGCTTTATGTCGATTTTCCATATTTTGATGGTTAGAACAAGCTATATCGTGATGCATACAAGCGTTGTCTAACTCATTAACACCTTTATCTCCTCGCAATAATAGCTTTTATAGTTTAGTACCAGGTCCACAAAAATTATATCCAGGTATTAACTCGAATGGTAGATTATTTATTAATTTATTAATAAGACCTTCTCCTTGCATATCTCATTAGGTAATGAATACTAAGTTCATACCATTTCCTTTTTATCAATCCAACTATTTTCATCATCACTGAGACCTAACCACTTAACCAATATCTTATTTCCCTTTTTCCGAATAATTTTCTCAATTAAATATACATCAGGATATTTGGTTTTTTGAAGTTCTTGTTTATAAAATGATCCTAGAATAGGTTGTTTACGTAAATCTTCTATAATATATGTTTTAGGAATAGCATTATTAACTTTTTTAATTGTAAAAATTTCGGTCGACCAATTTGGTGTACTCTTTTTGAAAAATACTTTTATATTTACTTATTCTAGCGGACCCGACGGAATCCCAGCGGTTGTCCTACGCACCTGTGCTCCAGAGTTGTCTCCTGTTTTGACACGCCTGTATCGCCTCTCACTTGAGACTGCGGTAGTCCCAAAGTCATGGAAGCTTGCTAACGTGCAACCCGTGCCCAAAAAAGGCAGTCGTGCCGACCCTGTCAACTATAGACCAATATCAGTCACTTCCATACTCTGCAAGACTATGGAACGTGTACTTAACAACCGGCTCCTGGCATACCTTGAACATAACGACCTCCTCAGTGACCGTCAGTATGGGTTCCGCCCAGGACGGTCCACGGGGGATCTTCTTGTGTATGCCACTCATATGTGGAGCGAGGCTGTCGAGAGATATGGTGAGGCACTTGCCGTGTCTCTTGACATATCCAAAGCCTTTGACAGGGTCTGGCATGCAAGCCTTATAAGCAAGCTTCCATCATATGGAATTCCAACTGACCTTTGCAACTGGATAGCTGACTTCTTGAGTGAACGATGCATACGAGTAGTCATTGATGGTTACTCATCGGATCAAATGGCTATTAATGCCGGTGTTCCTCAGGGGTCCGTTCTGTCAGCTACTTTATTTCTGCTGCATATAAACGACATGCTTGTGCCCGGTACCTTTGGGTATGCTGACGACAGCACTGTTGCTGACAGATATATGTCCGGTGCAGGGGTCAAATTGGATGTTACTCAGTCTTGTCGAGAGGCCATGGTGCAGCGATTAAACTTAGCCCTTGAATCTGTGTCCAACTGGGGTGACGCTAATCGGGTTAGTTTCAACGCAAATAAAACACAGGCGTGCCTTTTCTCCACAAAACGGAGTCCCTTCGCTTTGACTCCGACTTTCCGAAATGTGTCTATACCGATAGCTGATCGCCTGGAGCTCCTTGGCATTAACATATCGTCCGATTTGAATTTCGGGCGGTATATTGAGTCCATGGCAAAAACCGCAGCGAAAAAACTGGGCGTCCTTTCGAAGGTCAGACGGTACTTCACACCGGGACAGCTTCTACAACTTTATCAAGCACAAGTCCGATCGTGTATGGAGTACTGTTGCCATCTCTGGGACGGGTCTGCCCAATACCAGTTGGCCGCGTTGGACTCAATCGACAGGCGTGCCAGGAAGCTCATAGGTGATCCAACCTCGGTGGCGAAGCTGCAAAGTCTTGAGCATCGTCGCAAGGTAGCCTGTCTGTCTGTTTTTTATAGGATACATTTCGGAGAGTGTGCGACGGAATTACACGATCTAATACCTCCGTCTCCCTTTCATCTGCGAGGGACGAGACGCAGGCTGGGTTTCCACCCTTATGTTGTTGACATACCAGCAATTCGCACTAAGAAGTTTGCTTCTTCTTTTATAATGCGCACGGCTAAAGAGTGGAACGTACTGCCTGCGGACCTGTTCCCTGAGCAATACAACTTGGGCCTCTTCAAGGCGAGAGTGAATAGGCACTTTTCTAGGTAAGCATGCTACATCTTCGGCCTCATCGTCACTTAACATCAGGTGAGATCGGGGTCAAATGCTTACCTATCAGACATAAAAAAAAAAAAAATAATAATTCTAACGTAATCACCTGCAAAGAGCCTGTCTATCAGGTTTTGATAATAAAATTTTTGATTTTTTTAATGTTACCCATTACTATATTTTCACTAGCCTGAGTAACTTCAATAGGTTTATATTTTGTAATACGATGTTTTGTATTATTGTACAGCCTTACTACATCATCTAGCGCCTCTAGCGGTCCAACTACCATTCAAGCAAAAGGTTTGATACAAATTGTTTTTTAAAGTTTTGATTAATCTCTCAACAATTGAACCTTTTTTTTACAGAAAATGTAGAATAATAGAATAGAATAGAACTTTATTTTCGACCAACTGAGATCACAATATTGTTAGTAACATACTTAGCCTATTGTGAGTTTATACACAGCGACATATTTCTTTTTAATTAAATTGTTTGTTTGTCAGCAAGTGAATCATACAGCAATGGTTCACGTACTGACTGTCAAACCTACTTGCAAACATGGTCAAGATGCTGTTGGTGCTGGCGCTTATCCTACGCACGAGGGATGTACACCTTTTGCGCATAGTAGTGTAAAAACAATCTACTCGCGCATTGGCGAACATCATCGATGCACTACAGAATCGCGGCAGCCCCACCGGCACCCCGAACGCGTTATTGAACTGGACGCGCAAGGCACTGTACTGTTTCTTCGTATAGTTCAGCCACAGGCTGCTCGTGTAAAAGGAAGTGCAGTATGCTCTAAAGAGTGTTATCTTGACTGGTGTGGAACAACGAGCAAACCTGCGGGCTATCATATTGGCTCATACAGACAACGCCCTGCGCTCCCTCTCAATGTCTTCATTGTCCTTCAGGTCGGAGGTCAACCAATATCCGAGGTATATAAATTTTTCCATTCGGTTCAATAGACTTCCATTTATCTTTACATAATCATCAGATGCCTTCGCTCCCGGAAGGGACAGCAACTAGCGTGCAACGAATTGCTGTGAGTAGTACAACCACTTAACTCTCAACCATCCGGCATTAATCACGCACAATATCTATAAAATAAATACTAACACAAATCACCTAACACAACAAACACATAACATACCTACACTCTCACGTTCAAACCAAGAATCTTATTATCATGCATCCCATTTAAGCATCGTTTCAATCATATTATATACGGATATAAATATCAATCATCCACACAAGTAAAATACATTATCTAATAAACTAATCTCACAACAACAACAAACAACATTCTGTAAAATATCTAGTGTCCGACCAGTCTGTGTCATTTTCACTTTAATAGTATCGAATTTTAAAACATATTATTCTATGTTTTAAAATTCGATACTATTAATGATGAATTAACCAGTGATATAGATCAAATATCTCCCGGCCAATCATATCAATGTAACCCTGAATCATGCCTTCCACTCCTACCAAACATACCTAACCAAATAAAAATCTTATCACAAAATATTCGTAGTATAAATAAAAACATGTCACAACTTGAAGTATTAATTGCCAGGTTGGGATTCCACGGTGATGTTTTTGTCTTAACCGAATGCTGGAATAACAAAACTAAATACTTTCCCAAACTTTTAAATTACACTTTGTCCTATACAAAGGTCAATATTAACCAAAACGACGGCGTTGTGGTCTACGTGAAAAATGGTTTGAACTTTTTGATCGACGAACAATCTATTTAATACGGAACCTGTATTTCCATAAGGTTTGGCAGACAAACGGTGGTACTTGCTGTTTATCGCTCCCCTGCTAAACAAGACACGGTCTTAATACATTTCCTACATTCATTAAATAAAATTCTTAATAAGTTCAGTTCATTCAGAAACATTTTACTAGTGGGAGACCTTAATATAGACATCAAATCAGAAAGACCCGATAATAAATACCGTGAATATTTAGACCTTTTAGCATTTCACGGGCTTTTACCGAGTCACACGTTTTATACAAGGGAAAATAGTGGTCTCGACCATTCTATGGTTAAATAAGCCATACCTGTTGTCACAGTAGTCATGGACTCACCCATAACAGACCAAGCGGCAGTTCTGAGAGCACTCCAAACGGGCGATAGAATGAAATTGGAAAGCAATCGATCAGTACATAGGGTAGACCTGGATACACTCGTCACAGAAATGAATAAAGCTGACTTTGACTATAGTCAAGGTCCAGGATATATCCTGGAATCGAAAGATCCAGACTGGGCTTCAAAACAACTAGTAAATACAATTTTCAAGTCTATAAAAAATAATACTATAACCAAGAAAATTCCCAAACGGCAAGAAATTCTAAAACCCTGGATCACTCCAGGACTACTAAAATCTATGAGGAAACGTGACAAACTACATCTACTAGTTAGTAGATGTAGTTTGTCACGTTTCCTCGTTTCCTCGTTTTTCTAGTTAGAAAACACCCGTATGACCTTGAACTTAAAGTACGCTATAAAAAATACAAAAACTTCTGTAACAATCTTTTGAAACGTTTAATAATAGCTCACGAAAAATCTGAAATTGAAAAAAATAGTAACAATACAAAGAAAACATAGAAAACAATCAAAACGATAACAAACATGGAAACAGAAAAAGATATACCAACGGACTTACTAAAACTAAAGGAAAACCCCATAGCTTCCGTAAACCTCGTAAATAACTATTTGACAAACGTAGGTAAGAAGTTAGCTGAGGAAGTGCCAATTCCTAACGAAAACCTCTATAACACTAACCTTCCCGCCCACTATCACTGCAATTCGATGATGATGCGCAGAATAGACGACTGTGAAGTTGGAACACTGATTTCAAACCTTAAAAATGACTGTTCCGTGGGCTGGGACGGGATATCTTACAAAATCTTAAAATCAATCTCACACATAGTAACACATATCGCACCCTCTTACACATTATATTTAACCTCTGTTTAGACAATGGCAAGTTCCCAATAGTATTTAAAAAAGCCATTATTCACCCGATATACAAAGCCGGTAGTAGAGACTGTGTCAGCAACTACCGACCTATTTCGGTACTTTCGGCACTCTCGAAAGTACTGGAAAAAATTATAAATAAGAGGCTGCTAGCCTACTTGGATGGGGACGAAACCCTACTGTCACTAAACCAATTTGGCTTCAGACGTGGAAAATCTACCACAGATGCAGTTTCTGCCCTGACCAATGCGGTTACCAGTCACCTTGACATAAAAAGCAAGTGTCTTGGTATCTTTATAGACCTAGCCAAAGCATTCGACACAGTCTCTGTACCGACACTCCTACTCAAGATGGAAAAGCTCGGCATACGTGGTGTGGTGTTAGAACTATTCAGGGATTATCTACAAAATAGGACACAAAGAGTCAAGATAGGTGACAATATAAGCTCTGATGCTACTATTACTTTCCGGTGTTCCTCAGGGAAGTGTTCTGGGTCCTAGCCTCTTCTTAATCTACATCACTGAGTTATTAACTTAGAACTTGACAGCGGGAAAGTATTTACATTCGCCGATGACACTGCATTGATTTTCCATGGTCGCAGCTGGGAAGAGGCTAGGATAAAGAGTGAAAATGGCCTAAAAGTAGTAACGAACTGGTTGAATATAAACCAGGTAACCATAAATGTGTCCAAAACAAAATATATTACCTTCGGAATTACTAAAAATACGCTGCCTGACTTTAGTAACTACAAAATAAAAGCTCATACGTGTAACCAAGGGAATGGGGAACCCTGTCAGTGCAAACCTCTAGATAACATCAAAACTGTTAAGTACCTCGGAGTCTGATGAACGGCTCTCGTGGAAACCTCACATAGATATCTTAAGCGGGAGGGTAAGACGTCTTATGTTTATCTTCAAAAAACTGCGCAATATTTCTGGTCTCCCCCTACAAAAATGATTTATTTCGCACTTGCCCAATCAATCATTTCGTACTGTATTCCAGTGTGGGGTGGCGCTTGTAAAACCCACCTATTGCAAATTGAGGTAGCCCAGAGGTCACTACTAAAAGTAATAGCATCTAAGCCCTACAGGTACCCGACCACACAGCTATACTCCTACTGTGACGTACTGACTGTTCGCCAATTGTTCATCAAGGAGGCCACGATGAGACAGCATGCATCCCTAACCTATAATCCCTTAAAAGATATCCCCCGTATGAGAGGACGAGTCTGTCTCACTGTGTGCTATAAGACCTTCTTCATAATATTTGCACACATATTCTCTAAAATAAAAAATAATAAATCATTGAACTACTAGTACTCCTCTTTTTAGTTTTTTAGTCTTTTACTTATACCTAAATACTATGTTAAACTTACGCTAAACTTACTTGTAATCCTGGGAGAGCGTGGGTACCTCTAGAACTGGCCCAGTGCCGTGTTGAGGTCCAACGAGCCACAATGTAACGTTACGTGTTTTTTGTGTAATAAATACATTTTTAATTTAATTTAATTTTCGTGCATAAAAGGGCCGTGACTCATTCTACCGAGGGAGATTTGACAACTGACACGACACGTCCAGAAAAATTGTAAAGAAATGACTAATCCAGGAGTGTGCGAGCGCAACACAACAAACGCGACACTGTGATTGGCCGTTGCCGCTATGCAGCCTCTCTCCCGCACTATTTTGTGTTTTGTACGTAGTGTAGTTATGGGTGTATAGGGTGGGTAGCTTGATGTGTCGCCATGTGTACAAAACACAACTTACATCAACTGTGGCCGATTTTTTTTACTTGCAACAGGTGTCAACCCTAGGGGTATGAATTTTCCACGTTGTTAGAGAGCTTATCCTCTGTAGGGACTACTCATGTGGCGCGGGTCGCATCCAGAAATATGTATGAAGATGTCGAGATTGACCGACAAGGGCAGGCGCGGGAAAGTTCTTTTTAATTAAAATAATTATTTTAAAACATGTAGGTATATTGGCCTTTGGTAGTTTTGGAAGTTTTGTGTTGGTTTTTGGTAATTTATGGTAGTTTTTAATTCTTTTGGTATATTTTCGTAGATTTTGAATCTTCTGGTAGTTTTTGGATTTTTCGTAGTTCTTGATATTTAGTTTTTGGCAACTTTTTATTTTGTAAGATTTTGGTAGTTTTCGGTAAATTCTTGTAGTTTTTGGTACTTTTTGTTAGATTTTCGTACTTTTTGGTAGATTTTGATAGTTTGCGGTACATTTTGGTAGTTTTTAGTTCTTTTGGCAGATTTTCGTTTTTTTGGTAGATTTTCGTACTTTTTGGTTCTTTTGGTAGATTTTCGTACTTTTTGGTAGATTTTTGCAGTTTTTTGTAGTTTTGATTCTTTTTCATAGATTTTGGTAGCAAAAACAAGAATAACTTAAAAACTACCAAAAACTAAAAAAACAAAAGAACAAGGAAGGTTCTAAAAACTTTCAAAAAGTAATAAAAACCACCAAAGAGTCAAAGTACTCTAGATGTTTAATAGACTCTGATGTTAAAACGAAAATGACCATAACCACAACAATAGTTAAAGAAGTGTTGCTTCAATGACTATTCACCAACAAATGAAGCATGAAGTTCGCGTCCCGCGTCGCAGTCGCCCGAATTTGAGCATTCTTTTACATTAGCCGTATAAACGTCTGTAATGCTACCATAGAACTAACTCAAAATGCGACAATGATATGGAAATGCTGTAAGTCGGCCGTTATACTGCTTTACTGTAACACATACTTGGGTTGTTATTTTTTTGTAAATCTCTTTGGTTTAGGTATTACAAAGTTTATTTTGAATTTGGATTGTCCATAGAGTTTCCTTATTAGTTCTTTAAATTCCGAGACATTGCTGTCAAACAGATCAAAAAATAAACAACATTTGAATTGAACATTATATCCACAAACTAATTGAAAGAACTACCGTATTGTATCAACAATTTGATCAACAACGAGAGTCACAATAATTATAGTCACCTCCGCTACACGGTCCACCAGTAGATATCTAGATTAGTACCAGTTTCTCCTGTAAACCAAGCTCATCCCGTTACGCCATTATCTTTTAATATGTGTTCCTGTCGAGTTGCCATGCCCATAATACTCATCGTATTCGTGGTACTGTGCATATATGCGATATCTGAACATGAAGAGCTCGTACATCCCGAAGAAACGTTTACCGAAATGGGTCGTACTTTGGGTGAAATTTTCAAGAAAAGAGAGGAAGCAAAAGAAGCACGAATCAAGCAGTATTTAAATTATATTCCATAGTACATACCTATGTGCATCTTTATAAGAGTGTATGAATTATAAATTTAAAATTGAATTTAAATGTAGTTTGTTTACGAAAATCTTTACAGCCAAACATGTAAATACATGTTAGTGGATCTGGGACATTTCAGCGAAAGACACTTCCGCGAAGGACACTTGCACGAAGGACATTTCAGCGAAAGACATTTCAGCGAAAAGACTTTTGCGCGAAAGACTTTTGCACGAAAGACTTTTGCACGAATGGACATTTAAGCGAATGAATACTTGAGCGAATGGGCATTTCAGCAAACAGGACATTTTAGCGACCAGGACATTGCCGCGAACGGGACATTTCCGCGAAAACCACCCTACAGCCTAAACGGCTTGATGGATTTTTACGAATGAGGTGTCGTTGGATTTGTAAAAATTATGCAAATAACATAGGGTATATTATTTTAATATGGCGTCAGCAAACCAAAAAAGAGAGGGGGAAGAAACTTTTTTTTTTTAAAGAATAACATTATGGGTATCAAACGAAAGCTAATAAAAAGAAGATTCCAAATATATATGTCGCTCATCCGCAGAAACAGTGACATAACTGCATAAAATGCAAAATTGATTCAACCATGTCCGAATATTTTTTTTAAATCACAGCATTATAAAAATTAAAAAAAACTGAAATAAGTTTTAGTTTCAAGTCGTATTCTTGGGTTGAAAGTGAATTAAAACTTTAAACGCGTTGCCTGTGAACGTTATTTTGAACTTTAAACGCGTTTCCTGTAAAATTTTCGATTTTGCAGTTAGGTCATTGTTTCTGCGGATGAGCGATGTGTTATATAGTACTTTAAGACTATATTTTGACACACGACTATAAAGTATAAAATAAATTCAAACCAATGCCTCGTCTACTGCACAGCTAGTCACAAAATCACAGGAATGATTACTCCGGACCCCATAATTTCTCCATATTGTTTGATAATATAAAAAGTTTGTGTGTACGCTCATCAACGGAAAACATCAACTGCAAACCTAAGTTTGTTGGTATTGTATTTTTATCATTTTCTCAAAAACTATTAATAATACAGATACTGCTTATATATTATTATTATTATATTTTAGAACATTATGTTTTCTCTCCGAAGAGGTGATAATATGGCACGGGCCTGAGCCAAGTGCATAAAGATTAATCAATTAGTTAAAAATTCTCGGACAATTCTGCAGGTATTAAGGACGACGGCTATCTGTAGAAGTGTGAATGATGATGGATGCATGTCGAGTGTTTTGAGACTAGTGTGAAGTGTTTTTGGGATTACGCCTGTAGATGAAAGGATGATTGGTACTGTTTTTACTGTATTTACTTGCCACTGTGTTTTAATTTCGATTGCTAAATCAGTGCATTTTGCTATTTTCTCTGTTTGCGTTGTGAGTAAATTATGTGTGTTACAAATTGCTATGTCTATAAGGAATATAGTTTTATTAATTTTGTCTAGAAAAGTGATGTCTATTATTATGTAAGCTCAATCCCCACTCAACTATAGACCAGATATAACCTTAATTATTTAATTTTATTATACTATATAAAGCTCGATCCCCACTCACTCACTCATTGACATAATTGTTCTCCAAGTTCCCCCCCAGGACCGTGGAAAAGCATTAGGGGGTCGTACTTGAGATTTTCAGGAGACCCGGGGAAAACTTCAAGTTTCTCCAAAAGTCGAATCCTCCTCGATGTGGTCAACGGCCATGGCAGATAGGGATATGGACCTTGAACAAATGTCATAGAGGACCATCCGTCAGATTTGACCGGCGATGAAAAAAAAACCAAAATTCAAGATGGCCGCCATACAAATTTCAATCGCATGTATCTTTTGAACTGAAAGAGATAGATGTAGGGTATTTGAACAAATGTCATAGGGACCGAGGTCAGCTATGTAGATGACGTCACGAAAATCCAAGATAAATAATAAATAAATAAAATTTCTGCGGATTTTTTTCGGATGGCCATTTTTCAAGTTGGTCCGAACAGACTGAAACTTTGTATCAATAAAAAATATGAAATCAATTTTTTTCAATCTTCAACTTTCGGTGCGGTCGCCATACAAATTTTCATTTTGGGCGAGCCCGAAGGGCGAGCCAGGTGACCCAGGCCGCAGGCCGAGGTGTGTAAGTACCTAAATGCGAAGCCGTAGGCCGGAGGCCAAGCTCCGCGTAGGCGCGTGCGCCGAAGCGTCCAACGCTTAGTTATACTGCCTGGACACCTCCGTAACCACCCGTCTCCCTTCTCCCGAGTAATTTTTGCGAGGTCGCAGGCCGAGCCGAGCGCAAGGCCGAAGCGAAGCTCCGAAGCGTCCCCCCTGGAACCTGGTGGACCTGGTCTCCGGGGTCAGTCTGCCAGCCAAACGAGGCCGCAGGCCGAGCGGGGCGCTCGGCCTGCGGCTCGCTTGGCGGGCAGACTAACCCCGGAGACCAGGTCCACCAGGCTTCCAGGCGATACGGCCCGCCCCAACCGCAACCGATTGAGGTGTAGTGCTTCACCCCTCCCTAACATCAGGGTCCTCGGGCACTATCTCACCCTTCACTGCCCCTTTTTTCAGCAAAATTTAGAACTCGAACTCCAATCGCCATGAGCAAAACGGCGAATTTTCCCCCCTCCTCCTCTTTTCCTGTAGCCGACTGATAGGTTTAATCGGACACTGGAAACAAACTCAACACCCCCCGGGGGGGCATTCGCGGCGACGCCGCCATACGAGCAAAAGACTAGTTATCTAAACTATTATAAAACTGTAGCGGGAAGTTTGTCTGTACATTGACGATATTAACAAAAAAAAAGTTACGATATGGTTTTTAGGTGTCCCTGATTCCATTTCACCAATTTTTGGATTTTTTGTCTGTCTGTTTGTTTGTGTGTTTGTTTGTTTGTTTATTTGTTTGTTTGTTTGTTTGTTTGTTTGAACGAGTATCACGCAAAAACTACTGAACCAATTTTGATGAAACTTTTTTTGTTTGATTGCTTATGATCTGACTTAAAATCTGGTATATAATTTATCTCGCTACATTGACGGGAGCCGGAGATATAAACATATAACCGCAAGTGCAACCAATGTACGGTGCCATTTCAATTTCAAGTAAGTAACATTAATTAAAATTAAAAGACTTGTAATAAAGTAAGCTGATTCTGAAGACTGTTTGATTTATAAATAGCGAAAGTAACAACAAATTACAAAATAAATACCAATAATTATAAATTTTATCATTGTCCAGTGCTGATGACTGCACCGGTTGTTAGTGTAACATTGTTCTTCTTTTTGGCGATAAAATCTTTCAAACTCCATGGAGAAAACCTTTGCATAACAAAAAAAAACCTTAGTACTGGCCACAAGAAAAAAAGATTCGAACTACAAATTTCTTGACATTTTGTAGAATTACAGTGCAACCAAAGCAGGAGTAATTATTTAAAAAAATTTACGCCAATTTCAAACAAAGAGAATATAATCATGATTTCAAATCAGCAGCCGAAAGATGTCTAAAACTCGATTTTTAATTCGGAATATTTTTATTTACGGTGTAATCACACAGTGTGATGTAATACACATTTTAAGCAAGACTGGATAATAGTTAATATTTTAAAGCAATTATAAGACAGGTAAGAAACTATTTTGAAATACCGTAAATTATTACTAAAATACAAACGAACGAACTCTAACAAATTAATAAGGATCGGTTTTTTATGCCGCTGATGCGATGTGCCGCCGTGCATTTTGCGCCCGATTCGATTAAGAGGATAATTTATTTTTCTACGGGCTCCATACAAAACGAAGCTTAGTTTGAACATTTAGTAATTAAAGTAAAAAATTAATGGTTTTAAAACAATCTAGAAGCCAACATCTGTGATTTCCTTTTAAATGTTTAGTTCTAAAGTTATCTTGACTCAAAGTTTGTAGTCCGTGCTGCGGTCCGTCCGTGTCGTATGTCGTCCACCATTTGGGCTCTCTCTGAGGAACCTGCCACAGCCCTACGGACTGTCGCTTGATATGAGCTTTACATAAATTAATGTAACATTCGGCAATAGCCGACTGCGTTCTTCCGGACGAAATTATTCGCTGGAATCCAGGCGCATACGTGTTGCCGTTGTTTCAAATGCACGCAAATTGACAGCGAGTGCTGACCAGGCCATGTACCCGGACTTTAGATTTTCGATATAACGCGACCGTTTTGGTTCCGGTCCGAACTTCATTGTAATAGAGTTGACATTGGAACGATAACTTTCATGCAATTGCGACGTTCGAATGTCCGGGTCAAGAACAAAGAACACTGTATATAGTATTCGTCCGGGTCCCCTGCTGTCAAACGTCAAACGGTGACGTTGCAGTAAAATGCGGCCGGCACCGATTTCGCGCGCATCTGACCGAATTGCAAGATGTATATGGTCCTTCTTATATGCAGACAGTTTTTTAAGGGGATGATCAGACCATCATACTGAACAACTTTCTGTATGGGACCAAAGTCGAAATCACGAAAAAAAATCAACTGTTCCATACAAAACTGCAATCCTACTCTACAAAAATGTATGGGGCAGAAGATTTTTTTTCGCGATTTCGATGTTAGTCCCATAGAAAAAGCTGTTTGATGGTCTGATCATCCTCTTAAAAAAGTGTCAGCATATTAAGTTAAATAAATAAAAAATAAAGTAATATAATATATATAATGCACCCCGACGCGTTCCGTTCAGTGATATAAATACTTAAAAAATAATTTTGTATCTGCCAGTACACTTGATTGTTTTCAGTAATGAAAAATGTCATCACGAAGAAGAACTAATAATCTCACTAATATTATAAACGTGAACGTTTGTGACGATGTTTGTAAGGTTGTAATGTTGTATGTTTGTGGCGCAATCACGCATAAACGTTATCGTGTCGACTTCAAATTCTGAAGTCGCTAAATAGTAGCTTGCCAGAATCGGGCAACCGATACTGCACCGTCGCTAGCGGTCATGAGCTCCTCCTGCGTGCAGATGTAAGGGCACGCAGGGCACGATGTGAGATGGGCCATCGTTTGTGGAGTTCCACACAAGCAAGTCACATTTTGCGCATCCGAGTATCCCCACCTGACCATGTTGTCCTTACTGCGACCGACCTGGGTTCGAAGTCGGTTTAAAGACTTCCAGGTCGCCCAAGGCAAGTCATGTCTAGGCGGGAGGCTCTCAGACGGCGACACAAATGGAGTTGGGAGGGACACTTTTTGTCGCCATAGAGCCATACACCTTGCTTGCGCTGGGCCAGTATTCAGGGGGTCGACACACTTCATAAAGCTGCGTCGGCTTGGCAGCCTTTGCGGCGCAGGAATAAAGCCATGCATGGGATGTCGTGTGTCGTCCACCATTTGGGCTCTCTCTGAGGAACCTGCCACAGCCCTACTTACATCTGGGGGCGCTATGCCAGTCAGTGGGTAAAGCAACTGTACCGGAGTCGGTTTCAAGCAACCAGTTATAATCCGACACGTTTCGTTTAGTGCCGGTATCCACCAGCTTGGCGTGGGCAGATCGGCCCCACACCGGGCACGCGTATTCTCCAGCGGAGAACGCGAGAAAAATAATTAAACAAATAAATAAATAATGCTCACAGGCACAAACATTATTTTAATTATCCCAAACAAGCAATAAAGGCTTTTTATTGTGGAAACCATACAACAACAGCATAAATATATAACATCCAAAACCGAACCGGGACTCAAACCCAGGACTCTGGTTTGGCAGTCTGGCGTCGTAACCATTACACCAACCGGGTCGGCAAATACTAAAAATCCTCTTTCTTTTAACCTTTTCTAAAGTTAGTGTTCATAATTTTATCGTAGTATTGTTTTCATCTTAATAGATGGCGATGGGTGTTTTTTTGAAGCAAGTACCATACTTAATTCACGCTCAAGACATCTCAGATATTCGGTCTTACAGATTTGATTGTATAGTTACTTACCGGCTGAATTAGAAAAATAATTAAATAAATAAATAACGCTTACAGGAACATTGTTATGATTCCAAGCAAGCACTATATGCTTTTTATTATAGAAACCATACAACAACGGCACACACATTTATAACATCCATGACCGAACCGGATTTCGAACCCAGGACCCTGGTTTGGCAGTCCGGCGAGGTAACCATTACACCAACCGGGTCGTCAAATATTAAAAATCAAGTATTCAAAAATTTAATCGTAGTATTGTTTTCATCTTAATAGATGGCGTTGGGAGTTTTTTTAAAGCAAGTATGCTACAATTATTAATTCAAAAACTTAGCTATAGCAGGAGCTTACAAATTTAGTTGATTATATAAGGTCTAAAAAAATTAGGTGAAACTGTTTTAAGGGTATGCTCATACCATTAAACTGAACAACTTTCTCTACGGGACCAATATCGAAATCTCGAAAAAAAATCTTCTGCCCCATATATTTGTGTTTGCAGTTTTGTATTGGACATCAATTTTTTTTTCGCGATTTCCATATTAGTCCCATAGAGAAAGTTGTTCAGTTTGATGGTCTGAGCATACCCTTAAAATAGTTTCAGCTAATTTTGTTAGACCTTATATTATCGTTGTAATACATCGTTGTAAGTATATTGATTGTTTGAGTCCAATCTGAGCCAATGCTACGGAATAATAACCTTATTTTATAGAAAGGATGAATTTTGTTGCAGTAAGTCTTGCCAAATTTTTGTTTTGTTTGATTTTCGGTCTCAATTATGATTTTTTGAGGGTTTGTGCAACTTAACTATAGAACATCATTCTACCACAACGTATAAAAAGGTACCTACGTATCTAAAAGGTCCTTCTTATACTATAACACCACAGGTCGGTAATGTAGCTACTTACATAATTGAAAATCTTTTTTAGCAAATTGACCATTAGCTTGCTAGAATATTATTATTTTAGCTCTTGCCTTCACCATTTTACACTAGCCCGCGTGGTAGAGTATCCTCTAACGTTTATACGTGAGTGGAGGTCTGTGACCCGCAGTGGGTCGTAAGATGATTATTATGCTGCTCGACATAAATGAAAAACTAATAAACGACGAACAGTAGAAAAATTAAAGTGATGGATCCAGTGAGTGACTTTTAAATCTGATACCTACAGAATTACTTGGGGTACTTTCTGATTTTGATTTAGCTTAACACGTTCCGGGACAGTGAACGAGACACAATAGAACTTTTATTGTTATCACGGCTATAGGCGGTCACTATCCCGGAACGTGTTAAGTTCATGACTTTCTTATCTTATTATGGGAAATGGCAAGCCAGCAACACTTCGACCCAATGGTATCTTTTGTATTGACCCCTACATATTATTTTCTTCATCCTTGAAAAACTTGGAAAATGAGGGAGGCAATAGCGTTCAGGGTAAGAAACATGTAATGAATAACCATCTCTCAGGAATCACATACGTTTACCCACCAAGACATCGCAGTCACACAGTACAAATGTTCCATGGTTTCCTCCTCCTCTCCACACGCTCGGCAACCGGGATCTAAAGTGAGCTTTATCGTGCCTGTTGCTTAGTGCCCGGTGAGGGCTCCAACGATGGCACGAGCTTTGCTCCTGCTGTTGTTCAGTATGAACTGTGGGATTCGTGGTGTTATATTGCTGTTATACTCTGACACCAGGGCTTTGCCCACATGATAATAAGAAGATTGCTGATGAATTTCCTGCAGTGTTGCAGACCCGAGAGGCCAGAGTATTCTAGCCTGTGACTTTTATTAGCCCATTCCTTAATCGCCATTCTAATGTTACATGCCAGGATTCCTAGACTTGGTTCGGACCATGACTTTCATGACCTTAGACGAGACATAAGACAAAATTACATGTCCACGCAGACGAAGTCGCGGGCAAAAGCTAGTATTATATAAAGCTCAATCCCCACTCAACTATAGACCAGATATAACCTTAATTGTTCTCCTAGACGCCGTGGTAGTAGGAAAATGAAACTATGAGGGAGTATGGGGGTATATACCTTAATGCGAGGCCGAAGGCCGAGCTCCGCGTAGGCGCTTGCGCCGAAGCGTCTTATGTGATTTCCACCCGTTTCCCTCCCCCCAACCAACTAAACGCGAGGCCGGAGGCCGAAGGCCGAGCTAAGCAAAAAAAGCGAGTCCGCAGACCGAGCTCCGCGTAACCGCGTGCGCCGAAGCGTCCAACGCTCAGTTATACTGCCTGAACACCTTCGTAACTACCCGTCTCCCTTCCCCCTTCGGCCTCGTACGCGGCTCGGCCTGCGGCCTCGTTTGGCTGGCAGACTGACCCCGGAGACCAGGTCCACCAGGCTTCCAGGCGATACGGCCCGCCCCAACCGTTACCGATTGAGGGGTGGTGCCTCCGCCCTCCGATTACTCCGATGCCAATCGCCATGAGCAAAACTGCGAATTCTCCCCCCTCCTCCTCATTTCCTTTATCCGACTGATAGGTTTAATCTGACACTGAAAACTAAATCTCCACACACCCCCGGAGGGGCATTCGCGGCGATTCCGCGATTCTAGTTTAAAATATATAAAGCTCTATCCCCACTGACTCACTGATTGACATAATTTTTCTCCAGGTCCTCCTCCTTTGATGTGGTCAACGGCCTGAGGAAACCATGGCAGATAGGGATATTGACCTTGAACAAATGTCATAGAGGACCATCCGTCAGATTTGACCGGCGATGAAAAAAAAACCGAAATTCAAGATGGCCGCCATACAAATTTTCAATCGCCTGTATCTTTTGAACTGAAAGAGATAGATGTAGGGTATTTGAACAAATGTCATAGGGACCGAGGTCAGCTATGTAGATGACGTCACGAAAATCCAAGATAAATAATAAATAAATAAAATTTCTGCGGATTTTTTTCGGATGGCCATTTTTCAAGTTGGTCCGAACAGACTGAAAATTTGTATCGGGGGGTTTTTGGGGTCCCGCATTCCGAATATGAAATAAATTTTTTTCAATCTTCAACTTTCGATGGGGTCGCCATATAAATTTTCATTTTGGGCGAGCCCGAAGGGCGAGCCAGGTGACTGAGGCCGCAGGCCGAGGTGTGTAAGTACCTAAATGCGAGGCCGTAGGCCGAAGGCCGAGCTCCGCGTAGGCGCGTGCGCCGAAGCGTCCAATGTGATTGCCACCCATTTCCCTCCCCCAAACTAACTAAACGCGAGGCCGCAGGCCGAGCTCCGCGCAGGCGCGTGCGCCGAAGCGTCCAACGCTTAATTATACTGCCTGCACACCTCCGTAACCACCCGTCTCCCTTCTCCCGAGTAATTTGCGAGGCCGCAGGCCGAGCCGAGCGCAAGGCCGAAGGCCGAGCTACGCGTAGGAGCGAAGCTCCGAAGCGTCCCTGGAACCTGGTGGACCTGGTCTCCGGGGTCAGTCTGCCAGCCAAGCGAGCCGCAGGCCGAGCGCCCCGCTCAGGCTTCCAGGCGACACGGCCCACCCCAACCGCAACCGATTGAGGGGTGGTGCCTCACCCCTCCCTAATGTCAGGGTCCTCAGGCACTATATCACCCTTCACTGCCCCTTTTTTCAGCAAAATTTAGAACTCCAACTCCAATCGCCATGAGAAAAACTGCGAATTCTCCCCCCTCCTCCTCTTTTCCTTTAGCCGACTGATAGGTTTAATCAGAAACTGAAAAGAAACTCAACACCCCCCGGGCATTCGCGGCGACTCCGCCATACACCGGCCGCGAGCAAAAGACTAGTTATATTATATAAAGCTCAATCCCCACTCAACTATAGACCAGATATAACCTTAATTGTTCTCCTAGACGCCGTGGTAGTAGGAAAATGAAACTCTGAGGGAGTATGGGGGTGCATCCAACGAGTACCAGAAAAATCCAACTTCCTCGAAAAGTCGACTCCTCTTCGATGTGATCAACGGCCCGCCGGGAAACTATGACTGATGGGGTTATGGGCCCGGATCTAATATTGTACAGAACCCTGATCAGATTTTCGGGGCGGTGAAAAAAAAAACAAATTCAAGGTGGCCGCCATACGAATTTCAATGGCCTATATCTTTGGAACGGAAAGAGATAGATACGGGGTTCTCGACCAAATGTCATAGGGAATGAAGTCAGCTATTCAGATGACGTCACGAAAATTCAAGATGGCGGATCCAAGATGGCGGCCGTTTTTCAAATTGCTACGATCTGGCTGAAAATTGGTATCCGGGGGTTTTTGGGGTCCCCAATTCCAAATATGAAATCCATTTTTTTTATCTGCAACTTTCGACGGGGTCGCCATACAATGCTATGAGCCGTAGGGAGGAATCCGAGGCCGAAGGCCGAGCTAACGGACCCCGCCGACAGGTGGAACCCTGGTGGATGGGGTCAACGGCCTGCATAAACCACGACATATAGGGGTATGGACCCGGAACAAATGTTTGAGAGAACCTTGGTCACACTTTCCCCCGAAAGTGAAAGAAATCAAAAATTAAAAAAAAATGTTTGGTCCTCATAAAAAATTCAAACGCCTATATCTCTTAAACGAAAAGAGATGGATACCGAGTGTTTATACAAATTTCTTAGGAAATGAGGAAAGCTATTTGGATAAAGTGACGAAAATCCAAGATGGCGGATAAAGGGTGATGGCCATTTTCCAAGTTGCTCCGAACCGACTGAAAATTTGTATCCTGGGGTTTTTGGGGTCCCGAATTCCAAATATGAAATCAATTTTTTTATCTTCAACTGTCGATAAGGTTGCCATACAAATTTTGGGCGAGCCCGAAGGGCGAGCCAGGTGACCGAGGCCGCAGGCCGAGGTGTGCAAGCACCTCAATGCCATGTTAGCGAGGCCGAAGGCCGAGCTACGCGTAGGCGCGTGCGCCGAAGCGGCCAATGTGATTTCCACCCGTTTCCCTCCCCCCAACCAATTAAATGCGAGGCCGAGCTAAGCGAAAAGAAGCGAGGTCGAAGGCCGAACTCCGCGTAGGCGCGTGCGCCGAAGCGTCCAACGCTCAGTTATACTGCCTGAACACCTCCGTAACTACCCGTCTCCCTTCCCCCGTGCAATTTTCGCGAAGCCGAAGGCCGAGCTACGCGTAGGAGCGAAGCTCCGAAGCGTCCCCCCTTGAACCTAGTGGACCTGGTCTCCGGGGTCAGTCTGCCCGCCAAGCGAGGCGCAGGCCGAGTGCCTCGCTCGGTCTGCGGCCTCGTTTGGCTGGCAGACTGACCCCGAAGACCAGGTCCACAAGGCTTCCAGGCGATACGGCCCGCCCCAACCGTTACCGATAGAGGGGTGGCGCCTACACCCCCTAACGTCAAGGTCCTTAGTCACTTTCTGCCCCGAGTGTTTATACACATTTCTTAGGGAATGAGGTAAGCTATTTGGATACAGTGACAAAAATCCAAGATAGCGGATGATGATGAGGCCGAAGGCCGAGCTCCGCGTAGGCGCGTGCGCCGAAGCGTCCAACGCTCAGTTATACTGCCTGGACACCTCCGTAACCACCCCTCTCCCTTCTCCCGTGTAATTTTTGCGAGGCCGAAGGCCGAGCTACGCGTAGGAGCGAAGCTCCGAAGCGTCCCTCCTGGAACCTGGTGGACCTGGTCTCCGGGGTCAGTCTGCCCGCCAAGCGAGCCGCAGGCCGAGAGCCCCGCTCGGCCTGCGGCCTCGTTTGGCTGGCAGACTGACCCCGGAGACCAGGTCCACCAGGCTTCCAGGCGATACGGCCCGCCCCAACCGCAACCGATTGAGGGGTGGTGCCTCACCCCTCCCTAACGTCAGGGTCCTCGCTCACTTTCTCACCCTTCACTGCCCCTTTTTTCCATAAAATTAAAACCCTAACTCCAATCGCCATGAGCAAAACTGCGAACTCTCCCCCCTCCTCCTCTTTTCCTTTACCCGACTGATAGGTTTAATCTGATACTGGAAACAAACTCAACACCCCCCGGGGGAGCATCAGGCGAAGATTCCTGTACAACACCATCAACTAATTGAATTCTTGTTGGCCTACCATCGTTCAAGGGTACGAAATTGTAGTCACATGCGGATACCGCCAATTGTACCCCTCTACCATCATTTTTATATGACCAATTTGTGTGGTGCCCATTAAAATCACCCGCTACCAATGAAAACTTAGGAAATTTTGAGAAAATATCGTCCCAATCAGTTTGAGTGGTCTGTTCGGCAGAAGGGCAATACACAGCGACGACATTCTCAAAATATTTAACATTCAGTATTTGTACATGTAAGACCTCAATGCCTGTATTACAAATTGTAAAAGAATAATTCAGAATAGATTGGATAGAGTTATGGACTAGGACTGCGACCCCACCGTAAGAGTCAGCCACCTTTCGAAAAACTGTATACCCGCTAAACTTTATAATACTATCAAGTTCTAGCCACGTTTCGCTCAAAATAGCAATATGGATCTTTTCTCGATTTAAGATCGCTTCAAAATCTAAACGTTTGGGCCGAAGGCTACGAGAATTCCACTGCACAATATTAACAAAAAAATCATTGTCCAGATTGGAACAACATAATTAAATACTTTACCCAAAAGATCCTTATTACCAGCTATGCATGACGACAAACAAGATGATAACTCCTCTACAATCATTCTTATACCTAATTGTACCTTTTCCCCAACGGATGCTTCGGACATGATGATTTGTGTAACTTTTTGTAGAAATCTTTAAAAAGAAAATACTTTTGTTCTTTGCTTACGACCGCTATAATAGCATTCTTCCAGCGGTTGTTTATCTCTGCTTTCCGACTCATCTTCCCTCTCTGCTTCTTGTGGACAATGTACTGGTCTAGGTAGTCACCAGTAAAGAATATGCTACACTCTAGTCATCAGACACAGCTTAATATATTGCTTCAAATAAAAGAACCATTTATAAAATAACTACTGTTAAAATTTAGCAAAACTCGAAGTTAGAAGTTTTATTTAAAACTCAAATAATAATATTAACTAGTCTCTGAGAGAGGAAATTTCATTCATTCAAATTATCATGATAAACGGAGGAAGAATTTCTATATTGCAGACATAATTAACTAATATTTCATTAGAAAATAACTTGCATTATAAAAAAAATGGTAATATAAATCAAACATCACAAAGCAAGGGCTAAAATGGCGGGAAAGTTGAGATAGTAAACAAATGAGGAAACCATTGTCACTAGGCGATGATAGACATATCTTGTCACACAAATATAGGTGTTATGACAAGGAGTTAAAGGTAATGGGAAAAGCATTATAACAAAGCTAAACTGAACAACTTATTCCTATAGGCATAGAGATCATTATCTTTAATTAATCAAATATCTTCGGGACTAATTAGTTACAACCTTATTTCAATTGAAATAGAGTTCTATTGTTGTATATTCAAATTTCGGAGACGGCAAATTACTAGGCGTCATTGAAAGCATCGGTGTCATTGAAAGCATAGGTGTCATTGGAAGCATCGGTGTCATTGGAAGCATCGGCGTCATTGGAAGCAGCGGCGTCATCGGGGAATGGGTATAAATAGGCGGGTTCGATAGATGACGGGGGTCATTCTTCAATTTTCATTCTTTGAGCTCTCTTGCTGCCGGTTTGTGTTTTGATTTTATTTAAATTTTCTAAGTATTTTCGAGAGGTTTTGTTTATAATTTGGGATATTTGTAAAGTAAATTAAGGGGAAAATTCTGGGGTTTTTCATATGTTTAATTATTTGATAAATTCAGTTAGGGGATAATGTTTAAATTGTGAGCTTAAAGGATATTTTGGTACACGATGAAGTATCGTGGGTTATAGGCACCTTTTACACCTTGCGGTGTTAAAAGTGAAGGTGTCGATAATTTCCTTGTCTATTCTAGTCTTGTGGTATGCTAGAGATCGTTCTTTATCAACATAACGATTTATTGCCACCTAGGTTTCGTAATCGGGGTGCATTGTTACGGGGTATCCCACCGTCGAAGTGGAGGGACTCCTTTAGGGGGCCTTAGTACTTTGCATTCTGGCTGCGAAACTTAGTCCCCTTTATTTATATATTTCACACACTTATTATCGGCATTCACACACTTACTACTCAGCTTGGAGGCTTCTGATCTTTAAGCTTCGGCCGCACGGGGTCTCCAAATCACACAAGTCATAGGAAACTAGGCATACAAGAGTTGACTTACTCGCACACCTAATTTAGCTAGTTAGAAGGTCTCTTCCCTAGACAATCACGGGAAAACCTACATGTGATGCACCTACACGATTAAATGTAAATGTGAGGCCTGCCTCTAGTATTGCGGAATTCCCTTACACCGGGGAGTTTCAAACCTTAGGGAAACTTCTTTCGACTAGGAATATTTTAGACATTGGTTAGTTTATTAAATTCACGCTTTATTGTAGGAATAGGCTAGGATAGGTTAGGTAACTTTTGCTACTCAGATTAATATTGGGGATAATTGATGCTAGAATTCATGGGAAAATAATATTATCTTGTTCTTATTTAATTAGGGAGTGAATTTTAGACTCTAACAATATCTTTTCTTTACAATATTGGTTTTATAGTAGATTGGTACTAAGTTGAGAAATTAGTATGAATTTATCTTCAGAGTTGATGACTATTTAATAGAGAATGTTAAGCATATTAAGGAAAGAAACATCCACTGTATTTGCCTCAGATTCATAGTTTATTTTCCTAGTATTATACCAACTGTCTCAATGACTCTAACAAACTGACTAAGACTAACAAATAAAAGTAATCATTTTAGTCCTCTATTTTAATATTAAATACTTACTGTTTTCATACTAAAGTCGTTGAATACTTGAAGGTATCACTGTAGAGTTTCTGTCCACATCTTCTCTGCAGTTAATAATAATAATAATAATAAGAAATTTATTCATCAGCAAGTAAGTAAATCTAAATACAGATATAAAAGTGATCTTAAATAAGTACTAAATAACATGCTATGATGAAAAGGCATGAGCCTCAGCATTACTGCTGTTTTTCAGTCTCAGCCCTGAGATGACACTGCACTGCCAAAACTTAAATCTAATTAACAAAAACAAACATTTCGGATCTTACTAATTATGGTATTAAGCTACTGTTATGAACTTATTTGGTATGTCAGCAACATAAAGTATAATAGGTATATATGTAAAGAATGTGTGTGTGATTAAATATTTATTTGAGAACATATATATATATGTATATATATATATACATACATATATATACACATATAAATCATACTATTACTAGTACAGTAGGTAAATAACAAGGTTTGTGACAGATTACAGATAATTGATATTAATTAAGGAATTAGAAGATTAGAGGATTAGAGGAGCTGGATATTCGAATTGACTCGAAAGCTACGTAAAACAAAAAGCAATTTAGTTCGGTGGTACCGGGGACCAGCAGCATGCTTGTTTTTGATTGGTCAGGAGCCACTGCTTGCATTGCTTTTTGAATGAGTATAATGAATTAGAATTCTTAATTGGTGGCGGGAGGTCATTCCATACCTTTGAAGCTGCAAATCGGAAACTACCACGGTAAGAGACCAAACGCAACGGTGGAGAAAATGATGCTACGGGAAATCGAGCAGATTTGCATCTGCCCTTTCTCCGATCACTCCAAAATAGTTTATCAGCCAGATAACTTGTCGTCCCAGAACTCCTTACGTTGTAAACAAACGATCTTTTCAAATCAAAGAGTTCGTCTATTGGCCATATTCAAAATGTTGTACGAGTTGAGAAATGGTGTTATATGTGAGCGATATGATGATATGATGATTACTGTGACATTGTATACGGGCCGTGCGTATTGAAAAAAACTCAGAAGAAGGTTCAACGAGTCCAAAACTCTTGCATAAGGTTCTGTTATAACGTACCACCCCGCTCACATGTAACACCATTTCTCAACTCGTACAACATTTTGAATATGGCCAATAGACGAACTCTTTGATTTGAAAAGATCGTTTGTTTACAACGTAAGGAGTTCTGGGACGACAAGTTATCTGGCTGATAAACTATTTTGGAGTGATCGGAGAAAGGGCAGATGCAAATCTGCTCGATTTCCCGTAGCATCATTTTCTCCACCGTTGCGTTTGGTCTCTTACCGTGGTAGTTTCCGATTTGCAGCTTCAAAGGTATGGAATGACCTTCCGCCACCAATTACCAGATTTCCAGCATCTACAAAAGTGAGTTTTCATTTACATTGTTTTTTGGAATTTTCTGTGCCTATTTTGTTGGAAGCTTTACGTTTGAAAATTCAAGAATATTTTCCTGATACGCGATTTGATATTCAGTCATGTAAGTCGCGTAAGTCTTGTATTCGATATTGTACTAAGGAAGATAAATCTCCGTTATATAATTGTAAAGAGTCTGAGTTGCATTTTAATATGCGTGTTCGTTTGTGGGCTACTCGTACAGATAACTTTAGGTATGATGATCCCTTTGTTATGTAGCATAGGTTTTGTTATCGGTTTTTGGAGAAAGTATTTAATGATATAAAGACTCCGGATGTAAACGTAAAGCTTTCAAAAACATTTGATTGTTATTGTAATTGGACCATGGAAGTTTGTATTTGGTGGAATGATTTTTTGGGTAGTTCTGGTATGAAGCGAAAGCAACTTTATTTGTATGGTCCAACAAATGTTGGTAAGACTTCTTTTATTGAAAGTATTATTAGACGTGTTAATATGAAGTATGTATTTTATCCTGGTGTGGGTAAATTTTTTATGCAAGGTTTTCGTCCGTCTTTTCATAAAATTATTTTGTTTGAAGAGTTTAGTTATAAGTTTTGTATACCATCAATGCTTAAGCGATTGTTAGAAGGGCGAAAGTATGCTTATCCTATAAAATGCGAAAGTGATATGATAATTCAATTTAATAGTCCAATTATTTTTGTTAGTAATGAATTAGATGAATCTATGGACGAGGCTTTAAAGAGTCGTTTTTTGTTTGTTAGTGCGACTGAGGCGTTTTGGCAGGCGGTACGGGCGTGTGTACCGAAGGTGGATGCCAATGGCATGGTCTGATCATCCCCTTAAAAAACTGTCTGCATATAAGAAGGACCCTATACATCTTGCAATCCGGTCAGATGCGCGCGAAATCGGTGACGGCCGCATTCCACTGCAACGTCACCGTTTGACGTTTGACAGCAGGGGTCTACCCGGACGAATACTATATACAATGTTCTTTGTTCTTGACCCGGACATTCGAACGTCGAAATTGCATGAAAGTTATCGTTCCAATGTCAACTCTATTACAATGAAGTTCGGACCGGAACCGAAACGGTCGCGTTATATCGAAAATCTAAAGTCCGGGTACATGGCCTGGTCAGCACTCGCTGTCAATTTGCGTGCATTTTCTTCTATCGACTCGATGGCATGTCATGTTATATTTTTCCAGCCCAGTATTTTGCCACGCGGATAGCACTACCAGCAGCGTCCATACGCTCCGTTCGCGTGCAAGTTTGCGTTCTCCTTACTCCGGCCGACTTGAGTTCGGAGCCTGTTTAAAGACCTCCAAATCGGCCTGGGTAGTTCATGTCTTGGGGGAAGGCTTTCCGAGGGGGGGACAAACGGGTCGGGTAGCGTGCTCTTTTTTCGCCAGAGGTCACATCTAGCTCGAGGACCATTACCAATACCTTGTATAGGGTGGACACACTTCAGAAAGTTTTTGCGGCTCTTGAGCCTTTGAGGTACTGTGGAGTATCTGAACATAGGATGCCATGGATCAACCTCGAGTTTTGCTCTTTCAAAGCGTGTGTCAGATTATAGGGAGAGCTAGGGGCTATAATATTCATGGCATATTGTCAGGATTAGGTTCATAAACTATTCGACCAATTTATCATATAATTTAATATAACATCAAGGCTAAATATATTCTGATAGTGTTCCTACATCGATCGTATCGAACCTATCATATTATGTGTATGTGTATGTTGTGTATGTTGGACCAGATGCCCCATAAGAAAAGGAAAGGTTATCATGATACCATCGTCATCCCATCTGCCGTCCCCAGTTCAGGACACTTGTCTACAATGAGGATGAGGAAAGTATATGTATAGAAATGATTTCAAATGAAAGGCCAAAATAAGAATAGTCGAATATTATTTAATTCTTTGACTATCCTTAATATATCTTTGAATATATTTTATATCTTTGATTCTACATTACTTCTGGTTCACTAGTGTCCTCCTATCTAAACCATAGGGCATATGGAGAAGAACCAGATAAAGAAACTCCATATAGGACAACCAAAACACATTATAGAAAATCACACATAAGAATTAGGTATTATAAATTAACCATAATTATACGGTAGCAAACAAAACTTATTTAAACTGAACAAATAATAAATATGGCGTAACACTTACACTTGGGCAGCGTGACCACCTCTGTGATCTTTGGTAGAATTCCCCCTTTTATGACAAACCACCTTTTTTATAGATTTACCACCACACTTCACGATGGTTCGGAATGGCGGCAAATCCATCCAGGAAATGAAGTTTGTTTACAATATTATAATACGTACTTAATCATTTCTAAATTATAATTATTACTTCAGAAATTATACTATGATTTTAGGATGATTATAACTGTATAATTAATATCACAATTACAACAAGATTCACCATAATAAGTTACTAAACACTGTCAACAATGGTTTGGTTTTCAATAGATGTTGCCAGTCTAAAATAGAAATGTAGATGACTCGATTGACATAAATAATTTAGATTCAAACTCATGATACGACTCAAGACTCGACTCACAACTCATTCACCTTAATGAGAACTTCTATTTCTAAGTATTCTGAACAAGGTTTATTTACATACAGTTTTAATATTCTAACACGTGCATTTGAAACAACGGCTGAGGCGCACGTATGCGCCTGGATTCCAGCGAATAATTTCGTACGGAAGGACGCAGTCGGCTATTGCCGAATGTTACATTAATTAATGTAAAGCTCATATCAAGAGACAGTCCGTAGGGCTGTGGAAGGTTCCTCAGAGAGAGCCCAAATGGTGGACGACACACGACACGGACGGACCGCAGCACGGACTACAAACTTTGAGTCAAGATAACTTTAGAACTATACATTTAAAAGGAAATCACAGATATTGGCTTCTAGATTGTTTTAAAACCATTCATTTTTTACTTTACTTACTAAATGTTTAAACTAAGCTTCGTTTTGTATGGAGCGCCGTAGAAAAATATATTATCCCCTTAATCGAATCGGGCGCAAAATGCACGGCGGCACATCGCATCGGCGGCATAAAAAACCGACCCTTATTAATTTGTTAGAGTTCGTTCGTTTGTATTTTAGTAATAATTTACGGTATTTCAAAATAGTTTCTTACCTGTCTTATAATTGCTTTAAAATATTAGCTATTATCCAGTCTTGCGTAAAATGTGTATTACATCACACTGTGTGATTACACCGTAAATAAAAACATTCCGAATTAAAAATCGAGTTTTAGACATCTTCCGGCTGCTGATTTGAAATCATGATTATATGCTCTTTGTTTGAAATTGGCGTGCAGTTTTTTTTTAATTATTACTCCTGCTCATGTACGTGTACGTAGTACTTACTATCTCTATGCTCCTGCTTTGGTTGCACTGTAATTCTACAAAATATCAAGAAATTTGTAGTTCGAATCTTTTTTTCTTGTGGCCAGTACTAAGGTTTTTTTTTATAATGCAAAGGTTTTCTCCATGGAGTTTGAAAGATTTTATAGCCAAAAAGAAAAACAATGTTATACTAACGATGCACTGGACAATGATAAAATTTATAATTATTGGTATTTATTTTGTAATTTGTTGTTATTTTCGTTATTTATAAATAAAACAGTCTTTAGAATTAGCTTACTTTATTTCAAGTCTTTTAATTTTAATTAGTGTTACTTACTTGAAATTGAAATGGCACCGTACATTGGTTGCACTTGCGGTTATATGTTTATATCTCCGGCTTCCGTCAATGTAGCGAGATAAATTATATACTAGATTTTTAGTCAGATCATAAGCAATCAAACAAAAAAAGTTTCATCAAAATCGGTTCAGTACTTTTTGCGTGACGCTCGTTCAAACAAACAAACAAACACACAAACAAACAGACAGACAAAAAATCCAAAAATTGGTGATATGGAATCAGGGACACCTAAAAACCATATCGTAACTTTTTTTTTGCTAATATCTTCAATGTACAGACAAACTTCCTGCTACAGTTTTATAATAGTTTAGATTAGCTCACTGTCCTCTGTATTCTTTACATATATATTTCCATGTTGAATCCAAACATACTTATACCGGCCTTTAGTTAACTTGCGTTTTTTTGAATGTAACTCCTTCATTTCCGGTGACAAATGCTCAGCAATATAAATCTTTTTACTTTCTCCCGTAATGCCTAGTATGTTTGTATTCAATGGATCATTTCTATGGGACTTATTATAGCTCCTGTAAGCTGAGATCATTGAATCCCGCAGGCGTTCTGATTTCAATGTTGCGAGAATATTTCTTGGGCGGTCGCTGGTAGTGTCCATTTTAGCGACTCTACGGATACTGCCTATGTCGCTATCATGTATAGGTACCTCAATCTTCTCACAAAGAGATTTAAAAATATTGATCAGATTTTCTTGTTTCTTCTCAGGTATGCAATGAACCTCGACATTACAGTTTCTTGACGCCTTTTCCAGTGGGCGCAAACGTTTCTCCAAGGCAGTTATCTCATCTGATAATATCTCAGCCTCAAGTTGCCTTACTCGATCATTTGTTGTATCAGCGTTTCTTTTTAGGTCTAATTGTTCAGCTGCCAGGAAGTCTGTCGTTTGAGTAAACTCTGTTTTAAGTGTATCAATTGCATTTGTGATCTCTTTTTTGATAATTGTTTGTTGTTTATGTGTTATCGATTTTTCAATACTTGTTTGAATATTTTGAGTGATAGTCGTCTCCATTTTGCTAAACTTTGATTCAAGTAATTTATCTAAATCGTTGTAGAACACCTTCAAATCCATTGGACCGGACACAACCGCGGTCAAAGGTTTATTATTAGATGTCGACGGTATTGGATTCATTATGTCCGCCACGGTTGCTAATGTATTGGAAGACGTCGGAGGCGCGGAGATCGAATCATTAAGTACACCATCGCATGACATATTACTATCATCAGAAACAGGTGTTTTTCGAATTGGTGTATCATCACATCGAACTCGGCGCGTAACGTTCATGCATCCTGTACATACAAAAGACCTTCGAATATCCTGTCCGTGTTCTCTAAAATCTGCTGAGGTAATATTAGCACACCAGTAATGTTGAGTAGTCTTACAACCAATGCAAACCAACATTTCTTTTCGCTCAATATGCTTCCGACAAGTGACACAGTCCATGATTGCGAAATTTTATGAATATAAAGCAAATCCAAATTAAGGCCGCCTTTCGTTCGTTATTATAATATAGAGTCCAAATTAGGGCCGCCTCTTGATCGCTGCTAAGTAAGCGGTACTTAATTTCGCCTCGCGTAGCTCACGCTCCGTGGCTCGACGGGCAAGCGACCGCCTCACACGCGCGCTCGGCGCAGGTTCGAATCTCCACTCAGCCGTGTTTCTTTTCGGTTTTCTGATTTCGGTACAAAAATTTAAGATTGACTCACATCACCGTAGCTGACCGACGGAAGGATGACGATGACGACAAATGCAAACTATGACGTCCGCGAGCGCCTACGTCACAGGCCGGGCCACTCCAACTTGACAGGGATGACAGAGAAGTCCGACACGATCCAATATGGCCGCGGGCTCTTACGGATACTCGCCCAAGCAAGACATGGAGGGACCGATAATTGAGACTTGTAGAACCTTCGTCAATTGTTAGGTCCCTAGTGATGTGGTAGTAGAATCCTTTTCTAGGCCATACCCTATCCAATAGAAGTATTTGAGAAGGAATGTTGTTTACAAGATTTACATAAGAAGTTCTAATTCTAGAGATCTAAATATTAATAATATAACATTCAATCCTCTTGAAAAAGTCAACTTGAGGTCCGGATAGTTTTAGCTTGTCTTTGGGTGAGCATAGAGCAGCCCGTAGCTAATCCATACTAAGATGATTGGAGAAGTTACACTTAAAAAGATAAAGCTGATTCTACCCATATGTCTACCAAATAATGACATTCCTAACATAAGCGTTTAATATTCTTCTCTGATAATTCTAGTATCCGGCCACATGGTTGGGGTCTCCCCTAAAAAACAATCACAATATTGTCTAATCAATTTATGCTTACCATTTTCTTATGATATTTATTTAATTCAGACTTACACCCTGTATAATTGTATTGGTTAGGTAAGGTATTATTTAGGTTAGGATTATTCTTGGTTCATTGCAAATAAGATCTTGGTCACTAAGTCCTTCTAAAAGAATCTGAGTTACTACTACATAATGTGGGTTCCTAGACGATCACATCTTCAGACCAATTTTAAGTTTAAGTTTAGATAATTGGTAGAAAATTCTAAGTTGTCACTATACAAAAGAATAATAAGTTAAGTTCTATAAACAGTAGAAGTATTATGTTTCATTGACTTCATCGCTTACTAACGGAGAGTTGAAAGTTGCATTTACTGATAATAACTTCAAAACAATAGTCGGAAACAAATTGATAGGCTAGAAAGTTAGGTATTACGGTCTGAATTAGGTTGGTGTTTAGTTTAGGTATTCCTAGGTTTCTGATTGCTAGAGTCTTAGATGAATCTCAGAGTCTGTTGCAACTTAGGTTACTGTTAAGCGGTTCACAACGTTAGTCCTAGACACTAGATGATCACAATTGACCAAAACAACGTATTCAACTCAAAATAAAATCATAATTAAGTTTCGTTCATAATAGATTTAAAACCGTCCATTTAGTTAGGCAAACTAGTCCATCCACGTTCAGTTAGTTTAGTTAGGTTAGGTTATGTAAGGATTTCTACAATTGGTTAACCGTAACCAAGTTTAGTTAGAGTATGTAAGGGTTATTACAACCTTTCTTATTTTTAATATTTCTATCTCTGTTTTTCCTCTGTGTTCTAGGCTCTTCTACTTTAATTCTAGGCTCATCCTGTTTACTTGCTACTTTCTAAAACTGTAATTTCATCTTCGGTGGACATCGATGAAAACTCTTCGCATCGAACGCTAGATTTTGTAATCAAAGCATCGCGGTATGATTTCTGTGACACCGACATGTTGTTGTTGTTACTTGTACCTGTATTTAAACCATCAGTTCCTGCCTGTTGACTGCTGTAAGAAGACAATATAATCTCTTCTCCCTTTTTTTGGCCATAAAACTGGAGTGCTTTCCTGTAAGTGCAGCTTTTTTTGCTCATTATAACACGTATCTCTTTCTCTCTAAGATAGCGAGGCCGAAGGCCGAGTTAAGCGAGAAAGGCGAGGCCGAAGGCCGAGCTACGCGTAGGCGCGTGCGCCGAAGCGTCCAACGCCCAGTTATACTGCCTGGACACATCCGTAACCACCCGTCTCCCATCTCCCGAGTACTTTTTGTGAGGCCGCAGGCCGAGCCGAGCGCGAGGCCGAAGGCCGAGCTACGCGTAGGAGCGAAGCTCCGAAGCGTCCCCCCTGGAACCTGGTTGACCTGGTCTCTGGGGTCAGTCTGCCCGCCAAGCGAGGCGCAGGTCAAGCGCCCCGCTCGGCCTGCGGCCTCGTTTGACTGGCAGACTGACCCCGGAGACCAGGTCCACCAGGCTTCCGGCGATTCGGCCCGCTCAAACAGCAACCGATTGAGGGGTGGTGCCTCCCCCCTCCCTAACGTCAGTGTCCTCGCTCATTTTCTCACCCATCACTGACCCTTTTTTCTGCAAAATTTAGAACTCCAACTCCAAGAGAGATTGCTTCCAAAATCGATATCTGGAGGTTTCTGTGGTCATCGAACACGGATCCGAAGTCAAAATTTAGAAAAGTGGCCTCCATCTTGAAAATTTTTTTGGTTTTCAAACCGATTGCTTCCAAAATCGATATCTGGGGGTTTCTGCGGTCTCTTAACACGAATCTGACGTCAGAATTCAGAAAGGTGACCGCCATCTTGAAATTTTTTGTTCTTCAACCGATTGCTTCCGAAATCGATATCTAGGGGTTTTTGTGGTCACCGAACAAGAATCCGAAGTCAAAATTAAGAAAAGTTGCCGCTATTTTGGAGCTTTTGTGGTTTTCAACCGATTGCGTCCAAAATCAATATCTGGGGGTTCTTATGGTCACCGAACAAGAATCCGTAGTCAAAATTCAGAAAAGTGGCCGCCATCTTCAACTTTTTTGGTAACCAAACAGATTTCTTCCAAAATCTATATCTGGGGGTTTCTGCGACCTCTTAAAACGATTCTGACGTCAGAAATAAAAAAAGTGGCCGCCATCTTGAACTTTTTTGTTCTTTAACCAATTGCTTCCAAAATCGATATCTGGGGGCTTCTGTGATCAAACAAGGATCCGAAGTCAAAATTCAGAAAAGTGGCCGCCATCTTGAACTTTTTTGTTCTTCAACCGATTGCTTCCAAAATCGATATCTGGGGGCTTCTGTGATCTTTTAATACGAATCTGACGTCAAAATTCAGAAAAGTGGCCGCCATCTTGAACTGTTTTGTCCTTCAACCGATTGCTTCCAAAATCGATATCGGGGGTTTCTGTAATCTCTAAACACGAATCTGACGCCAAAATTCAGAAAAGTGGCCGCCATCTTGAACTTTTTTGTTCTTCAACCGATTGCTTCTAACATCAATATCTTGGGGTTTCTATGGTCACCGAACAAGAATCCGTAGTCAAAATTCAGAAAAGTGTCCGCCATCTTGAACTTTTTTGTTCTTTAACTGATTTCTTCCAAAATCTATATCTAAGGGTTTCTGCGACCTCTTAAAACGAATCTGACGTCAGAATTAAAAAAAGTGGCCGCCATCTTGAACTTTTTTGTTCTTTAACCAATTGCTTCCAAAATCGATATCTGGGGGCTTCAGTGATCACCAAACAAGGATCCGAAGTCAAAATTCAGAAAAGTGTCCGCCATCTTGAACTTTATTGTTCTTTAACCGATTGCTTACAAAGTCGATATCTGGGGGCTTCTGTGATCTCTTAATACGAATCTGACGTCAAAATTCAGAAAAGTGGCCGCCATCTTGAACTGTTTTCTCCTTCAACCGATTGCTTCCAAAATCGATATCGGGGGTTTCTGTAATCTCTAAACACGAATCTGACGCCATAATTCAGAAAAGTGGCCGCCATCTTGAACTTTTTTGTTCTTCAACCGATTGCTTCTTAAATCGATATCTTGGGGTTTCTATGGTCACCGAACAAGAATCCGTAGTCAAAATTCAGAAAAGTGGCCGCCATCTTGAACTTTTTTGCTAACCAAACCGATTGCTTCCAAAATCGATATCTGGGGGTTTCTGCGATCCCTTAACACGAATCGAGCCACGATCTTGAATTTTCTTGTTCTTTAACCGATTTCTTCCAAAATCGATATCTGGGGGTTCCTGTGGTCATGGAACACGGATCCAAAGTCAAAATTCAGAGAAGTGGCCGCCATCTTGAACTTTTTTGTTCTTCAACCGATTGGTTCCAAAATAGATATCGGTTAAGGAACAAAACAGTTCAAAATGGTGGCCATTTTTTTAAATTCTGACGTCAGATTCGTGTTAAAAGATCACAGAAACTTCCAGATATCGATTTTGGAAGCAATCGGTTGAAGAACAATAAAGTTTAAGATGGCAGCCGCTTTTCTGAATTTTGACTTCGGATCCTTGTTTGGTGATCACAGAAACCCCCAGATATCGATTTTGGAAGCAATCGGTTTGGTAAGCAAAAAAGTTCAAGATGGCGGCCACTTTTTTTAATTCTGACGTCAGATTCGTGTTAAGAGACCGCAGAAACCCCCAGATATCGATTTTGGAAGCAATCGGTTTGAAAACCAAAAAAATTTTCAAGATGGAGGCCACTTTTCTAAATTTTGACTTCGGATCCGTGTTCGATGACCACAGAAGCCCCCAGGTATCGATTTTGGAAGCAATCGGTTGAAGAACAAAAAAGTTCAAGATGGCGGCCACTTTTCTGTATTCTGACTTCGGATCCTTGTTTAGTGATCGCAGAAACCCCCAGATATTTATTTTGGAAGCAATCGGTTGAAGAACAAAAAATTCAAAATGGCGGCCACTTTTTTTAATTCTGACGCCAGATTCGTGTTAAGAGATCACAGAAGCCCCCAGATATGGATTTTGGAAGCAATCGGTTTGAAGAATCAAAAAGTTCAAGATGGCGGCCACTTTTTTTAATTCTTAAGTCAGATTCGTGTTAAGAGGTCGCAGAAACCCCCAGATATCGATTTTGAAAGTAATCGGATAAAGAACAAAAAAGTTCAAGATGGCGACAACTTCTTTGAATTTTGAATTTTGAATTCAGATCCTTGTTTGGTGATCACAGAAACACCCAGATATCTATTTTGGAAAAAATCGGTTGAAGAACAAAAAAGTTCAAGAGGGCGGCCACTTTTCTGAATTCTGACGTCAGATTCGTGTTAAGAGGTCGCAGAAACTACCAGATATCGATTTTGTAAGCAACCGGTTGATGAACAAAAAAGTATTTGTACGCTCTTTTATTATTTGCCACATAGTCTTTGTTGTGTTTTCTGATGTTTTCATTTTTTGTATATATCGTAATTTCTTTGATGTGAGGACGGTCTTTTTAGGAGCTTTTGGTACTTTTTGTAGTATTCATTTAATATTGTATTGTTAGATTTAGATGTAAGGATTTTTAAAAGTCATTTATTTTTACAGGATTCCTTCAGGCCAGGGGTTAACCACGTTTTCCTAGGTTTTATATTTATTTTAATTTTGGTTTTTGGGGCGCATTTGTTTAGTAAAGATTGTAAGGTATTATTGAGCGTAATATAGTTTTCGTTTTTATAATTCTTATTCTGAAGTATTAAATTCCAGTCGATCTTACTTAATTCAGATTTGAAATAGTTTATATTCTTATCACTAAATATTCTTTTGTTTGCAACCAATGGTTGGTTGCGTTCATTTCTTTTTGATTTAGCTGGACTTACAAAGCTGTAAATGACAAACATCAATATCTTGGGGTTTCTATGGTCACCGAACAAGAATCCGTAGTCAAAATTCAGAAAAGTGTCCGCCATCTTGAACTTTTTTGTTCTTTAACTGATTTCTTCCAAAATCTATATCTAAGGGTTTCTGCGACCTCTTAAAACGAATCTGACGTCAGAATTAAAAAAAGTGGCCGCCATCTTGAACTTTTTTGTTCTTTAACCAATTGCTTCCAAAATCGATATCTGGGGGCTTCAGTGATCACCAAACAAGGATCCGAAGTCAAAATTCAGAAAAGTGTCCGCCATCTTGAACTTTATTGTTCTTTAACCGATTGCTTACAAAGTCGATATCTGGGGGCTTCTGTGATCTCTTAATACGAATCTGACGTCAAAATTCAGAAAAGTGGCCGCCATCTTGAACTGTTTTCTCCTTCAACCGATTGCTTCCAAAATCGATATCGGGGGTTTCTGTAATCTCTAAACACGAATCTGACGCCAAAATTCAGAAAAGTGGCCGTCATCTTGAACTTTTTTGTTCTTCAACCGATTGCTTCTTAAATCGATATCTTGGGGTTTCTATGGTCACCGAACAAGAATCCGTAGTCAAAATTCAGAAAAGTGGCCGCCATCTTGAACTTTTTTGCTAACCAAACCGATTGCTTCCAAAATCGATATCTGGGGGTTTCTGCGATCCCTTAACACGAATCGAGCCACGATCTTGAATTTTCTTGTTCTTTAACCGATTTCTTCCAAAATCGATATCTGGGGGTTCCTGTGGTCATGGAACACGGATCCAAAGTCAAAATTCAGAGAAGTGGCCGCCATCTTGAACTTTTTTGTTCTTCAACCGATTGGTTCCAAAATAGATATCGGTTAAGGAACAAAACAGTTCAAAATGGCGGCCATTTTTGTAGTATTCATTTAATATTGTATTGTTAGATTTAGATGTAAGGATTTTTAAAAGTCATTTATTTTTACAGGATTCCTTCAGGCCAGGGGTTAACCACGTTTTCCTAGGTTTTATATTTATTTTAATTTTGGTTTTTGGGGCGCATTTGTTTAGTAAAGATTGTAAGGTATTATTGAGCGTAATATAGTTTTCGTTTTTATTATTCTTATTCTGAAGTATTAAATTCCAGTCGATCTTACTTAATTCAGATTTGAAATAGTTTATATTCTTATCACTAAATATTCTTTTGTTTGCAACCAATGGTTGGTTGCGTTCATTTCTTTTTGATTTAGCTGGACTTACAAAGCTGTAAATGACCGCCATGTGATCTGAAAACCCAAGCTCTCGTACTAAAGTTTCAGATGAGATATTTTTGAAGTTTGTAAATACAAGGTCTATAAGAGTAGCACTGGTGTTTGTTATACGCGTTGGTGTTTTCACATTTTGGAAGAAATTATGGCTTAACATTATGTCTATGAAGTTTTTGGTTCGTGTCGATTTGTCTAACATATCTATATTAAAGTCGCCCCCAATTATTATATTTTTATTTATATGTTTATAATTTAAAAGTAATAAAAGCTTTTTAAGACAGGTATGAAAGATCTCGGTCTCTCTTTCATTCCAGTACAAAGTAATAATTAATACATTTAAGGACGGGATATCAATAGCACACAACTCAACAACATATTCTATAGACAAGTCTACTATTTCTTTTTGCTCGATAAATTCTATTCCATTTCGCAGTAGAATACAGACGCTCCCACCTTCGTAGTTTTGTCTGGAGTATTCCGAAGCAAGGGTATATCCAGGTATCTGAAGTAAATCGATTTTTCCCTTTGTTAGCCAGGTTTCAGAAATGCATAAAGCGTGGAAATGTTTTTCTTCTTCTAGAAATGCTTCGAGAAGGTGTTTCTTATTGTGTAAGCTACGCATGTTTTGGAAGACAATGTTTAGCTTAGTTTCGAAAGGAACAGTTTGTATCGTCTCTTTCAGTAGTCCGTGGTTCCTGTGTTTTTGGTGGTTGGTCTGACTTACGGGCGTCTTTTTCTCCTAGATATTGGATGCCATCTATATATAGTTTACTCTGGCGGATTATTGCGTAGTGTCCATTTCGGCGAGCCTCTTGTAATTTTTGTTTGAGTACTCTCTTTTCCTCTAATTCTGCTTTGCTTAATATTTTTGAGACGAATAATCCGGAGTTTCTAAAGTTGTGAGAATTTTGTAATACGTATTCGGCCATTCTCTTGCTAATGAATTCAATTTCGACAGGTCTTTGATATCCATTTTTACCAATGCGTCTTAACGATTCAATGTACCCATTTATATCGACAGAGAGCAGATCGTAGAAAGCGAAATTTATACGTTCTATTATTTGGTATTGTGATTCTTTCCAGTCCTCTTCCAGGCCATACAGGACAATTTTTTTGCTGTTCTTTTCCTTGTAGATTTTGTCATGGAGCAGAGCTACTTCTTCTTGAAGCTGTATAGTAATTTTGGACGAGGGTTCTGTATTTATTTCTGGGGTTTGAGGAATCGGGGGTGTGTTTTTCATTTGTATGAGGTCTTTTTCGAGAGTATACATTCGTTTATTCAAGTCGCCTATTTTTTTTTGTGCCGTCTTGTTCGGTTACTAGGTTATCTATTTCTTTTTTGAGAATTCTGAGTATATTTTTGCAATCCTTTCTTCAAACTCGTTAGCTATATCCTGTCTTATCGTGCGTCTTAAATTGTCCAATTTAGAGTCTGAGATTGGATAGCTGTTGAATATTTAGGGCAGCATCGTCATTTTTTTCCAAATTTTGATTTTGGTTTTGATCTAGATTTTGATTTGTTTCAGGCTGTTCGGGGTTCGATGTTTCGCCCTCAGGAATTTGTTGATCGTTAGGTTTTGTTATTTCGTTTGGTTCTAGATCGTCAGGTTGTTTTCGGGTGGGTGTATCGTCGTTTCTCTTTCGACGTGACGAGCTTTTGCAAAAGTCGCAAATCCAAGTTTTTTTTAATTGGGAGCATTGTTTCATAAAGTCTGCACTCTTAATATTCAAACAAGCGTAATGGTATTTTCCACTGCATATAACGCAAGTTAGCAATTCTCCTCTGTATACAAGTTGTTTACATGCCGTGCAATTCATTTTTGTATAGAGTGAGGAAAAATGTGTCTTATTCTTAATGTGTTAGAGTACTCACGGGCAGCAAACTTGTTTTTGTATCGATTGGCGACGTCATGCAGTCTGGCAGGCAGGTGAGTAAGCGGCGCATACGCAGTGAGATGCGTCAGGTGCGTGAGGCCTGAGCGCCAGACAGAGATGGGGCGCAGTGCGTGGGCTAATGACCGGTGTCAACGACCCTGTGCTTCGTCCTTGGTCACTTAGTTTTAACTATTTGTTTCGCTGTTTTGTTTGGTTAAATTTTGCTTCGAGATTCACATCCTATTCAGTTTATTTAGTTTTTATGCGATTATATAATATTATTTAGTTTATTTATAATTGTGACCGGTGTGAAATTGGTAGCCAAAAGTAGTAGCTTTTTATAACCTGACCAAATTAAGGAGTCGTCAATTTTAATAGACTATTTAGCTTTAAAAAGGTATGATGCAAGAGACCTGAAAGGTTAAATTGTATGTAGGCATAATGTTTGAATACTAAGCTATATTCTAAGATAAATTTTATCAGGTTTAATAGGGTACGAGTGACTGATATGATCGATAGAACGTGAGAGTATATTTTTCGCTATAGTACCCACTAAAATGCTAGCTACCGGTATGATGCAAGAGACCTGACAGGTTAAGTTGCATTTGAGCATAATACTTGAACACTAAGCTATATTTTAAGACTAATTTTATTTGGTTTGATATGGTACGAGTGCTCGATATGGCCGATAAAGGTGAGATATTTTTTTTTCTTCGGTACTAAAAAAAAGCTACGGCTAAATACAGGTATGATCCAAGAGACCTGACAGGTTAAATTGTAGATAGGCATATTGTTTGAATACTAAGCTACATACTAAGATAAATTTTATCAGGTTTGATATGGTACGAGTGATTAATATGATCGATAGAACGTGGGAGTATTTTTTTTGCTACAGTACCAAATAAAAAGCTAGCTACTGGTATGATGCCAGAGACCTGACAGGTTAAAAAGTATATAGACATAATGTTTAAGTACTAAGCTATATTTTAAGATAAATTTTATCAGGTTTAATAGGGTACGAGTGATTGATATGATCGATAGAACGTTAGAGTATTTTTTTCGCTATAGTCCCCAATAAAAATGCTAGCTACCGGTATGATGCAAGAGACCTGACAAGTTGAGTTGTTTTTAGGCATAATACTTGAACACTAAGCTATATTTTAAGACTAATTTCATTTGGTTTGATATGGTACGAGTGCTCGATATGGCCGATAAAGGTGAGATATTTTTTTTTCTTCGGTACTAAAAAAAAGCTACGGCTAAATACAGGTACGATCCAAGAGACCTGACAGGTTAAATTGTAGATTGGCATATTGTTTGAATACTAAGCTTTAATAAAAGATACATTTTATCAGGTTTAATATGGTACGAGTGACTGATATGATCGATAGAACGTGAGAGTATATTTTTCTCTATAGTACCCAATAAAATGCTAGCTACCAGTATGATGCAAGAGACCTGACAGGTTAAGTTGCATTTGGGCATAATACTTGAACACTAAGCTATATTTTAAGACTAATTTTATTTGGTTTGATATGGTACGAGTGCTCGATATGGCCGATAAAGGTGCGATATTTTTTTTTCTTCAGTACTAAAAAAAAGCTACGGCTAAATACAGGTATGATCCAAGAGACCTGACAGGTTAAATTGTAGATATGCATATTGTTTGAATACTAAGCTAAGTACTAAGATAAATTTTATCAGGTTTGATATGGTACGAGTGATTGATATGATCGATAGAACGTGGGAGTATTTTTTTTGCTATAGTATCAAATAAAAAGCTAGCTACTGGTATGATGCCAGAGACCTGACAGGTTAAAAAGTATATAGACATAATGTTTAAGTACTAAGCTATATTTTAAGATAAATTTTATCAGGTTTAATAGGGTACGAGTGATTGATATGATCGATAGAACGTTAGAGTATTTTTTTCGCTATAGTCCCCAATAAAAATGCTAGCTACCGGTATGATGCAAGAGACCTGACAAGTTGAGTTGTTTTTAGGCATAATACTTGAACACTAAGCTATATTTTAAGACTAATTTCATTTGGTTTGATATGGTACGAGTGCTCGATATGGCCGATAAAGGTGAGATATTTTTTTTTCTTCGGTACTAAAAAAAAGCTACGGCTAAATACAGGTATGATCCAAGAGACCTGACAGGTTAAATTGTAGATAGGCATATTGTTTGAATACTAAGCTACGTACTAAGATAAATTTTATCAGGTTCGATATGGTACGAGTGATTGATATGATCGATAGAACGTGGGAGTATTTTTTTTGCTATAGTATCAAATAAAAAGCTAGCTACTGGTATGATGCCAGAGACTTGACAGGTTAAAAAGTATATAGGCATAATGTTTGAGTACTAAGCTATATTTTAAGATAAACTTTATCAGGTTTAATAGGGTACGAGTGATTAATATGATCGATAGAACGTGGGAGTATTTTTTTTGCTACAGTACCAAATAAAAAGCTAGCTACTGGTATGATGCCAGAGACCTGACAGGTTAAAAAGTATATAGACATAATGTTTAAGTACTAAGCTATATTTTAAGATAAATTTTATCAGGTTTAATAGGGTACGAGTGATTGATATGATCGATAGAACGTTAGAGTATTTTTTTCGCTATAGTCCCCAATAAAAATGCTAGCTACCGGTATGATGCAAGAGACCTGACAAGTTGAGTTGTTTTTAATCATAATACTTGAACACTAAGCTATATTTTAAGACTAATTTCATTTGGTTTGATATGGTACGAGTGCTCGATATGGCCGATAAAGGTGAGATATTTTTTTTTCTTCGGTACTAAAAAAAAGCTACGGCTAAATACAGGTACGATCCAAGAGACCTGACAGGTTAAATTGTAGATAGGCATATTGTTTGAATACTAAGCTTTAATAAAAGATACATTTTATCAGGTTTGATATGGTACGAGTGACTGATATGATCGATAGAACGTGAGAGTATATTTTTCTCTATAGTACCCAATAAAATGCTAGCTACCGGTATGATGCAAGAGACCTGACAGGTTAAGTTGTATTTGGGCATAATACTTGAACACTAAGCTATATTTTAAGACTAATTTTATTTGGTTTGATATGGTACGAGTGCTCGATATGGCCGATAAAGGTGAGATATTTTTTTTTCTTCAGTACTAAAAAAAAGCTACGGCTAAATACAGGTATGATCCAAGAGACCTGACAGGTTAAATTGTAGATATGCATATTGTTTGAATACTAAGCTACGTACTAAGATAAATTTTATCAGGTTTGATATGGTACGAGTGATTGATATGATCGATAGAACGTGGGAGTATTTTTTTTGCTATAGTATCAAATAAAAAGCTAGCTACTGGTATGATGCCAGAGACCTGACAGGTTAAAAAGTATATAGACATAATGTTTAAGTACTAAGCTATATTTTAAGATAAATTTTATCAGGTTTAATAGGGTACGAGTGATTGATATGATCGATAGAACGTTAGAGTATTTTTTTCGCTATAGTCCCCAATAAAAATGCTAGCTACCGGTATGATGCAAGAGACCTGATAAGTTGAGTTGTTTTTAGGCATAATACTTGAACACTAAGCTATATTTTAAGACTAATTTCATTTGGTTTGATATGGTACGAGTGCTCGATATGGCCGATAAAGGTGAGATATTTTTTTTCTTCGGTACTAAAAAAAAGCTACGGCTAAATACAGGTACGATCCAAGAGACCTGACAGGTTAAATTGTAGATGGGCATATTGTTTGAATACTAAGCTTTAATAAAAGATACATTTTATCAGGTTTGATATGGTACGAGTGACTGATATGATCGATAGAACGTGAGAGTATATTTTTCGCTATAGTACCCAATAAAATGCTAGCTACCGGTATGATGCAAGAGACCTGACAGGTTAAGTTGCATTTGGGCATAATACTTGAACACTAAGCTATATTTTAAGACTAATTTTATTTGGTTTGATATGGTACGAGTGCTCGATATGGCCGATAAAGGTGAGATATTTTTTTTTCTTCAGTACTAAAAAAAAGCTACGGCTAAATACAGGTATGATCCAAGAGACCTGACAGGTTAAATTGTAGATAGGCATATTGTTTGAATACTAAGCTACGTACTAAGATAAATTTTATCAGGTTTGATATGGTACGAGTGATTGATATGATCGATAGAACGTGGGAGTATTTTTTTCGCTATAGTACCAAATAAAAAGCTAGCTACTGGTATGATGTAAGAGACCTGACAGGTTAAAACGTAAAAAGGCATAATGTTTGAGTACTAAGCTATATTTTAAGATAAATTTTATCAGGTTTAATAGGGTACGAGTGATTGATATGATCGATAGAACGTTAGAGTATTTTTTTCGCTATAGTCCCCAATAAAAATGCTAGCTACCGGTATGATGCAAGAGACCTGACAAGTTGAGTTGTTTTTAGGCATAATACTTGAACACTAAGCTATATTTTAAGACTAATTTCATTTGGTTTGATATGGTACGAGTGCTCGATATGGCCGATAAAGGTGAGATATTTTTTTTTCTTCGGTACTAAAAAAAAGCTACGGCTAAATACAGGTATGATCCAAGAGACCTGACAGGTTAAATTGTAGATAGGCATATTGTTTGAATACCAAGCTACATACCAAGATAAATTTTATCAGGTTTGATATGGTACGAGTGATTGATATGATCGATAGAACGTCGGAGTATTTTTTTCAATATAGTACCAAATAAAAAGCTAGCTACTGGTATGATGCCAGAGACTTGACAGGTTAAAAAGTATATAGGCATAATGTTTGAGTACTAAGCTATATTTTAAGATAAACTTTATCAGGTTTAATAGGGTACGAGTGACTGATATGATCGATAGAACGTGAGAGTATTTTTTTTGCTATGGTACCCAATAAAATGCTAGCTACCGGTATGATGCAAGAGACCTGACAGGTTAAGTTGTTTTTAGGCATAATATTTGAACACTAAGCTATATTTTAAGACTAATTTTATTTGGTTTGATATGGTACGAGTGCTCGATATGGCCGATAAAGGTGAGATATTTTTTTTTCTTCGGTACTAAAAAAAGCTACGGCTAAATACAGGTATGATCCAAGAGACCTGACAGGTTAAATTGTAGATAGGCATATTGTTTGAATACTAAGCTACGTACTAAGATAAATTTTATCAGGTTTGATATGGTACGAGTGATTGATATGATCGATAGAACGTGGGAGTATTTTTTTCGCTATAGTACCAAATAAAAAGCTAGCTACTGGTATGATGTAAGAGACCTGACAGGTTAAAACGTAAAAAGGCATAATGTTTGAGTACTAAGCTATATTTTAAGATAAATTTTATCAGGTTTAATAGGGTACGAGTGATTGATATGATCGATAGAACGTTAGAGTATTTTTTTCGCTATAGTCCCCAATAAAAATGCTAGCTACCGGTATGATGCAAGAGATCTGACAAGTTGAGTTGTTTTTAGGCATAATACTTGAACACTAAGCTATATTTTAAGACTAATTTCATTTGGTTTGATATGGTACGAGTGCTCGATATGGCCGATAAAGGTGAGATATTTTTTTTTCTTCGGTACTAAAAAAAAGCTACGGCTAAATACAGGTATGATCCAAGAGACCTGACAGGTTAAATTGTAGATAGGCATATTGTTTGAATACCAAGCTACATACCAAGATAAATTTTATCAGGTTTGATATGGTACGAGTGATTGATATGATCGATAGAACGTCGGAGTATTTTTTTCAATATAGTACCAAATAAAAAGCTAGCTACTGGTATGATGCCAGAGACTTGACAGGTTAAAAAGTATATAGGCATAATGTTTGAGTACTAAGCTATATTTTAAGATAAACTTTATCAGGTTTAATAGGGTACGAGTGACTGATATGATCGATAGAACGTGAGAGTATTTTTTTTGCTATGGTACCCAATAAAATGCTAGCTACCGGTATGATGCAAGAGACCTGACAGGTTAAGTTGTTTTTAGGCATATTATTTGAACACTAAGCTATATTTTAAGACTAATTTTATTTGGTTTGATATGGTACGAGTGCTCGATATGGCCGATAAAGGTGAGATATTTTTTTTTCTTCGGTACTAAAAAAAGCTACGGCTAAATACAGGTATGATCCAAGAGACCTGACAGGTTAAATTGTAGATAGGCATATTGTTTGAATACTAAGCTTTAATAAAAGATACATTTTATCAGGTTTGATATGGTACGAGTGACTGATATGATCGATAGAACGTGAGAGTATATTTTTCGCTATAGTACCCAATAAAATGCTAGCTACCGGTATGATGCAAGAGACCTGACAGGTTAAGTTGCATTTGGGCATAATACTTGAACACTAAGCTATATTTTAAGACTAAGTTTATTTGGTTTGATATGGTACGAGTGCTCGATATGGCCGATAAAGGTGAGATATTTTTTTTTTCTTCAGTACTAAAAAAAGCTACGGCTAAATACAGGTATGATCCAAGAGACCTAACAGGTTAAATTGTAGATATGCATATTGTTTGAATACTAAGCTACGTACTAAGATAAATTTTATCAGGTTTGATATGGTACGAGTGATTGATATGATCGATAGAACGTGGGAGTATTTTTTTTGCTATAGTATCAAATAAAAAGCTAGCTACTGGTATGATGCCAGAGACCTGACAGGTTAAAAAGTATATAGACATAATGTTTAAGTACTAAGCTATATTTTAAGATAAATTTTATCAGGTTTAATAGGGTACGAGTGATTGATATGATCGATAGAACGTTAGAGTATTTTTTTCGCTATAGTCCCCAATAAAAATGCTAGCTACCGGTATGATGCAAGAGACCTGACAAGTTGAGTTGTTTTTAGGCATAATACTTGAACACTAAGCTATATTTTAAGACTAATTTCATTTGGTTTGATATGGTACGAGTGCTCGATATGGCCGATAAAGGTGAGATATTTTTTTTTCTTCGGTACTAAAAAAAAGCTACGGCTAAATACAGGTATGATCCAAGAGACCTGACAGGTTAAATTGTAGATAGGCATATTGTTTGAATACTAAGTTACGTACTAAGATAAATTTTATCAGGTTCGATATGGTACGAGTGATTGATATGATCGATAGAACGTGGGAGTATTTTTTTTGCTATAGTATCAAATAAAAAGCTAGCTACTGGTATGATGCCAGAGACTTGACAGGTTAAAAAGTATATAGGCATAATGTTTGAGTACTAAGCTATATTTTAAGATAAACTTTATCAGGTTTAATAGGGTACGAGTGATTAATATGATCGATAGAACGTGGGAGTATTTTTTTTGCTACAGTACCAAATAAAAAGCTAGCTACTGGTATGATGCCAGAGACCTGACAGGTTAAAAAGTATATAGACATAATGTTTAAGTACTAAGCTATATTTTAAGATAAATTTTATCAGGTTTAATAGGGTACGAGTGATTGATATGATCGATAGAACGTTAGAGTATTTTTTTCGCTATAGTCCCCAATAAAAATGCTAGCTACCGGTATGATGCAAGAGACCTGACAAGTTGAGTTGTTTTTAATCATAATACTTGAACACTAAGCTATATTTTAAGACTAATTTCATTTGGTTTGATATGGTACGAGTGCTCGATATGGCCGATAAAGGTGAGATATTTTTTTTTCTTCGGTACTAAAAAAAAGCTACGGCTAAATACAGGTACGATCCAAGAGACCTGACAGGTTAAATTGTAGATAGGCATATTGTTTGAATACTAAGCTTTAATAAAAGATACATTTTATCAGGTTTGATATGGTACGAGTGACTGATATGATCGATAGAACGTGAGAGTATATTTTTCTCTATAGTACCCAATAAAATGCTAGCTACCGGTATGATGCAAGAGACCTGACAGGTTAAGTTGTATTTGGGCATAATACTTGAACACTAAGCTATATTTTAAGACTAATTTTATTTGGTTTGATATGGTACGAGTGCTCGATATGGCCGATAAAGGTGAGATATTTTTTTTTCTTCAGTACTAAAAAAAAGCTACGGCTAAATACAGGTATGATCCAAGAGACCTGACAGGTTAAATTGTAGATATGCATATTGTTTGAATACTAAGCTACGTACTAAGATAAATTTTATCAGGTTTGATATGGTACGAGTGATTGATATGATCGATAGAACGTGGGAGTATTTTTTTTGCTATAGTATCAAATAAAAAGCTAGCTACTGGTATGATGCCAGAGACCTGACAGGTTAAAAAGTATATAGACATAATGTTTAAGTACTAAGCTATATTTTAAGATAAATTTTATCAGGTTTAATAGGGTACGAGTGATTGATATGATCGATAGAACGTTAGAGTATTTTTTTCGCTATAGTCCCCAATAAAAATGCTAGCTACCGGTATGATGCAAGAGACCTGATAAGTTGAGTTGTTTTTAGGCATAATACTTGAACACTAAGCTATATTTTAAGACTAATTTCATTTGGTTTGATATGGTACGAGTGCTCGATATGGCCGATAAAGGTGAGATATTTTTTTTCTTCGGTACTAAAAAAAAGCTACGGCTAAATACAGGTACGATCCAAGAGACCTGACAGGTTAAATTGTAGATGGGCATATTGTTTGAATACTAAGCTTTAATAAAAGATACATTTTATCAGGTTTGATATGGTACGAGTGACTGATATGATCGATAGAACGTGAGAGTATATTTTTCGCTATAGTACCCAATAAAATGCTAGCTACCGGTATGATGCAAGAGACCTGACAGGTTAAGTTGCATTTGGGCATAATACTTGAACACTAAGCTATATTTTAAGACTAATTTTATTTGGTTTGATATGGTACGAGTGCTCGATATGGCCGATAAAGGTGAGATATTTTTTTTTCTTCAGTACTAAAAAAAAGCTACGGCTAAATACAGGTATGATCCAAGAGACCTGACAGGTTAAATTGTAGATAGGCATATTGTTTGAATACTAAGCTACGTACTAAGATAAATTTTATCAGGTTTGATATGGTACGAGTGATTGATATGATCGATAGAACGTGGGAGTATTTTTTTCGCTATAGTACCAAATAAAAAGCTAGCTACTGGTATGATGTAAGAGACCTGACAGGTTAAAACGTAAAAAGGCATAATGTTTGAGTACTAAGCTATATTTTAAGATAAATTTTATCAGGTTTAATAGGGTACGAGTGATTGATATGATCGATAGAACGTTAGAGTATTTTTTTCGCTATAGTCCCCAATAAAAATGCTAGCTACCGGTATGATGCAAGAGACCTGACAAGTTGAGTTGTTTTTAGGCATAATACTTGAACACTAAGCTATATTTTAAGACTAATTTCATTTGGTTTGATATGGTACGAGTGCTCGATATGGCCGATAAAGGTGAGATATTTTTTTTTCTTCGGTACTAAAAAAAAGCTACGGCTAAATACAGGTATGATCCAAGAGACCTGACAGGTTAAATTGTAGATAGGCATATTGTTTGAATACCAAGCTACATACCAAGATAAATTTTATCAGGTTTGATATGGTACGAGTGATTGATATGATCGATAGAACGTCGGAGTATTTTTTTCAATATAGTACCAAATAAAAAGCTAGCTACTGGTATGATGCCAGAGACTTGACAGGTTAAAAAGTATATAGGCATAATGTTTGAGTACTAAGCTATATTTTAAGATAAACTTTATCAGGTTTAATAGGGTACGAGTGACTGATATGATCGATAGAACGTGAGAGTATTTTTTTTGCTATGGTACCCAATAAAATGCTAGCTACCGGTATGATGCAAGAGACCTGACAGGTTAAGTTGTTTTTAGGCATAATATTTGAACACTAAGCTATATTTTAAGACTAATTTTATTTGGTTTGATATGGTACGAGTGCTCGATATGGCCGATAAAGGTGAGATATTTTTTTTTCTTCGGTACTAAAAAAAGCTACGGCTAAATACAGGTATGATCCAAGAGACCTGACAGGTTAAATTGTAGATAGGCATATTGTTTGAATACTAAGCTACGTACTAAGATAAATTTTATCAGGTTTGATATGGTACGAGTGATTGATATGATCGATAGAACGTGGGAGTATTTTTTTCGCTATAGTACCAAATAAAAAGCTAGCTACTGGTATGATGTAAGAGACCTGACAGGTTAAAACGTAAAAAGGCATAATGTTTGAGTACTAAGCTATATTTTAAGATAAATTTTATCAGGTTTAATAGGGTACGAGTGATTGATATGATCGATAGAACGTTAGAGTATTTTTTTCGCTATAGTCCCCAATAAAAATGCTAGCTACCGGTATGATGCAAGAGACCTGACAAGTTGAGTTGTTTTTAGGCATAATACTTGAACACTAAGCTATATTTTAAGACTAATTTCATTTGGTTTGATATGGTACGAGTGCTCGATATGGCCGATAAAGGTGAGATATTTTTTTTTCTTCGGTACTAAAAAAAAGCTACGGCTAAATACAGGTATGATCCAAGAGACCTGACAGGTTAAATTGTAGATAGGCATATTGTTTGAATACCAAGCTACATACCAAGATAAATTTTATCAGGTTTGATATGGTACGAGTGATTGATATGATCGATAGAACGTCGGAGTATTTTTTTCAATATAGTACCAAATAAAAAGCTAGCTACTGGTATGATGCCAGAGACTTGACAGGTTAAAAAGTATATAGGCATAATGTTTGAGTACTAAGCTATATTTTAAGATAAACTTTATCAGGTTTAATAGGGTACGAGTGACTGATATGATCGATAGAACGTGAGAGTATTTTTTTTGCTATGGTACCCAATAAAATGCTAGCTACCGGTATGATGCAAGAGACCTGACAGGTTAAGTTGTTTTTAGGCATAATATTTGAACACTAAGCTATATTTTAAGACTAATTTTATTTGGTTTGATATGGTACGAGTGCTCGATATGGCCGATAAAGGTGAGATATTTTTTTTTCTTCGGTACTAAAAAAAGCTACGGCTAAATACAGGTATGATCCAAGAGACCTGACAGGTTAAATTGTAGATAGGCATATTGTTTGAATACTAAGCTTTAATAAAAGATACATTTTATCAGGTTTGATATGGTACGAGTGACTGATATGATCGATAGAACGTGAGAGTATATTTTTCGCTATAGTACCCAATAAAATGCTAGCTACCGGTATGATGCAAGAGACCTGACAGGTTAAGTTGCATTTGGGCATAATACTTGAACACTAAGCTATATTTTAAGACTAAGTTTATTTGGTTTGATATGGTACGAGTGCTCGATATGGCCGATAAAGGTGAGATATTTTTTTTTTCTTCAGTACTAAAAAAAGCTACGGCTAAATACAGGTATGATCCAAGAGACCTAACAGGTTAAATTGTAGATATGCATATTGTTTGAATACTAAGCTACGTACTAAGATAAATTTTATCAGGTTTGATATGGTACGAGTGATTGATATGATCGATAGAACGTGGGAGTATTTTTTTTGCTATAGTATCAAATAAAAAGCTAGCTACTGGTATGATGCCAGAGACCTGACAGGTTAAAAAGTATATAGACATAATGTTTAAGTACTAAGCTATATTTTAAGATAAATTTTATCAGGTTTAATAGGGTACGAGTGATTGATATGATCGATAGAACGTTAGAGTATTTTTTTCGCTATAGTACCCAATAAAAATGCTAGCTACCGGTATGATGCAAGAGACCTGACAAGTTGAGTTGTTTTTAGGCATAATACTTGAACACTAAGCTATATTTTAAGACTAATTTCATTTGGTTTGATATGGTACGAGTGCTCGATATGGCCGATAAAGGTGAGATATTTTTTTTTCTTCGGTACTAAAAAAAAGCTACGGCTAAATACAGGTACGATCCAAGAGACCTGACAGGTTAAATTGTAGATAGGCATATTGTTTGAATACTAAGCTTTAATAAAAGATACATTTTATCAGGTTTGATATGGTACGAGTGACTGATATGATCGATAGAACGTGAGAGTATATTTTTCGCTATAGTACCCAATAAAATGCTAGCTACCGGTATGATGCAAGAGACCTGACAGGTTAAGTTGCATTTGGGCATAATACTTGAACACTAAGCTATATTTTAAGACTAATTTTATTTGGTTTTGATATGGTACGAGTGCTCGATATGGCCGATAAAGGTGAGATATTTTTTTTTCTTCAGTACTAAAAAAAAGCTACGGCTAAATACAGGTATGATCCAAGAGACCTGACAGGTTAAATTGTAGATAGGCATATTGTTTGAATACTAAGCTACGTACTAAGATAAATTTTATCAGGTTCGATATGGTACGAGTGATTGATATGATCGATAGAACGTGGGAGTATTTTTTTTGCTATAGTATCAAATAAAAAGCTAGCTACTGGTATGATGCCAGAGACCTGACAGGTTAAAAAGTATATAGACATAATGTTTAAGTACTAAGCTATATTTTAAGATAAATTTTATCAGGTTTAATAGGGTACGAGTGATTGATATGATCGATAGAACGTTAGAGTATTTTTTTCGCTATAGTCCCCAATAAAAATGCTAGCTACCGGTATGATGCAAGAGACCTGATAAGTTGAGTTGTTTTTAGGCATAATACTTGAACACTAAGCTATATTTTAAGACTAATTTCATTTGGTTTGATATGGTACGAGTGCTCGATATGGCCGATAAAGGTGAGATATTTTTTTTCTTCGGTACTAAAAAAAAGCTACGGCTAAATACAGGTACGATCCAAGAGACCTGACAGGTTAAATTGTAGATGGGCATATTGTTTGAATACTAAGCTTTAATAAAAGATACATTTTATCAGGTTTGATATGGTACGAGTGACTGATATGATCGATAGAACGTGAGAGTATATTTTTCGCTATAGTACCCAATAAAATGCTTGCTACCGGTATGATGCAAGAGACCTGACAGGTTAAGTTGCATTTGGGCATAATACTTGAACACTAAGCTATATTTTAAGACTAATTTTATTTGGTTTGATATGGTACGAGTGCTCGATATGGCCGATAAAGGTGAGATATTTTTTTTTCTTCAGTACTAAAAAAAAGCTACGGCTAAATACAGGTATGATCCAAGAGACCTGACAGGTTAAATTGTAGATAGGCATATTGTTTGAATACTAAGCTACGTACTAAGATAAATTTTATCAGGTTTGATATGGTACGAGTGATTGATATGATCGATAGAACGTGGGAGTATTTTTTTCGCTATAGTACCAAATAAAAAGCTAGCTACTGGTATGATGTAAGAGACCTGACAGGTTAAAACGTAAAAAGGCATAATGTTTGAGTACTAAGCTATATTTTAAGATAAATTTTATCAGGTTTAATAGGGTACGAGTGATTGATATGATCGATAGAACGTTAGAGTATTTTTTTCGCTATAGTCCCCAATAAAAATGCTAGCTACCGGTATGATGCAAGAGACCTGACAAGTTAAGTTGTTTTTAGGCATAATACTTGAACACTAAGCTATATTTTAAGACTAATTTCATTTGGTTTGATATGGTACGAGTGCTCGATATGGCCGATAAAGGTGAGATATTTTTTTTTCTTCGGTACTAAAAAAAAGCTACGGCTAAATACAGGTATGATCCAAGAGACCTGACAGGTTAAATTGTAGATAGGCATATTGTTTGAATACCAAGCTACATACCAAGATAAATTTTATCAGGTTTGATATGGTACGAGTGATTGATATGATCGATAGAACGTCGGAGTATTTTTTTCAATATAGTACCAAATAAAAAGCTAGCTACTGGTATGATGCCAGAGACTTGACAGGTTAAAAAGTATATAGGCATAATGTTTGAGTACTAAGCTATATTTTAAGATAAACGTTATCAGGTTTAATAGGGTACGAGTGACTGATATGATCGATAGAACGTGAGAGTATTTTTTTTGCTATGGTACCCAATAAAATGCTAGCTACCGGTATGATGCAAGAGACCTGACAGGTTAAATTGTTTTTAGGCATAATATTTGAACACTAAGCTATATTTTAAGACTTATTTTATTTGGTTTGATATGGTACGAGTGCTCGATATGGCCGATAAAGGTGAGATATTTTTTTTTCTTCGGTACTAAAAAAAAGCTACGGCTAAATACAGGTATGATCCAAGAGACCTGACAGGTTAAATTGTAGATAGGCATATTGTTTGAATACCAAGCTACATACGAAGATAAATTTTATCAGGTTTGATATGGTACGAGTGATTGATATGATCGATAGAACGTGGGAGTATTTTTTCGCTATAGTACCAAATAAAAAGCTAGCTACTGGTATGATGCCAGAGACCTGACAGGTTAAATTGTAGATAGGCATATTGTTTGGATACTAAGCTACATTTTAAGATAAATTTTATCAGGTTTGATATGGTACGAGTGATTGATATGATCGATTGAACGTGGGAGTATTTTTTCGCTAAAGTACCAAATAAAAAGCTAGCTACTGGTATGATGCAAAAGACCTGACAGGTTTTTTTGTAAATTGGCATAATACTTGAGCACTAAGCTATATTCTCAAACTTAATTTATCAGGTTTGATATGGTATCAGTGCTTGATATGACTAATAGAACGCGGGAGTAATACATTAACACGTTCCGGGGCGGTGAACGAGACACAATAGAACTTTTATTGTTATCACTGCTATAGCCGGTCACTGTCCCGGAACGTGTTAATAGATAGGTATTATAGAAAGCAAAAATTAAAGGAGTAAAGTGAAGGGTATTAAATATAAGTAATCTAGTCAAAGTAATTTAGTAAAAGTTTTAGTCATGAATTATTCTATAGTCGAACATAATAACAAAGACACTTAAATAAAATATCTCTCCTACAAGGAGTGCAATAAAGCAATTCTTATGCACTACATAATTATAAACAAAACCGTACCGGCGGCAGCGGCAGCAATTGTAAGTCAATAATAGGACAATGGCGACGGCGCGTGCATTTCTGATAACAAGTGGAATGCATTGTCAATAAGTAAGAATAAGACTAGCCAAAAATGTTTCGCATGTGTTATATTTCTTCAAAAAGAAAATAAGTGCACGTGTTCTTTTCCTCAAACCAAATTAAATGAATTGAAAACTGACTACCACATCCTGTCGGTCATATTTTTTTACACTCGAACCATATCAAACCATATTAAAGAATTATTTTATATATGGCTTAGTATTCAAGTATTATAACTTTAAACAATTGAACTTGTTTCTTTGCATCTTACCAGAAGCAGTAACTAGCTTTAATTATGGTCCTATAGCGGAAAAATAACTCTTTCTTTTTTTGGCCATTTCGGGTAACCGTTCCATATGAAACACTAAAAAAGAAATATTTAAATATAGGTAAGTGTTTATAATCATACCCGTAGCTAGTTTTTTAGTTAATACTAAAGTGAAAAAAATTACTCCCACATTCCGTCAGTCATATTATTATCGAACACTCGTACAATATTGTCACGGATGCTGTAAAATGACGCAGCTATAGAAGGGCATTCAAAAATTCGGCCGGTTTGTCAACAAGCTTCGTAGCTCGGCGGTCGACGCATGGACTCCCGTGCCGGGGGTCGATGGTTCGAGACTCGTCGAAAATAATTCTAGATTTTATTGTTGTTGGAAATGTTCTAGAAAACAGAGAGAGAAGGAATATTTGAAAAAGAACCAAAAACAATAGGAATGTTCTAGAACGAAGAGAGAGAAGAAATATTTGTAAAGAAACAATAAAAGGGGGCGTGTTTAGGAAAATTCGAGAAGGAAGGCGGGATTAAGAAATATCCGGAAGGGAACAAAGGAATAAAGAAAAGACTAACGAAATTCGGGCATCTAGAAAATTCTAAGGGGTATATAAGGCCGCGAGTTTGCGGACGCGAGTCAGTATTGATTTCACAGTGAAAAGTGCGGAACAAAAAGGAAGAAAAGTAAAAGTGGAAAAGTACTAGTGAAAAGTAAAGTGCAGAGTAAAGTGGAACAGTGAGTAGACAAGTGTCAGTGTAGTGCAGAGTAGTGTGTGTCGCGTGTCGTGACGTCATAGTGCCGTGCGTCGTGACGTCATAGCGTGTCGCGCGTCGTGACGTAGTGAACAGTAAAAGTGGTGAGAGGGGAAACCCCTGCTAGGAGGACTGCTTAAAGGGGAACCTCTGCGAGGTGGTCCGTGTGTAAGTGTGTAACCCAATAAACTCTGTAAATAAATAGGACTTAGCGTTTCACTCCAATCCCGAAACCCGTCGCTCGTAACATTTGGTGTCAGAAGTGGGATTGGAGTAAGATGCCGCTGGTGCCAAAGGAGTTAAAGGGAGTCACCACCCGGGCCATGTCGGAAGCGCGGCAGGAAGATGCGGCCCTTGCAACTGAGGTGCAGCGCACTCCAGTGAGAAGACCTGAGGGAGGTGAAGTGCAGCGCACTCCGGAGCAGAACCCAGGAAACTTCCTCTATCAAATCCAGCTTATGATGGAGGAACAGGCTCGTCGGCAGGAGGAACAAATGCGTACGATGCAGGAGGCAGCTCGCCGTCAGGAGGAACAGGCTCGCCGTCAGGAGGAACAGGCTCGCCGTCAGGAGGAACAGACACGCCTGATGGAAGAACAGGCGCGCCGTCAGGAGAAACAGACATGCCTGATGGAGGAACAAATGCGCACGTTGCAGGAGGCCCTTCACAAAGATATTACGAAAGGCTTGCAGCAGGCAGTAGAGAGAGTCGAAGCCGTAGAAGGGAAGTTGGATCGTGTGAAGGGTGAGTTTGAAGGGAGGTTGGATAATGTGAAGGGTGAGTTCGGAGGGAGGTTGGATCGTGTGGAGGGTGAGTTTTCCAAAATCCGGCGAGAAGTTGAGCAGAGCAAATCTCATAGTCGTGTCGCTGCTGTTTTTGACTCACCCATACAACCAAAAGGCGTCAAGACTCCGGTTTACGATGGACAGACGTCATGGGCCGCCTTTAAGCTACAATTTGAGACAGCAATGAAGGTTAATGGCTGGGGCAAAGAGGAGGCGGAGCCTGCGTTGATATTAGCACTCCAGGGACAGGCTCTCACCGTACTGGAAGCCGTAGGAGCTAGCGGAAACCTGACGTTCGACAATCTTTTCGGAGCTCTGGAGGTTAGATTTGGCGATGGACATCTTGAACACGTGTATAGGGCGCGGTTGAGGGAACGTAATCAAAATGCTAACGAGAGTCTGCAACAATGGTCCGTGGAAGTGGAAAAGCTCGTGCGAAAGGCTTTTCAGTCGTCACCGGCAGTCATCGATAACATGCTCCTGCAGACCTTTACGGATGGGATACGGGACCCGGAGGTACGAGCTGCAGTGCGACTTGGACACCATGTTACACTCAGGGACGCTGTTGCTCATGCATTGGAAGTGGAAGCCGTACGTCAGGATCCTCATTCCGCTCGGCTTAGGGAGATTGTGGCGACTGGAGCATCAGTGGCGAGAAATCGAAGCGTCAATTATGTGTGCTACGAGTGTGGTGAACGAGGACATATTCGCAGCTCCTGCCCGAAGCGCACATGCCGTCGTTATGTGTGCTACGAGTGTGGTGAACTGGGGCATATTCGCAGCTCTTGCCCGAAGCGTACAGGCCGTCGGGATATAGGAGTCTCGACTGATGAGCAGCAGGAAAACTGGAGGGCGCTGGGCGGTTATGTTGCAAATCCAACCATTGAAGTCAAACAAACATCGGACGGAAATAGTCTGTTAGTTGAAGGAGAGGTCAATGGTAGAAGCTGTCAATTAACTTTGGATACCGGAGCTTCGAGGACGGTTATCAATGCTCGACTGATAAGCGATATGGAAAGTTATCAGAAACGAGTTGTGCAGCAAACCAACCTACAGTTAACAACAGCTACTGGCCAGCGCATACCTGTTAGGGGAGAGTTGGGAGTTTCGATTAAGATCGGGAAAACTTCTTTCAAACATGAGGTGATTGTAGCTGAAATAGTGGACGATTGCATCATTGGCTTAGATTTCTTACAAAGTCGCCAGTGCAATATAGACATGAAGAACGGAGTGCTACGGTGTAACACAGAGGAGGTTCCGATGAAAGATGGATCATCGGGAAAGGTCTACTGTGTGAGAAGAACAGTTTGCCAGCCTAGATCACAGACCTTGGTACCTGTTGTTTTGCCCAAGAGTAACGATGGGAGATTACCACGGAGATGTGCTGTGATGGAAAAGGTTAAAACTGAACTTTGTTGGATTCTGGCGAGGAAAGTTGTTGAATCAGTTTCATCTACTTCGAACCCGATACTTAACGTCGGAGATGTGAACCTGACGATTGAGAAGGAGGAGGTTGTTGATCACTATGAGGATGATGTAGTATCGGAAGTTATGGAAGACCCCAGCAAGGACTTGACTAAGTCACCGATTGAGATAGCGAAGAACTGGCTCCCTAAGAACGGCGCAGATATTGGTAGAAAAGACCTGGTGAAGCTCACGATTAATACAGGAGATGTGGCACCAACCAAGCAACGACCTGGGCACATTCCGTTTGTTTGTGAGAAGGAGGAAGGAACACCGGTTTGGCTGTATAATCCTGTTCGTAAGAAAGGGAAGAGCCCGAAGTTACAGGCAAGATGGGAAGTGCCGTTTGAGGAAGTGGCCAAAATAAATGACGTCACATATCGAATCCAACGATCGCCGAGGAGCCCGTTGAAGATAGTGTACGTAGATCGGTTGGCTCGTTATTTCGGAAGTAATGATGCTCGGGACGAGCAGAACTAAGGGAGGGGCAGTGTCACGGATGCTGTAAAATGACGCAGCTATAGAAGGGCATTCAAAAATTCGGCCGGTTTGTCAACAAGCTTCGTAGCTCGGCGGTCGACGCATGGACTCCCGTGCCGGGGGTCGATGGTTCGAGACTCGTCGAAAATAATTCTAGATTTTATTGTTGTTGGAAATGTTCTAGAAAACAGAGAGAGAAGGAATATTTGAAAAAGAACCAAAAACAATAGGAATGTTCTAGAACGAAGAGAGAGAAGAAATATTTGTAAAGAAACAATAAAAGGGGGCGTGTTTAGGAAAATTCGAGAAGGAAGGCGGGATTAAGAAATATCCGGAAGGGAACAAAGGAATAAAGAAAAGACTAACGAAATTCGGGCATCTAGAAAATTCTAAGGGGTATATAAGGCCGCGAGTTTGCGGACGCGAGTCAGTATTGATTTCACAGTGAAAAGTGCGGAACAAAAAGGAAGAAAAGTAAAAGTGGAAAAGTACTAGTGAAAAGTAAAGTGCAGAGTAAAGTGGAACAGTGAGTAGACAAGTGTCAGTGTAGTGCAGAGTAGTGTGTGTCGCGTGTCGTGACGTCATAGTGCCGTGCGTCGTGACGTCATAGCGTGTCGCGCGTCGTGACGTAGTGAACAGTAAAAGTGGTGAGAGGGGAAACCCCTGCTAGGAGGACTGCTTAAAGGGGAACCTCTGCGAGGTGGTCCGTGTGTAAGTGTGTAACCCAATAAACTCTGTAAATAAATTGGACTTAGCGTTTCACTCCAATCCCGAAACCCGTCGCTCGTAACAATATCAAACCTGATATAATTTCAAATATTATTGATTTTTTAACATGTTATGTCTATGATGTGTTATGTCATGTTGTGCTATTTCGAATCAAATTAAAGGTCGGGCTCGGTGGCGAAATTGGATAACGCAGTTCCCCGGTTCGGAAGAGTGCGGGTTCAAGTCCCACCCGAGACAAATTTTTCAATCTTTAGTCTGATATAATTTATCTCAGAGTTTAGCCTAGTGTCTTGAACACTATAATGTCTACGTACAACTTAACCTGTCAGGTCTCTTTCATCATACCTTAATCTAGCAGCAGCATTTTTAGTAACAAAGCGAAAAAACTTCTGCAACGTTTTGTCGGTCATATCGAACGTTCGTACCATTTCAAACCATATAAAGTTAGTCTAAAATATAGCTTAGTGTTCAAGTGTTATGCATAAATACAACGTAACCTGTCAGGTCTCTTGCATCATACCGGTAGCTAGCATTTTATTGGGTACTATAGCGAAAAAAATACTCTCACGTTCTATCGATCATATCAGTCACTCGTACCCTATTAAACCTGATAAAGTTTATCTTAAAGTATAGCTTAGTACTGAAACATTATGCCTATATACTTTTTAACCGGTCAAGTCTCTGGCATCATACCAGTAGCTAGCTTTTTATTTGGTACTATAGCGAAAAAAATACTCCCACGTTCTATCGATCATATCAATCACTCGTACAATATCAAACCTGATAAAATTTATCTTAGTATGTAGCTTAGTATTCAAACAATATGCCTATCTACAATTTAACCTGTCAGACCTCTTGGATCATACCTGTATTTAGCCGTAGCTTTTTTTTAGTACCGAAGAAAAAAAAATATCTCACCTTTATCGGCCATATCGAGCACTCGTACCATATCAAACCAAATAAAATTAGTCTTAAAATATAGCTTAGTGTTCAAGTATTATGCCTAAAAACAACTCAAACTGTCAGGTCTCTTGCATCATACCAGTAGCTAGCATTTTATTGGGTACTATAGCGAAAAAAATACTCTCACGTTCTATCGATCATATCAATCACTCGTACCATATCAAACCTGATAAAATTTATCTTTGATTAAAGCTTATTATTCAAACAATATGCCTATCTACAATTTAACCTGTCAGGTCTCTTGCATCATACCTGTATCTAGCAGTAGCTTTTTTTTAGTACCGAAGAAAAAAAATATCTCACCTTTATCGGCCATATCGAGCACTCGTACCATATTAAACCAAATAAAATTAGTCTTAAAATATAGCTTAGTGTTCAAGTATTATGCCTAAAAACAACTAAACCTGTCAGGTCTCTTGCATCATACCGGTAGCTAGCATTTTTATTGGGGACTATAGCAAAAAAAATAGTCTAACGTTCTATCGATCATATCAATCACTCGTACCCTATTAAACCTGATAAAATTTATCTTAAAATATGGCTTAGTACTCAAACATTATGCCTTTTTACGTTTTAACCTGTCAGGTCTCTTACATCATACCAGTAGCTAGCTTTTTATTTGGCACTATAGCAAAAAAAATACTCCCACGTTCTATCGATCATATCAATCACTCGTACCATATCAAACCTGATAGAATTTATCTTAGTATGTAGCTTAGTATTCAAACAATATGCCTATCTACAATTTAACCTGTCAGGTCTCTTGGATCATACCTGTATTTAGCCGTAGCTTTTTTTTAGTACCGAAGAAAAAAAAATATCTCAACTTTATCGGCCATATCGAGCACTCGTACCATATCAAACCAAATAAAATTAGTCTTAAAATATAGCTTAGTGTTCAAGTATTATGCCCAAATCCAACTTAACCTGTCAGGTCTCTTGCATCCTGGGTAGGTACTATAGCGAAAAATATACTCTCACGTTCTATTGATCATATCAGTCACTCGTACCCTATTAAACCTGATAAAATTTATCTTAGAATATAGCTTAGTATTCAAACATTATGCCTACATACTATAGCGAAAAAAATACTCTAACGATCTATCGATCATATCAATCACTCGTACCCTATTAAACCTAATAAAATTTATTTTTAAATATAGCTTAGTACTCAAACATTATGCCTTTTTACGTTTTAACCTGTCAGGTCTCTGGCATCATACCAGTAGCTAGCTTTTTATTTGGTACTATAGCGAAAAAAATACTCCCACGTTCCATCGATCATATCAATCACTCGTACCATATCAAACCTGATAAAATTTATCTTAGTATGTAGCTTAGTATTCAAACAATATGCCTATCTACAATTTAACCTGTCAGGTCTCTTGCATCATACCTGTATCTAGCAGTAGCTTTTTTTTAGTACCGAAGAAAAAAAAATATCTCACCTTTATCGGTCATATCGAGCACTCGTACCATATCAAACCAAATAAAATTAGTCTTAAAATATAGCTTAGTATTCAAGTATTATGCCTAAAAACAGCTCAACCTGTCAGGTCTCTTGCATCATACCGGTAGCTAGCATTTAATTGGGTACTTTAGCGAAAAAAATACTCTCACGTTCTATCGACCATATCAGTCACTCGTACCCTATTAAACCTGATAAAATTTATCTTAATATATAGCTTAGTACTCAAACACTATGCCTATATACGTTTTAACCTGTCAGGTCTCTGGCATCATACCAGTAGCTAGCTTTTTATTTGGTACTATAGCGAAAAAAATACTCCCACGTTCCATCGATCATATCAATCACTCGTACCATATCAAACCTGATAAAATTTATCTTAGTATGTAGCTTAGTATTCAAACAATATGCCTATCTACAATTTAACCTGTCAGGTCTCTTGCATCATACCTAAATCTAGCAGTAGCTTTTTTTTAGTACCGAAGAAAAAAATATATCTCACCTTTATCGGCCATATCGAGCACTCGTACCATATCAAACCAAATAAAATTAGTCTTAAAATATAGCTTAGTGTTCAAGTATTATGCCCAAATGCAACTTAACCTGTCAGGTCTCTTGCATCATACCGGTAGCTAGCATTTTATTGGGTACTATAGCGAAAAATATACTCTCACGTTCTATCGATCATATCAGTCACTCGTACCCTATTAAACCTGATAAAATTTATCTTAGAATATAGCTTAGTATTCAAACAATATGCTTTTCTACAATTTAACCTGTCAGGTCTCTTGCATCATACCTATATCTAGCAGTAGCTTTTTTTTAGTACCGAAGAAAAAAAAATATCTCACCATTATCGGCCATATCGAGCACTCGTACCATATCAAACCAAATAAAATTAGTCTTAAAATATAGCTTAGTGTTCAAGTATTATGCCCAAATGCAACTTAACCTGTCAGGTCTCTTGCATCATACCGGTAGCTAGCATTTTATTGGGTACTATAGCGAAAAATATACTCTCACGTTCTATCGATCATATCAGTCACTCGTACCCTATTAAACCTGATAAAATTTATCTTAGAATATAGCTTAGTATTCAAACAATATGCTTTTCTACAATTTAACCTGTCAGGTCTCTTGCATCATACCTATATCTAGCAGTAGCTTTTTTTTAGTACCGAAGAAAAAAAAATATCTCACCTTTATCGGCCATATCGAGCACTCGTACCATATCCAACCAAATAAAATTTGTCTTAAAATATAGCTTATTGTTCAAGTATTATGCCTAAAAACAACTCAACCTGTCAGGTCTCTTGCATCATACCAGTAGCTAGCTTTTTATTTGTTACTATAGCGAAAATATACTCCCACGTTCTATCGATCATATCAATCACTCGTACCATATCAAACCTGATATTTATCTTAGTATGTAGCTTAGTATTCAAACAATATGCCTTTCTACAATTTAACCTGTCAGGTCTCTTGCATCATACCTATATCTAGCAGTTGCTTTTTTTTAGTACCGAAGAAAAAAAAATATCTCACCTTTATCGGCCATATCGAGCACTCGTACCATATCAAACCAAATAAAATTAGTCTTAAAATATAGCTTAGTGTTCAAGTATTATGCCTAAAAACAACTCAACCTGTCAGGTCTCTTGCATCATACCGGTAGCTAGCATTTTATTGGGGACTATAGCGAAAAAAATACTCTAACGTTCTATCGATCATATCAATCACTCGTACCCTATTAAACCTGATAAAATTTATCTTAAGATATAGCTTAGTACTCAAACATTATGCCTATATACTTTTTAACCTGTCAGGTCTCTTGCATCATACCTATATGTAGCAGTAGCTTTTTTTTAGTACCGAAGAAAAAAAAATATCTCACCATTATCGGCCATATCGAGCACTCGTACCATATCAAACCAAATAAAATTAGTCTTAAAATATTATGCCTAAATGCAACTTAACCTGTCAGGTCTCTTGCATCATACCGGTAGCTAGCATTTTATTGGGTACTATAGCGAAAAATATACTCTCACGTTCTATCGATCATATCAGTCACTCTTACCCTATTAAACCTGATAAAATTTATCTTAGAATATAGCTTAGTATTCAAACATTTTGCCTACATACAATTTAACCTTTCAGGTCTCTTGCATCATACCTTTTTAAAGCTAAATGGTCTATTAAAATTGACGACTCCTTAATTTGGTCAGGTTATAAAAAGCTACTACTTTTGGCTACCAATTTCACACCGGTCATAATTCTTACTCATTAGGTATCAATAGTTATGGCTTTTAAAGACAATTTTTTGACGCCTTCCAGAGAAAGATTAAAGATATCAACATCACAAAGTTTTTCGTTGTACAATTTACATGCACGTCTAATAAAACTATTACTAACATAGCAAGTACTACTCCCAGCTACTGAGAACAACGGTTTCTTGCGACAAGTACGTTCACGCCTACGAGGTACACGGATAGATATATCTTGTAATAGTGCGGGGGCATCGATGATGTTACGGATAATTTTATAAAGAATAACAGCATCGGAATAGTTACGACGGTCAGTTAGTGATACCACTTTATGTCTATTGGAGGATATTACGTAGTCAGAATAACAAAAACCGGTTCTGAAGTCAAGGGATCTCACGAATTTTCTCTGTATCCTTTCAATTCTATCGTTATGATTCCTATAAAACGGATGCCAGACTGTACATGCAAATTCTAAATTGCTACGGACGTAACTATTGTAAAGGAGTTTGTATATGGTTGGACTTTTAAAAGGTTTTCCTACCCGTAGAATAAAACCGAGCTGTCTGTAAGACTTATTCACGATTTTATCAATATGGGGCACGAAAGTAAGTTTCGAGTCCATAATGACACCCAGGTCTCGAATCTGCGATACTCTGGTTAAATTTTTGTTACAGAGTTTATAATCAAAAAGCACAGGCTGTCTCTTTCTGGTAAAACTGATAACAAAGCATTTGTCTGGATTAAAAAATAGTTTGTTTTGGGTACAAAACATTTCGAAATTAGTGAGATCGTTTTGTAAATTTGTACAGTCAGTGTCACCTCTAATAATTCTAAAAATTTTTTTTTCATCTGCATAAAGTGCCATTTCTGAGTTATATATATTTTTAGAAATGTCATTGACGTATAGGATGAACAATAGAGGTCCTAAATGGGATCCTTTCGGAACCCCAGAACATATATATTTATATTGTGATGTAAAACCTCCCAATACAACAGCCTGACTTCTATTCTCCATATAAGATTTGGTCCAACGGAAAAGATCACCATGCATACCGAGTCGCCAAAGCTTCAATAGTAATGTGTTATGAGCAAATTTTGTCAAAAGCTTTTGAAAAATCGGTATACACGGAGTCGACTTGAAATTTGTCGTTCATAGCATTGAGTATAAATTCACAGAAAGACAGTAGGTTACTTTCAACACTACGACCCCTGTAAAAACCGTGTTGATTCGGTATGATGTGACGTCGTACCGCATTAGATAACTGGTCAGTAACAATTTTTTCCTGAATCTTGCCAAATTGACATAATTTTGAAATGGGGCGATATTTTTCAATATCTTGACTAACTGCACCTTTAGGAATGGGAGTAATCAACGCTTGCTTCCATATTCGCGGAACGCAACCATCACTAAGAGATCTCTTGTAAATCAAGGTGACAGGCAATGCCAATGACGAGGCACATTTCTGAATTAGTATCGGATGCACACCATCGGGACCAGCTCCTTTATTAACAGATTTCAGATACCTTAAGACAAGTTCAAGAGTGATCTCCATGGTGCTTAAATCCAACACTGTATTATGACAGGGCTCTAGACTATTAATATTAAGCGGACTTACGCGTATAACTTTAGAAAAGTTGGGGTCTCAAAAACTGAATGAAAATGTTCATTAAATAAGTTACAGATCCGCTCCCCGCCGGTAACTGAGCTCCCTTTATAGGACATGGTTTGTGGTGGACCATTATTTGGGAAAAGTGCCTTGACATACGTCCAGAAAAATTTGGGATGGGTTTTAATCTTACTTTCAGAATATTTTATATAATTATTGTAACAATCGCGTTCCATTTTAGATGCCCTTTTCCTTAAGGTGGTTTCAGTCCATACAAACGTTTGACGCACGATATGCGTAGACGGAATTAATAGAAGTAATATTTTGTATATGGAAAAATTGTTTAGAAAATCTAGTTGCCGCGTAACAAATAACATTTACATTTTATAATATAATTACGAAGATATAAAGCTTTTAATATTTTGTATGAAAAATTTCAAAGCTTTATATCTTCGTAATTATTTTTTTAATTGCAAATGTTATTTGTGACGCGACATCTAGATTTCCCAAACTATTTTTCCATATATACAAAGTTACTTATATTAATACTTTCTACGCGCATTGTGCGTCAAAGTTTTGTATAAAATTGACCCCTCTGAACCGCCTTAAGATTTTAAAGCTTTCATAATCTAGCGGGTTGCGATAAATTTTCCAAAGTTTATTAAATTTACGTTTTTCTTTAAGCACCTTTCTCAAAGGGAGACTGTACCAAACGGGATCCGAATTTTGGGACCGAAGCAGACGTCGGGGAACAAATCTGAGGAACATGTTATTTAAAATTTCATAAAATTCAAAGACACATTCTTCCAAGTCTGAACATGTCGAAAAAAGTGTGCTCCAGTCAATACCCACAAGAGCATTATCAATTTCTTCAAAATTAGCTTTTCGAAAATTAAATACGTACGTCTCGGCCACTTTCAATGGTGGCGCGTAATACAGATTTAAATCTATAGTTATTGATCTATGATGGTCGTCCTCTGGTGTTAAAGGCAGATCACAGCCTTCGACGGAACATTCTACGCTACACAAAACTAAGTCTAAAACTCGATTATTTATGTTATAAATGCAATTGTACTGTCTTAAGTTAGAAAAAGACAAGGAATCTTGTAGCGATTGAACAGCGTGATTACCGCTAGATAATAACTGTAAATCGGTCGGGCAAAGGTCATTCCATTCAGCTTGTGATACATTAAAATCACCCGTTATCAAAAATATGTCATTGGGTCTATCAACAATAAGTTTACCAGTAATATCAAAAAACGAAGTAATAGCATCCCTATAGCCTGTGCCCTTAGGAATGTAAACACATGCAATATTTAAATAATGCGAGTGTCTATTGTTATCGCTGCGCAAAGGCAGCGACACCCATAGGCACTCAGTTGAGGCACGGGGGGCGCGGGCCAGTCCCTCCGCAGCGGCTGGTACTTACCCCTCACTGCGATCATGACGCCTCCTCCCCGCTCCGCACCTGTCTCCTCCTCAGACCGGTCACAGCGATAAACAACGTACCTACCGTCGAAATATTCCCGATCGTAAAAATTTTAGGTTAGCCAACTCTCACTAATGCATATAAAATCATAATTCGATTGAATCATCTGTGAGAAAAACTCATGAGATTTAGTCCGTAGGCCCGCCCCGCACGTTTTGATAATAACCACTGAGTATTCTAGAGGTCATTTTAAAAAACGGATTAAGTACATATTTAATAGTTTATACACATATCTCCCATGTCTCCGCTCAAAAGGTGTTGAACGAAGAGAATGGAGAACTTGCATACAAAACACAATCATAGATATCCGCTTTTCATTGTTTCTTAGTGAGCCTCGCATGCATGACTTAAGATAATTTACGTAAATAATACCGTTATTAATCACCATGTAGCTAGAGGTAGTAACTTGTTGTGAATGAGATAGTGGACAGGTAAACATAAGTATATGACACATGCACCACCTACATACAGCAGCCCTTCAGGCGAGTCTTCTATTGACGTCACATTTTCTATTGTGGACGTTCGCATAGATTGTTGGCGCGTCATTCCTGATGCGTCTTGGAGTGATCATCGCCTGATCGTGTACGAGTATATTCCGCGGTCGCAACAAGTTCTGCCTGTTTCATTACCTAACTATAGTTATAAGACTAGAAATGCTGATTGGTCATTGTTTGGCTCACTCTTTGTCTCGCTTGCTGATGGTTTTACTCGGTCGGAATTGACTCCGATTGAGTGCGCCGAAGTTATGACTGAAACATTTACATTTTGTGCTGACGTAGCTTTGGGACGTACAAGTGCAACCTTAACACGTAGATGTGATTGGTGGAACGATGACTTAGTTAGACTTCGTAGAGGCAAGCTCGTAGAAAATATAATAAAGTACGTAAATCGGATGCTACCTCGGAGGATCAACTGGTAAATGCGATTGGGGACCTTAGAACTGCTAGGTCTCACTATCGTGCTGCCGTTAAACTGTCTAAAAAACAATTACTGCAGCGTATGGTAGCAGCACTCGAGAGGAAGGGGCCGTGGTCTCCTCATTATCACGAATGTAAAACTAGCAAAACACCTGCTTCTACATATTTTTCAAATATAAAAGTAAATGACACCCATACTATCGGGGTCGAGGAGACGGCGGCTGCTCTTTTAGGTTCACTAATTCCGGATGATTCACCTGAAAACGACAGCGATTATCATCGTGAAATAAGAATGAGAGCTGCTGAATTGCCTGAAACACTATCTTCTTGTTTACCGTCTCTTGATGAACTGCGAAATGTCGTGGGATCTCTGCCGGCGGGTAAGGCTTCCGGTGAGGATAAGATTTCGAATCGGATGATCAAGGAGGCTTTTAAAGATGCCGGTGAGTCTATTCTAACAGTTTTCAACCGTTGCATTGCTGGGGGAGTTTTTCCTAACTTATGGCGACGTGGTTGCATTAAAATAATCCCCAAAGCCGGTGATAAGCCCCCTGATGATCCGAAGTCTTATCGACCTATTACCCTTCTTCCATCTTTGGGTAAACTCTTGGAACGCCTCGTTGTCCCTCGGTTAATTCCAGGAGGACCTAAGTTCAGTGACAGGCAATTTGGCTTTACCATAGGGAAATCGACTTCAGACGCGTGCTTACTTGTGAGAGAGGCGGTAGAGCTCTCTGAATATAGCTATATCGTCGGTATATTTCTTGATATTTCGGGTGCCTTTGACAACGCATGGTGGCCAATGCTTCTCCTAAAGCTCAAAAGTAGAGGTTGTCATCGGAACATCTACTCACTTATTTATTCTTACTTTACGAACGGAGTTTCAAAGTTGAGGCTTGGTCACCATGTAGTGTCCAAAGTGCTGACACAGGGCTGTCCTCAGGGCTCTGTCCTTGGACCCTATTTATGGAATATAGGTTTTGATGATTTTCTGACACTTCCTTTCCCTCAAAGCTGCTCGCTAATAGGATACGCCGATGATGGTCTCCTGCTCATACATTCCAATACTAGAGTAGGTATCGAAAGACTGGCTAGCAACTGCCTGCAGCAAATAACAGATTGGGGATACAGAAATCGTCTTCAGTTCGCCCCGCATAAAAAATTCCAACTATTGCTCAAAGGGAACCTGAAAGTACCACCACGAATAAAATTTCAAGGCATTAATATTAAAAGTAAAGATTCTGTTTCCTATTTAGGCTTTCATTTGGAACGTAATTTTAGCTTCGTAAATCATATCAAGACAATAGGAGAGAAAGCCAAAAGTATTTTTTTGAGTTTAGCGCGTATTTCCACCTCGAAAAGGGGTCTTTGTTACAAAACACTTAAAATAATATATTCCGCAACATAACACATGCATGTTATGGAGCCCCCGTTTGGACAGATAGGTCGGCTATTGGCGCTGCGCGCCGTAAGTTACTTCAAAGTCAACGTTTAGCCTTGATTTTCCTGTGTAAAGCGTATAGAACGGTCAGCACCGAAGCACTCCCCGTTCTAGCGGGGGTGGTTCCCGTAGACTTGGAAATACAACGCCGCGCGGCCAATTACTTTCGTTCAAGAAAAGGTTTTAAGAAGTTAGTCATAACTTCTTAAAACCTCGCGACCGAAATAGAATTAGTAAATTATTTAACTTTGATTGCAACATCTTTGATGAACTTTTATTAGACTGGGAACTACGGTGGCAAGGGTCTACAAAGGGTCGACATCTATACCAATTTTTTCCATCTGTTCGCGATCGTCTAGACAAAGCGTGGCTAGAGGTAGATCACTGCGTAGCCCAATTTCTTACTGGACATGGTAACTTTAAGGGAAAGCTATTTTATTTTAAATTGGTTGCGTCACCTTTATGTGAATGTTTTGTTGACAGTAACGAGTTCGAACAGACCGCTCATCATATTCTTTGGGAGTGTGAGCTCTGGTACGCCGAGCGCCAGACCATGCTTGACTCAATAAAATCGTTTTCTGGTGTCCCCTACTACATGGATCTTGTTGCGACTAGGGATAACTTCCGTGCGTTCAGATGTTTTTGCCATACTTATTACTGGAAGCAAAATAGGTCATTGTTTCAGTACAATGTTAGGTTCCTATTGTTTTATTTTGTATTTTTGGTGCTTTTGCGGTCGTGTCTTCAACACTGCCATAAATGATCTCTTGAATTGGCTCTCTAATAGCCATGTTTTTTCCTTCTTATTGCTGTCTCCCGTTTGCAATGGAGGGAAGTCGGATATTTCGTTTTCCTACTCCTCCTATCTTCTTTGATTAATTCATTGCGGGTTCCAAGATAGATAAGAGTCATCCCCCGGGCTCGCTGGACTTCATTGTCCAGTGTTGTGAATGGTCGCCGCTGTTGATCCTGGCTTACAGGAGTTACAGCGGTGGGAATGTGTGGTGGGCCTATGCCCGACAAAAAAAAATATGACACATGCTTATGTATCGTAAAAACTGCACATACACTGTATTTATGTTTGAACAATATTGTGGTGTTTAGCTATAATTAATTATAAATATAATTATATCATATCAAGTAATAAGATCATTGTAATAAATAATATTGGTTGTTGTCTTGATCTAAATAAATGTATGCATTGTAAGTGGTGGGGGCAACACCCGCCATCATTACTAATCTACTCCTTGTACCGAACGGATGTGGCATCCACCAGTTGCCGTGTGTAACAACTAGTGAAATACTGTATTGTTATTTACCCTCTGAAGAACTGTACACCACAAATGGCGACGACGGTAAAATCGTAAGTCAAATTTTGCATGCATATCGGTATTCAATGAGCAAATATAAAATTTCAGCACACACGAGAAAATTACCGTATCTACTTTAAAAAAAAAAACTGAGAGGGATACTAATGTTCAGTATTTAATTTGTTCTAATTACATCAGTGAATATATTATTACTATTTGTCAAAAACAATAATTTTACGATTGATATATTATTTTCTTTATTCTGTGCAGTTAAAACAGTCCTAAACACTGCTTAAATCATATTATGAAATAGATGGCAAGGCATACGATTATGATGATTATGATTAAAAACGTTATTTTTCATAAGGGAGGCTGATTATTTTCAAGTTGTTCGTTTACTTCTTACCTTATGAAATGACGGCATGTGTTGTTTGTTTTCGGATACAGTCGCGTTACCGCATTGGTACAGAGGTCCGAAAGATTTGTTGAATATTTGCTTCAGTTACGTGTGACTACGGAAATAAAAGCCTATTGATATCCGATTGTATGACAGTAAACGCGTGTATAAGAATGGGTAAAATCAATACGTGTGTATAAAGTAAGGCACAAAATACGTACAAGGGGTTTGTGTATAAAATAAACAAAAGCTCAAAATGTGTACAATGGCTATGTGTATAAAATTAAAAAATGCTCAAAATGTGTACGTGTGTATAAAATAAACAAAAGCTCAAAATGTATGCAAGGGTTGTGTGTATAAAACAAACAAATGCTCAAAATGTGTATAAGGGTTGTGTGTATAAAATATACACAGGCTCAAAATGTGTACCGGACTTGTGTGTATAAAATAAATAAAACAAATGGTCTGTGGAGCGCAAATCGTGTGTGTAATTAAAACAAAGGCACCAAAAGATTTGTGTGTGTAAAAATAGGAGCGAAAGTGTTATGTGTGTACTAAAAATGGTACAAAATGAGTGAAATTGTCGTGTGAGTGTTAATAAAGGCACAAAATAATCAGTCAAGCGATTAAATACCAAATACGTGCTGACGTCAAACAACATAGTGCCCACAATATGAAATTTGTCGTGCGAGTGTTAATAAAGGCAGAAAATAGTCAGTCAAGTGATTAAATAACAAATACGTGCTGACGTCAAACAAAACAGTGCCCACTATATGAAATTTGTCGTGTGAAAGTTATAAAGGCACAAAATGGTCAGTAAAGTGGTTAAATAGCAAATATGTGCTGGCTGACGTCAAGTTGCTACATTGCTAAGTTTGTGCTAACAAATTAGTACCTACAATATTATGATGAAAATGAATTTAATGCCTAGGGCAGTGTTTCTCAAGTGGTGGATTGCAACTTGCAACCGGGCGTCGAAAATAAAATACGGAGTCACAGCATTGACTCCTTCTTGTTTAATTATATTCGTAAATGACTAAGTTATTTCACATTTCTCACTTTTAGTAGTTAACTAAAATAGTTAAACGCAATGCAATTATTAGATTTTTGTCAATGTACCTTCATACAAATGTGCTTTATTTTGCCTTACAAGTACACCAATATAGTTTAAAATATTTTAGTGGGTCACAAAAGAATCATAAAAATAACCGGGTCAGGGCAAATTAAACTTGGGAAACGCTGACTAAGTGTATTGTATTCTTTGAGATCTATCAACTATAAAATAAATCAAAGTTAATATTTGTCACAAATAAAACGATGGATTCTTCTTTCTCAATAAAAACAAATCAAATTAATTTGTGAATCGTGGATGTTCTAAGTTTTCAGAATATCTCTGACTACCCCCTCTCGGGGATTATAGCTTAATCATTATAGTATACCTACCGGGAGTTGTTCGTTTTTATGCCATATAATTTTTAGTAAGATCGTCAAAGCTCTAAATAACATAATGTATGTTTATACTTGTCCAGCAGTGGACGTCCATCGGCTGAGATGATGATGATGATGATGATGTGTATACTTATACTCACGACCAAGGTCCTTTTCGCAGTGGCGGGAGTCTTTCTTTTCGTGATGATATTTAAAATAATAATTACCTTTAAGTAGGCTAGGTGTTTTTCTTTTTTCTGTTTGTTTTGTTTTTTCTTGTTCTATTAATATTAATTTTACCTAAATAAATAATAATTGAAAAAGAAGAATCTGTTAATTGAGATTGCAGAATATAAACGATAAAAATAATAACTGAAACAAATGCATAATAACGGAATCCATAACGTTGGAAAGAAATGCACCCAAGGCTGTCGAAAGAAAATAGTGTTATTTTTAAGGAAACAATAGAGATACGTGGAAAAACAGTGAAGTTAATAAAAAAATGCTTTGCTCAATAAATTAATGTGAAAAATAAATAAATGAAATGTAACAATATTTAAGAAAACTGCTCATAGAGAAAATACTCAAGAAATTACCTAAGTAAAGAATGGTGCTAAATACCGTGACAATATTTGTGTAGAGCTAATTTATATTTATGAAACTAAAATATTGAAGAAAAAAAATTCCGCTTTTGTACGTCAGATAAAGCATAACGAGAGGGAGTCTTTAAATTCGTGCTCACACCTTAACTACCAACACAAAAAAAACCGATTAAATCGTGGTATATATATAATGGCATTACTACTACAGGTTAACCTTCAACTTAAATTGTCATCAATATTTGATAAAGAGCACCTTGTAGCCAAATCACAGTATAAGAAAGAGTATATATTACTACATAACCAAGTAATACATGTTCGACAAACCAAACAGCATTGTCGTTAAAATCTATTTTAAGCGCATCCAAATAAATTAAAGTTGTCCCTTCATGCGGATATGAGTGTAAAAAAAAAAAAAAAATTTGTATGTATAGTAACAAAATATTTAAGTCCGCCGCCAAAGAGTATTTGTATAAAATATGTTATTTAACTATTCCAACAAGCTTACACCAAAGTTTAATTCAGATGCACATCGAGAACGTACTTTCAACAAAACCTATAACTATAACTGTAGGTATACGGCCACATATAGACTTTACAATTTAATATTATATAAATCAAATAAGAAATACTAAACTTTAATTACATAATCGATATTTGTTATTATGTACTATAAATATATGTTTAGAGAGACCCTAAGACTTGATGATCAAAATATAGCATATCTATCTTGTCGTGTTCAAATAACTCGCACATGATTTGTTTTCCATACTTAACGATTGTATAATTAGTATTTAAAAAAGAAAGAAGAGATGTGGTGTTTAGCTATAATTAATTATAAATATAATTATATCATATCAAGTAATAAGATCATTGTAATAAATAATATTGGTTGTTGTCTTGATCTAAATAAATGTATGCATTGTAAGTGGTGGGGGCAACACCCGCCATCATTACTAATCTACTCCTTGTACCGAACGGATGTGGCATCCACCAGTTGCCGTGTGTAACAACTAGTGAAATACTGTATTGTTATTTACCCTCTGAAGAACTGTACACCACAAATATGCTAGGAATTCAGTCCAAATCACAAATGCAAAGCATGTTTTTACAAAAACTGATAATTTTTCTGGTATGCTGTAAGAAGTACAAATAATAACAACGAGCAAAGAATAAAGGTAATAAAGTAGTCAGTTCAACTTTTGAAGATCCGCGTTTGTATTAATGGTAATCACTTTGGATTGCTCATTTTTGCGCATAAGTATCTTACAATCTCTTACCCACAAAAATGAGTATTGTAATTCGATTTTGAGTTCCCTGGCACGTTTAAGAAGCAGTTTATTCGCGGGAGTGAGGTGGTCACTCACATACAGGTTAACGCTGGGTCCTGGTAGACCGATATCCGTGGTAGTCAGACCGCGGCGCGCCCGCACCGCCGCTAACAGCTGGTCTTTGTAAAGGCGCCGAGTGAATATAACTATGATGGCCGGCGGACGTGGAGTAGATGATCCAGGCTGTGGGTCGCGAATATCGCCAGTCACCTTGTTGACAAATCGACGAACACGATGTATGGAATCGATATCATTCACCTCCATCTGAATCCCAACCTTGGTACATATGGAATGAACAATGGTATTGAGATTTTCACCACTGGTGACAGGCACGCCTGATATTTCTAAATTGTTCATCCTAAAAAACTGGTCTCGGGTACTAGAGTCCTCTTGAAGATCGGAGATCGTTGCTTTCACAATGTTCAGATCTGATTGTAATTTTTTTACCACTGCTAGGCTATTTTCGACCACGAACAATCGGTCATCATTTTTTGTAAAACGAGATTCGAATCCATTACATTTCATGTTGAGATCTTCAATCTCATTCGAGAGATGATCAATAGTTTGCGTAAATTCTGATTTAAGTAAATCAATTGCTGTTTTTATTTCACTCTTAATGGTAGCCTTCAAGTTTTGAGTTTGGGTCAAAAGATTTGTATTCAGGAGCTTCGCAAAACTATCGTATGAAATAGTGTTGGTGGAAGGTTTAGTAATGGGCATAGGCTTGACACCACCACCCGAGCTTGTGTCCTCGAGAGTATTTTCGACTGGCGTTATTGGAAAAATAGGTGTTTCATCGTTCCTTTGACGCCGAGGTCCCACATTGTAACATAACGGGCATTTCCAAAATTGTCTGAGCTCATCAACGTTTGCTTGGGAGTCGATGCATTTATAGTGGTACGTTCCACCACATGACACACACTTCAACCTTTCGCATCGCTCAACAAATGCTTTGCATGCAACGCACTTCATCGTAGTTGTATGCGTATGACTACAGCCGCCGATAGCACAAAACTATAGGTATATTTACAGCACAAGATGAAACGGGAGGATCCGCTAATCAACTCAGAAGTAACTAAATTTTGCAGAAGTACTTAACAAAAGACAAACAAACACGTATTCTATTCGGCGCGATTGCCTGACTCGAACGACATAAACACGCGTCTATTCGGCACGAGCACCTGAGATGAACTGTAATGGTCACCATGCCCTTACAGTTACTTTCTTTTTCACCTATTCCTGAGATCACCCCTAGGCATTTTTTCCGTGGTAATCGTAAGATTTGAGCGGCGTTTTCGGTGATCAGAGATGTTTGAGACCCCTGGTCCAGAAGGGCGCGCATGACGTGGGTTGATCCATCTGCTGTCTGCACCTTGATAATTGCAGTGGCGAGCAATATTTCGGAGGGATTATTATGAGACACGTGCGCGTTACTTTTCATTTGCGGTGTCTTCGGAGGAGATGAACTCTGTCCGTCCGACTTAGCGTCCGGTTTCGGATTACCTGACGTAAATGCATTGTGCAACAACGAATTGTGGTTTTTGTTACATTCACGACACCTTTTATTTGAAATACATGCTTTACCATTATGATCAAATAAACAGTTTTGACACAGATTTAATCTTGATACATTTTTTAGCTTGATAGAAGGAGGCATTTCGCCAAATTGTTGACAAAAATAAATTCAATGATCATTATCTTTTTACAAATAGGGCATGCTAATCTTATTACAATATTTTCCTTTTTGTTGTTTCCATTGTAAAAATTTGGATTCTGATGCTGCTTTGATTCTTGATATCTTGATGATTGACCTTGGTTGTTATTTTGATTTAATTTTTGCGTGGAATAATCCTGCTTTCTACGCGAAGACTCCAAGGTTGTGAACTTAGTTTCGAGAAACTTGAGAAACTCCGCTAATTTTGGTAGTTCTCTTGGTTGCTTCATACATTCCATATAGTCATTGTAGGTTTCCGAGTCTAGCTTCTGCGATAACAGGTAGACAAGGAGAGGGTCCCATGTACTGATATCGACCCCTAAATTTTTTATAGCATTTAAGCATTCATAGGCAGTGTCTTGAATCCGCTTGATATGGTTCACTGCTTGATGTTGCATAACGGGAATATTCATGATAGTGTTTGCATGCGACATAAAAATTTGCCTTTTATTGTTATATCTGTGGTTTAAAATCTCCCAGCAGATTAAATAAATATCGGAGCTGATTTGCAAGTGTTGTATCAACTTTTCAGCATCTCCCTTAACTTTCCCCTTCAAGAATTGCATCTTTTGAGCATTCGAAAGAGAGGGGTTGTTGTGTACAGTCTCAGTAAATAAATCCTTAAACGGTACCCACTGAGTGTGTAACTGACCTCCCTAACCTATCTATACTATTCTAGATCCTATATACCTACTACTTACTATATTATTTATTACATAACTAAGACTATCTTGTTTAATCGATTCTAATAACCTAATGATATGTAATACCTAATCTTTAAGTTATCCAAAGAACTATTCCATAACAACAGACTTAATTTACATCTAAACTTAAATCTACCTAATTATCTAAACTTAAACTAAAAATTGGCCAGAAGGAGTGATCGTCTAGGAACCCACATTATGTAGTAGAAACTCAGATTCTTTTAGAAGGACTTAGTGACCTAGATCTTATTTGCGATGAACCCAAAATAATTCTAACCTGAATAATACCTAACCTAACCAAGTATACAGGGCGTAGGTCTGAATTAGATAATATCATAAGAAAATGGTAAGCATAAATTGATTTAGACAACATTGTGATTGTTTTTTAGGGGAGACCCCAACCATGTGGCCGGATACTAGAATTATCAGAGAAGAATATTAAATATTTATGTTGTGAATGTCATCATTTGGTAGACATTTGGAATATGAGTAGAATTAATGATATTTTCAGCTTTATCTTTTGAAGTGTAACGTCTCCAATCATTTTTGTATGGAGATTAGCTACGGGCTGCTCTCTGCTCACCCAAAGACAAGCAAAAACTATCAGGACCTCAAGTTGACTTTTTCAAGAGGTTTATTATGTTATATTATTAATATTTAGATCTCTTAATTAGGACTTCTTATGTAAATCTTGTAAATAAAGTTCCTTCTCAAATACTTCTATTGGATAGGGTATGGCCTTAAAAAAGGATTCTACTACCACGTCACTAGGGACCTAACTGCAGAGAAGATGTGGCCAGAACCTCTACAGTGATACTTTCAAGTATTCAACAACTTTAATATGAAACCAGTAAGTATGAGTAAGTATTTAATATTAAAATAGAGGACTATAATGATTACTTTTATTTGTAGTTCTAGTCAGTTTGTCAGAGTCATTGAGACAGTATAATACTAGGAAAATAAACTATGAATCTGAGACAAATTCAGTGGATGTGTCTTTCTTTAATATGCTTAACATTCTCTATTAAATAGTCAGCAACTTTGAAGATAAGTTCATACTAATTTCTCAACTTAGTACCAATCTACTATAAAACCAATATTGTAAAGAGAAGATATTGTTAGAGTTTAAAATTACCTCCCTAATTAATTAAGATCAAGATAATATTATTTTCCTTATGAATTCTAACATCAATTATCCCCAATATTAATCTAAGTAGCTATGATACCTATCCTGTCCTAGCCTATTCCTACAATAAACGTGAATTTAATAAACTAACCAATGTCTAAAATATTCCTATTCTAAAGAAGTTTCCCTAAGGTTTGAAACACTCCGGTGTAAGAGTATTCCGCAATACTAGAGGCAGGCCTCACATTTACATTTAATTGTGTAGGTGTGTAATGTAGGTCTCCCCGTGATTGTCTAGGGAAGAAACCTTCTGACTAGCTAAGTTAAAAGGTTCGAGGGTGGAGCCCTCTAAGTGTACCTAACCCTATTCCATGTGTAATGCTCATATCACGGCCGAAGCCATAAGTTGTGATATGAACGGGCCTTACAGTAAAAGTGTCATATGTTAAGGGGACTAGATTTCGCACGCCGAGCATAAGGTACTAAGGCCCCCTAAAGGACTCCCTCCACTTCGACGGTGGGATACCCCGTAACAATACACCCAGCTTACGAAACCTATGTGGCTATAGATCGTTATGTCGGTAAAGAACGATCCCTGGCACACCACAAGACCAGGCTATAATGGAAGCTATAAGCACTTTCACCTTTAACACCGCAAGGTGTAAAAGGAGCCTATAACCCACGATACTTCATCGTGTTCCGTAATACCCTTCAAGCTCACAATTTAAACGTTAACCCCAAATAAATGAATTTAGTAAATAATTAAAGATATAACAACCCCAGAATTTATCCCAAAAATCAATAAAGAAAGTTTACCGCTTCCCCTTGAATTACTTTACAAATTATCAACAAAATCTCCCAAAAGCAGGTACGTAGAAAATTTAAGTAAAATCAAAACACCAACCGGCAGCGAGTGAGCTCAAAGAATGTTAATCGTTGAATGCCCCGTCCCCCTCTCGAACCCGCCTATTTATGCTCCACAAAAAGTAGGAAACGTATCTAAGGAGTCTAAGGAAGCTAATGTAGCTAATGTAGGAGACTCATTAACAAACAAAATTGAACCTTATCTCGATGAAAATAAGGTCGTGTCCAGTTAATTCTGAAGATATTTATTCTTTCAACGATAATGATCTCTATAACTATAGAAATAAGGTTGTTACGTTTCGCCTTAAGATAATGCAATATTAGTATTATTTCGGAAAACATACTACTTAGATCATGCGACTTTCCTACTTATTTAATTTATTCAAAGATTTTAATTCTTTTTAAAGTTAATTTCTATTATTGGATTTATGTTCTTAGAAACTATATCTGACTAATGTTATATTTGTGAACCGAACGAATAGCTAGCATGATAGCCTATCTCGTTACAGTCACCCCCATGAAAATAGCTGCTGGTCTGATGCCGAAAGATATTTTCAAATCTTTCACAAATATAAAAGAAAAGAGTTTATTAATGCTTTGCCCCAAAGTATTTTTTTTTTTTTTTTTGTGTGTGGTGTGTCTTTAAAACCAAAGAAGAAACAATCCCAATAGTGAGAAAAGTCTCTAATTAATAACATAAAATTCAAGATCAATTAGTAGCCTTCACTAAAACATCTGGTTCATGTGCAGAAACTAGATTGTGAGACTAGCCAATTAGAGGAATTATGTACTATGTCAATCTATCTGATTCAATTTTTCAATCTAATAGAACTCCATAATACATTCTACCATAATCCAGATCCTCATCAGGGTTAAACCAATAATCATCGTTTGAATAGTACATACCCTATCTGAAACTTTCCAACATCTACTGCAATCATTAATTGTTTGGAGAGTGTGTAGTGGTCGCCCAGAAGATATCATTGCTGCCAGTGGAGTATGAGAATTCCTTAACTACCAGTTCAAACTGAATTCTTTTTTTTTTTTTCATCTAACCTAACACCAATTCATTAAGGAATCTCGTTGTGTGTATGGAGTCTTTAGAACAAAGCGCAAATAAACTTATCTCATGGCTACAAAGTCTGGTACACCGTTAACGCCCAGCTACATATGATAAACATGATTGAAAACATTCCATACTCACTTTATACTTCTCTTTCATTTCTCCACAATGTACAAATATAAAACAGATAATATTCATCCTTCCCCAAGCTCAGATTCATTCGACTTTAACAATGCAACAGTTCACAGCCATGAAATTTCTATGAATTTAATACTAAACTAAACTATTCTCTTTCGATAAATAATTTCAGCAATTTTCAAAGTAAACAAATCCAAAACGTCAAAACTTTCCCCAAAACTAACCCCTTTTTTTATTCGTCAATTCGGAAAGGCAATGAAACTAGTCACTACAACCGTTGACTTTAGTTACTATTGTTATTATTTTTTTTTTTATACAACTATGGAACACATCAATTGATATTATAATAAACCAAAAGAAAGTCATTGGGACACATAAAGTTATTCACTAAGAAGGAATCCAACCATGACACAACTTTATTCTAAGGGAATTTTACGCGAGAATCAATCTGAATCAAATAGAATCGTCTATCTTTATTCTAAACCGTAAACAAAAAATTTTTTTCCCTTTTTTTTCCAATTTATGTAGATCAATTAAGAAAGAGCGTCGGTGGTGCGCTGCGGAGAGACATGGATACCTATTTACGGGGACCCCGGATTCGAATCCGCACAGACAACACGCCATGCAACAATTTATGTCCCTCCAACCTATGCACGCAATATTGATCGTCCTCAAAAAGTGAAGGAAAACATAATCGTAAGGAAACCCTTATAAACTGAAAAAGAATAAGATGAAATGTGAAGTCCACCAATCCACAGCGGAACGCTTACAGGCTGATGATGATGATAAGAAGTTATTTTAAAATCTCTTTGTCCGAGGCCAAAACCGAAACACAGTATAAGAAAGAGGATGAAACCATTTCTCTAATAGTTCTGGGAGATCTCATATAGCGCTATCCTTTTTTTCTATTGTTGCATTGCCACACGCACCGTCAGCTGTACAACAACTTTTAACAGATAAATTCAATTAGAAGACCATATTCAAGAAAATAGAAATAATCTGATACTCAAAGACATCTCAAAGATCTCGAACTCTGAGATTGGCTCAAAAGGAAGAAATCCAGAGCCGTAAAAATTGATAAAAAAGTAAAAACCATAAACAATGTGACCATCGACTGTCAGTCAAAGAGTACTTGCTGTCAATGTCACAATGTTCCTCCGGGAAATATTTTCAAACCGCCGACCGCCGTATTTCGTAAAAAATTTCTCTAAAAACAAAACTAAAGCAGTGTATGAACTCCCCGACTAAACTATGCTGCAATGTAACGCGTACAAGTGTGACAGAGTACCTAACATAAAGGAAGACCCGGATTGTCGTTATATCGGTAAGTAAATCTCTCGCCGGGAGACAAATTATTTAAACTGTTTTTCATTACATATTATATGTATGGAGAGAGCTATGCTCGATGTTTAACTGAGAAATCACATCTGATACGAAAAGATACGTGAGAGATCTAAAGTAGTCGACATAACTCGGAAAATTAGCAAGCTGAAATGGCAAAGGGTTGGTCAGATTTGCCGAAGACCTGACAACCGGTGTAGTGTCAAAGTTCTGAAACTGAGACCGCGAACTAGCAGCAGTAGGGTGGACTGCCCCACTGTCCACTAGATAGACAACCTAAACGGACAGAGTCTTATGGCGCGCCTTAAGAGAATCCTATGTTCTGCAGTCGATGGTGATAATAGGCTGATAATGATGATGATAATAGGCTGATAATGATGATAATAGGCTGATGACGATGATGATGATGTTGAGTTACATAAAACCAATAAAAAATGTCATTATTTTGTAAACTTATAAAAGTCAAGTGGTGACAGTTTAACATATTTAATATTTATAAAATAGTTTTTATCATGTGCGGGGCGTTATTGTGAGTAGCCCTAAAAGTTTGGGCGGCGCTTTCCCCTCACGCATGTGGGCGGCCCTGTTGTAAACATGCATCAGCTGTTTTACCTCAAATCCTAAACAGCTGATTGCCTCAAACTGACAAGTGCAGCACTCCATTGCTATAAATAAATCTCTGTAACCTTGGATACCAGAGAGACCCGAAGCCGAAGTCACCCCATTGGTCCACGCGCATACGTTTCCCCGGTTACGACAAATACCCGCATGCGCACCACTTCTTGTTTATGAAGTTGCTGAGATACGAGCTGCACTCTGCGCGCTGCAGCTGCGCGTGGTCAACTATTACACAACAAGCCCAACGACCGTTCTGCTGCTGTGTGACGTTTCTACTTATTTTGGACAATTTTCTTTTACTAACTTATTAGCTCTTTATTTATTTTACGTTATAGTGTCAATTTTTAAGTTAATTTTATCTCCCATCCTCCTAAAAACGCCTTAAAAATATTCGTTCCATAATGTTCCTTGGTGAAGAGACCACATTTCATCGGACTGCAAAAGGACGGCACGCCGCGTATCGAATTACCAGATAATATTATTAATATCTTCTTTCTCTTGTTGTATTTCGCATTTAATCATGCTCTATATTTTAATTTTCCTTAATTTTTCTTATTCTTTATGTAGTTATTTATAATAATGAGTAGCAATGCTAAGGGACCTTGCCCCTATTGCCCAGACCCCTCTCGCCAGTTTATCATCCCCCACGGCCTTAACGTGCACATTGGCCGTATGCACAGGGACATCTCGGTACAGCATGTCATCGGGGTAGTAACGAATACTCGCTCACAGGCTTCAGTCCCGAATTCTAGCCTAGACGATATTAGCTCTCTCAAGAGCAGCATAAGCGTCCTTAAGCACATTCCTAAGGGTGCGCGAAGTGCAGCAGCAGGAAAACTTAGTACCATTATTGAGAAATGCTTACACTCCAACGGTACAGATGACTGGTTTTCATTCCTGTCATTTGCTTATGTAGCCCTGAGGGTGCCGGATCGTGGCGACCAACGGTCTCTTACAGCAAAGGTGAAGGAAAACGTGGACAGCGTCTGTACTTATTTCCCGGAGCCTGATAGTTCGTCAAGAACATATAACTTTTACAGGGCTGTCGAGTCAAAAGTATATGACGGAGACTTGAGAGGGGCCGTTCGCTTACTGACATCGGAGTGCGCTTTCGCTCCAAAGGATGATGCGACATTAAATTCTTTGCAGGCAAAGCATCCGGTGCCATCGCGACCGCAGGCTCAGCCTCCTGAACCAAACAGTTCGACACCTTTCATTACTGTCACGGATACGGACGTCTCGCGCGCAATTACATCCTTCTATAATGGATCAGCATCAGGCCTGGATGGTATCCGTCCGCTGCATTTGAAAGAGCTAATTTCTCCAACTGCTGGAAACAACGGTCACCACTTGCTTGAAGTTTTGACTAGATTGTGTAACTTCCTGCTGAGAGGAACATTAAATCCACTTGTCAGCCCTTACTTATATGGAGCCTCCCTTTGTGCTCTAACTAAAAAAGATGGTGGGATTAGGCCTATTGCGATAGGTAATACCATCCGGCGCTTAGTCGCAAAGCTAGGTTGTTTCGCTGTAAAAGAGGACGCCTCTTCCTACCTGCAACCGCGCCAGCTGGGTTTCGGGACGCCATTAGGGTGCGAGGCTGCTATACATGCCACCCGTGCCTTTGCCCATGCTTCGGAAAACTCCGGCGCAGTCATAATAAAACTGGATTTAAAGAATGCGTTCAACAGCGTGGAAAGAGACACAATCCTTTCGAAGGTCAGAGAACGCATTCCGAAACTCTACCCCTTTTTACATCAGTGTTACTCAGCCCCTAGCAAACTGTACTATAATACGAATACTATTTTGTCGCAAGTAGGCGCACAACAGGGTGACCCATTGGGCCCTTTGATCTTCAGTCTGGCAATTCAAGATTTAGTCACCTCATTGGAGTCACCTTTGAACACCTGGTACCTGGACGACGGTACTCTAGGAGGAGACCCGCAGGTGGTGCTTAGAGATGTCCAGCTCTTAATCCCGGGGCTAAAAGCCATTGGACTCGAAATCAACACCAATAAATGCGAGTTCTTTGCATGCGACCAGATCGGTTTATCATCACTCAACAACTTTGAAGCAGAATTGCCAGGCTTAAGAAGAATAGACAAGGATGCTTTGACTCTCCTCGGTGCCCCAATATTTTCAGATGCAGTCCCCGCGGCATTACGAGCAAAAAACGACTCTCTTTTGTTATTGCAGAACCATTTTGCTCATTTATCGTCCCATATTTCACTAATTTTGCTACGCAATTGTTTTGGCTTGCCGAAGTTAACATACACCTTGAGAACTTCACCCACCTGGCGCTTTCCGTCTGAAGTCGATTGCTTAGATCAATCCCTAAAAGTCAGTTTAGAGAAGGTTCTCAACGTGCGCCTAGATAATGCAAATTTTACTCAAGCGTCCCTCCCTATCCGCCACGGGGGTTTAGGTGTGCGACGCGTTCAGGATACGAGCCTCCCAGCGTTCTTGGCGTCTGCGAATGGTGTGGTGAGTCTGGTTACTCGATTACTCTCAGTGGATGGTGCCAGCGTCGTCATTCCTTTCGTGGACGAAGCCTTTGAGGCTTGGTCTAGGCTGTGCCCCAATATGCAAGCACCGTCCACACCTACAGTTCAGCGGGAATGGGATGAGATTAGGTGTAACATAATCCTTCAAGAACTGATTTCCAACTCGTCCGGCTCGAATTTAGCACGCTTAAGAGCCGCATCACAAGTAGAATCTGGCGCATGGCTACATGCGCTTCCTTCGCCCCATTTAGGGACACATCTGGATAACGACTCCCTCAGAGTGGCAGCGGCCCTAAGACTGGGGTGTAGCGTATGTGTTCCACACACCTGCGTTTGCGGTGCAGCAGTGGAGGCAGACGGCTTTCATGGTCTGAGCTGCGTCAAATGCGCAGGAAGGTCTCCGCGGCACCACGCGCTTAATGATATTATTCGTCGAGCGCTGGTGTCCGCCAATGTTCCCTGTACAACTGAGCCACCTGGTTTGAGCCGTACCGACGGGAAGAGACCAGACGGATTGACCCTTGTACCGTGGCAAAAGGGCAAATGTCTTCTATGGGATGCAACGTGCGTATGTACGTACGCTGCATCTTACTTGAGAGGTTCCATTCGAGTAGCAGGGTCGGCAGCGGAAAGGGCAGCAGTACGTAAACACCAATGTTACACAACTTTGGAGCAGAGCTACTTATTCGTGCCCTTCGCTGTGGAGACGGCGGGCCCGTGGGGTCATGAAGCAAAAACTTTTATGAGGAACCTGGGCAAACGTTTACGGGATGCGGGTAACGGTCCTCGTGCCGGGTCATACCTAGCCCAACGCATATCATTAGCGATTCAACGCGGAAATGCAGCCAGCATTATGGGCACCTTCGGGCCAGGTATGACCTGGGGCGGGCTTTTCGACTAAATAGGATTAGTTAAATTTGTAGTTTAGAATGTTTAGAATGGTTTAAGTTTAGGGTAAGTTTTATTTGTGCTTTTACTATTTTATTCCTATAAATAAATATTTAAAATCTGTAGAATAATTAAATTAAAAAAAAAAAAAAAAGATGTGAACTATTTAATTATTTATTGTTAAGAGTCCCCATTTGATCCTTCACGTACCAGTACAAAATTCCAGACACGGATTCAGCAAAGATTTTTCCACTAAGAAATCTTTTTAGCCTTAAATTAATTTCAACGCAAGTTACTTACATTATGTATACATTATTATTTACAGAATAAAAAGAAAGTATCCATGAATCCAGCATAATTCCTGAAGGAAAAGATACGGAGCGGAGACCATGCGTTGTCAGACCTAACTGTGAAAACAGAGAAAAATCTAAACTACAACGGAGATTGCTACTACTCAGCCCAGTACCTGGAACGTTAGTATCCTATAAAGTAGTACTATACTTTTAATTCTAGCCTACTGTATGATTCACCCATCCACTGCCAGCATTATTGTAATGAAGCATGAACCAACTTAAATACATATCTACCTACTCAATAACCATATATGAAACATAACAAAATAAGCTATTTATCTTAAAAAATATTGAAAATTATAGTTAATCTTAATTTTCTTAATATTGAATTGCCGTGCGACGCTGGTGATAGTTAATTTTATTTCCTCTCTCTATGACTTAAGGTTCAATTCTATGTTGACTTTTTAACTGAAAGTAATCCTTAACTCCTGTCAATAAAGCATTATTTTGACTGTCATATTTGAGTCCAAAATTCATGAAGAATAATATTATGTCTATTGTTTCAGACTCAAGAAACCAACGTACCAGTCAAAATTATAAACCGGAGCTGTACCTATAAATAACTATGATATGATTATCATATCCATGAAAATGAAGAAATCATTGACGGAGAGATCGAAACATTGATGGCATCGATTTTGAACCGCCCTTTAGACTAATACAATTCTCATATTACAATCTACATTTCAGGACTCTTAGTTAATCTGGTTAAGGATTGAAGAAACAGATCTGTTATATAAATTCAATGATAATACTACAACTGCTTATGTTTTAAATTTACAATTACTTAAATTTATTTAAATCTGATGATTCGGATCATAATGACTACGAGTATTTCTATTAGTTTGTATTATCATGACTATTTTAGATCCCTTAGGAAAACTAGAATGCCGAAAACAACTGCTATAAAAATTAGTTTGTGGATTTACCCTACCAATTTAAAATATAAATTAAATGTATCTCCTTTCTCTTACATAAATTAAATAAGTAAACTTATTATTTAGTTTGAAAATTTTTATTTTCCCACATTTCCTATCTCAAATATTGTTTACCATTATTAGAGTTGATTCTACAAATTCAGGCTCATGTCAAAAATAAATTCTGAATTATTTCTTACTTATTAAAGTTAACTCTTCTTAACTATTATATTTATCTAAGCCTTAGGTAGATACCCCTTGATTACGGAATCGTATTGATTTTTATTTATGAAACCATAAAAGGAAAGCTAAATCTAATAATTGATTTCTGCATTCAGCCATGGAATATATAAGATGCTTCTTTTCAAATTACTATGGAAAATTTACAAGAAAGTATTAAAAATTCATCTTAATAAAACACAATGACACAGTGATGTGTAAGTTTTTCTTATCATTTACTCATTTAGGTACTTCCAATTAAGATCATTTCAATTCATTATTCTTAAAGAATAAGTTAGTGTTTTGTAATAAATAAGCAACTGCACCAATTATATTTTTGTTTTTTTTTCATACAATAATCACAATAAACCTCATGTCCTAAAATAACATCTAAGGCTCCACCAAAGCTATCTACTGATGTTTTCAGACCTTGTGAAAAGACATATTAGCCATTAGGATTGGCGAACACTCCACCGACAAGAGTGTAGCTCTTAAGATGATGATGATGGTAATACCTACATTGCAAACATTTGATTTCCCATTCAAAGAGAACCCTGTGACCCCTTACCAGACTATTTGGAAATATGCATTATTTAGATTAATAACACATGAACTTTGCATGAAACGAATTTCTTACATCTAACTGTAAAGTTGATTTTTCTGTTTCAACTATTGTGATTTTATATTAATCTCTCTTGAAAGAACCGACTGATTTTAGAGTAAAAGTCAGTGGACTAGCTACAGCAAGATGCAGCTGGTAACAATTCCGTGTTCCTCCATCCTTTTACTTAATCTCTTATTTACTTAAAAGCTATTTCATCTTCATTGATTTATATGATCATCAGACCGCATGGCAAATTATTTCTAGTTTCTACCTAGATATCTTTAATCATCAATTCCGTATATTTCCTATAATTATATAAATATTCCATTTACAACAAAAGAAAGTTATTAAATCAACCCCATCAAAACTCTATTCATTTTATTCTATACACCCCCCCATATTTACAACTTCAGCAATCTATGCACTCTCACCCCCCCCACGTTTACAACTTTATTAATCTATCAGCTGTCGCCCGCGACTTCGTCTGCGTTACCCGGATAATATGTACCCTATGTGTTATCCAGGCCATGGCCTATCTGTATGCCAAATTTCATCGAAATCCGTTCAGCAGCTTTCACGTGAAAGAGCAACAAACACCCATACCTACAAACTTTCGCGTTTATAATATTAGTAGGATTACTCTCACCTCCAATTCTTACAACTCTTCACCAGATAGTAGTATACTGGTATCATAATTATATTTCTACCCCTATATTTACTATTCTAGGTATTATAAAATATTAACTCACTTAACAAACATACACCCCCCCTTTTCTTATACTTTTAAAACTCTATCATTGAAACATCATCATATTATTTCCTAAATCCATAAGTAAATAATGCTACTAAAATGTAAAAACCAAGATTACTGTATCCGAACGTTAGAATAAAAACTTTTCCTTATGTCTCCTACAATCCAATAAATTTTTGTTATCTGTGATATTCTTTACTACGACCACAGATCATTAATATGTAGCAAGCTTCAGATGCGACGGTAAAATTTACTCTTAGTTCCAAATATTTCCACTATGGCGCTACTATCTATGTAAGTTTTTTAAGATGTTCTACCATTGACCAATGATAACGTTTCATGTCATAAAAGAAAATGCGACTTCAGCGCCTCAATGGGAATATTAGAACTAAAACTGTCATAGGCCTGACAATGGCGTTAAAAATTGAAATTATTCAACAACGTAGTGTTTATATTATCTTTATATTCAACAAGGAAAAATTCAACTATTTCCATGGAAGCTTCACTGGAAAAATAAACCATATAAAACTATCAAGACACGAAAGCTACAACTTGATTCATAACCAATCACCGTTTCCCAACTCCAATACAGCAATTGAGTAAACATTGGATATGGCGGCCGCAAGATCTAAAAACTACTACTGAAGTTACAACCATTGCTTTATTGCTACGGAAATAGTCCAAGGAAAGCCCGGAACTGAGAAAACGTCTGCAAGTACAACGAAATACCTAACATCATCACGCGCTTACAAAAACGAGACGGTTTCTTTTCAAACTAAATCCTCAAACATACATTATCATCATTTGACTTAAGTGACTGATTTCCTATTAGTGTCTTATCACAAAACCTGCCTAGGAAAGTGCGATAAAGTGAAAGTATGAGTGAACTCCTAATTATTTTTAAGTAGTGCTATATCAGGTGGTGGGTACAATGTTTATCTTATTGTAAAAATTAAATCATTTTATTCTTGAATTCTTTGAGTTTTCCTTTACCTACCTACAACTAGCTTACTTTAAAACGTCTAGCATGATTCCCCACACACGAGCGACTTTTTTCTATGTGCTCGACGCGTCTTTGCTACAAAATAAATAGTTCCCACTCTTTTCAAAGATTGAAAACCACAATTACCGAAACATGTTATATAGAGAATATTCAAGCCGCACGCTAATTGTGAAATCATACTAGAGGGTCTGATCAATACAAATAGACAAAACTAAGTCCTTCTTTCCATTTCACGAGGCAACAAATTGTGGCCAAGCCACTTTAACATACATACTTGATACATACACAACAAACATACAATACTAACTTCACGACCCATGCCATAAGGGACTAATAGAAACCATAAATCTCCTTTAGCTATCCTAAACACTATGTACTAGTACTAATTATATTTCCTATTCATAAAATAGATAGTGAAAAGAATTTGACAAATAAATTTGCCAGCAAAATGTAAATATTTCTAAACTTGGACATGCAAACCAAATAGCAACAAGCCAGAATTCTTTTAACTATTTAACCTATTAACCTATTCAACCCAATCTACAGAATATTAAGTGTAATTCAATCTTGGTCTCGGGCAACTAAATGTAACGAATACTGGTCGAGACCAACCAAAGGTAAAACTCTCATACTGGTCACTCGGCTTCAATTGTACTAGTACTAAATTGTATTATCCTATGCTAACTAAGAAACAATTTGAATCTAATTCAATAATCCTGGGCTATCGGCACCAAATTGTAACTGACCTCCCTAACCTATCTATACTATTCTAGATCCTATATACCTACTACTTACTATATTATTTATTACATAACTAAGACTATCTTGTTTAATCGATTCTAATAACCTAATGATATGTAATACCTAATCTTTAAGTTATCCAAAGAACTATTCCATAACAACAGACTTAATTTACATCTAAACTTAAATCTACCTAATTATCTAAACTTAAACTAAAAATTGGCCAGAAGGAGTGATCGTCTAGGAACCCACATTATGTAGTAGAAACTCAGATTCTTTTAGAAGGACTTAGTGACCTAGATCTTATTTGCGATGAACCCAAAATAATTCTAACCTGAATAATACCTAACCTAACCAAGTATACAGGGCGTAGGTCTGAATTAGATAATATCATAAGAAAATGGTAAGCATAAATTGATTTAGACAACATTGTGATTGTTTTTTAGGGGAGACCCCAACCATGTGGCCGGATACTAGAATTATCAGAGAAGAATATTAAATATTTATGTTGTGAATGTCATCATTTGGTAGACATTTGGAATATGAGTAGAATTAATGATATTTTCAGCTTTATCTTTTGAAGTGTAACGTCTCCAATCATTTTTGTATGGAGATTAGCTACGGGCTGCTCTCTGCTCACCCAAAGACAAGCAAAAACTATCAGGACCTCAAGTTGACTTTTTCAAGAGGTTTATTATGTTATATTATTAATATTTAGATCTCTTAATTAGGACTTCTTATGTAAATCTTGTAAATAAAGTTCCTTCTCAAATACTTCTATTGGATAGGGTATGGCCTTAAAAAAGGATTCTACTACCACGTCACTAGGGACCTAACTGCAGAGAAGATGTGGCCAGAACCTCTACAGTGATACTTTCAAGTATTCAACAACTTTAATATGAAACCAGTAAGTATGAGTAAGTATTTAATATTAAAATAGAGGACTATAATGATTACTTTTATTTGTAGTTCTAGTCAGTTTGTCAGAGTCATTGAGACAGTATAATACTAGGAAAATAAACTATGAATCTGAGACAAATTCAGTGGATGTGTCTTTCTTTAATATGCTTAACATTCTCTATTAAATAGTCAGCAACTTTGAAGATAAGTTCATACTAATTTCTCAACTTAGTACCAATCTACTATAAAACCAATATTGTAAAGAGAAGATATTGTTAGAGTTTAAAATTACCTCCCTAATTAATTAAGATCAAGATAATATTATTTTCCTATGAATTCTAACATCAATTATCCCCAATATTAATCTAAGTAGCTATGATACCTATCCTGTCCTAGCCTATTCCTACAATAAACGTGAATTTAATAAACTAACCAATGTCTAAAATATTCCTATTCTAAAGAAGTTTCCCTAAGGTTTGAAACACTCCGGTGTAAGAGTATTCCGCAATACTAGAGGCAGGCCTCACATTTACATTTAATTGTGTAGGTGTGTAATGTAGGTCTCCCCGGGAAGAAACCTTCTGACTAGCTAAGTTAAAAGGTTCGAGGGTGGAGCCCTCTAAGTGTACCTAACCCTATTCCATGTGTAATGCTCATATCACGGCCGAAGCCATAAGTTGTGATATGAACGGGCCTTACAGTAAAAGTGTCATATGTTAAGGGGACTAGATTTCGCACGCCGAGCATAAGGTACTAAGGCCCCCTAAAGGACTCCCTCCACTTCGACGGTGGGATACCCCGTAACAATACACCCAGCTTACGAAACCTATGTGGCTATAGATCGTTATGTCGGTAAAGAACGATCCCTGGCACACCACAAGACCAGGCTATAATGGAAGCTATAAGCACTTTCACCTTTAACACCGCAAGGTGTAAAAGGAGCCTATAACCCACGATACTTCATCGTGTTCCGTAATACCCTTCAAGCTCACAATTTAAACGTTAACCCCAAATAAATGAATTTAGTAAATAATTAAAGATATGACAACCCCAGAATTTATCCCAAAAATCAATAAAGAAAGTTTACCGCTTCCCCTTGAATTACTTTACAAATTATCAACAAAATCTCCCAAAAGCAGGTACGTAGAAAATTTAAGTAAAATCAAAACACCAACCGGCAGCGAGTGAGCTCAAAGAATGTTAATCGTTGAATGCCCCGTCCCCCTCTCGAACCCGCCTATTTATGCTCCACAAAAAGTAGGAAACGTATCTAAGGAGTCTAAGGAAGCTAATGTAGCTAATGTAGGAGACTCATTAACAAACAAAATTGAACCTTATCTCGATGAAAATAAGGTCGTGTCCAGTTAATTCTGAAGATATTTATTCTTTCAACGATAATGATCTCTATAACTATAGAAATAAGGTTGTTACGTTTCGCCTAAAGATAATGCAATATTAGTATTATTTCGGAAAACATACTACTTAGATCATGCGACTTTCCTACTTATTTAATTTATTCAAAGATTTTTATTCTTTTTAAAGTTAATTTCTATTATTGGATTTATGTTCTTAGAAACTATATCTGACTAATGTTATATTTGTGAACCGAACGAATAGCTAGCATGATAGCCTATCTCGTTACAAGTGTAGCTCCCGTTGAACGATGGAATTTTTACCGTCGGGGTGTATTTCTCCCTATGAGCGACTGAATACATTTTCTTGTTTATAGCCTTCTTGATTTTGGCATAATGAGATTCGTAGTTAGAAAATTGCTGCTCGTATTCCTAGTGCGATCCGTTCAATTCGCTATCCAGTTCCCAATGCAGCTTATCGAATTCCCACTTCTCCGACACCGTATCTAAGTCTATGTTTGATGCAGTTCTCATAAATGCTCTGAAATTACTGCCTTGCTTTTTTAACATATCCTCTGTCTTGCTATTTGTCCCTGCAGATACCTTTTCAGGGCCTTGATTTGAGGTTTGCGAGCCTGATGCGCTCGCTTCCGGTACAAATGTCGGTGGTTTTAACAAGGGTGTTTCTGGCCTGTCAATAGATTGATAACTACGTATTTTGTCTCTAATGATAGTAAAACCTTCTTTTGCTTGCTCATACTGACCACTAAAATATCTGTGAGATGTGTCACCGAATGATAATAAGCTGACATGGTTGTTATGAAACTCTTTCCAATACTGATCGAGAATGTCAAGCTTTCGACGGAGATACTCCTTTGTCTTGCGATCGGAGCCGTCCTTTTTAAAATTTGAATAGAGCTGATTGATTGCCTCTATCAGTTGCTCTAGCGTTGCTAAAAGGTCTTCCATGCTAGACATGATGATAAAACAAGTAAAATGGATAGATCTTACTTGATTAACAGCTGTTGCTGAACTTGATGTCCCGTTGGAGTCTTCTGTGCACCTAATTAATTGAATCAGGCGTTACTTTGCGGAAATCCATGACTAATATGTAGATGACACGATTGTATCAAGACCTCCGCTTCCAAGTACCTAGTAGACAAAGTTGTATTACGTTATGCAACACAACCTGCCCACCAAATAATTTCTACTCTACACGTGTTTCGCTCCACCAAGGAGCATCCTCAGGAGTTAGACCGACGAACGTTCGAAACAGAGTTGTTACTCCGCCGAGCGTCCGACACCGAGTGACCTGTGCGCGCCGTCTGTCGCCTATTTATACCCGTTTGACAGTGCCCCGCCCCTGTCGGTTGGTGAAAGTGTGTAATGGCCGTTTGTTGTGACTGACATCGGGCGTTTGATTGGAAAATTCTTAATAACGGTGACGAAGATACATTTATCTGCTCGTTAAGAATGTTTCCGACCCTATTTTGCCTAATAATTTCTAACTGTTCCAACACATCTAGTCGCAGCCCTTTGTTCGATGTATATATGACGTCATACGAATGTCTGTTACCCACTTGGTGTCCGGTATCTAAGAGATGTTTTGCGAAATGAGATCTTTCTGGGCGTTTGTTTCTGTACGCAGCCATATGCTCTCTGTATCGTATGTTAAAGCTACGTCCCGTTTGACCGATGTAAACACAACCGCATTCATCGCAGTTTAATTTATACACGCCAGACCTCCTACCTACCTCCGTTTTTTCCTTGCCATTGCACACTACCCTACGAATGGTGTTGTTTGTGCGGAATGCTACGTGCACACCGTTGTTTTTCAATATTTTTGCGATCTTTTCTGATATTGTTCCTAAATATGTTATACTTGACCGATAATGGTGTACTATCCGCTCAGCAGGTACAGCATATAAAAGCAAGGTTGTGTTTTGACGATCCTTCTTGGCTATTGTATTATCAACCATTTTGGTCGCATAACCGTTTGCTAGGGCGATGGAGTAGATGGTGTGTAGCTCCTTTGTGTATGCATGATCACTTAGGGGAATAGTCATTAATCTATTGACATATGCGTGAAAAGCTGCTAGTTTATGTTGCCACGGGTGACAGGAGGAAGCTGGTATTACTATGTCCGTGTGGGTAGGTTTACGATATATTTCGAATACGTGTCGACTATACTCCCGTTTGATGGTCAAATCTAAGAAGTTGATGCAATGATTCTGTTCCAGCTCTATTTTAAACCGTATTTTTGGATGGCAGTTGTTTAGGTATTCTACAAAAGTGTGAAGTTCTTGTTCTGTGCACCTTGCTAGCACGAAAACTTTAACCTGATACCCTCGGGGATGTAATCTCGTGCGCCTTGATTGCACGATTTCCTGCTGCTGCTTGATGTATCACTACTGCACTTGATTGCACTGTAATACTAGTCCTGGTCCTCACTATGATTGTCCACTGTTAAGATGTTCAGGGTCCTGATATGTGGGGTTGTAAAGTCCACGTGGCTGCTGCGACGGAACCACTGACACGAATAAAGTTCACTGAACTCGCGAGTTTGGTCCCGCCCGTTCGATGGCTCGAAGGACCAATGTAAGTGTTCGTTAGATGATAGAAATGAAGAGGTAAAAAGAGGTAAAAACTTGATTATATTAAACTTAATAATTATTAAAATAAATGAAATTATATGGAATAAGCGCGTGTTCTCGGTTTGATGAGTACTTGCTAACTAATTAATAAAATGGTGCGATGCGACCTCGATTGGTAGTCTTGATGACGATGCACATTTGTACGTTGCATGGCTCGTACATAACCCATTTCACTTTCGAAGAAATGTCCACATGTCTTACTCAAATAGAGGCAATCCTAAATTCCCGTACTCTCACTCCTTTGCCATCAGATCCACACGACTATTCCGTTCTAACCCCTTCCCATTTCTTAATTGGACGACCACTGATGTCTATTCTACATCCACAGGTGCTCGATATCAACATCAGCAGACTGGAGCGCTACAAGAGAATTGAGCACATAAAACAACATTTTTGGCAAAGGTTTCACACCGAATACATTTCTCTGCTTCAGCAAAAGACCAAATGGTGTGCATCGACAGGCGAACTAGCACCTGGAACTCTCGTTCTCATCAAGGAGAAAGGGCAACCGCCTCTACTGTGGGCGTTGGGACGCGTCGTGCAAACCTTCCCTGGCGCTGACGGCGTCTTTAGAGTGGCTGAGCTGAAGACCAAGAGAGGAATCATCCGACGCGGAAGCAACAACATCTGCCCACTTCCTCTTCATTGAAGCTTCCACTTCAACGCGGGGAGCATGTTCACGCACCACCTGCTTGAGAGACAGCGAAGGGAGGCGAAGGGCGCGCAGGGCGCTGACTCTGACACTTTTTACCAACCATCGGACCGACCGGCAGTGATTGCTCTCGTTCACCGCTATACCTATCTCGATACGTTTTGATTTAAATAATTATATTAATCTACTTATACAGTCCGCTCTTATTTCTATCAAGATCCTTTAGACCTAGGGATCCTAACAATAGTATCTTTTGATTTTCGGCCTAAAACCAACAGGAGGGGGGGGGGGGGGGGGGGGGGACCTTTGAAGGGACGTTAGTATAGACCATTTAGAACATGATGAGCCATATTTGTCTAGACCAGGTCTGATATTTTTTTTTAGAGTACTCATACGTTTTTTGTGCCAAAAACCCAAAATTTGTCAATTAAGTGCTAATAAAGTTTAGTTTAAGCTGAAATGTCATTTTTATTAATTGAATTTATTAGTCCAATGTGTTCTTTGTTGTACTGAAGCATTTTAAGGCACCATTGTGTCCAAAAAAGAAAATACAGACTATTTAAACTTAACAGAAAAATTTTAAATTAAAAAATCGTACTTATAATGTCATTTAAAAAAATAAATAAAATATCTACAGATGTTCAAAACATTTTAAAAACATGCTTGGTTATTGCCCTTTCTGTCGAGGTATCATTTACTAAGATGTCTTTTCAAATTTCGAAATTAGGGTGCATGAACCAGTTAAGGGTGACAAATCCAAAATTTCAAACAAATTAAAACGAAACAGTTTTTGCTTAAATAACTTTAGATTGATCTCTTAAAACAAATTGCGAGATTATTTTTAGACTTACAGTGTAATAATTATAAACTTACCCCAACCAAAATGAAGAAAGGGGGCTTAAAAAACTAAACAAAGGCCGTGGTGGCGGCGTTTGACAACAAAAAACTTAACCTTGAGCTTTAGTTATTAGTAGTATGTTTTCTTTTGTTATGTCAATACAACTTCGATTTGAGTCATTTATGATTTTTAAGCAAATAAAAAAAACTGTATTTTTAGAAAAAAAATTTAATTCTCGTTTTCAAAATGACTTCCGCCATTCACTACAACAAAAGTAAGAAATCGTTGCAGAAAATTTATACGAAATGGCGGAAGTCATTTTGAAAACGAGAATTAAATTTTTTTTAAATTGTATTTGCTACCTGTAACGCCATCTATGAGATATCGTTGTGATCAATTAATATAGTTCGCGTAGATCTCCCTAGATGGCGCCGTAGTAGATCCTTTAATTTTGTACATCGCGGTGTTAAGATTTGCCCGATATAGGTCGATTGACCATGATTTGTTCGAGTTTTCCCACTTGCACCAATAAAGGAGTGTATTGTATTTGGGTGTTTTATTCTCGGGAATTTAGTACGCTCGGAAGGACCACGCCGCGCAATAAACATTGGTCCTTCGAGCTGGATAACGTAAAGTCGTGAATCGCGTCGCGAGTGTAAATTCGGTAGTGTCGGTCGCGGGTTCCGGGCGTAGTCAGTGTCAGTACCATATCGTTCTACGATGCAAGCAAAAATCGAAATGGCGAAGATGTTGTAAGAAGCACCATTCTTTATTGCACCCAGAGAGTAAAAACAATGATCAGGGACCAGAGGCAAATTCTGGACCTTCGCAAAAACAAACACCAGAACAACCTGAAGTAGCTAACGTTACAGTCAACAGCAATGTAGCGACCCATACCAGGGATAAGGACCTTAGCTTTAATGTGCTGTTAGCCACAGCTTTGGTTAAGGTTAAGTCAAAAAATGGGGCTACACATATTTTGAGAGCTTTATTCGATATGGGTTCCCAAGGATCTTTCATAACGGAGTCCGCTGCGCAAATCCTTGGGTTAAAGAAGTTCCCTATGAACTGCACGATTAAAGGATTGGGGGATAACGGAAGTAGTCTCAGCTCCAATCCTATGGTTATATTTAACGCATATTCGAGACATGAACAAAACTTTGCTACACCTGTGAAAGCATATGTTCTTAAGAATCTGACTCGAATGTTACCTTCTGTAAAAACACCTCATAATGAGGATTGGTCGCATCTACATCAGCTTGAATTAGCTGACCCTGATTATAGAAACCCAAGGAATATTGATCTGTTACTGGGTGCCGATGTATACAGCGATATTGTGACAGAAGGTCTGAAGAAGGGCCCCCGAGGAGCGCCGATGGCTCAGAACACACACCTCGGGTGGATATTGATGGGAAAGCTAAGCAACACTGAGACTTCGCACAGCTACATAAATGCCATAACATTAAGCATGCACACTTGCATTGAAGAAGATAATCTGCTTCAAAGATTCTGGGAGATGGAATCTGATGTTGCATGCAAGAAGATTTTGACGGAAGAGGAAAGCCGCTGTGAGAAACATTTTGAAGAAACTCATAGTAGAGATAAAAACGGGCGCTACATTGTGTCTTTGCCTTTCAAGCAGGAAAACCATCAAGTCAATACGGTGCGTTCAGAGAAGTCGCACGGTCAAGACTGCAACAATTAGAAAGAAGATTAGACGAAGATGCACATTTAAAGAAAGAATACTGTAAAGTAATTGAAGAGTATTTAAAATTAGACCACATGAAAGAAATTAAAGATGAAAAAGTTAAAAATAAACCTACTGCTGTATATTTACCGCACCATGCAGTAGTAAGAGATGATAAAACGACAACAAAGGTCAGAGTCGTCCATGATGCGTCGTGTAAATATAAGAATGGTGTGTCGCTTAATGATGACTTGATGGTTGGTCCCCGCCTGCAGTAAGACCTGAGATATATAATAATGAGATGGCGTCAACACAAAGTCTGTGTGGTAGCAGACATCGTCAAGATGTTTCATCAAATAAAGATCAGCGATCCTGATTTCCAACGCATATTATGGCCTAAGGATATGATAAAGGACTATCGAATCACCCGAGTCACCTTCGGGACAGCAAGTGCGCCATACTTGGCAGCAAAGGTCCTTCAACAACTGGCTCTTGATGAGTCCGAAAAGTACCCGCTAGCTTCGAAGATCACTCTTAAAGACTATTATATGGATGATCTTCTGACTGGAGGGGATAGTTTTGAGGATGGAGTTTTGATCTTCCAACAAATGACAGAGTTAATGAAGTCTGGAGGGTTTCAGCTGCAAAAGTGGAACAGTAATGATATTGATCTGCGTCAAGTCATGTACGAAAGTAAAACTAATTCTGATGAAAAAGAGCTGAACCTCGACTCTACAATCAAGACGCTTGGAATTGTATGGGACAACATGAGCGATCAATTTCAATACTCCATCGATTTGCCACAGAAGGGAGGTCCTGTAACAAAGAGAACTATAGCGAGCGATGTGTCCAAGCTTTTTGACCCGATGGGTTGGTTGGCTCCAACAATCGTCATTGGCAAGATCTTTCTTCAGAGATTATGGCTCTCCGGAGTGAATTGGGACCAAGAAGTACCCAAAGATATTAGAGACGATTGGTTGATCTTCCGCTAAGAGCTGCCTGCCCTTTCGGAAGTTACTGTTAAGAGATGGTTACATACAACTAGCAAGGGAATAAAAATAGAGCTGTACGGATTTGCAGACGCCTCTATCATGGCTTATGCTGCAGTAGTATATTCCAGAGTCACTGATGATGAAGGTGAAATACATGTATAACTGATCTCAGCCAAAACTAGAGTAGCTCCTATAAAAACAGTATCAGTGCCTCGTCTAGAGTTATGTGGCGCTGTTCTACTTACTCGATTACTAAATGAAGTTGCAGTACAGTTGAATGTGGCTAAAGAAGATATTTATGCCTATACCAATTCCAAATTGGTATTCTTGGCTACAAGGGCATCCGAGTAAGTGGAAGACTTTTATTGCAAACCGTACAAGCGAGATAATCTCTATTTTGCCAAGTCACCACTGGGGCTATCTCGCGTCAAAGGAAAACCCCGCCGATTTGGCGTCGAGAGGTGTACATGCATCCTTGCTGAAACATGCGAGGTTATGGTGGGTGGGGTCGGCATGGTTAACCGAAAAAGAAATAAAACATGAAGTGCCTACAGATTTACCTAAAGAGAGTCAGATGGAAGAACGAGCAGTGCATTTTACGAATACACAAGAGGAAGAGAAATTTACAAATATTTTTGAAAGATATTCTACACTACAAAAATTACTGAGGGTTATAGCAACATGCAAAAGATTTAGATATTCAAAGAAAAATAATTATCCTACTTATCTGACAGCTAAATAAGTTGAAAATGCATTATCTGTGTGTATTCTTCTCTCTTAAGGAGAAGAGTTCGCAGAAGATATTTGTTTCTTGAAGGATAATAAACCCCTTAAGGAAGCCAGTAAACTCCGGTCCCTTAATCCCTTTTTGGATGAAAAGGGGATTCTAAGAGTCGGGGGTCGTCTGTGTAACGCAAACATACCGTTAGATGCCAAACACCAGATAATTTTATCCAAAGAAGAAAATTTTGTCAAAATTGATCATTGCTCAAGCACACATTAAGACTTTACACGGTGGTCCTACTCTCATGCATAACTACATCAGACAAAGATTTTGGATTTTTGGTGACAAGAGTATAATCCGAAAAGAAGTACATAAATGTGTTGTATGTGTTCGACACAGAGCTGCTACAAGCACACAAATGATGGCAGATCTCCCGTCCGAGAGAGTTACACCAAGTAGACCCTTCTTACACGCCGGTTTAGATTTTGCCGGACCCATTGATTTAAGGGTGTCGAAGGGTCGAGGATGTATAACATACAAAGGATACCTCTGCATTTTTTTTTTATTTTTTTTTTTTATTTATTTCATATAAAGGAAAATACAATAACAATATTGCTTCGTGTCATTAAACATTACAATGTTTATATTGACACTGCACACTCGTCTTAGATTACGTAATATAAAAATTTAATATAGTTAGTGGTGATGTATACTTATTCTATAGTTAAACCATAATACATAGTACTTATTTAGTATTTCTATGAGACTAAATGATTCTAGGTAGGTAGACACCCTAACTGGCTGTGTCGCTGTCAGTGTCCAGAAGTGCTATTCTTAAATCGTCGATTCAAAATCATGATCGAATGATGCATAATCTCCATAGTAGTTTTAACATTATCTACTGCTGATCCGAATGTGTAACATTAAGAAATCGCACTCCAGGCCAACGCACACCACAATACAGCGACACGAGCCATATCCATATTTATAATGCGTTTGTATTTGTGACATTGATGCGCCTTGCTTACCTAACCAGTTCTAGCAAAGCGCAAATACAGGCTGCTCCCTCTTAGAGATAAATAGGTAAGTAATTATAATTATTTTTAAAAGTTATACCACGAGAACGCGATAGGTAGGCCGCTAACTACATTGAATCATATGTTTTTTTAATACTTTTTTAATATTTCTTAAATTAAGTGTGTTGGTTATTTCTGCGGGCAAGTTGTTCAGAAGTCTAGGTATCATGAAGGGTGTGGTTCGTTGTCCGCATTTGCATGGTCACTCGTGCCATACATATCGAGATTGTAAGCAGCCTAGAGAGTGAAAGTTTTGTCGCCGCGTTCAAGAGATTTACAGCAAGACGAGGTCTATGCTTTGATGTATGGAGCGATAATACTACGAACTTCGTTGCTGGAAATAAATTGCTACAAGACCTTTTAAAAGGACATCTGCAGACGGTACAAAATGAATTCCATGACAAAATATCCAGAGAAGGGACGAGGTGGCATCATATTCCTGCCTCCGCTCCACACTTCGGCGGCCTCTGGGAAGCTGGAGTCCGGTCAATCAAGTACCATCTGAAGAGAGTGCTAGGAAACTCTACTCTGACATTTGAAGAAATGTCTACCGTGACATCCCAAGTTGAAGCTTGCTTAAATTCCCGCCCAATTTCGCAAATCAGTGATAATGTCGATGACCTCTTACTACTGACCCCCGGTCACTTCCTTATAGGTGAACCACCTATAGTAGTACCCGAAAGATTAAATTTGGATACTAATATTTGTAGATTAAATCGCTGGCAACTGGTACAGAGTATGGTCCAGCATTTTTGGGACAGATGGAGTCAGGAGTATTTAAGTAGGCTCCAACAATGGCCTAAGTGGGTTAAGAAATGTGATAATGAAAATATAAAAGCCGGAACATTAGTATTGGTAAAAGATGATAATCTACCACCCGGTAAATGGTCTTTGGCTAGGATTCTCGATGTACATCCGGGTAGTGACGGTCTTATACGAGTCGTTACTTTAAAATGTAGAAATTCTGTTGTTAAGCGTCCAATTACAAAGATTTGTCTTTTGCCTGTTGATACATAGATTTGTTCCGAATATTGAGTTAAAGTTTGTTAAATTATACATCTTTTTAATGTAGTTCATGTTTGAAGTTATAAAATCGAAGCTTATTTTTATATAATCTTGCATGAGTTGAGAATCAAATTTTTAAGTTGAAATAAGTTATGAGCTATTTTAAATTGTTTACTTTGTGTATGAGATAGTACTATAATATTGTTTTAATATGCGATGTCTGGAAGAACATTATCTTCAAATTATTGAAGATAATGTTCTTCCAGACATCGCAGAACAATAGTTCTTTTACCCTTATTAATTTGTTAGAGTTCGTTCGTTTGTATTTTAGTAATAATTTACGGTATTTCAAAATAGTTTCTTACCTGTCTTATAATTGCTTTAAAATATTAGCTATTATCCAGTCTTGCGTAAAATGTGTATTACATCACACTGTGCGATTACACCGTAAATAAAAACATTCCGAATTAAAAATCGAGTTTTAGACATCTTTCGGCTGCTGATTTGAAATCATGATTATATTCTCTTTGTTTGAAATTGGCGTGCAGTTTTTTTTTAAATAATTACTCCTGCTCATGTACGTGTACGCAGTACTTACTATCTCTATGCTCCTGCTTTGGTTGCACTGTAATTCTACAAAATATCAAGAAATTTGTAGTTCGAATCTTTTTTTCTTGTGGCCAGTACTAAGGTTTTTTTTTGTAATGCAAAGGTTTTCTCCATGGAGTTTGAAAGATTTTATAGCCAAAAAGAAAAACAATGTTATACTAACGATGCACTGGACAATGATAAAATTTATAATTATTGGTATTTATTTTGTAATTTGTTGTTATTTTCGTTATTTATAAATGAAACAGTCTTTAGAATTAGCTTACTTTATTTCAAGTCTTTTAATTTTAATTAGTGTTACTTACTTGAAATTGAAATGGCACCGTACATTGGTTGCACTTGCGGTTATATGTTTATATCTCCGGCTCCCGTCAATGTAGCGAGATAAATTATATACCAGATTTTAAGTCAGATCATAAGCAATCAAACAAAAAAGTTTCATCAAAATCGGTTCAGTACTTTTTGCGTGATGCTCGTTCAAACAAACAAACAAACAAACAAACACACAAACAAACAGACAGACAAAAAATCCAAAAATTGGTGATATGGAATCAGGGACACCTAAAAACCATATCGTAACTTTTTTTTTGCTAATATCTTCAATGTACAGACAAACTTCCTGCTACAGTTTTATAATAGTTTAGAAGAGAACGTCCTGTCCAGTTATATTTTCTCGAGTAAATAAGCCAGAACGTGTAATGGTATTGATGAAAAAAGTTTTCCCATGGCTTAAATAATAACAATCAAATATTTTATAGATTTTGAACTCATAGAAAGCACAGAAAATCGGAAATGAACCAATTCCATTTTGAGGTTATTAGTGACGGGAGAACATTTAATCAATCGATTTAGTTCACCATTAATATTTTAGCTTTTTTCTACTGTTTTTGTTTTCTGACGTAAATTTTTGTGACCATCACTAATTTGAGGTGTAACAGCAAACAGGAAACAATATTTGTTTTAATTTTTTAATATTTTTTTTCAGAGTTCGTCAGAATCTGTGACGTTAAGACAAACAACTGTGGAAGCAATGTACAAATGGCGCATAGATAAACTTCAAAAATGAATTAAAGTACTGGAGATTTGAGAGATTGGAGATTGCCAAGAAATGCTTATTAAATAATAAATAAGAACTCACCGCTTAAAGAAAAATAATTCAAACATTTTTTTTCCATTAACGTTATTTTTTACTTATACATCCTTTGACTATTTATTACTTATATAAATAACTATGAGCATGGTATGAATATGTATAGATAGTCTGAAATGCGCCATTTACTCTTCGCCTCATTCACATCCATACATGCTCTTCAGTTTTTAGTACTCTTCACCTCACCTTTTTATAGATCGGATTTCATCTAAATCCGTTCAGCCGTTTATAAACTGAATGCGTGATTGAGTAACAAACATCTAAACTTTGATATTTTTGAAGCATTTTAAGGCACCATTGTGTTTATTGCGCGGCGTGGTCCTTCCGAGCGTACTAAATTCCCGAGAATAAAACACCCAAATAGTGGGAAAACTCGAACAAATCATGGTCAATCGACCTACGTCACTAATAGCGGGCAAATCTTAACACCGCGATGTACAATATTATAGGATCTACTACGGCGCCATCTAGGGAGATCTACGCGAACTATATTAATTGATCACAACGATATCTCATAGATGGCGTTACAGGTAGCAAATACAATTATAGGTATGCAATTCTAACATTTCCATCCACCAAGAACTATTGTTCTGCGATGTCTGGAAGAACATTATCTTCAATAATGAATTTAGTACGCTTGGAAGGACCACGCCGCGCAATAAACACAATGGTGCCTTAAAATGCTTCAAAAATATCAAAGTTTAGATGTTTGTTACTCAATCACGCATTCAGTTTATAAACGGCTGAACGGATTTGGATGAAATCCGATCTATAAAAAGGTGAGGTGAAGAGTACTAAAAACTGAAGAGCATGTATGGATGTGAATGAGGCGAAGAGTAAATGGCGCATTTCAGACTATCTATACATATTCATACCATGCTCATAGTTATTTATATAAGTAATAAATAGTCAAAGGATGTATAAGTAAAAAATAACGTTAATGGAAAAAAAATGTTTGAATTATTTTTCTTTAAGCGGTGAGTTCTTATTTATTATTTAATAAGCATTTCTTGGCAATCTCCAATCTCTCAAATCTCCAGTACTTTAATTCGTTTTTGAAGTTTATCTATGCGCCATTTGTACATTGCTTCCACAGTTGTTTGTCTTAACGTCACAGATTCTGACGAACTCTGAAAAAAAATATTAAAAAATTAAAACAAATATTGTTTCCTGTTTGCTGTTACACCTCAAATTAGTGATGGTCACAAAAATTTACGTCAGAAAACAAAAACAGTAGAAAAAAGCTAAAATATTAATGGTGAACTAAATCGATTGATTAAATGTTCTCCCGTCACTAATGACCTCAAAATGGAATTGGTTCATTTCCGATTTTCTGTGCTTTCTATGAGTTCAAAATCTATAAAATATTTGATTGTTATTATTTAAGCCATGGGAAAACTTTTTTCATCAATACCATTACACGTTCTGGCTTATTTACTCGAGAAAATATAACTGGACAGGACGTTCTATTCTAAACTATTATAAAACTGTAGCAGGAAGTTTGTCTGTACATTGAAGATATTAGCAAAAAAAAAGTTACGATATGGTTTTTAGGTGTCCCTGATTCCATATCACCAATTTTTCGATTTTTAGTCTGTCTGTTTGTTTGTGTGTTTGTTTGTTTGTTTGAACGAGCATCACGCAAAAAGTACTGAACCGATTTTGATGAAACTTTTTTGTTTGATTGCTTATGATCTGACTTAAAATCTGGTATATAATTTATCTCGCTACATTGACGGGAGCCGGAGATATAAACATATAACCGCAAGTGCAACCAATGTACGGTGCCATTTCAATTTCAAGTAAGTAACACTAATTAAAATTAAAAGACTTGAAATAAAGTAAGCTAATTCTAAAGACTGTTTCATTTATAAATAACGAAAATAACAACAAATTACAAAATAAATACCAATAATTATCAATTTTATCATTGTCCAGTGCATCGTTAGTATAACATTGTTTTTCTTTTTGGCTATAAAATCTTTCAAACTCCATGGAGAAAACCTTTGCATTACAAAAAAAACCTTAGTACTGGCCACAAGAAAAAAAGATTCGAACTACAAATTTCTTGATATTTTGTAGAATTACAGTGCAACCAAAGCAGGAGCATAGAGATAGTAAGTACTACGTACACGTACATGAGCAGGAGTAATTATTAAAAAAAAAACTGCACGCCAATTTCAAACAAAGAGAATATAATCATGATTTCAAATCAGCAGCCGAAAGATGTCTAAAACTCGATTTTTAATTCGGAATGTTTTTATTTACGGTGTAATCGCACAGTGTGATGTAATACACATTTTACGCAAGACTGGATAATAGCTAATATTTTAAAGCAATTATAAGACAGGTAAGAAACTATTTTGAAATACCGTAAATTATTACTAAAATACAAACGAACGAACTCTAACAAATTAATAAGGGTCGGTTTTTTATGCCGCCGATGCGATGTGCCGCCGTGCATTTTGCGCCCGATTCGATTAAAGGGATAATATATTTTTCTACGGCGCTCCATACAAAACGAAGCTTAGTTTAAACATTTAGTAATTAAAGTAAAAAATGAATGGTTTTAAAACAATCTAGAAGCCAATATCTGTGATTTCCTTTTAAATGTTTAGTTCTAAAGTTATCTTGACTCAAAGTTTGTAGTCCGTGCTGCGGTCCGTCCGTGTCGTGTGTCGTCCACCATTTGGGCTCTCTCTGAGGAACCTTCCACAGCCCTACGGACTGTCGCTTGAAATGAGCTTTACATTAATTAATGTAACATTCGGCAATAGCCGACTGCGTCCTTCCGTACGCAATTATTCGCTGGAATCCAGGCGCATACGTGCGCCTCAGCCGTTGTTTCAAATGCACGCATTGAAAGAGCAAAACTCGAGGTTGATCCATGGCATCCTATGTTCAGATACTCCACAGTACCTCAAAGGCTCAAGAGCCGCAAAAACTTTCTGAAGTGTGTCCACCCTATACAAGGTATTGGTAATGGTCCTCGAGCTAGATGTGACCTCTAGCGAAGAAAGAGCACGCTACCCGACCCGTTTGTCCCCCCCTCGGAAAGCCTTCCCCCAGGACATGAACTACCCAAGCCGATTTGGAGGTCTTTAAACAGGCTCCGAACTCAAGTCGACCGGAGTAAGGAGAACGCAAACTTGCACGCGAATGGAGCGTATGGACGCTGCTGGTAGTGCTATCCGCGTGGCAAAATACTGGGCTGGAAAAATATAACATGACATGCCATCGAGTCGATAGAAGAAAATGCACGCAAATTGACAGCGAGTGCTGACCAGGCCATGTACCCGGACTTTAGATTTTCGATATAACGCGACCGTTTCGGTTCCGGTCCGAACTTCATTGTAATAGAGTTGACATTGGAACGATAACTTTCATGCAATTTCGACGTTCGAATGTCCGGGTCAAGAACAAAGAACATTGTATATAGTATTCGTCCGGGTAGACCCCTGCTGTCAAACGTCAAACGGTGACGTTGCAGTGGAATGCGGCCGTCACCGATTTCGCGCGCATCTGACCGGATTGCAAGATGTATAGGGTCCTTCTTATATGCAGACAGTTTTTTAAGGGGATGATCAGACCATCATACTGAACAACTTTCTTTAAGGGCCCAAAGTCGAAATCACGAAAAAAAATTAACTGTTCAATACAAAACTGCAATCCTACTCTACAAAAATGTATGGGGCAGAAGATTTTTTTTCGCGATTTCGATGTTAGTCCCATAGAGAAAGCTGTTTGATGGTCTGATCATCCTCTTAAAAAAGTGTCAGCATATTAAGTTAAATATATAAAAAATAAAGTAATATACATATAATGCGCCCCGACGCGTTCCGTTCAGTGATAATCATACTTAAAAAATAATTTTGTATCTGCCAGTACACTTGATTGTTTTCAGTAATGAAAAATGCCATCACGAAGAAGAACTAATAATCTCACTAATATTATAAACGTGAAAGTTTGTGACGATGTTTGTAAGGTTGTAATGTTGAATGTTTGTGGCACGCATAAACGGCTGAATGGATTTTGATGAAATTTGGCACGCAGATAGAATGTGTTCTGGATTAACATATAGGATACTTTTTATCCCAGTAATGGGTTCCTGTGGGATAAATTACAATGTTTTATCATGCTGAAACATGTACCACGTTTTTATTCTATGCTCACTAGCGCCAATTTGACGCTGAAAGATGCATTTGTGTAGATTTCAGTGATTTTTTTTTAAATCTTTTGTTTTTTTTGAGCTTTTAACCCTGAGCCCATTACGTCAGCCCATTTTAGTGATAAAAATAGTATTTGCTTTTTTCAACAATTTTGACAACAGCTGTGTAGTATATTTGGTATATGGTTAGATTTTCGTGCATGAGGTGGAGGTTCGATTCTTGGTCGAGAATATATTTTTTTAATACATTCAACAACTATATGCATTTTTCACCGGATTAGACAGAGGCAGTTAGGCTTGATATGTTAAGGGCCTGACCTTAATCGTAATAATATCCTGAGATCATATCAGATCTAATATTAGCGCAGGATGTTTTCTTTTGGCTTTTTTCTAATTTTAATCCTACCATCTTACTAGGTATCTCACTAATATTAATTTGATGTTTGTGGTTCAATCATCAACACGGCTCAGAAATTCGGTCTTACAGATTTGATTGTATAGGTACTGGGCGAATTGGAATAATATTTTTTTTTATCGTGTCGACTTCAAATTCTGAACAAAGTCTCTAAATAGTAGCTTGCCAGAATCAGGCAACCGATACTGCACCGTTGCTAGCGGTCATGAGCCCCTCCTGCGTGCAGATGTTAGGACACGCAGGGCACGATGTGAGATGGGCCATCGTTTGTGGAGTTCCACACAAGCAAGTCACATTTTGCGCATCCGAGTATCCCCACCTGACCATGTTGTCCTTACTGCGACCGACCTGGGTTCGAAGTCGGTTTAAAGACTTCCAGGTCGCCCAAGGCAAGTCATGTCTAGGCGGGAGGCTCTCAGACGGCGACACAAATGGAGTTGGGAGGGACACTTTTTGTCGCCATAGAGTACACCTTGCTTGCGCTGGGCCAGTTTTCAGGGGGTCGACACACTTCATAAAGCTGCGTCGGCTTGGCAGCCTTTGCGGCGCAGGAATAAAGCCATGCATGGGATGTCGTGTGTAATCCGCCATTTGGGTTCTCTCTGAGGAACCTGCCACAGCCCTACTTACATCTGGGGGCGCTATGCCAGCCAGTGGGTAAAGCAGCTGTACCGGTTTCAAGCAACCAGTATAATCCGAAACGTTTCGTTCAGTGCCGGTATCCACCAGCTTGGCGTGGGCAGATCGGCCCCACACCGGGCACGCGTATTCTCTAGCGGAGAACGCGAGAGAAATAATTAAACAAATAAATAAATAACGCTCACAGGCACAAACATTATTTTAATTATCCGAAGCAAGCATTATAGGCTTTTTATTGTGGAAACCATACAACAACGGCATATACATATAACATCCAAGACCGAACCGGGACTCGAACCCAGGACTCTGATTTGGCAGTCCGGCGTGGTAACCATTACACCAACCGGGTCGGCAAATACTAAAAATCCTCTTTCTTTTAACCTTTTCTAAAGTTAGTGTTCATAATTTTATCGTAGTATTGTTTTCATCTTAATAGATGGCGTTGGGTGTTTTTTTGAAGCAAGTACCATACTTAAATCACGCTCAAGACATCTCAGATATTCGGTCTTATAGATTTGATTGTATACGGCTGAATTAGAAAAATAATTAAATAAATAAATAACGCTTACAGGAACATTGTTATGATTCCAAGCAAGCACTATAGGCTTTTTATTATAGAAACCATACAACAACGGCACAAACATTTATAACATCCATGACCGAACCGGGTTTCGAACCCAGGACCCTGATATCGACATAAATAAAAAACTAATAAACGACGAACAGTAGAAAAATTAAAGTGATGGATCCAGTGAATGACTTTTATCTGATACCTACAGACTTACTTGGGGTACTTTCTGATTTCGATTTATCTTCAGTTCATGATTTTCTTATCTTATTATGGGAAATGGCAAGCCAGCAACACTTCGACCCAATGGTATCTTTTGTATTGACCCCTACATATTATTTTCTTCATCCTTGAAAAACTTGGAAAATGAGGGAGGCAATAGCGTTCAGGGTAAGAAACCTGTAATGAATAACCATCTCTCAGGAGTCACATACGTTTACCCACCAAGACATCGCAGTCACACAGTACAAATGTTCCATGGTTTCCTCCTCCTCTCCACACGCTCGGCAACCGGGATCTAAGAGTGAGCTTTATCGTGCCTGTGCGTAGTGCCCGGTGAGGGCTCCGACGATGGCACGAGCTTTGCTCCTGCTGTTGTTCAGTATGAACTGTGGGATTCGTGTTGTTATATTTGTTATACTCTGACACCAGGGCTTTTTTTGCTCCTGCTGTTGTTCAGTATGAACTGTGGGATTCGTGTTTTTATATTTGTTATACTCTGACACCAGGGCTTTGCCCACACGATAATAAGAAGATTGCTGATGAATTTCCTGCAGTGTTGCAGCCCCGAGAGGCCAGAGCATTCTAGCCTGTGTCTTTTATCAGCCCATTCCTTAATCTATCCATTCTAATGTTACATGCCAGGATTCCTAGACTTGGTTCGGACCATGACCTTCATGACCTTAGACGAGACATTAGACAAAATTACATGTCCACGCAGACGAAGTCGCGGGCAAAAGCTTGTTATTTAATATAAATAATAACCACCAAAATAGTCACCACCACTTTACTAATTTCTTCAGATTTCTTTTTAAAATCCACTTTAAATCACAATTTCTAGCCGATGAACTCCGTGAACTGCCGAGCAATGATACGCGAACAAATTGAAAATGATTCCCAATGTTGCCATCGTAGATAGCTAAAAGTGTCTTTCTTATTCGGCAGCATGGATAGAAGTCTTTAGGAGTCGGAATGACGTTATGGGTAGTACGGTGTGACGTCATGAAGGTTTTATCTACTTGTATTAATTAATCTGAGAGTGTGAGAGACAGCAAATACGTTTAAGCGTAAACACGTTTTTGTGCAGGTGGCCAACTTGACAAATACTACGCGACAAAGACGAATGAATAACGCTTAGCATAGTGTGAGTGATAGAAACGATATTTTTTTAAATGCAGAACATACACGTATGAACAATAAAATGACTTGAAATTGTATACCGCCTAATTCAAAATTTTGATTCTAAATCATCACATTCACGAGATATGAAACAAAATGTGTCAAAATCATGAATATTTGCTCCCTAGCGCCATCTAGTTGGCTGTGGCCAGTTTTGTTTCCTCTGCAACCGCCTTACGACCCCTTTTACAAAAAGCGAGCGCTCGATTTTAGGTATTTGCGCGCCCCGCCCTGGTGTGAGTGTTCGTACAACCACGATACGCTGTAGTGTGCGTTTGAGTACAACTATAATCTGCGAAATGGTTTTGATACTATTTCTCTGAATTGTAGGATAGTAATTTAGATTTTGTTGATAATAGTATAATAATTGTTTAAATAGTTTCAATGTTATACCGATCTCATGATTTACAAAAACATAATGTGGCGCACGGTGTGTAGGTAAGCCATCTTTTTAAACCGGTGAAATAAATATTGTTTGTAAATAATATGGTAGACCGGGGCCGGACCGGACTAGTGTTGGCGATCGATAGTCCACTGTAAGGTCTAACAAAATTAGGTGAAACAATTTTCAGGGGATGATCAGACCATCGAACTGGACAACTTTCTCTATGGGACCAATATCGAAATCGGTTTGGTAGTTTTGAAGTAACAAAATGGGGCAGACAAACACAATCATATTAATTACATTAATAAGTATATATTTTAAGGGGGGTTGTTTGGACCATCAAACTGAAAAACTTTCACTATGGTATCAACATAGAAATCGCGAAAAAAAATCAGCCATCCCATACATTTAGGTCGAGTAGATTTGTATGGAATAGCAGATTTTTTTTGCGACTTCGATATTGGTTGGAGAAAGTTGTTCAGTTTGATGGTCTGATCATCCTCTTAAAAATTAGTTTCACCAAATTTTGTTAGACCTTATATATGGCTGTTTCAGATATAACCATCTATTGTAAAACTGTAGATAATACTACCGGTGTGAAGATGGCAGCCAAAACTTAGCAGCCAAATTACCCGACCAAATTTAAATGTCATGAAATTAAGTACGCTTAACTACTACTAAATGCACTGAACCACTATCCCCTGTATTGTTTAGGCCTTATACTACCCGTTTGTACCATCGACATCATCAAATTCGATTTTATAACTACCTTTTTCATCGACCAAAGTTAGCAGCTAAATTATCCGAAGTCGCCACCGTTTAATTTTTTTTCTACTACTAGATATGATTTTGCCCCAATGAGACCTACACTAGTTTATTGTCTAGTCTTAATACTAGCTGAATAAATTGTCGCTATCTTCGAATTCGATTTTGAACTTATCTTTTTAGCGACCAAAAGTTAGCTGCCATTTTTTTCGTAGTACTCTAGTTAGATTAATTTTTCTGCAACTAGATCTGATCTAGCCATGATGAGACCTGAACTAGTTTTTTGTTTAATCTTTCTACTATCTGTGTGTATAACCGTCATATTCAAATTCGATTTTGTAATTACTTTTTCTTGCTATCAAAAGTTAGCAGGCCGGAATCTGAAGTCACTCTCGTTTAATTAGTTTTTAATTAGTTTAGAATCTAGCCACTACCACACCTATACCACTTTGTTGTAAAATTTTTATACTACCTGAAAGTACAATCATAATCTCTGAAATCGATTTTTGAACGAATTCAAAATATTGAGTGACCTCCAACAAATTGCTTGTAAGAAACGACCAAAATTTCCGTCTTTAAGACATACAATTAGGTTTCATTGATGTCCGGTATTCTTCACCTTAGTAATTGTTATGCCTAGGGGTTCCTTGATCAAGGTTGGAAACAAGCATCAATTACTAACAATGAAGTATATTTTCTTCGTTACAAATCAAAACGATAATCGGATCAGTTGTACAAGTATGCAATGATAACATAAACTAAAAAAAGGAAAACAAAACTTAAAACCACTTTCTGAACGAGGCTCGAACCCGAGACAACCCAAGCCGGAAGCGTCTCCTAAACCGTTGGACCAACGCGTCGTATAACTGAATGGACGAAAACCTCAAACGCTTTTAACTCTTAATTTTAAGTTTTGGCTGCCAAGTTCACTTAAGGCTGCACCGAGCCTATTGTGCTGCCCCCAATCGTATTTTTTTTATTTTTTAACAATTAAATAATGTTTCCAAAAAACAAGAATGTAACATTGTAGTCATTGCTGGATTTTAATTTATCGGGTCACTACGGATTTGTTTTTATAATGTTTGTAGTTATTATCTTTAAAACCGCCAAAAGTGGCCACTTTTGGCGGTTTTAACGATAATAGCTACAAGCATAAAACATAATAATCCGTAATGTTTCGATAAATTAAAAGCCAATCAGGACTACAATGTGACATTCTTGTTTTTTGGAAATGATGTTTATTTGTTTAGAAATAAAAAAAATATGATTGGGGGCAGCACAATAGGCTCGGTAGGCTCTTAAATTTTATTATCGGTACAAACTTGGCTGCAATTCGATAGATGGCGTTGACATCGAATTAGTTTCTCTACTGGATTGAATCTAGCCTAGGTCAGACCTATACTAGTTTAATGTTTGGTATTTTTGTTACCTGTGTGTATCGTCGTTATCATCCAATTCGATTTTATACGTTTGTTTCAATAAAAAGTTCGCAGCCAATTTAGTTCTATACGATCCCGCAGACGGCGCTGTCATCATCGACCGTATATTTATTTAAAGAATTATCTACTAGGCGGAATCTAGCCACCATCAGACCTATACTAGTTTATTTGTTTAGTATTTATGCTACCTGCAGGTATAGTTGACATTATGATATTCGATTTCCTAACCACTTGGTTATCGATTAAAAGTTAGCAGCCAATTAATTTCCACAGGATTCGATAGATGTCGCTGACGTCACGAACTTATTTAAGTTCTCTATACGATCCCGCAGACGGCGTTGTCGTCATCGAACGTATATAAGGTCTAACAAAATTAGGTGAAACTATTTTAAGGGGATGATCAGACTATCAAACTGAACAGCTTTCTCTATGGGACCAATATCGAAATCGCGAAAAAAAAAATGCTGTCCCAAACATTTAGGTCGAGTACGTTTGTATGGAACAGCTAATTTTTTTTTCGCGATTTCGATATTGGTCCCATAGATAAAGTTGTTCAGTTTGATGGTCTGATCATCCCCTTAAAATAGTTTCACCTAATTTTGTTAGACCTTATATTTATTTAAAGAATTACCTGCTAGACGGAATCTAGCTACCATGAGACCTATACTAGTTTAGTGTTTAGTATTTATGCTACCCGCAAGTATAGTTGTCATTATCAAATTCGATTTCCTAACCACTTGGTTATCGATTAAAAGTTCGCAGCCAATTAATTTCTACAGGATTCGACAGATGTCGTTGACGTCACGAACTTATTTAAAGAGTATTGCCTTGCTTTTGTTTAATTAGTTTTTAAACTACTAGATCTATCCTAGCCACTATCACACCTATACCACTTTATTGTTAAGTATTTATACTACAAGCAAGTTCCATTATAATCTCTGAAATTAAAAATAACCTGCTGCCTATATCGAATATTGTTTCAGTTTAGTGTTCAGACCTCCACGTAGTTTGTATCAGGAAGATTTTCTTTGTTCGTTTGCTAAACCCAAAGTGATGAAATTTAGGTACATGTACACACGGTGACACATCAAGCTATACAAAACCAACATAAGCTGGCCACGCGTAGGTCTAGTAACGTATAGCGTCGCGCGGCCAGCTCATGTTGGTTTTGTATAGCTTGATGTGTCGCCGTGCGTACATGACTAACGAACTTTGCTATAGAATGTAGTTTTTATTGTTGGTCAAAGCCCTAAATAAATAAAACTCAAGACTTTATCATATTACATATATTTCAATCACTATTAAAATGTCATACCAAATATCAGTAAGTACATTATTACAATTTGCAAAGTTTCATAAAATAACATACCAAACAAGCAGGTATTATTACAAAACATGATCTCATTTTTCTTTTCATTCGTTTTTTATTTATTCACGTTAAATTGTAGGTACATAATAATCAATCAATCAATTATACTTTAATAAAGTGGATCGTGCTGCTGTGTTCAAAGTATGAGTTTCAAAAATCGCACTCCTGAAGTGTCGAAATGAACGCTTATTAACGATTTTTGCGCGTTGGTGAGTCGTGTTCTAAATGTTCCCTTCTTCCTCGAACGGCAAAATTCACTTCGCAGACGTGTTATTTGTGCACGAAGATTCTTGGTTTGTACACAGTTGTAGCCCGATATCTTCTTAGGACCTGTAAAAAAGTGTTCAAATTATAATTACTTTTATCCATTATGAATGAAAGTTTGTGACAATGTATTGATGTTGTTTGTTCAATCCAAGTCAGAGGCCGTAAGGCGGTTTGAAAAACTCTGAAACCAGACCCTCTAGCATGATTTATCTACTTGCGCCCGACTTGGCTTTTTCCCATACTACATGCTTTCGCTCTCCGAGAAGCGCGGGCACAGGTTATGAATTAAAAGCACTAAATATTGAGTGTGATACTTCCTGGCCGCGCTACAGTCGCAAACTCGAATTTCAGTTATCTCAAAAAATGTACTCAATTTGTACTCCCTTTAAAAAAAATGTACTCATCGGGTTCACGAGAAAATAAGCAATGTTTGTGGCGCGGCTGGGAAGCATCCTCCCCAGCCGCGCCACGGCGAATACCGCTTATCAAGAAGTTTAATTGAAATGTTCTTATGTCCAAAGAAATGTACCAAAATTGTACTCTCTAATAATAATTAAAAACTTTCTGAAAAGCATTCGTAGAAAGAGAAATATTCAAAATAAAAAGTAATGGCATGGATGACTACCACCTATAGACTTCGAAAAGAAGAAATTGGGCTACTTTAGGCTAGTTTTTAACTTCCGACGGCGCTCATTTAGCAATTCATATATCCAAAATTTCATGAATATTGATCCAACACAAGCCGAGATATGACAATGCATTGTTGAGGCTGCTAACTAGACGTTTATTCTAACGATGATTCCAATGAAACGGGTGCACATTTGAAACAGATAAATACATAGCGATTTAGTGCTTGATTTGGTGCCTCTTATGATATTTATGAAAAGTCGAGTTTCCTTTCCTACTTCCCAAAAAACTTACGTAAACTTCTACATACATTCGATTTTCGGTACAATCATTCACAAAAATTATCATTTATCGGAACTACTGCCGTAAGCTGTGCGCATGCGGTCGCGCAAGTAGTTCATAGTTATACTGAGAGATGGCAGGACTTTGTTTGCGTGAATTAGGCTCAATTTACACCGCCGCGGAATGGAATGGAAGCGATCGGAATGTACATATATTGAGCCTTACGGTGATGCGAAAACGTGTCTTTTAACATAGAATGAAGAACTGTAATTGCTTGATTAAAATAAGTGCAGCCGCGGACTACAACGAGATTATGATAATTTTGAACGAGATTATGAAAAACATTTTTCTATCATCCAGTGATGCCAACATTGCCAACTTGGCATTGCCAACTTGGCATTGCCAACTTAGCCAACTTAGCAATAATAGGTGAGTATTCCTTTTTTAAAGTATAGAATACCTATTATGATTTATTACTAAGAAAACTAGGTACCTACTACCTACCTACCTATTCGAATATACGAAATAATACGAATATTTTTTTAGGATTGTTTATTTCATAAATTGTTATTAGGTACTGTACCTACAGATTTATATCTCTACTATGCAATCACCAAGTTTCATCTCAATCAGGTAAGAAATATAGCCCCTAGAAGTCTAGAAAAATAAAAACTTTTAAAGTCGAATATCTAGCTTAAAACAGCCGGCTAGGACATTTTGCCAAATAAAAAAGTATGTTTGTAATGACGTGTTCTATCGATATGCAAAGTCTTAAGGTTGGCCGCGCGAAATGAAAAAAAAGGAAAAAATAAAATTAAAAACTGTTTAGGTATCCCAGGCTCCATATAAATATGTTCGAACCCCTATTGCGTTGTTTCAATCGATTTTGATGTTTAATACTACATCTACAGATGGTGAAATTGATATCATTAGCATCCTTTTAAACTAAGAGTCTACCCATCAAACTGAGCAACTTTTACTATGGGAGCAAACCAATCGGACGGAAAAAAAGAATCTGCTTTGATTCATATTTGCTCCAATTTGAGTCGAGAAGGCAGCGGCGGCGGGTGCAGTTTAGTACGGAACAGCTGATTTATTTTTGCTATGATCGGTTTGCTCCCATAGTAAAAGTTGTTCAGGAGTCACGTTGCAGGTTTTACCCAGAGCACTCTTCTCGCGTGGATTTCGTACGTCGCGTTTTTGCCTGCCACGAGGCTCCGCAATCCACAATCTTTTTTGTTCTTGACCAAAAATAATCCCTGAGACTGGGATAGATTCTCCTATAAACACTTGACACTGGCGGAAATGCAGTGCTGACGCACAGGCAAGAGTCCATTAATTATAAATAAATAAAAGTTGATGGGTAGACTCTTAGTTTAAAAGGATGCTAATTATATCAATTTCACCCTGTATAACTTATTTTAATTCGGTACTACATCTAAATTATTTTTGTTGTAATTTGGTACTACATCTATAATTTAGTAATTATTTCAATAAGAAGTCAACAATCTGTGTGTGATTTATGCAATAAATCTGTTCATTATTATCCTAGTTTCAATTTATATTTTCTAATAAAATAAACATTCAGTTTTTACCCGACTGCGCTAGAAGGAGGGTAATACTTATCGTAAAGTAAAACTACACCATCTCTCGGCAAAAATCCTCATTACTTGACACAAATTATTTGGAGCGAGACAATTAATACAATAAAAGTCGAGTAGTAGAGAAGAATAATAGTCTTCTGGACTCACAATACATACATACGAGAGTGAATATTGTCATTGTTATAAAATTTCATAACATTTCACTTTTTTGCTTGGTAGTAGTAACCGTAATATTAAAATCTATTTTAAACCCTATTACAGTTGAATAAAGTCAAAATTTGATCGACGGTTTCGTCGGACCTAAATTACGATTAGTATGTAGAAGTTTACGTAATTTTTTTGGGAAGTATGAAAGAAAATTCGACTTTTCGTAAATATCATAAGAGGCACCAAATCGAGCACTAAATTGCTACGTATTTATCTGTTTCAAATGTGCACCCGTTTCATTGGAATCATCGCTGGAATAAACGTCTAGTTAGCAGCCTCAACAATGCACTGTCATATCTCGGCTTGTGTTGGATTAATGAAATTTTGGGTATAGGAATCACTAAATGAGCACTAAATCGTGACATATAAATCACATAGATATAAACAGTATTTCTAAGTGCGACTGCTAGCTTGACGTCTATCTAGCAGCCTCAGTAAGGTACCCAAATATCTTTTAAATTACAGGAGCACCAAATCTGTGCATTGGGCACCAAATTGCACTAATTGGGCACTAAATCGTGGCCAAGTCAGCTGGTGAGGCTGCTAACTATACGGACACCCCAAAACACTACAAAAGAAACAAATCCCTTAGTCATCTCGTACGACACCTAAGGGAAGAAATGGGGTGGTCTATTTTAAGCCGGTAACCACGTCATTATCCCTAAGTCACCTCATACGACACCCATTGGAAGAAAAGTGGTTGTATAATTCTTAGCCAGGAACCACACGACATGGAATTGTGTTGCAAATGTATATTTACACACTAACAACACAATTAAATTTATTGTTAGTGTATAGTTTGATCGGCAAGATACATTAAGCCAGCAAGTACCTGATCACGGGATTTTTACTCTGCCCGGGTGCGGGGCCCGTAGCATTTGCTATTCCAACTATATGGCTAATTCAGCACTGTTGGTAGTAACTTACATAATGTCCACATTGATAAAGATGGGGTAATCATAATTATAGTCGTAAATATTTTTATCATCATCATCATCAGCCTATAAACGTCCCACTGCAGGGCACAGGCCTACCCTCAGGGTGGGCGTATGGGCATTAGTCCACAACGCGTGCCCAATGCGGATTGGTAGACTTCACATACGTACATACATAAGTCCTTTCATGCATGCTCGTCGGTTTCGGGTTACCGTCGCTCTTTAAATATTTTTATAAACGTACCAATTATTGACAGTTGAGATTGCTGTCGCTTGTCTGGACTGGAGCTATCCGCTGTCTCTGATATGCCTGTAAATTTAAAGACCATAGTATTTATTATTTGATAAAAACTAAAAGGCGACAGTAATAGTTTCCTTTGAAGTAACTTTTTAAAAATATAATATAATTTGAGATCTACTGACCAAAAGTTATATTTTTGTAGAAAGTAAACGCATTCTATAGCAAAAGAAAACTTTCAATCTTTTTTTTTTTAAATTTATATATTAATGGACTCTTGATTGTGAGTTAGAAATTCGTTTTCGCCAGTGTCAAGTAGTTTATCTATCCCAATCTCAGAGATTGTTTTTGATCAAGAGCAAGAAGAGATTGAGGATTGCGGAGCCTCTTGGCAGGCAAAAACGCGACGCGCAAACACCACGCGAGACAAGTGCTCGTGTCAGAACCTGCAACGTGATCTGTTCGGTAGATTGGAGGAAATGCTGGTTAAAAATAGAAAAATAAAAAAAATGAGAACTGTAGTTGAACCTTAACTGACAAATAAAGTTAAGGCACTGCTAATGCATTTATCCGTTTGTTTCTGTTACGATCATGGTTTGTAAAATGCTGGTCACAATCTTTTTGCTCGTGGTAGAGTTCGTAATCAGACCATTTCCAGTTTTCCTCCAACTAGGCTGAACCACATTTTAAAGCGTTCCAGAAATTTAGTTGGATTTGGGAAACAGTGCATTGCGGCATCTGAAAAAAAGGAAGTAATATACTTTTAGTATATAAAATCAGGTAGGTACGTGTTTTTCTTAAGGTTTTTCGTGGTTGATTTCAATCTCAGAATCACTTAACTAAGAATAACCTGTGAATACCTACTTACCGCTAGGCTTACACCCCAATGAGCAACGGCGTGGCATTGTAACAAATTCATAGAGAATTGGTACACACATGGTATACCTTTTTATAAGACGCTTTTTTGTAATACAAATCACAAAAAAGCGTTTTTTTTTCGCAAAACAAGCTACTTCGCACATATATAAAGTCACAACCACAAAACAGTCTCCGTAATCGTACAAAAAATTCACCTTTGTGGGTAGTAGTATAATATTGGGCACTCTAGGCCACCTCGTTTCCTTCAGGCTCACCCTGTTCGCCTTCAGTCACTCGTTGATCTAGAGTGCCCAATATTATACTACGAGCTTGAAGGAAACGAGGTGACCTAGAGTGTCCCAATATTACAAAGATATCTTTCGTGAAATCATTTACTCATGCATGCACGATGCTTAATTCTAATTCAAAACCTTTCCGATCAAACGCTTTCCTAATGTATCAGTCAGCTGTGAGAGCCATCTGAAAGACTCTCATGCAGTCAGTGCAGATACAAGATTATAGTAGCAGATACCACGTTGACACCGAACACGATAGACGTTAAAAATAAATAAGTAATAATGTCTTTAAAAATAGATGATGTTGTGGAAGTGGTTATTGTTAAACGCAATGAATATGGAATTCATAATGTTCAAATAATCGGTTCAGACTACGAAGGTATTTTAATACCAATTCTACACAAAATCCAATATGGTACATGGAGTGGAATTTATTATGAAGGACTCAGGGTACCTGCTCGTGTGATTAGAATGAACAATAAATTTATAGATTTCGAGGAAGTACCCAAACCGTGAACGAGCAAATAAGGTATTAGTTATTACCTACTACGACAGGAATATAAATAAACGTTGTTTTCTTACATTACTTTCATTCTTATAAAGACAGCATCCTTATTTGCACCAAAATGAAATTTGCGAAACAAGCACAATCTTTAAAAGTTGAAAACCTATGTATAAATTCTAAGAATATTACTTCTCGTCATGGAAATCTCCTACCGAATACAATAAGGTGCTTAATTTGTGGACCATCAAACTGCGGAAAAACTAATTTAGTCATTGGACTTCTTCTACATGAAAATGGGTTAAATTATCGAAATGTTTATGTTTATTCCAAGACTCTTCATCAGCCCAAGTACAGATTCTTGGAGAAAGTTTAAAAATGGTTCCAGGTATATCTTTCGCAAAATACCACGAAAATGAGACAGTCTTAAGTCCTCAAAATGCTAAACCTAACTCTGTTATAATATTTGATGATGTTGCATGTGAAAATCAAAATAATATAAGAGATTATTTTGCAATGGGTCGTCATAAACACATAGATTGTTTTTACCTTAACCAGACATATACCAAAATTCCCAAACAGCTTGTAAGAGATAATGCGAACCTTTTGGTTATCTTCAAGCAAGACGATGTGAATTTAAAACACATTTATGATGAGCATGTTAATACAGATATGACGTGGATCGATTTTCGAAAAATGTGTTCAAAAATATGGAATAAGACGTACAGCTACTTAGTGATTAATAAAGATTGTGATAAAAATAAAGGGTGCTATAGAAAGAAATTTGACACATTCGTGGTATTCGACTAGTTGATAATACATTAATAGTATATAAGTGTATTGCTTTCTTGCGTTTATCATTACGTGAAAATTATTCAAAGCTTAGACATCACAATCTATAAAAAGACAAGTTGTTAATGCAGCTGAAGCTGTAAAAAGAAAGGTACGAAAAATGGGTAATATTGAAACTGATAGAGATAAAACACTTGAAAACGTTTTTAAACCAATAATAAATCCCCTTAATCAAATGTTGGAAACAAAGAAACAAAGCACACAGTCAAACAAAAATAAAGTTAAAAAGATTAAGTCTTTGTAAGATAGCTATTCCGATGCATCGTCATCTAGTGAACCGTATATGGATAAAACAATCATGAAAAGGAAATCTGACATTATAAATAATGAAAAAGATTTATCAGATTCAAACACAGATGAAGATGATAATGACAATAATAACAGTTTTGACCATGATATTAGCAATATGTCCTTTAAAACTGTTGATTCAGCTCAGAATAGCTCAGATCAGGTCCTGCACGTAATGCATCATCATTGTCTTTATCTTCAGAGTTTTATGAAGATGTTCCGTATGGTGTTAGGATTGAACGTGGAAAACTTATGACGGGTTCAGCTCGTGTAACTACAAATGGAGAATATATAACAATAGGTGGACATACGTATGATAACACTGTAGGAATACGTGAACTGATGTTCAAGAAAGTACCTGATGCGAACTTGATAACTTCCGAAGACATACAAAATTATAAAACCATGTTGATGGATACAAATGCGCATAGACGCGATTTTGATTCAACTAAACCAATAAAAAGCAATAAAGGACGAAAATACTTGAATATTATCAAACTATTATTAAAATTTCGTAAAGTTTCTGTAAGTACTGACGGAAGTGTTGCTCAAGGATCTGGCTTACCGTCTATGAAAAAGTGGAACGAAGATGTGGATTACGTTTACTGGGATGATCCTAACGAATTAGTGGAAAGACTAAAGATATTAATTGCATCTCGAGATGCAGGTAACACTGGACTGGATAATGGAATAATATCAGTTCTAGAAGAGTTGCGTGAAAGTGGAATTATTGTATAATAAATAAAGTCATCATAGTTGTTTTGTTTCATTTGTATATTAACTTTTCAATTGATAGGTTCTCATCATGAATATTGATAAATTTGGTCATCATGTTCATAAACGAATGCGGTTATCTGAAATATTTGATTTAACCGATAAAACTTTGATGAAAACAGAAGGAGGAGAATTCGATTTGAAAAAAAACAAGACTAAGAGGTGTTAAAATACCTTCGTCAGCTGATGATGCAGCTAATAAAGAATATGTTGATACTGTTATTAAATTATGTTGTAGCAAGGATGATGCTTCGGCACTCCTTAAAAGTATAAAAGCAGACGTAAACAAGGTTTTAAATCACTTCAAAAAGGAGTACTATACTAAAACTGAAGTCGATAAAATTGTAAAAACAAAATGATAAAGCAGCAAATAGTGAAAGAACTTCATAAAGCAGCTCGAAAAAATTTTATACGAAGATCTGTGATTCTAAAAGGAATTGATGATCTATGGCAAGCTGATTTAATAGACTTTTGTTCATTAAAAACCCATAACGGGTTTCAAGTTTATCTTAGTTGTAATAGACTGTGTTTCTAAATATTCATGGGCAGTTCCAGTCAAAACCAAGACAAAATCTGAAATAACAAAGGCGTTTCATCATGTATTGTGTACGAGTCATCGCCGTCCAAAAAATTTACAAACTGATATGGGTACTGAGTTTTATAACGATGAGTTTGAACAATTAATGAAATTATTTACCATCAACCATTATTCTAAATAAAGCTTCAATTGTTGAGAGATTAATCAGAACTTTAAAAAACAATTTGTATCAAACCTTTTGCTTGAATGGTAGTTATAAATGGATCCAAGGACCGCTAGATGATGTAGTAAGGCTGTACAATAATACAAAACATCGTATTACAAAATATAAACCTATTGAAGTTACTCAGGCTAGTGAAAATATAGTAATGGGTAACATTAAAAAATCACAAATTTTTATATCAAAACCTGATAGACAGAAGCTCTTTGCAGGTGATTACGTTAGAATAAGTAAATATAATGGTATTTTTCAAAAAGGGTACACTCCAAATTGGTCGACAGAAATTTTTACAATTAAAAAAGTTAACAATACTATTCCTATAACATACATTATTGAAGATTTACGTAAACAACCTATTCTAGGAACATTTTATAATCAAGAACTTCAAAAAACCAAATATCCTGATGTATATTTAATTGAGAAAATTATTCGGAAAAAGGGAAATAAGATATTGGTTAAGTGGTTAGGTCTCAGTGATGATGAAAATAGTTGGATTGATAAAAAGGAAATGGTATGAACTTAGTATTCATTACCTAATGAGATATGCGAGGAGGAGGTCTTATTAATAAATTAATAAATAATCTTCCATTCGAGTTACACTTACCTGGATATAATTTTTGTGGACCTGGTACTAAACTACAAAAGCGATTATTGCGAGGTGATAAAGGTGTTAATGAGTGAGACAACGCTTGTATGCATCCCGATATAGCTTATTCTAACCATCAAGATTCGGAAAATCGACATAAAGCAGATACAGTGTTGTTAAACATGGCTAAGCAAAGTCTTAGATCAAAGGATGGTTCGCGGGGAGAAAAACTTGCTTCTTGGATAGTAACTAAAGCCATGAAAGCTAAATTGAAATCAGGAGCAGGAGTAAAGGGTTTTAATAAAGCTGTTTCAAAAATCAAGTTTCACCTCAAAAGGTCAAAACCTAAGAACACGAAGGCTGCAATCAAATGTGATTATTTTGCAGCTAAAAAATTTCTCGCTAATAACAAGAGAGTTCGTTTACCACGCGTAATACCACTCCCAAAAACAGGCGGAATTCTACCTTTACTACCAATCTTTGCAGGCCTTTTAGCCTTAGGTACACTGGCAGGAGGAGCAGCTGGCATTGCAAAAACTGTGAACGATTATAAATCTGCTCAACAAAATCTAAGTGAATCTAAACGTCACAACAAAGTGATGGAATATATTTCATTGGGAAAGGGTTTATACATTAAATCACACAAGAAAGGCGCTGGACTGTTTATTAGGAGTTCAAAAAACTAAACGAAAGGTTACCAAAATGAGCCCTTTCCAACTTAGATATTCTAAAATTTGCTATCGATATACCGTACTTTAGAGGTGTTTTTATGAAAGATTGATTACCTAAAACGCCTAAACCTATCGAAAGTGGTATTGTTAATTTAGATAATTCTGATGGTGATGGAACTCATTGGGTGGCCTATGCGAAATTAAATAATTATTGTGAATATTATAACAGTTATGGTGATTTGAAACCTCCTTTAGAGATTGTTAATTATTTTAATCTCTTTGACATTTTTTACAACTACAAATGTTATCAAGAGTTTAATACAGTAAATTGTGGTCATTTATGCATTTCATATCTTATAAATTTTTGGAATAAACATTTAAAATGAGAAAGCTGGTTTAATATTCAACATTCATATAATGTCTTTCACTGTATCAATAACTGGTAATAAATCGATTTTATCTAATAATTATTATCCAACTTTGCAATTAGAAGGTCAATATGAATGCGCTTTATTGTATCTATCAACCTTTAATTCTATTCCTAATATTGATGTTAGAAATAACAAATTTCATTACGGCAATAATGAAGTTATCGAAATACCCGAGGGAGCCTACGAACTCCAGGACATCTGCGATTATTTGAAGGCCAATATAAAAGATGCAGTTTTCAAATTACACTGTAACAATAATACATTAAAAACATAAATTTTTTGTACAAAAGAAATCCATTTTGAAAGAGAAACTTCTTTCGGTCAACTTTTGGGATTTGGAAATGAAACACTCAAAGCAAATATATTACACGAGTCACAGCATACAGTCAACATTCTATCAACGACAATTGTGAGGGTTGAATGTGACATAGTGACCGGATCTTATATTAATGGAATATCAAGCCATATTATCCATGAATTTGCGCCGAATGTACCACCAGGCTATAGAATTATAGAAATACCTAAAAACATTATTTACTTCCGAGTAAATCAAAACAACGTAAATTGTATTAACATTCGATTGTTCGATATAAATAATAATTTGATTAATTTACGTAGAAAAGAAATTCAGTTATATCTACACCTAAACAAAAAATGATTGAATACAATAAATATATATCGCTGCTAACCAAAAACATCAGTACCATTCGATCTACCGGTAAAGAAACACCAAGAAAGAAAATAAAACTGACAAAAGAAAATAAGAAATTCCTTAAACTAATTGGATTGTTAAAATGATCATTCTAGACATATCTAGTATTCCTTCGTACGATAACACTATCGACAGTGTTGAAATACATTCATATAAACCTTACGTTATCACTTTTAATAGAAATGATGAAATTCGTATTCCTATAAATCAGCAAGATTTGTACGTACTACCATCAGCAAGTACTTTATATTTGGAGGGGGTTGTAAAAGTTCACCACAGAGAAACGAAAGTAAGGTCACAGAGCGTGCAATTTACCAATAATCCCTTACTTTACTTATTCCAAGACATTCGCTATGAATTAAATGGTGTAGAAATAGATAAAATAAAAAATGCTGGAATAACAACAACGATGAAGTCATTAATATCGATGAACGAAAGTGAAGCAAAGATGTCTAAAGCTTGGGGTTGGGATATTAACGGAACAAAGAACAAAGAGTGGTAGTTTCTTTGCGTCTATACCCCTTTGTAATATTCTTGGTTTTGCAGAAGACTACAAAAAAGTAATAATAAACTGTAAGCATGAATTGATACTTTTACAGAGCAATACTAACCTTGACGCATTGAAATTAGGTTCGGGAGAAGTTGTGGATGATGTTGAAATACATAAAATAGTTTGGCGTGTTCCACATGTAAAAGTGTTCGATAGAGAAAGGCTAAACTTCCTTAAATTATTAGAAAAAGATCGATCACTTCAGTTAGTATTTCGAAACTGGGATTTATATGAATATCCGTTAATACCTAAAACAACTAAACATACATGGTCTATAAAAACCTGATCTCAAATAGAAAACCCCAGATACGTTATTATAGGATTTCAAACGAACATAAAAAATAATGCCGCAGCAGATATGACCCAATTCGACCATTGTACTATGCGAGATGTAAAAGTTTATCTCAATTCAACTTACTTCCCATACGAAAGTTTAAATGTTAATTTTACCGATGGCAAAATTGCTTTATTATATGAACAATACGCTAGATTTCAGCAGTCGTATTTCGGTCGTAGAACAGAACCGTTGTTGAATTTAGAAAAATTTAAAGAAAAGGCACCTCTATTTGTCATCGATTGCTCGAGGCAAACTGATAATCTCAAGTCGGGACCTGTCGGTAACGTGCGAGTTGAACTCGAGAGCAACACAGAAATACCTGATCAAACTTCTGCATACTGCCTTATCCTAAACGATTGCATTGTGGAATATAAACCGTTGAGCAATACAGTCAAAAAGATATCATGAATAAGGATATTATTTTCGTAGATATTCAAGGCTTTAAAAATTTTTAAAAAGATTTTATTGTTAAAGAACTATCTATAGCTACTATCGAATTTACACAAACGTTTCTTATAAAATCTCCATATTCATTTCATAATTTATCGAATTTTGAAAAGAAACAAATCATATGGTTAGAGAAAAACCGAGGAATTCGATGGAGTGAAGGTTTTATTGACTATCGTGAATTTAAACGTGTGATCATACCATATTTAGAAAATAAAAAAATATTGACAAAAGGTTTGGAAAAAATTAAATGTATTAAAGAACTGTGTTCAAAATGTCAAATAGTAGATATAGGAGAAAAAGGATGTCCTAATATTCTAAAATTATGTAATGATTATTGTAAAAACAATATTAATTTTAATTGTATAAATCATACAAAAGAATGTGCTTTAAATAATGTAATATGTATTAAAAAATGGTACGAAGACAATTATATGTACAAGTTCTCTTTGTTTGATTGATTGTAATATATTTTTTATTCAAATTGAATTGAATTAAGCAAATAATGTTAAAAATATAAAATGTTAAATTGCATATTAGAATTAGATATATGATATAAAAATAGTAAATAATAAACCATTTCTTTGTGAACAAAAACATTTTTTTTTATTTATACCTAACATATTATCACTTATTTTAAAACCTTAGTGGAGTTATTTAAACAAATTTTAATTGATAATAACATGATACATTTTTTATTTTGATCACTCTGTTTTACAAGTCTGAGAGTAATTTCATAAAATAATAATACTTAGTTCTAAATTATTACTGGATATAGTAAATTACAGATTATAAAAGCACTAAAAATTATACAAAATTAGAATTATTAAATTTTTTGTTTTTATTTATTAATGAACATGAATTACATAAACTAAAATTAAATTAAATGTATTTAATAAGTACTGAAGTAAGTATTCATCTTGCGTTTTATAGGCTCCAAACGGTAGTACCTGAAAAAGAAAATATAAAATGATTTTTACACTATTAATAACAACGCAGTATGTATCGAGCTGTAAGGTTGAAAAAATACATAGATACATAATGCCCACACCTACGTCGCACTGTGGGTAGGTTGAGACCTATGAAACAATAAGAAAAGAAAATAAAAGAAGATAATTATGTACTAACCTATTTACTTGTATCTGAGCGGTCTCCCAATTCTCTCGAAATCAAAAACAATGTGTGTGATACTGATTTCATCACAGGATCTTCTTCATCTTGCGCTGCATAAATGGATCTCAACATTTGTCGACTCTCAATTATTGAATCTCGTTCAACTATTTGATTTACATCATTTACATCTTGATGGTAAATTTAGGAACACCAAACGTATCAGTTGCAAGGTAGCTAGTGATTACTGGATTCACTGGTCTAGACATTCTGATTATGTTTTTGAACTTTAAGAATGAAATAAAAATGCGGATGCTCCGTACTAAGGTTACTTAATGAATGACGAATAATTTAATTATGAAATAAATAAAATGAGGCATGGAAATTTGAAACTTGCAAACTGTAAAACGATCTATGTCATCATTATATTCGTACTTAGTCCTCGATATAACAATGTAGTATCGCTCATCTTGCTCGTATCCGCGTCCATTAGATATATAAAATAAAATGAAAAAAAAGTGGCCCCGCGTGTCACCCATCTGTCAAGCTCATTCGTTCTGACGCGCGTAAACGCGGTCCGCATTGAAAACAAATGTTAAAGTTTAAAAGTGAAATATAGTGTTCTTTTGTGTATAAAAGGGAAGCTTCGGGGGATTGGATCCTCTCCCCGGCCAGACACAATGTGTCCACGCATTTACGAGGTTCGAAAATGCGCTTTTCCCGTGTGGAAAGATTCGAAAGTCGGTTCCCGTGCCCTAATGGGCCCACGCATTTGTGAGTTTCGAAGATGCGCTTTCCCGATGGGAAAGATACGAAAAGTCGGTTCCCGTGCCCTAAAGTGTCCACGCATTTACGAGGTTCGAAAATGCGCTTTCCCGGTGGGAAAGATTTGAAAGACGGGTCCTGTGCCCGAATGTGTTCACACATTTACGAGGTTCGAAAATGCGCTTTCCCGGTGGGAAAGATACGAAAGTCGGTCAGAGTGTTATCGTCGGTACGTGTTACGTTCATAATCTTACCCGATGGGGAAAGACAGCCGACGCCGATGGCAGACCCTGGGCCCGTTGCACAATGCATGCTTGAGTTTCGACCATGCATTTGTTTTCCCGTGAGGAAGGCCATACCAGTTCTTGTGCCCATGCACGTTTGAGTTTCAAACAGTGAGACACTGGGTCGTTGGGTAAGTAGTCATTACAGCTCTTGTGTCTGTTACCCATGCATGCACTTTTACCGATGGGAAAGATCATGCCAGCTCCCGGGCCCTTAGCCCTTGAAGGTTCTACTTTCGATAATGACGATGTTGACTTTTCCGTCGGGGATAGAATAGAATCATTTATTGCACAGGACTTACATATAAACTTTTATTGGAGCCGGCACCGGCTACGGTGTCCAGTGACCAAGTTTGTTAGTTGATTTTGTGTTCAGAAGGGCATGCCTACTTGCTGAGTTATTATGATGATGAATGTTTATTCTTTCTTACCATGCAAATTCCCATTGGGAAGGAGGGAAGGAGGTTCCTCCCCTCAGTTTCAGAAATGAAATGAAATGAAATAATGCAATGAAATGAAATGAAATAATATTTATTGTGCATAAGTTTAGGTCAGTAATTGTAGCCGGTCTTACTGCTAATTTTATTAGTTCACTAAACTTTACTTTTTCAAGTGTATACACAAGTTTAAATAAAATTGAATACAATTAAAAGTTTAAATTAAGTCAATATTAAATGTCAAGGTCATTATTATAATAATAATCAAATTCATAAAACATAATCAAAAGACTCAATACACATAACGCAATCATAAAATAATCAACAAACATAAAACATCAATTGTCATTGTTATCTTAGAATAAATTAAGTACCTATCTATAATTTAAATATTCCTGTACACTGTAGAAACATTTGTCAATGAGCCATTCCTTAACAAGTGCTTTGAATTTTCCAATCCTATAAATTTTAAATTCTTCAGGAAGGCAATTGTAAATCTTGGTACACATTACAAAATAATTTTGGGATACAATAGTAAGTTTTATCGGCGGTCTATATAATTTATTTCTATACTGTTTTCGCAAAATACGAGTACTAACCTGTTTTTGTTCCTGAAAGAGGTCTTTATGTTTGCGAACAAACATGCAGATTTCAAATATATACAAACAAGGGACTGTAAGTAGATGATATTGCCGAAAGAATGGTCGACAAGAATCTGTTTGTGACAAAAAAAAAATCGTTCTGATGCATCTCTTTTGAACAATAAAAACATTGTTTACATTAACAGAGTTTCCCCACATTACTATACCATAACAGAGAGTTGAATTTACGTAGCCATGATATGCTGTGATTGCTGCTTCAGTCGACACAGTCTGACTAAATTTTCTAAGAGCATAAACAAAACTATTCACTTTACTACAAACAGCCGCGGTTTGCTCTCTCCATTTACAGAAACTGTCAATTATTACGCCCAAAAATTTTATATTTGACACTTGTTCTATTTGTTGACCTTCGTAATTTACATTCAATATCTGCGGATTACCCTGTTCCGTATAGAATTGCATGTATTTTGTCTTATTTGTGTTTATCTTTAAATTATTTAGTGTCAACCATTTTGCCGTTTCAGTTAGAGCTGTATTAATATCTTGTTCATAGCTGGTTAAATCATTGCCCTTGACTATAACGGTTGTGTCATCCGCAAATAAAATACATTTATGAGGAATTATATTTGGGAGGTCATTGATATAAATTAAGAATAGTAGTGGCCCCAAAATACTTCCCTGTGGTATTCCGATATTGATGAATTTAAATGAAGATCTATAAGTTTCTATAGTTTTTGTATTTGTAGAGTATCTTTGGGTCTCAACACATTGGAGTCTTCCACTTAAGTAAGATTTAAACTGAAATAGTCATTAAATATTTCCGCTATATATTGTGGATCAGTTACATTTCTATTGTTAACAGTAATACTACATATATTCCTATTTGTCTCAGGTGTCGTTGTATATTTTTTAATTATATTCCATACTGCTCTACACTTATTTGTCTGTTTATTTATATAACGTAAATTATTTGATCTGCGTGAGATCTGCGTTTGATCTGCGTGAGATCAGACGGTTCGGTCTGCGTGATCATGGGACGCTTATACATCTTTCCGTTGGAAAGTATTTGCCTGAATATAAAATAGGCATTGATGCCTCATTTATCTAATCCTGGTGGTTTCCCGTCGGGAAGACAAGACTCCGAACAGTGGGGGTTGCCTATACCTAGGTTCCGGGTACTAACATGTATGAGGCTATTTGATAAAAGGCTTTTACTCTGTAAGTACATTATAGCTCTGAGCGTTGATCCCGAGACTAAGACCCATGGTATCAAATCATAATTATAATATTCAGTATTTATTTAATAACTGCACATAAGTCACATTCACACGATTAAATTTTCCTCGGGCAGTGCCACTCACCTTAGGTTAGGCTAGAAGATAACTCAAAAATGTGGCAGTGACGATCTACTCTCAGATTAAGAATGTTAGTCGCGAATGTAATAGTATATGAACACAAAGAGAGAATACACCGTCTACGAAATTTACAAATACGTAAACAGGTTATTGTACCATAAAACTGCACCCTTGTAGACGCCGCCAAAATAATTTTGGGAGGCCTAGTATATTAAAACAATCTGGTAAGGCTAATAAGTATTGAAGGTAGGAGTTGAGTGAGAAGTACAACTCAATAATCCTTCTCTCAAGAGATTTCAATAAATTTGCAGACTCTCCAAGCTTAGCATTCTGCATTTTCAGGTACATTGAGTTTAGATTACTTTTATTGGACCTTTTGTTAGCAAAAATATGCCTTAAAAGAATTAGGGAACTGAATTCCTTTCCTTTCTGAAATAATTTCCAAAGCTGGATAACAGTGAATTTGAATGTGTGGATTTTTTAACATTAAAGAAAGGTTGAAACAATACTGTTTGACCCCAAACAGGAAGAAAGTACAGAGATCATAAGCAATTCCGGAAACACCTAACCTGGCTTCAATCCAGACAGGGCAAGCCGCAGGTCAATTTACAGTTACTTCAACATTCATCAGATGGGGACGTCTGCAGTACCCTTTGTGATAACGCTTATCGCTAGTCTCAAATACTTAGTTTAACAATATTGCCACTATCACTAAAGATCTAATAAAATACCTTTTGAGTTTACCGCTGGACTTAAATTGTTTTATAACTGTAGTAATATAACTAATGGTAACCTTTGAGGTAAAATTTGCTGCTAGACTCAAATATGTTCTCATTTGTTATTATAACATCACTAATGATCAAGTTGTATTAAGTTTGAAAAGGGGCTCCATTCTTTTAGTAGCAGCAACTTAACTCTCATGTTAATACATTTTACATTACATTACTTACATGTTACACATGTCTGAATTGAATGTATAAAATCTATATTGAGTCTTAGTGCAAACCAACTGAAAATTAATTCGTTTATGACTTATTCACAATTTATAAAGCGGAAAAGTTCATGACACAGATTTTAAATCTCCCAATAAAAACATAAGTAGGTAGGTAGGTTTTGTTTTTAATAAACTTTTCAAGTAGTTAGGTAGGAATTTCACACAAGTTGAGGTAAACACTCAGTTTTGTGTAATCGTTGGTTGCAAGGAACTTCTTTGTGGACCTTGGAACATTTTAAACTATTTAATAACAATAAAGATGGATCATCAAAGTATTCTATGATTTTAATTACTTAAATAATGGTTCATTATTTGAATGGGATGACAAACCCAATAGACTAGCTTGGCTGGCTAGGTCTGCGCTGATTTGTTTACAGAACAGTTAAAATACATACAATTTTTAAAAAATTTACACATTTTCAGTCCTTCACTTAAGGACAATACCTGATACCATGATAATGTATCAATACCTCAATGGTACTTAATTACCAAGAATGATTAAATAATGGGATAATGCCTATAAGCATATACTGTGTGATCTCTAGGTTCTAATTATATTACGTTAAATAACTTTTATCATTCACTGCTTAATCTAATTAACCAATATCTGACCAGAGTCATGATCAATTAAAGATTTTATTAAGTGGTTATACAATACAATCTGGTATCAGCTGTGTGGCAGTTTCATAGGGCATTGTTTACATTACACAAAGAATCTGGATATTAATATGTACCTATGTTACCTACAAGTGCAGAAATATAAAGACCAAACTTAAATGGCTTAAAAGTTTGAGGGTTTCGGTTTAATCAAAAACGCATAGTAGGTAAATATAACAATTATGATTTAGTACGAATTCAGAACTCTGGAGCCGGCTAGATAACCATAAAAATAGGTTTAAATCGGTATAATTTCATAAAAACTAACTAAGCCATTCATTGCTTTATGGAATCAGAATCATTGTGAAACTTTAATTAGGTAAGATCAATAACACTACGGTGATATCTTTTGGAGAATCTACTGTGTAGATATAGTTTAGTAACCTATTTTCAAGAGTATAGCTAAATCAGAATAGATCTGACAGTGGTACGAAGCTGACAGCGTGTGGATAAATTCAGCCCACATAACACTTAAATTCATAAGGAGACCTTGTCCCTGGAGAGAAAAAGGAGAGAATCACATACCTAATTATAGGAATACGTACCGAATGAGAGTTTTCTCAGAAAGTTTTGGCTATGATTAATTCTAGTTTGGTTTGGGTGAAAAGTATGTTTCATTGCTAAGAGACCCCTTCGCATGGAATGTAGAGGGCTAAGTAGACAACATTTTTCTTCTAGGCACTAAGCATGTTTTTTAGTGTTCCAATCTGATTCTCTCAGCTTTGGTACCCACTGCTGAAAGCCCTTGGAAGTCTCAGAAATAGTTATATTTGAACACGGTCTGTCTTCTAGGTTCTCAGGAGATTCTACACAGGCAACTTTTTCTTAGGTTAAATGTCATAATGATTTTGTGCAAATTCTCTCAAAGCCTCTTTATATGTATAAAACACTGATAAAATTTGTATAGTGTATGGCGGCTTTGTTAGTAAAATTAGGTATTTTTTAATGTAGTTTTCTACTCGTGTTAATGTATTTTACATAGGTACTTATGTTATTGTTAACAGTGATTCTGAAACAGTGCATCTCATAATGGATAATGACATGACACTTATACCGGAAATGTTCTGACAATAGCGTAAAACGCGGTTTTAACGGTTACCTATTCAAATTACGCCTTTCTAAAGCAAAATATGTTAGTATATGGGACTCACATAATGTCTTATTCTGATGCATAATAGTGGTACGGTGGTACCCACTCAATAGCTTACATTTAGGTAAACTATCAAAGAATCAAGTTTAGTAGGTATAGCGACAGTGCTCATTTCTCATAAAATAAAGATATGAATCAGGATAGAGGATTGTTGTAACATAACAAAGATGTCGGCTCTTCTAACAGATATTAGTTTAGAAAGTTTTTATTATTCATCCTGAAATATGACCCATTAAATAAAACGCTCTTTCATTAAATACCCACTTAAAAGTCACTAGTTTTCTTAAAGTAGTGAATGATTACAAAATTATCCATGACAATTAATATATCACATCAGAAAACCTCTCGACAAACTGTACTAGCCGATGAATAAGAGAAGCCATGAAAGATACAGTGGAGTGTTCTTGTCACAGCGTACCTACCCTCCTGCATAGAAGGCTTACCGTTGATAGTATTTTAAAAGCAGTATGTACCTATATCGTTCTAATAGAACCTCAACAGTTTGGAGTCTGATAGTAATCAGATGAAGTTGGGAGAAGCATTTTGAGTTACTCACATACCTAGTTTAATTTTATTATAATTAATATCAGTTAACAAAATATTATTACTTACTGTCTGAATTTAACTAACGTTGTATGATTGTGATTGATATTTACTAATCTCATTTTGTGTGATGGGTACCTATAACTTACAAAGTTTTCTTCTTAATTGTGAATCTAAGTTCACAACAAAAGAGTTTGTAATAGTTTAATTTGTTATTTCCTCTAAACATCTACATTGTTATATCGAGGACTAAGTACGAATATAATGGTAGGATTAAACGAACTTACCTGAAGTGAAGTTCTATCCTTATTATATGAAGTACTTAGTCTTCGATATATACCTACTTCCCACCCCCCGCATACCCAGTTATTACCAGCTAGCTCTGAACTAATGAGCTTGACAGATGGGTGACACGCGGGGCCACTTTTTTTTTTTTATATATCTAAAGGACTCGGATACGAGCAAGATGAGCGATACTACATTGTTATATCGAGGACTAAGTACTTCATATAATTAGGATAGAACTTCACTTCAGGTAAGTTCGTTTAATCCTACCATTATCGGTAGCTTCACATGACCGACAAGTATGAACTTGAATTTGCTTTCCATGCAATTTTTCATTACGGGAATGGTTTAACACGTGTAATTACTACCTATACCTACCTATGTGAAAATGATAAAACTATTTTTGTGTAATAAAGGAAATAAATAAATAATAATGTAAGTACCTATCTAAGAAATTTAAATCAAGTTTGATCTTGTTTCATTCTTGAGATGAATAGAATATTTTTTTCATAGAACCTGAGGCTTAGACGTGATCTTTTTAGGTAAACAACTCTTTAGTCACTTGCACATAAGCATTTGGAGAGGTCACTTAATTTGTTATTGAATGAAAATATTATAGGTAATCAGGCATTTCGGTAAGTTTAATTCATCTCTTTATAAATTATTTAAACTATACGGGGTGTAAGTGACAGCCTAGCAAATACTGAAACTGTGAACGCAGACCATCAAACTAAATAACTTTCACTATGGAGTCTACATCAAGAAACGCAAAAAAAAAAATCTGCTGTCTCATACAAAACTGCTGTACCTTCACGACTAAAATGGATGGGACAGCAATTTTTTTTTCGCGTTTCCTGAGGTAGGCTTCATTGTGAAATTTGTTCAGTTTGATGGTCTGAGTTCGCCGTTTAGGCTGTCACTTGCACCCTGTATAGGTACGTACCTTGTGAGAATTAATTCGCTCTCACACTATGATATGCTAAATTATATGTTAATGCTATGGATATTGGATATATCCTTATGCTTTGCTGGATACTGAGTGCTGAAGTAGGATACGGCCGAAGGAATGAAATGCTGAGAGTAATGGTCGTATCCACGTATATTCGAACACTGATTTGATATGATAAATGCTCTTAAAAAGTAATGTTGGCGCCCTATGTACGATGCACTTTTATCGAGGTCGCGTGATATCCGCGTTCAATGTTCAACCTGCTGTCGCTAGGCGTTGCTAAATAAAATCTGTAGATTGACCCCGATAATTGATGTACGTGCTTCGTACATATTGCCACTCAACAGAAAGAAGCTAAAAGATAAAGAATAATCTTTCTTAACCAGCACCTACCTTGAAAGTTTAAATTGTTAGGTGTTGCGTTTAAGTAAGCATTGAATTTAGGGTCAATAAAAGACTAATATTATTATTATTTGGTTATAAGGGCTTGGTCAATGACCAAATAGCTACTGCGACCTAGATAGATCTATTGTAGCTGTCACCCTAGACCTAAAGGTCATTTCCTAGGCCCACGGACTTCATGAACCGTGTTATGCTTTTGGAGGGGAGGTCCCTGATGTCAGTAGGTGTTATTATGTATCCACCTAGATGGCGACTCCTGCTGTGAATGAGCACTTCGCATTCGCAGAGGAGATGTATGGGCGTTTCCTCTGCTTCACAGCAAAATCTGCAAGTGGGTGAGTCTACAAGCCCCATTCTGTGAAGGTGTTTGTTTAACTTGCAGTGTCCTGTTAAGGCTCGTACTAAGAGCCTTAAGTCGTTGCGGTTTGAATTGATGGCATCTGAGGTATGTCTGTTTGAAAAGCCGGTCACAAGTTCTTTCGCATGCCTCAGTCCTGGTGTATCCGACCAGAGCTTACGGCTTTGGTCCACGGCCCATTCCTTTAGCACACGTCTAGAGGTGTTGCGGGAGATGCCGCAATAAGGCTCGGGGCCTATGGCGTCCTCTTCCGCCCCTCTTCGTGCCAGCTCGTCAGCAGCCTCATTTCCATCAATACCGCAGTGTCCGGGCACCCAGCCTAGGGTGACAGAGTTTGTCCGTCCTAGCTGGTTGAGTGCTCGGGCACATTCTAATGTTAGTTTCGACTCTATTTCATCAGATCCTAGCGCTTTTAGAGCAGCCTGGCTATCTGATAAAATAACAATATGTTTCCCCTTTGGGCATCTTTTCAGATTCTCGTGTACGCAATCTATGATAGCGTACATTTCAGTCTGGAATACTGTGGCATGCTGTCCAAGGTGAATCGCCTTTTTAATTCCTGGATTGCCGCCACATATTCCAGCTCCAGCACGGTTGTCCTTCCTGGAGCCATCTGTAAACCAGACGACATCTCCAGCGCTGAAGGATTGTGGGGTATTCCCGTTCCAGTCCTCTCTTTGGGGTAGGATTACCTTGTATAACCTGTTGAAGTTATATTCTTTGTTCATGGTGTCTTTCGGCATACACATGATCGGAATTGTTAAGAGAGTTTCATGTAACCCTCTCATAACAGAGGACTTCCATTTGGAATCTCCTCGTTCCAAGGCTCGGAGCATTGCAATTTTTGCCTCTTTCTGCACATGGATGTGTAGTGGAGGCAAACCTAATATTGCCTCCATAGCAGCCGTGGGTGTAGATTTCATTGCCCCCGTTGCTATTCTGCATACTAATCCTTGTAGGCTATTTAGGGTGTTTACACACTTCGCTTGTTCGGTTTTCTTATGCCAGGCTACACTGCAGTAGGATACCATAGGCCTCACTATCGCAGTGTAGATCCACATAACCGAACTCGGTTTCAGGCCCCATCTGGAGCCCGCTAAGCGACAGCATGTCCCTAGTCCTATTTTTGCCTTTCGCACAATGTGGTCCAGGTGTTGGTTCCAAGTGAGTTTTTGGTCTAGAATTACTCCTAGATATTTAACCTCCTTGGAAAACGGTATAGATTTGTTGAAGAGTGTTGGAGGTCTAAGGCGCTCCAATTTTCGCCTTCTTGTGAGAGGTACTATAACCGTTTTATCGGCATTTACTGAAAGACCGAAGTTCTTGCACCACCTTTCTATCTTGTGTAGTGCTGTCTGCATGAGACTGGATATAGTGCTGGGACATGGGCCCACAATCATCACTACCAGGTCATCAGCATACCCTTGAGTATCTAGGTAGGCGTTGTTAAGGTCCCACAGGAGGCAGTCCACCACCACCGACCAGGCCAGAGGTGAGAGCACTCCCCCCTGCGGACAGCCTTTGGATACCTTTACCTCTAGGGTTTTACCTAGAAGTGAGGTCCTGACTGTTCTTGTCGTTAACATTGCCTCAATCCACTTTTTGGACTACCAAACGACCAACCTTTGTCGACTCCACTAGGAGTCGACATTTCGATCATCCATACATTTTAGTATGATTTCAGTAGAGGTATTGTCAAATGCACCCTCTATGTCCAGAAAGGCACAGAGTGCAATCTCCTGATCGTCGAGGGCTTTTTCCACTCTGTCGACCAGTTCTAGCAGAGCACTTTCTGTGGATTTGCCTTTCTGGTACGCATGTTGCCTGAAGTGCAATGGCCTACCTTTGAGGTAGGTCTCCCTAATATGCAGGTTTATTACCTTTTCCATGGTTTTTAGAAGGAAAGAGGTAAGACTAATTGGTCTATAAGATTTGGGTTGTGATTTATCTTTATCCCCAGCTTTGGGAATAAAGGTAACCCTAACCTTAGTCCATTTCTCTGGTAGGTATCCCCAAGCAAAGCTCGTTCTAAAGATTTTAACTACCAGTGGTTGGATGATCTCTCTTCCTTGCTGTAGGAGAGCAGGGAAGATCTCATCTTCTCCGCCAGTCTTGAATGGTTTGAAGCTATTTATAGCCCATTTGACTCGGTCGGGTTTAAAGACCAGTGCCGACATACGCCAGTCTTCAATCCTTGGTTTGGATTTAGTCCCGCTTTGTGAAGGTGGCTCGGCTCCTGGTTCCAGAACTGTTGAACCTGGGAAGTGGACACTGGTCATAAGTGTTAGGGTTTCCTCAACAGTTCTGGTAAAATTTCCATCTGGTTTCCTCAGTAGCCCCAGATGAGAGGTTGCCGAATTGGACATAATCTTATAAATTTTTGCAAGGTGTGCGGCTCCATTTATTTCCTCGCAGAACCTATGCCACGACTTCCTTTTCGCCTTCCTCAGTTCTTTATTAAAATCCGTTAAGGCCTTGCGATACGCATCCCAGTTACAGTGTTTTTTTGCCCGATTGAATAATGTTCGGGCCCTCTGTCTGAGTGTTTGAAGCTTATTATTCCACCATGGTACTCTTCTGTTCGAAGCTATGGTTTTAAGCGGGCAGTTGTTATAGAAGGCTGAGATTAACCCAGTCTCAACTGCAGCCACTGTGTATTCCAGTTGTTCCCTGGATCTTACACTTTTCCCTATCGACCCTAGGCTGTCCTCGAGATCGGACCTAAACCCATCCCAGTCAGTCTTCCTTCGGTCACGATAGTGTTCAATATGTCTGTTTTTGTTACCCAGAATATCGAATATAACATGTCTGTGGTCAGACATGGACACCTCTTCACTGACGTGCCAGTTGTCTATACGGTCCTTAGTGTGTCCTGTACAGAAAGTAATGTCTAACACCTGTTGACAATTTCTTGTGACATAGGTTGGAGTGTTGCCTTTGTTTAGTACATAGAGGTTGTTAGTCATAAAGAAGTCATAAAGTAGCTCACCCCTTTTGTTGGTTTCTGTGCTGCCCCAGGAGGTGTGATGCGCGTTGCAATCGGTGCCTAGCACCAGCTCGGCGTCCTGTTCCTGGCAATACTCTACAATTGGGGTGAGGTCTGCCACCGGATCTGTTGATTCCGGGGGTCCAGGCAGATAAGCTGAACATACAATCAGCCTCATCTCCTCGTTACCTTTCGGGGCGATGTAGGCTGCTACCAAGTCATCTGTGCACATGCAAGGTATAGGTAAGAATTTAATATTATTCTTAAAAATTATACAAGCTCTGGGTCTGAGTCCCTCGGTATTATAAAGAATCTTACCCGAGGAGTTCAGTCCCATAATCGTGTTCTGATTGACCCACGGTTCTTGTATAAGAGCCACGTCCAGGTCTTTATCAAGGAATGTTTGGCAAAGTATTGCGCTGGGCGCCTTTGCATGATGGAGGTTTACCTGGATGGCTTTGATCATATTGTTATTTAATGGGGATTGGGTTTAGGGTGAAAATAAATAAATAAATATAAAAGGTATATAAGGGGACAAAGGGGGTGAGGGATGCGACTAAGAATTAAGGAAGGACTGTTTCGGTACGGGTTGGGTTAGGGGTGGGGTTGGTTATTTAGGGGGTTTCGGGCGGCTTTCTTGCTGGAGTGACCAGTGAAAAGGGGTTGCAGGTGCACATGCCTGCCCCTCGCCTGTCCCCTGACTCGTGGTGATTGCCCACGTGTCAGGGCTCCTCGCCCTCCCCTAGCAGGTCTAGGACCCCCCTGTCCTGCTGATGTTAATGGGGGCCTGGGCGCGCGGTTATTCCCCGCGCCTCTCTGGTTCCCAGATGCCGGTTGCCTAGTCCCGCCTCTGGCTGTTCCTCTCAATCCACCTGACATGCGAGGAGGATTGGTTCGAGGGTTTGTGCCGCTCCCCGAGGCTCCACTTACGTGCCCTTGAGTCCGTAAAGTGGAGGTCCCAGGTTCAGGCCCCTCTTGCCCGTCGCCCCCCGCATCCTCCGGCTGTTTGCCACCCTTCACCCTTAGGTGAATGGTGCCAAGGTTGAGAAAGAGTCTACAGTCCCGCTCTTTTAGGACCTCATAAGAGGATTGGTCAAAGGAGAAGGTTACAGTTTGTCCCTTCTCCTCTACCTTTTTGTTAAGTACCCTCCAGTGGCCGCAGCCTACCTTCGGGTTCTGGGTCTTTAACCGAGACAGCAGTCTTCGGGAGTCTAAGTTGGCGTCGGGGATCCAAGCAACTCCCGTCATGGGTTTGGGGAGATCCTGCTCGCTAGCGAGTATCAGGTTCGCTCCCTCCCATGGCTTGAGCTCCGGGACCACGCCAGAAAGCCATTCTCGGGTTGCCTCATCAGCGCAGGTGAGCATAAGGTAGCCTGTTCTGATGGAGCAGCCCAAGAAATTTGGGGCTTGCTCCCCCTCTACTGAATCTAGTTTCTCCGTCAGTTCCTCCTGTAGCTGACGGAGCTCGCTTTCGGTAGCGTTTTTGTTGGTATCCTTGATGCCAACCCGCATCGACTTTGCGATTTCGCCAAACGTGGGGTTTGAGTCCCCACGCTTGACGATTTTTGTGGGCCTTTCTTTTGGCGAGGTATCCTCAGAGCGTTGTCGCTTTTGCGGTCCGCTCTGTACCCTCTCTTGGACTTCAGGTAAGTCCATAAGCTCGGCGAAAGGTTTTTTACACAGGGCTAAGGCCTCCTCCTCCTCCTTGCCCTGTGCCTTCCACCAATGATAGCGTCTTTTGGCAGCGCCGGAGAGAAAGATACGACGCTCATTCTCTCCTTGCGTGCCAATGCTATTGTTGCTAGTATTAAGAGACTCCTCGGGGTCCGTGAGGTCCCCCTTGTCGTCCTTATTCTCAGTATGGGTTTGGGGCCCTGTGTCCCCAAACTCCATAGCTTTGGAGGGGCTTGCGCCACCATCCTCAGCAGACAGGATATCAATCTCCTCTATCAGTTCATTTAAATTGCACTTATCCATTCATGTCCCACGAGTATGCTAGGAAAGGGTAGTCGGCCTCCACAGAGCCTGCATGTGGAGGTAAGGCCTAAGACTGTCCCCGAGGCGACCCGGTATCGAAGACCCTCCGTTCGCGACTGAGCACCCCCTCAGCCATGCATCCATCGGCACGGTTGGATCACACCTTAGATTGGGGATTTTTGGTGGCGAGGTTGACTCCTCCAGGACTTGGGAAGGGATTGGGATGTGGGCAGGAGGTGGTTTATTGTGCGCTGGAGCAAAGGAATAGGGTTCAGGGAACACTCATTGCACGTATTTAGTAATTAATTATAAACATTTTTCTGATAGCAACCGAACACTGTAGGTAAGGTCAGTTTGCTGAATGTACATGTAAAAACTAAACTACGTAAAAAATGTGCTAAATGTACATCCATTGTACATCTTGCCAACTCAAAGAATTGAATTGAATACCAAATATTTAATCAATTTGATTCGCTAAATGCGGTATTAAAATATGCTGTTGTAAATAGAATTTTAAATGACTAAATTTAAAAAATTAGGAATGCTAAACATGTAAACTAGTCTACAAATTGAAAACGTACCTAAGCTTGATGGTAGGTAATAAATAAGGACTAAAATGCTGTTGTGAAAGAATGATTTTATACAAGTAGGTATTTACTATTTGATACGCTAAATTCGGTACTAAAGTATGCTATTATAAAAAAGATTTGAAATGACTAAGTATACTTAATGTAAACAGTTAATATTGCTACTGCTAGTCAACTAGTATAAAAACGTACGCTTGATCATAATAAAAGGTAACTAAATATACCTAAACATGCCGTTATAAATATTTTTAAGGAAATATAACAGCAAATTATATGAACAAAGTGCTAAACATTGTATAAAGAATTCTAACTTTGACCATAGGTGACAAAATGTTTAACAAAAATGTAAAAAATGTATAAGTTTGATCGTACTACTAGTAAGTTTGATAGAAGTTATAGTAACAAAGTAATGTCACGGATGCTGTGAAATGATGCAGCTATAGAAAGGCATTCAAAAATTCGGCCGGTTTGTCAACAAGCTTCGTAGCTCGGCGGTCGACGCATGGACTTCCGTGCCGGGGGTCGATGGTTCGAGACTCGTCGAAAATAATTCTAGATTTTATTGTTGTTGGAAATGTTCTAGAAAAGTAAGAGGGAGTAAGAATATTTGGAAAGAGACAAAAAAAAATGGGCGTGTCTAGGAATGTTCTAGAAAATGGAGAGAGAAGGAATATTCGAAAAGAACCAAAAACAATAGGAATGTTCTAGAACAAAGAGAGAGAAGAAATATTTGTAAAAAAACAATAAAAGGGGGCGTGTTTAGGAAAATTCGAGAAAGATGGCGGGATTAAGAAATATCCGGAAGGGAACAAAGGAATAAAGAAAAGACTAACGAAATTCGGCCATCTAGAAAATTCTAAGGGGTATATAAGGCCGCGAGTTTGCGGACGCAAGTCAGTATTGATTTCACAGTGAAAAGTGCGGAACAAAAAGGAAGAAAAGTAAAAGTGGAAAAGTACTAGTGAAAAGTAAAGTGCAAAGTAAAGTGGAACAGTGAGTAGACAAGTGTCAGTGTAGTGCAGTGTAGTGTGTGTCGCGTGTCGTGACGTCATAGTGCCGTGCGTCGTGACGTCATAGCGTGTCGCGCGTCGTGACGTAGTGAACAGTAAAAGTGGTGAGAGGGGAAACCCCTGCGAGGAGGACTGTTTAAAGGGGAACCTCTGCGAGGTGGTCCGTGTGTAAGTGTGTAACCCAATAAACTCTGTAAATAAATTGGACTTAGCGTTTCACTCCAATCCCGAAACCCGTCGCTCGTAACATTTGGTGTCAGAAGTGGGATTGGAGTAAGATGCCGCTGGTGCCAAAGGAGTTAAAGGGAGTCACCACCCGGGCCATGTCGGAAGCGCGGCAGGAAGGTGCGGCCCTTGTAACTGAGGTGCAGCGCACCCCAGAGAGAAGACCTGAGGGAGGTGAAGTTCAGCGCACTCCGGAGCAGAACCCGGGAAACTTCCTCTATCAAATCCAGCGCATGATGGAGGAGCAGGCTCGCCGGCAGGAGGAACAAATGCGCACGATGCAGGAGGCGCAGGCTCGCCGGCAGGAGGAACAAATGCGCACGATGCAGGAGGCGCAGGCTCGCCGGCGGGAGGAACAAATGCGCACGATTCAGGAGGCGCAGGCTCGCCGGCAGGAGGAACAAATGCGTACGATGCAGGAGGCGCAGGTACATGAACTTCGCGCAATAAAAGAAGGACAGGCTCGCCGACAAGAGGAACAGGCACGCATGATGAAAGAACAGGGTCTACGTCACGAGGAACAGGCACACCGGCAGGAGGAGCAAATGCGCACTATGCAGGAGGCTCTTCATAAAGATATCACGAAAGGCTTGCAGCAGGCAGTAGAGAGAGTCGAAGCCGTAGAAGGGAAGTTGGATCGTGTGAAGGGCGAGGTTGAAGGGAGGCTGGACCGTGTGGAGGGAGAGTTTGCCAAAATTCGGCGAGAAGTTGAGCAAAGCAAATCTCATAGTCGTGTCGCTGCTGTTTTTGACTCACCCATACAACCAAAAGGTGTCAAGACTCCGGTTTACGATGGACTGACGTCATGGGCCGCCTTTAAGCTACAATTTGAGACAGCAATGAAGGTTAATGGCTGGGGCAAGGAGGAGGCGCAGTCTGCGTTGACATTGGCACTTCAGGAAAAGGCTCTCACCGTGCTGGAAGCCGTAGGTGCTGGCGAAAATCTAACGTTCGACGGTCTCTTTGGAGCTCTGGAGGCTAGATTCGGCGATGGACATCTCGAACACATGTATCGGGCGCGATTGAAGGAACGAAACCAACATGCTAACGAGAGTCTGCAGCAATGGTCCGTGGAAGTGGAAAAGCTCGTGCGAAAGGCCTTCCAGTCATCACCAGCAGCCATCGATGACATGCTCCTACAGGCCTTTACGGATGGTATACGGGACTCGGAGGTGCGAGCTGCAGTGCGACTTGGGCACCATGTTACACTCAGGGACGCTGTTGCTCATGCATTGGAGGTGGAAGCCGTACGTCAGGACCCTCGTTCCGCTCGCCTCAGGGAGATTGTGGTGACTAGAGCGTCAGCACCAAGAAATCGTAGCTTCGGTTATGTGTGCTACGAGTGTGGTGAACGAGGGCATATTCGCAGCTCCTGCCCGAAGCGCACAGGCCGTCGGGATGTTGGAGTCTCGACTGACGAGCAGCAGGAAAACTAGAACCAGCCAGGGCTGCGGGGTGGGCGCTGGCCGGGTATGCTGCAACCCCAACCATTAGAGTCAAACAAACATCGGACGGAAATAGTCTGTTAGTTAAAGGAGAGGTCAATGGTAGAATCTGTCAACTAACTTTGGATACCGGCGCTTCGAGGACGGTGATCAATGCTCGACTTTTAAGCGAGATGGAAAGTTACCAGAAACGACTTCTGCAGCGAACCAACCTACAGTTAGCAACAGCTACCGGCCAGCGCGTACCTGTTAAGGGAGAGTTGGGAGTTTCGATTAAGATCGGGGAAACTCCTTTCAAACATGAGGTGATTGTAGCTGAAATAGTGGACGATTGCATCATTGGCTTAGATTTCTTACAAAATCACCAGTGCAATATAGACATGAAAAGTGGAGTGCTACGGTGTAACACAGAGGAGGTTCCGATGAAAGGTGGATCATCGGGAAAGGTCTACTGTGTGAAAAGAACAGTTCTCAAGCCTAGATCACAGACCTTGGTACCTGTTGTTTTGCCCAAGAGTAACGATGGGAGATTACCACGGAGATGTGCTGTGATAGAGAAAGTTAAAACTGAAACTTGTTGGATTCCGGCAAGGACGGTTGTCGGATCAGTTTCATCTACCTCAATCCCGATACTTAACGTCGGAGATGTGGACCTGACGATTGAGAAGGGGGAGGTTGTTGGTCACTGTGAGGAAGTTTTATGGTTGCGACAATGTGTGGAAAATCCTCCTAAGAAACATAAGGCTGAGGGGGATGTAGTATCGAAGGTTATGGAAGACTCCAGCAAGGACTTGACTAAGCTACAGGCTATGAAAGCGAAGAACTTGCTGCTGCGTTTTTCAGACTTGTTCTCTAAGAACGACGCAGATATTGGTAGAACAGACCTGGTGAAGCACACGATTAATACAGGAGATGTAGCGCCAATTAAGCAGCGACCTAGGCGCATTCCGTTTGCTCGTGAGAAGGAAGTGGAGGAAATGATAGAGGACATGAAGAGGAGTAACACCATCGAACCTTCATCGAGTCCCTGGTGTTCACCAGTAGTTCTCGTTAAGAAAAAGGATGGCTCAACGAGATTTTGTGTGGATTATCGGCAGCTTAATGAAGTGACGAAGAAAGACAGCTACCCTTTACCAAGAATCGACGACACCTTAGACACCTTGAGTGGAATGAAGTGGTTTTCAACGCTCGATCTGAAAAGTGGGTACTGGCAAGTGGACGTAGACCCCAAAGACAAGGAGAAAACCGCGTTTTCTACCGGGAAAGGACTGTGGCAGTTCAAGGTAATGCCGTTTGGATTGTGTAACGCCCCTGCGACTTTCGAAAGATTGATGGAACATGTCCTAGCGGGAATTCTGGGTGATACGTGTCTGGTCTACTTGGACGACATCATCATTGTTGGTCGAGACTTCGATGATCATCTGAAGAAGTTAGAGAAAGTTTTCGAAAGACTGCGTGGAGCAAATCTCAAGTTAAGTCCAAAGAAATGTTCTTTCTTTAAACGGCAAGTCAATTACCTTGGACATGTGATCTCTGAGAGAGGAGTCGAGACTGATCCTGCCAAAACTGCTGCTGTAAGAGAGTGGCCGACTCCGAGAGATAAGACACAAGTTAGAGCTTTCCTTGGGCTCTGTTCTTACTATCGTCGTTTCGTGAAAGGGTTTTCGGACATCGCGAAGCCACTGCATCGACTTACGGAAGAAAAGAGGACGTTCACATGGGATTCAGAGTGTGAAGAGGCTTTTATGGAATTGAAAGAACGTCTAAGTAAGGCGCCAATTCTTGGATATCCCGATGTTCAGGGGGAATTTGTTGTAGATGCGGACGCCAGTAACATCGGGATTGGAGGTGTGCTCTCACAGCGACATGGTGAACAGGAAACTGTAATAGCCTACTTCAGTAAGTCATTATCTAGACCTGAGAGAAACTATTGTGTAACTAGACGGGAATTATTGGCGGTGGTGAAGACTGTACAACACTTCAAGAAGTATCTGCTGGGACGTAAATTTCTAGTCAGGACTGACCACGCTGCATTGAAATGGTTGCTTCAATTTAAGAATCCGGAGGGTCAAGTTGCAAGATGGTTAGAGCAACTACAGGAATTCAACTTTGAAGTAGAACACCGAAGCGGAAGAGTTCATTCCAATGCAGATGCACTATCAAGAAGGCCATGTCCAGAAGATTGTAAGCACTGTAGCAAACAGGAGGGGAAGGAATCAGTTTCACTCAGGGTTATCAGAACTGATGCCATCAACGATGAGTGGGGCAACGAAGCGATGCGCCATGAACAGGAAAAGGACCCAGGAGTCGGGCCAATCCTGAACTGGTTAAGGAATGATGATTCTAAGCCTCAGTGGAGTGAGGTGGCAAGGTACGGGACAGACACGAAGGGACTTTGGGCTCAGTGGAAGAGTCTCGTCATACATAATGGATTGCTCTGTAGGAAATGGGAGACATCGAATGGAAAAGACTCTTATCTACAGTTAGTGGTCCCACGAGCTAAGGTGAAAGAAATTCTGCGAGTTTTTCATGATGGAACTTCTGGAGGGCATTTGGGTGTAAAGAAAACCTTGGAGAAAGTAAAGGAAAGATTTTACTGGTTGCATTGTAGAGACGATGTAGAGGATTGGTGCCGCAAGTGTACAAGTTGTGCAGCTGTAAAAGGACCTCATACGAGGAGCAGGGCAGCAATGAAAATTTATAATGTTGGAGCGCCTTGGGAACGAATTGCTTTAGACGTTGCGGGACCATTTCCAGTCACTAAGTCAGGAAACCGGTATATACTTGTGGTAATGGATTACTTCACAAAGTGGCCGGAAGTATTTGCCATTTCAAATCAGGAAGCGATAACTGTGGCTACCAAGTTGGTAAACGAAGTTTTCTGCCGGTTTGGGGTTCCGCTAGAAATGCACAGTGATCAGGGCAGGAACTTTGAGTCACAGTTGTTCCAGGAAGTTTGCAAGATTTTCGGAATTCATAAGACCCGGACTACTCCTTATCATCCTCAGTCCGACGGAATGGTGGAGCGGTTCAATCAAACCTTGGAACGGCATCTTGCAAAGGTCGTCGATAATCATCAGGATAACTGGGATGAGTACATACCTCTCTTCCTGTTGGCCTATCGAACCGCTGTTCATGAGAGTACTTCAGCAACGCCAGCGATAGCAAACTTCGGGAGAGAATTGAAGCTTCCAGCGGATTTGCTATCAGGGTGCGCACCAGGCACCCCTAAAAGTATCAGTGATTATGTGAGCGAACTGCGGGAGAAAATGGTCGACATCTATGAACAACTTCGAGAAGCAGGTCAAAACTCCAGTGACCGTTCGAAGACACGATATGACCGAAAGGCGAACTATACAGGGTTTGAGGAAGGAACATCAGTATGGCTGCATAATCCAGTTCGAAGGAAAGGGAAGTGCCCGAAGTTACAGGCAAGTTGGAAAGGGCCGTATGAGGTAGTGACCAAAATAAATGACGTCACATATCGAATCCGACGATCGCCAAGGAGCCCGTTGAAGATAGTGCACGTTGATCGGTTAGCTCGTTATTTCGGAAGTAATGATGCTCGGGACGAGCAGAACTAAGGGAGGGGCAGTGTCACGGATGCTGTGAAATGATGCAGCTATAGAAAGGCATTCAAAAATTCGGCCGGTTTGTCAACAAGCTTCGTAGCTCGGCGGTCGACGCATGGACTTCCGTGCCGGGGGTCGATGGTTCGAGACTCGTCGAAAATAATTCTAGATTTTATTGTTGTTGGAAATGTTCTAGAAAAGTAAGAGGGAGTAAGAATATTTGGAAAGAGACAAAAAAAAATGGGCGTGTCTAGGAATGTTCTAGAAAATGGAGAGAGAAGGAATATTCGAAAAGAACCAAAAACAATAGGAATGTTCTAGAACAAAGAGAGAGAAGAAATATTTGTAAAAAAACAATAAAAGGGGGCGTGTTTAGGAAAATTCGAGAAAGATGGCGGGATTAAGAAATATCCGGAAGGGAACAAAGGAATAAAGAAAAGACTAACGAAATTCGGCCATCTAGAAAATTCTAAGGGGTATATAAGGCCGCGAGTTTGCGGACGCAAGTCAGTATTGATTTCACAGTGAAAAGTGCGGAACAAAAAGGAAGAAAAGTAAAAGTGGAAAAGTACTAGTGAAAAGTAAAGTGCAAAGTAAAGTGGAACAGTGAGTAGACAAGTGTCAGTGTAGTGCAGTGTAGTGTGTGTCGCGTGTCGTGACGTCATAGTGCCGTGCGTCGTGACGTCATAGCGTGTCGCGCGTCGTGACGTAGTGAACAGTAAAAGTGGTGAGAGGGGAAACCCCTGCGAGGAGGACTGTTTAAAGGGGAACCTCTGCGAGGTGGTCCGTGTGTAAGTGTGTAACCCAATAAACTCTGTAAATAAATTGGACTTAGCGTTTCACTCCAATCCCGAAACCCGTCGCTCGTAACAGTAAGTATAAAAATGCTTATTTTGTAAAACTACGAAAAATATAACCTTGACCGTAATTATTAAGTTTCAAACAGTTAACGCGAATAAAGAAAAAAAGTATTAAGTAATATAAAAAAATATTAAATATGTTTGATAGTGGTAGAGAACCACAGTTTAAAATGCTGATCATGTAGAATAGACCGTAATTCAAATGTGCTAATCACGGCAAAAGTTATTGTTCTGTTTTATGTTAGTAGGTAAGTATGCTAAAATAAAACTAGGTTAGTAACATATTGTTGCACAGATTATTGCTAAGGATTGTTTTTGGTTTTTTTTTTTTTAATGTTATTAAGATGCCCTTTTCATTTTTACCGTAGGGCGCGCATATTTTTTATAAAACCCACTCATACACTGCAAATGGTACACTTGTCTCACTTTAAACCGTTTGTGGACCATAGTCATCGGGTCATTACGCACAGTTCTAAGTTTTGCTATGGAAGACTCTTGCTTGGTATGGTATGGTAGATCGCAATTGAGGTCCTTGCATCCCTTAAGTTTCTTCCTATTATGAGCCAATTTTTTGTAGCTTTTGGATAATAGGTCATCTTTTTCGAACTTATGCGGTATACATTGTGCTATTGCTTGCGTTTTTGGCATACCTAAAAGTGCTTTATACTTTTGTTTCATTGGTAGGCTCACCACGACGCATCTACCGTTCTCCAACTGTCTAGTGCTTTTGACAGATTTGTCTGCCCAATATTGTTTTGACGTCGTTGCTGATTGTGGTTGCTTACTGATGTTCTCGAGTTCCCAACTTGTCAACTCCTCGCCGTCATGTGTAGCTGTAGGTCTGTGGCACACTGCGTGCGATGGAGTCTTGGGCGTATCAGTTGATGATGTTGGCGTTGGTGGTACTGATACCTCTTTGCTCGGCTCTTTTGTATGGGGAAACATCTCAATGCTAAATATAGTAGGTTGTCGTTGTTTCCTTTCCGACTCTTCAATATTCTGTGCTTTTGAAAGAGAGGGGTTTATATAGGGGGCTTCAGAGTATAAGTCCCTGATCGTTGGCCATTGCGTATAATTACCACAGTCTGTTGAAATCTCAATTTGTTCCTCCAAATTCTAAAGTGAAACAATTATAGTTAATTGAAGTCTGAGTATGAGCTGAATTACTAATAAGTTAAAAAAGTTAAGTATACTTTCTTTATCATAATATTTTATTATCTGTCAGAACAGCTAGCATGCCAAAGCGCTTAAACGAGAAAAACGTCATGCGCGCTCTTTCCGGCATACGTAAAATAATAAGGATGGAGGCACATCTCGATTTTTATCGTTTTCTCGGGGCTGGCATGCGACGCCTACTGGTTTTACCTCACCATATTTTTGTGTGATAGACATAGTGTAGGGAAGTAGGGTACTATAAATAAAAAATGATATGAAGTAGAAAAGATTTTATTATTAGCACGCTTAAAAAGTGCTAGCTGTGACATTTAGGTTAGCGTAACTTATACAATAGGTAAGTAAGAAATTAATATTATATCATTTTGAAGTTAAACATAAAATAATGTTGACTGCTATACATATAAATTTAGTATTATAAACAGTTTTATTCATTGAAATATTATTCACACAATCTTTTAACAATACCACCTAACTGTCGATGTAGTAATCAACCTATCTATTTTTTCATTATTATACTTAATATTATAGCCCGCTCGCAACTGGCTAGTCACCGCCTGAGACATGGGTTGGCGTGAAGCTCCGAATTGAAGACGCGTTTATTCTACGTCCCACCTCCCTTGCCTCAGGCGGAGATTAGGTTTTGTGCGCACGGTATTAGAAACTATCAATTTAGGATAATGTCTACACTCGTACTGTTATCAAAGCGTGGTAATTTCAATCCTAAATATATGAATATTCTATACAAACGGATATTGTCTCTGAGACCTCTGTCATCCGTCATGGGGTCCCGCAGGGAAGTATTCTCGGCCCCTTGTTGTTTTTACTGTATATAAATCATTCATCTCTCTGAGAAGTATTCAGGTTATTATAGCGTCTAGATTAGGATATTCTATCGGAGCACAATAAAACACGTTCACTCGAGACCACGGTTTATTCGAAGAGAAAGAAACTAATCTACCTACATAATTCCTTAGAAAAACTAATAATCTTAATAACTACCGCATACATCACACCCTCACCCTTAATCGACAATATTAAATCTAAATAAATAACAAGTCAAACTACATCCTATTTAACAATAACCTTAAAACTATACCATAACCAATGACAATATCAATAAACCTACAATCAAAATTCTATTAAAGGATACATACTTAAAATGCTTAGGAATAAGTTGGGTACCAATAAGTAGCTAACTCCTAATCTATTTCAAAACCAAATCTTGAAACAGGTTTTTTAGGGCGACTGGAGGCACGCAGCAGAGGTATGGGATTTACCGGCGGCGGCACTTGCGGCACCTCTGTTACCTGGGGATCATGCGCGCTCGTACCCGTCGTACCAGTATTGTGTGACTGGCTGCCACTGCTACTAGTGCTAGGGCTTGCCGGTGAAACGCAAGGTGTCGGTGGCTGACTAGACTGTGGTGATGGACACCGAGCAGAAGAGACTTCAAACGTACTTGACCATCTATTTTTAATCGGATCTAAGTGTCGTCTAATCGGTGGACCGTCTTCCCTACCCACTATGTAATTTCGAGAACCTACTCTTTCCTGTATCTGGCTGTCTAACCACTTCTTCCCTCCCGCATAATTACGAGTCCACACTGTGTCACCCGCCTTAAACTCTCTCGTTGTGCCCCCTGCGTATTCTATTTGTTTGCGCTGTGCACTGTGGATTCGACCCTCCACCATGTTCATCGCTCTTATCAAGTCTAGCCTATTGCGTAAACTCCTACGTTGCAGCAGCATCGCCGGCGACGCTCCTGTAGTGCCATGTTCTACGTTCCTAGACGCCATTAGGTAAGCCTGTAATGCTGTGTCCAAGTCGGTGCCATCACGTAACGACTTTTTGACTGCTCGCTTGCACAGCTTAACAGCGCCCTCTGCCGCACCGTTAGAGGAGGGGTGGTATGCGGCCGCAAACGTTAGTTTTATACCGTTATTGTGCATAAATTCTGCATACTCCCTACTAGAAAACGGTGTTCCGTTATCAGATACCACCTCTTTTGGTAAGCCAAAATGAGCAAAGGTTTCACGTAAAACCTTTATTACTGCGCTTGCGGTTGTCTTCTGCATTTGGAAGGCCTCAATCCATTTTGTTGTGGAATCAATTACTACTAAAAACGTCTTGCCATGGAATGACATAAAATCGACATGTAAACGTGACCACGGATCTGTACTATATGGCCACGGTTGGGGTGGCGCCCTTGCCGGCGCTGACGCCTCTGCCGCAGACGTGCTGCACTCGTAGCACGCGCGCTCTATGTCCGCGTCCACCCCGTACGACCATAACAAACTGCGTGCGATACTCTTCATCTTTACTATACCTAAATGTCCTACGTGTAATTCTTTCAATATTAATTCTTTTAATTGTTGCGGTATGACTATTCTGTACCCCCATGCTATACATCCTAAATCTAAATATAATTCATTTCTACGGATGTAGTACGGTCGTATCGTTTCATCTGGACAATTATATGGCCAGCCTGATTGGCAAAATAAGATAACTCTTTTCAAGACATCATCTTTTTTTGTATGTTTTTGAATCGCTTCTCTAGTTACCGGTAAAAAATCTTGGATAAAATTTATGTACGTCTTTTCCCCGCTTATGCGACTTTTTTGTCCTACCGATAAACGCGACAATGCATCGGCTGCATTCCGTTCACTCCGCACGTACTCAATGTCGTAATTATATCCCGCTAATATTACCGCCCAACGCTGCATACGGCTCGCCGCCATCACCGGTATCCCCGATTTATCCCCAAATATTGTCACCAAAACGGTTTGTGATCAGTCCTTAATTTAAACTTCCTACCGTACAGATATTGATGAAACTTTCGTACACCATATATGATAGCTAATGCCTCCTTCTCTATTTGCGAGTAAGCTTTCTCCGCAGCATTAAGTACCCGCGACGCGTATGCAATGGGTCGCTCGCCTGCGTTCGTCATGTGCGAGATGACGGCGCCCACCCCCACGCTGCTCGCATCCGTCGTCAATATCAGCGGTAGGTCAGGCGAGTAGTGTGCTAAAACCTCACTAGACGTCAAGATTTTTTTTATCTTGTTAAAAGCTCGCTCCCTTTCGTCGGTCCATACATATTTCTCCTCTTTTCTTAACAACGCATACAGCGCCTTTTTAATGGCCTCAATTTTGTCTTGACAAGTGTGCACTCCATCCCTACTTATTACAAACCCTAAATATGTAACCGACTCTGAAAAAAAAGTGCACTTGTCCTTTTTAATTCTAAGTCCGAACTTTTGTAATCTTTTGAAAACCTCGTTGAGTGTCGCCAAATGTGACTCATCATCAACTCCTGTAATAATTACATCATCCAGAAATACCCCTACCCTTGGCATATCCGCAAAAAGTTGTTCTAATTTCCTTTGGAATATTCCCGGACTCGACGCTAATCCATAAATTAACCTATTGTACATAAATAGTCCTCTGTGCGTGTTTATGACGGTATACTTTTTCGACTCGTCTAACTCCAACTGCGCATAGGTCTGTGACAAATCTAATTTCGTGAACTTCTTTCCCCCGTGTAATTTAGCCAGTAAATCATCTACTCTAGGTAAAGGGAACCGATCCACCTCTAAGTATTTGTTTAAAGTAAGTTTGAAATCTCCGCATACCCTTATGGTTCCATCTTTCTTCATCACCGGCACGATAGGCGTAGCCCAGTCCGACGTGGTGACCGGCGTGATGACGCCGTCACTCACCAGCGCATCGAGCGCGCGCTCCACCGGCTTGCGCAGCACATACGCGAGGGGACGAGCGCGCAGGAACACCGGCCGCGCCTCCGGCCGCAGATGGAATCCCACGGTACCTCCGGTGAATCTCCCCAGTCCCTCCGCAAACACGTCACAAAATCTGGAACTGAATTCGTTAAAATTAAAAGTTTTGTTTCTGGATTCTCTCAAGTTATTACACAATGCTACTGGTATTCGAATACCTAGCTCATCTAACCACTGTCTACCCATTAAATTAGTTTTACCGCAGTCGACTACATACAGTCATGTCCAATGTTTTGTTTACATTTTTATATTTTACTATCGGCTTAATCATTCCAACCGGTTTTACAATCTCCCCGGTATAGTATCTTAGTACTAAATCACTTTTTAATATTTTACATTTGTCGCTAAACTCCTTTCTATAACATTCGTAACTAATACACGAGATTGCGCTTCCTGTGTCTATCTCCATAGTGAGCAATACACCGTTAACTTCGACACAAATGTTGTATGGTCTAAAGCGTTTCAAATTATCAGTCTCAATAGAAAAGTTATTTACCTCATCACTTTCACTGTCGTGACTGTCCTCCTCATATACAACCTTTTCTTCTCAAACATTGTGCAGCGCATATTTTTTTTAGATGCCCTTCTCGGTTACAGACACGACAAACGTACATCTTATATTTGCATGTATTTGAGTCATGGTGACCTTCGCACACAGCACAAACATATCCTCTACTCGTGTTTGTCATCTGTCTCCGACCGCGATAAGCCCCGCTGCCCGCTCCGCTCGTGTCGCTTGGACCGCCGCCGCCGTGCTCAAACGATACATCACGCGTCGATCGCGTGTTATCTCTGCTGCGATCCGTACGATTTCGTCCATCCGACACTGTTCGCTTTGCTGACGACCTCACATGATGCAACTCCGACGCTGTAGGATTGCCTTCCGCTCCTCCCCTGGTACGTCTGTCCATCAATGCTGCGTCCGTTTCAGCAGCCTCCATGCTCACCGCCAAACTTAGTGCTCTTTCGAAACCGATGTCATCCTCCGTGAACAATCTCTGTCTTATGTTATCTCTGCTCAATCCACAAACAAATTGATCGCGCAAATTTTCTTTTAGCTTGGTCCCGTCGAATCTGCAATCTTTAGATAATTTTTTTAAATCTGTGACGTAATCCGCTATGCTTTCATCCTTTCTTTGTGTACGCTGCCTAAATTTAAAACGTTCCGCTAACAAACTCGGTCTAGGTAGTAAATGACCTTTCATGACGGTCACAAGGTCATCGTACTTTTTAGTGGATGGTTTATCAGGTACGCATAAATTAACCATGAGCTCGTACGCCTCACTCCCTATCACCGTTATTAACGTAGGCACTTTCACTGCCTCCTTAATATCGTTAACGATAAAATATTGTTCTAATCGGTCCACGTATAGGTCCCAATTGTCCTTGCTGACGTCAAACGAACCGATCTTGCCCAACGACATATTAACGAAATTGCACAAGTCCAATCACAACGAAAATTCACAGTTTTTATCGTCACACGCGTGTGTACTTTACTATTCGTCGCCACTGAGAAGTATCCAGGTTATTATAGCGTCTAGATTAGGATATTCTATCGGAGCACAATAAAACACGTTCACTCGAGACCACGGTTTATTCGAAGAGAAAGAAACTAATCTACCTACATAATTCCTTAGAAAAACTAATAATCTTAATAACTACCGCATACATCACACTCTCAAACAAGATCGTCATGTTTGCCGACGATGTATCAATATTCTTTCCCTTTAAAAGAAATAATAGTGTTGAATTAGAAAGACGTGTAGAGGAGTCCCTAAATGTAATTGTAAATTGGTTAAATTCACTAAATCTAAATACAAACATAAATAAAACTAAAATATTACACTTTAGGAACTATATGACTAAGACTTTGGAAACAAATATTAAGCTAAATGGGAATAAGATTGAATTAGTGCAACATGCCAAGTTCTTAGGGTTGGAAACTGAATGTATGTGAAAAGGATGTACACATGAATTGGAAGATGCATGTGGAATCATTGGAGACAAGAATTAGTAGCTTTGGTTTCGCTCTGAAAAACCTAAGACTAATCTCTACCAGGTTGGCGACTCTTCAGGCTTACCACGCCTATTTTCAATCTAGAGTTGTCTACGGTATGGCCATCTGGGGAGGATCAGTGGATATAAACAGAATATTCATTATTCAAAAGCGCTGTGTTCGCGTTATCATGGGACTGAAATCTAGCAGAGACTCCTGCAGGTCGGCTTTTGTTGAACTGAAGCTTCTTACAGTCTCGGCCCTGTATATAATGGAGTTATGTAAGCTCGTTAGGCGATATCCGGAAAAATTCCCATATAGACCCGATTTCCATAGCAGTCGATTAAATAATCTACATCAGCCTCAGCTGCAAGTTCCGCACTGTAGAACTACTGCATACGAACGAACTGCTATCTACAATGCTGTTTCAGTGTACAATAAATTGCCTACCGATGTAAAAGCCCTTGGAGATAGGAATTTTTTTGCGAAACTGAAATCTGTTTTAATTAATATGTGTCCTTATAGCTTGCTAGAATTTATGGACTTTTATAAATAATCATAGTCAGTAATTGATTGGCAATATTTGTAGGTTTAGAATAATTGTATTATGTAGTATCGTGTGTTGCTGTTAATTTTATAATTTCATATTTTAAAATTGTTGACATCTAACGCTAACTTGACATAATGTTTTATTTATTTTTTCACAAAAATCAAATTAATTAATTAGGTAATTTCATGTTGTATATAAATTTATCATTAAAGTATATTGTACTAAATTGCTAGTGTGCTACACCCTAGGGTAAAATTACATTGAACATTCTGTACTGTTACCATCCTTGTACCTATTCTGTATATTTATACTGACTACATGTAATTTATGGCAATAAATAATTGATTGATTGATTGATTGCTACGCCACGCCTTGATAGATATTTTATCTTGAGAAATTGAACGTTTGTCATCATTCGCTGAGAGTGCAACTTTGTTAACACTTCTAGTAAATATTTCATGTTTGATTGATTTAAATAAAATATTTTTTTTGCGAATGACATCTTTATTAATAAGAACTTTCTCGTAATCTGATAAACTCAATTCTCGCACAATGTTTGCTTTAACACCCTTTACCTTTTTTATTGTTTTTTCTTTGATTTTAATGCAATATAACTTTGACCTTAAACCAACAAAGTCCGTTATAATTTTCCCTCCCATCTCGTCCTTAAACATCTTTTTGTTTTTAAGTGGTGAATTAAATTTGTTGTTTTCGCTATAATTGCTTGTGTCAAAGTAAGGTAAGAATTCGTTTTTCAGGTCTCGATAAAAATCATCAGTGGTAATATTATTGATGTATAACATAGCTGAACTCGATCTCCATAGAAGGGTTTCACTACATTATTGTGAAAATCGTACATGTGAGCCTTGGATAATTCCAATACCGAAAAGCCTATGTAAATTGGCTTATCTAAGATGACTCTATCTGGCTTCATTTGTATTGCAACCAAACTATCATTAAAATTGATACACTATGGAAGTAAGGACTAGCTATGAGTTTATCGGCACTAGTTTCCTTTTTGGTTATATTTTTTGTATCATTCCATTGGTTTATCAATTGTACGTTAACCCTTCGCTCATTGTTTTCCAGAGTTTTACCAAAAACGCTGTTATTTAACAGTTTAAAAAAATCTTGTTCGAACTCAGACTGTGCTTTTTGCCGTAGCTCTGTATTAAACTCTATGTATTGTCTCAAATAAGCACTTTGTTTGAATGTGATAGCCCTGTGAATTTTACGCAATACTAACCCATGCTCTAGACATTTTTTCAAATGAATGTAATGGATCACGTAGTTGTATTTATTATACAAGTTTGGTACAAGCTTTACATTCTTCCTACCTTGGTGGTATACATTTCTCTGGACAAAACGGGAAATCGTTATGATCGCAATGTACGTTTTCAGGATATAGCAGATCAACCTCGAGTATGAAACCGTAATCAGCGTCATCTCGTATATCCGAAACGCATAAACCATAAATTTCGTTCTGCTCTAAAAATCTAAAATTAGAGAGGGGTAATGTTTGACACATACTATACCCATACAAATTATTACAATCTAAATAAACTAATATGAATGAATTTGGTTGGGCAGAGTCATAGTCATAGTCATCTAGATATTTATGATTTGCTTTTGCGTATCGATGAGAGCACATACACACACCACCTCTGATTCCATTTTGTAGCATTCGAATGATAGACAAATCATCAATAAGTTCTAGTTGTACACCGGTTTTGAGCAACATCGCATCGAAAGATAAGCTTGGTGCAGTGATATAAAATGCAGGATCGAGCTGGTAATGACGTTTACACGTTTGCCGAAAATTTTCAAATATATCCGTTAACAGAAGAACGTCAGTTTTCAGATATAGGTCCGTGTATTCCCCTAAACTTTTATTTTAAATTGGTACCATACCGATTGCGCATGCTTATAATTTTCGCATGATATGTTTTCACCCGTCAGTGAGTTGTAAAATTTACTTTGCGGCGGTAAAGAGTTTTCTCCATAACATTTCCAGTCAGTCATATAATCATAGGGATATATACCTTTTCTTGTTAGTAAACTAAACTTTATTTGGAAAAAAATAGTGGAGACTAGTAAATTCATCTTTCTTCATTGTTTTCGCTAACTTTCCTAAACTTGTTCCTAAAAATTTAAATGAATCTACGAATCTTAACTGAATATACTCTTCGTTTGTAACTTGAATAAATTTAGTGAATGAAATATAGTTTTCTTTAGACTTTGGTATAATTTTAATCATGCCGGGAGTTACTCCCAATTCTTTGATAAACAGGTGACAGTCATATCCTGCAAGATTGTGAAAAAAAAAATGGAATAAATTTAGGAAGCCGATACTGTAAATTACAGTACTGATGGACAGCACCGCGATATCGTCCTGTGATATGACAATGATCTTTTACTCTGTCATTCCATAAAAAATTATGACAAATATGACAACGAGCAGATGACTTGAAATCTTCAGCATCCTGTTTACTGAATATAATAGGGATAATAGTACCTAGAACTTCATGAATTTCCACGACATCTCTATGCAGTGAGCTAACAAACTTTGGCACACAATCTTTACCGCGATAACTAACAAACCGATTATAACGTTCATCAACTGAACAAACGACTTGATAAGCAAACGCAACGGGCACATGACGCTGTAAGTCTGTTGTACTTGCATTATTTGGATCAGGTTCACAGCCCTGAAAAGGTTGTAGCATAGTTTCAAAGTCAGCGTAAATAACGAAAGGAACATTTTGTTTTCGTTCATAATTTTTAAACTGTATAACTGACCCTTTCTCAGGCAGCACAGTAACGACGCCTCTACAAATGTGTTCATCAAGTTTAGCAGCTGATGTAAAAAATTGTAAACAAGTATCACAATAGTATAACTTGCCGTGATGTTTTGTTATTTGTCGTCTAACAAGACGCGGCAGATCTTTGATTAAACAATAATGCCATGATTCACCATTTTCAAGAAGCAACAAATGAATACGTTTTTTAAAGATACTTGACTCCGATTTGTACAATGGTCCAGTTATAATATTTTTGTCTTTCAGACCATAAACATAAATGCTTAAAGCAGGACTATTTTTCTCGAAAATTGAAATGTCCCTAAAGCTTACTGGAAACGACATATCTTTAATTTGTAACATATCCCGGAAATTTGCATATGATAAAGGTCTTACGGAGTGTTTTGTGGTAGGACATAGGGCCGCCATAACGCAATATAAGAAACAGTATTCGTCATTATTCTGAATATTCAGGCATGCCTTTTTGTTTTTGATAAATTTAGGTAAGTCTATATAATTTGATCCTCATAATGGTTGACATTTATTTATGTTCAGTTCTAAGTGTAAATTGTTCAAAAATGTCCACCCACTGTCCCTCTCTTGAAATTCTTCAATCTTTTTTAACAAATTACTTTTGACATCTAAAAATAATGAATCGAAGTCATAATTTAAATGAAGTGTAAAATTTTTTGTTCCAAAAGACTTCACTTCGTGGGTATCATTTTTGAACATCAAAAACATAGAAAAAAGTTCAATATTAACTTTAACACATATTGATGTGTTATTTGTATATGACTTTTAAGTGAACGATCTAAAAGTAACTTGATTTTGAAACTAGTTCTGACAAAAAACGTATTTATAGAATTTTCTTCCTCTTCAGTCACTGCTAAAATCCTATAGCTCGCGATACGACCCCGGAAAGCGGATTTTATTATCTGTACGTTATCGTAAACACATGCAGCGGCATTATTTTTGTGTGCGTTACTTCGTAAATGACCTATCCATTTATTTCTTACAACTAAAATACCGCAGCTTGAACAAAAAGGCATGTTAGAATAATTTAACTCTTGTAGTTTTTATCAACAGTACGTATTAACTATAATTAACGCTTAGTATTTATAGATACGGTCTAACTGTACCTACCTACTATTTTTTATCAAAATTTAACAAATCGAAAAATGATGTGACTAGTTATTCAAATTATTACAAAAAGAAGGTGGAATGTCCTCAAACAGCTCATGAGCCGATCTCACAAGATTTTGGACATTTTGCCACTGCGGACAGTCGTCATTCGTAAAGAACTTCACCCTTACGAGAGCCTTCTTCCAACGTTCCTCTGGCTTAGAACCTTCGGCGTCGGTAGTATTATATACTTTAAGATCAATATAGTATTCACCACTTTGTTCGGTCACCCGTCGTTGGTTGCCTGTTGCTACCCGGTTACGAAGCAGGACTCCAGAGTCCCGTTCCGTTTTGTTGGCGTTGAAGATGACGGTTGCGTTTGATCCTTGGTCAACCCGAACACGTCGAGCGCTGCTGGGGCTGTCTTCTTGCGCGCACTGTAAAAGCAAACAAATAGCTAAAACATAACATTTTGTTTATTAAGAAAAATCAATAAAAAAAAATTGTGGTGTAGGTGCGAGTTAAAAATCAAATTACCTAGCTAAATTAGTCGATGACGTTTTTCGCTTCCCCACGCTGCTACTACTCAACGACAAAGATTTCTTAGAGGTCTTCTTTTTCGTTTTATCAACCTTTTCTCTCTCCTCTTCACTTTCAATTTTATACTCGGAGTCAGACCTGAAAGTTAATAAAACTATTAAGCAAAATTAATAAATTATCTACCTTCAGATCTCGAACGTTAAACTGCACCTACTGTGTTTAAAATATAAGTACTATAATTGCAACTAGGCACATCAAAATAAGTTTCAACTAGGATTCGAACCCATGTTGTAGGTATTAAATCATAACCATAATGTTAATGATTGCATGATTAAATAATTGTTATCTCATACCTATTTAAATTTTTTCTTGAAGAAACTTAATTTATTAATAATCACTTACGATAATTTATACTGCGACTACTGTTGAGCAAAATCAAAATAAGTATGTTATAAATTATGGATTGCAATAATTAGGTAAACTTTTTTACTCTTAATTCTCCATCTAAAAACGTAATGTAAAGGTTCTGATCAATGTAATTTGAACCTTATTTCAAGTAAATACTATGTAACATTCTACGAGTCACTTTTATCACATAATAAAAGAATGTATTATAAATCAGAAGATTTAATACGATAAAATGCTTACTCAACATTCGAAAAAAATACACTGTGTCATTTTGATAAATATTGAAGAAAGATAATATCTATTTTGTAGGTAGGTAAGAAGCTTAATGTGTTATGTAGTTAATTAAATATCTTTGTCATCACTATAGATTATATCTAGGTATATCATATTATTAATTAAGATATAAACATATTTAATTTTATCACGCATATATTTCAGACAATAACTGTACCTACTTATTATACTTACTTATTTATTATTTAATAATAAAATGATAACGAAATACGTTTAATAAAACAATACTGAATAAAACTAAATAGGTATATAAACACACCAAAACTTACGTAAGTTCACTACTAAATACGAACGAGTACACAACTTAGTTGATAAAATAACAAGATGAAAGATACAATTAAGTTAGTACTAATACTAGAATTTTTGGTTACATTATCTTATTACAGACTTGAGTTAATCCCTTTAGTATTGTGATGTAATCAACTTAATAATAATATCCTTCTATCAATTTCAGTGGATACCTAACAAAATATTAAAATTAACTCCTTGTATAATCGCAATGACGACATCCTTAGTATCATATTACGGTAATCAAATACTAACCGGGGAATTAAGTTTTTATTTAATGCCGCGTCTTCAATCCAGCTGTATGAGGTACATCGACTCTTTTATAAAGGTATTGTTACTAGTTCTGTTTACAAAATACGTCATTGTACAGCGGCCTAGCGAAAACTCACGCATTAAAATAACGATTTCTAAATCGCGCTATTAAAGTTTTCAACGATGTTACTATATATACCAGAGTGAAACAGTTTCCTTTGGGCTGGTTGAGACCATGTGGTGTTAGTTAAGCTTGGCCACCTTGACTACACTCCATAACTTCAAACATGCCTGTGATATGAAACATCAATTAGTATCGATCTGGCCAATCTGAAACTTGATAACGTAATATCTCTACCTATGAACTGAAATCCTACCTGAGAACTGACACTGTACTGTCGAACCTCAAATGGATACTAAAAAAACCCTTGGGGGTTTCCTCTAATGTGCGATGAGCAATTAGGTTGCACAACTTCCGACACCGAGCAAGGTACCTGAAAGCTCAAAGCACGAGGTTTTTGCTTCTTTTGGTTAAAAGAAAGCGAAGAGGAGAGTTGTTAGACAAAATGTTTTCTGCTCGACAAACAGACAGATAAAACGAGTTCCTGTTATTGTAAAATAAACGATTTAACATCCTAGATGACAGTGCGTTCAAGGAGTGATCTTATCATGGCTCTCGTCTGATCGCGTTAGAACGACACAGGCTGAATTTAAATAAGAATAGACCATCACACATGTCTGAGTAAATGATTGAACGAAAAATATCTTTGTAATATTGGGCACTCTAGGTCAACGAGTGACTGAAGGCGAACAGGGTGAGACTGAAGGAAACGAGGTGGCCTAGAGTGCCCAATATTACACTACTGTGGGTTAGGTGAGCGAGGGGAGCGATAAGCATTGTTAGGTTAACATTGACCACATCCAGACCAAAATTGTAACTATTTAGGAACTTAGTCCTCGAACTCTGACTGGGGTTATTATTATTATTATTGTATGCTCATGATTGAGACGCTTCTGTATGGGCTATCATTGCTCTTACTTTTCTTTTTTATTACTTACTGTTATCCGATTGAGGTGAAGTTTGGTACGTAATTATAGTTTGTTACATTTCCTGGTCTGATCACATTGTAAAAGGAATAATGTAAAACGCAGTCTCGCTTGCACTCATTCGGTATCGCACATGCTTACCTTGTTTTGTACATTTTTCCCATTTGTATGAAATGACAGCTAAGTGTCCAATGTGTGATGATATTGTAAAGAAACTTTTGTGTATGCTATCTTTAGCTATAAACATGATGAAACATAGTACGCACTACGTTACAACATCGTTCCAAATGCAAAAGCAGCAAAAATGAGTTAAGTATGTAAAAAGTTGCGTAATGTACCCCTAAATATGGTGCAATAATGATACTTAAGTAGTTCAAATAGTTTCCATCAGAGGGCACTAATAACATAGTGGTTTTGGCCCAAATAATGAGTGACCTGGAGCCACAACATCTTGTGATACGCCCATACACCCTCCTTGAGGATAGGACTGTGAGCTACAGTGGGACATATATAGGCTAATGATAATGAACTATTTACTACTGACTTTATCTTTACTGAACATTGTTTTACAGTGACTTGTGTTTTTTTTATGTTATGTACATATAAGTCCCATCGTACCTTATGTCCAGATTTTAACTACTCTATAACTAATTTATTCTTCAGGAGCGGATCCACAAATTTGATAATTAAAATGGAAACCTGGACCATGGACAAATGTCTCTATCGAACAGACTACTGGCACTTCCAAGACTAAGGATGGGATCATATTTTGGGAGACATTGACCACGGGCAGTATCGCTAAAATCGGAGTTGTGTCACTAGTTTATCACTTCAGTAATTCATGTTTTTAATTTAACAGGTTTTATCTATATACACCGAATCATAACTTCTCCGGGTAAAAATTGTTAAAAATAAAAAGCTTTGTTTTTTAATAAAATATCAGTCAATAATACCTAGTTACAGACTCTACCCTATACCAAGACCATGTAGTCAGCATTAATGCAGCTGCAGTCTAAAAGTGCAAGATCGCACATTATAGTTTACTTTTAGTCTAGACAGCAAGGATATGATGAAATAAATTCAGTCTAACATCGACCATCGAATTAATTGTTCGTCTTTTATTTTAAGATTTAGTTTTTAAAAAGTGGTTTTCCCTCCGTCGCGTTTTGACTGGCGCTGCGGACAGGATACCAGTACGAAATCCTGCGCCATGAGGACACTAAATCGGTCTGTTTTAACGTCGCACTGGTATCTACGAAACAAATAAATTTGTAGAACCGACTTGGAGGACAAAGGAAACATCTCTGCGGCTATAATTGGAGGAAATGGGGATCAGCGTACTGTGAGTAGACCTCTTCACTATCCCGTCTGTCCCTACTCTTATTCCATTGGCTGTGTATTTAGTTAAGTTAAGCTCCGTTGTAGTTCTCTATACAAAAATCTATAGACGTTCTATATACAGGGTGTTATTTTTTTAAATATTAAAAATATAGTTATTTCATTCAATTTAAAGTTTATATAAAGTTTTAATACATAAAAAATGGACCAAATACGTACCATTCCAAAAGAACTTATTGATATTATTCCGAAATTTGATGGAGATCAAAAATTGCTAAATTTATACTTAAAAAAGAGCGAGTATGTTATCAGTTCTTTTAGACAGTTGGATAATCCTGCTCAGGACGTTTACATTTTTCATACACTTACTAGTCGCTTGGTAGGTAAGGCCGCGCACCTAATAAGTGAGCGTGAGGATATTGGTACTTGGCAAGAGTTAAAGCAATTGTTAACTCAGCATTTCGGTGATACAAGATCAGAGGAATGCATTGCAATAGAATTAGAATGTTTAAAAATTGCAAATGGCGAATCTTACTTAGATTTTTGTAATTGGATTCAGAATGTGCGAAGCACACTTTTTTCTAAGATAAATTTGATTGATGACGCTAATGTAAGGGAAGCTAAAATGACAATATATAATCATACATCTTTAAATGTATTTCTTTACAACCTGCCGGAGGATATGATACGTGTTGTACGCCTTCAAGGTTGTGATAGACTTGAAGACGCGCTTCAAATAGTTATGGAAGAAGTTAACTTCTTGAACCAATACAATTCCCGAAATAAACACAGACAAAACTCTAACCAACATAAAATTCCACATAAATGGTAATCTTACACCACCCACGCCAAATTTTAAACCTATTTTTCCACAAAATAGTAATTTTGGTCAAAACTTCCGATTTGGTCAGAAGCAAAATACCGGTTTTCATTTTAATTCGGGACAAAATAGATTTCCTCAGAACCAAGTTTGAGATTCGGAAGACCACAAAATCAAGGACCAAGGCCCGTTATGACTGGTCAACAAAACTTTAAATTTGGAATTACACAACAGCAGTTAGGCTATAAGCCTTCTTGCCGAATAATAATAATCAGTTCAGGCCTAATAATTACTACCAACCACCAGGCCAACCCCAGTTTCGATTTGGTATACCATACCAACAGCAACCCCCATATAGACATGACAACGACGTCTCTATGCGTACAGCCCCTTTGAAACCGAATAACATACCTCCCCGTATGTCTAATAATTTGTTTTATGCAAATGAACTGGATGTAGCAGAATACACTCCGGAATATTTCGAATGCACGGAGGCGTATCCGCCTTATGAAAATCCGCAATTTAATTTGGATTCATACTCCGAAGAGGACTGTGTCGACTCAGAACAAGTTCTAGCCATAAAGGGAGTCCCTGAAACTGAAAATTTTCAGGTACAGGCCTCTACGACAAACCCCCCGAAATAATACTTTTAAATAATCACGGATCCTTAAAACTACCCCATATTGAGATACCCGAAATTGACACGAAATTTATGATAGATACTGGGAGCACTAGATCTTTCATTAGCCCTGAAATAGCAAACAAATATTTTTCAGATTTCAAATTTACGGAACCTTTCGAAATTGTAAGTACTCACGCTCGAAGCGCCCACACTGAGGTTATACAAATACCCTTGCTGAAAACCTTTAAAAGTTCCGACTCCCACAGATTTTACATATATGAAGTTGACAGTAATTACGGAGGACTAATAGGATCTGACTTACTAAAACAACTGGACGCGAATATTGACATGAAAAATCAAATTCTTAAGACACGAGACACAATACCTATCATTTATAATTCACCTTTTACTATCCATCTCGCACCAAGATCCGAAACACGCACGAAAATTCCTGTCGACCTCATTGACGGAGATGCAATAATAGATTACATTGATTTTGGTAACGGTATCAGAACACCTACTGCGCTTGTAAAATGCGAACGAGGTTATGCTACAACAGTCATTCAAAATACTTATGATGAACATCGTGATATAAAATTCACTAAACCTCTTGGTGTCGAATGCTATGAAAATCAAGAAATAGAACTAAATAATACTTGCGTGTTAGATGATAGGGAAAGGGACGAAATTTTAAAACAAAATTTGTCCAAATTGCGCGTCGATCACATGAACCTCGAGGAACATAACACAATTCTTAAGTTATGTACAGACTATAGAGATATTTTTTACTGTGAACTATTACCTTTGACATTTACGAATCAAGTTAAACACAAAATCAGAACAGTTAACGAGGACCCAATATACATAAAACCTTACCGTCAACCGCCAGCGGAAGCTGCTGAAATCCGTAATCAGGTCACAAAATTATTAAATGACAATGTGATAAAGGAGTCTCATTCCCCGTGGAGTGCACCTGTGCACCTAGTTCCAAAAAAAATCGATGCTACCGGAAAGCAGGAATATAGGATGGTTATTGATTATCGACGGTTGAACGATATCACAGTCGATGATAAATACCCGCTCCCAAATATAACTGATTTATTTGATAAACTGGGAAAAAGTAATTACTTTTCTGTACTGGACTTAGCAAGTGGTTACCACCAAATAGAAATTGAACAGGAAGACCAACCCAAAACAGCATTTTCGACTCAATTTGGCCATTATGAGTTCCTTCGAATGCCGTTCGGGCTCAAGACCGCACCGGCTACCTTCCAAAGAGCCATGGATAATGTTCTAAGGGGGCTACAGGGGATTCATTGTTTAATATACCTCGACGATATCATTATCTTTTCGTCAAGTCTCGAAGAGCATGTGACAAAACTTAAAACAGTTTTTGACAGACTTAGGGATACTAACCTAAAGGTACAATTAAATAAATCAGAGTTTCTATGTAAAGAAGTGACTTACCTGGGACACACAGTTACCACTGAAGGACTAAGACCTAATACTGATAAAATTGACGCCATACTAAATTATCCATTACCAAAAACCACGACTGAAATAAAAAGCTTTCTAGGACTCATTGGCTATTATAAGAAATTCATAAAAGACTTTTCAAAAATCACACAACCGATGACAGCATGCCTGAAAAAGAACAGTAAAATAATAATGAATGACAACTACTTAAAATCATTTGAAAAATGTAAAGAGCTCTTAGTCAACGCTCCTCTGTTACAATACCCTGATTTTGAAAAACCGTTTGTACTTACCACTGACGCGTCCGACTTCGCCATTGGTGCAGTGCTTTCGCAAGGCTCCATCGGTAGCGACAAACCTATTGCATATGCTAGCAGGACCCTCAATGATTCGGAAAAACGGTATAGTACCATTGAGAAAGAACTTCTCGCCATAGTGTTGGCAGTGAAGCATAGTGTCCGCCCATACCTATATGGCAATAAATTCACAATATATACTGACCACAGACCGCTTGCCTGGTTAGACTCATTAAAGGAACCTAACAGTAAATTGACCCGTTATAAATTGAGATTAGGCGAATATGATTTTAAAGTTGTACATAAAAGCGGGAAACAGAACGCAAACGCGGACGCTCTTTCACGAATACGACTCAATGCTCTTGGTAAAAATGATGACGACCAACGATCTATGAACATTAATGTAGGAGACAAAGATAACGACCTTAATGACTATATACAGGAACTGACTGACGAAATAGAGAGACTAGGACAACAAAGTCCTAAAACTACCGAACGTAATATGAACGAAAATCCACAGATGCAGCAACAGTTATGACCTATGCAATTATGGCATATAATGAAACCGTACATTCAGTAACAGGACTTACGCCCTTTGAAGTAGTATTTGGACATACGGAAAGCAATAGCCAGTTTAACGTAAATTTCGAGCAAGAATACACACAACAATTAGTTAGGGACCATGTTAAAAGAACTCGCTACCTATATAAATATCTAGCCGATAGAATGACATCTAGAAAGGAAAAACTTCAGCAAGATAGAACAGGAGAGACTGACTTTGACCTTGACGAAGAAGAAACAATCTTTATGAAGGGTGTAAATACGCGTCGCGCTAAAGACAAACCTCGATACAAAAAAGCTAAGGTCAAGGGAAAGGTTACGCGAAACGTAGTTTTAGTAGAGACGAACGCTAGAAGTACTAAAGTTCAAGTAAAAGACATTCGACGTCCTCCACAGGTTCGTCCTGATTTTGACCCAAGCAGTAATGACCCGGGCCCTTCAAATTCATAAGATAGAGAAGAATCCTGGCGTTCTCCCGGTCCGAGAAGGAACTGCGCTCGTTAGTTATGATAAGTGGTTATTAATTAAGATATTAGATGTTAGGATCATTAGTGAAGATTTAGATTTAAATATAAATAAGTTTAAGGAATTAAATAGATTGGTCAACTCCCACAACAGTATCAGTAAATCCTTACGAATTTATCTAAATGATGTCAAAGCACAAGTAAACCACATGCTGAATATTACTTTCGAAAAATACATACAATTAGTACCACATATTAGGCAAAAAAGAGGATTAATAAATCCTTTGGAATCTTTAATCAAATTATCTCTGGAAACTTAGATAACGACGACGCCATCAGATATGATAATTTAATAAAAGAATTAAAATCTCGCCAGCACTCTATAGAAAGAAAATCTACTTTGGTAACCGAAATGATGAGAATTTTTACGAACTCTACTATAAATGTAACTAACAATGTCATACAATTAAGCAACGAAATTAATAATATTAACAAGAATATTAATAAAATCTTAATAATCTCTCAAATCAACCAAATAATACATGTCTATAATTTACTCTTACACAATTTCCAGATAATTTATGCAAAATTGAATGAGATTGAAAATATTATAGCATTTAGTAAAATAGGGATACTACATCAAGCTGTAATTAACCCACACGACCTTGTAAAAATGCTAAAACTCATGGAAAGAACCGATAAACTTATATTTCCATCAACTTTCGAAAACCTTATTAAAATAGAACAGTCTATTACATTAAAATCATACTTTAAGAAATTTGAAATAACATTTGTAATGGAAATACCTTTAGTTAAAAGAGATTCTTACTTTTACTATAAAATTGTTCCTTTACCTATCACCAACCCTGAAACCAACCTTACCCTAATTATACTACCTAAATATCCTTACCTTATTGCGAAGGGGTTGAAAGCCATCTCGCTGTCCACGCCATGCAAAGCTATTGAAGATGGAATCTATTTGTGTGATGAATACAAACAATAGTACCTGTCGAAGACACCTGCATTCTTGACCTCATGAAATATTCCAATAAAGCCTCCTGCACTCAGATTCCTATTGAAATCGAAGATGTAAAGGTACAGCCTCTTCAGACGAATCGATGGATACTCTACACCAAGTCAGCTGTTGACCTCAAAAGAACTTGCGCCAATGAAGTTCTTCATTACACGATTTTTGGCACATACCTGCTTACCGTTGACGACAAATGCAAATATGAAATAGCAAAGCATTGTCTTAGAGAACAAACCTTTAAAGGAGCATTTGAATACCCGAAACTTCCTCTAGTGAAATTACCTGAAAACCTAGAGATTGATATCCAGCGGCCCGTAAAACCTGTAAAACTAAATGGAGTTGACCTATCAAATCTAAAAATGTTGTCGTATGCGTTGAAAAATAGTGAAAGTGAAAGCTATAAGTATAGTGCAGTGAATACGGAAAGTGTTAGCATAGGAACCATTATTTTATATGTAATCTTAGTTATAGGTATTTTCTCACTTATTCTATACAGATATTCCAATCTGAAATTATGTAAACCATACAAAGGTCGAAATCATCCCCCTAGAATTAATTCTTCGGATGATTTCGAACTAAAGAAGGGAGGAGTTACAGACGCTACCCTATACCAAGACCATGACCCTATACCCTATACAAAGTGCAAGATCGCACATTATAGTTTACTTTTAGTATAGACAGTTAGGATATGATTAAATAAATTCAGTCTAACATCGACCATCGAATTAATTGTTCGTCTTTTATTTTAAGATTTAGTTTTTAAAAAGTTGTTTTCCCTCCGTCGCGTTTTGACTACCTACGCCATGTCAGCTTCCTGATGTCTATGTTTTGTAGGCATTGTCAAAGAGCAAGAAACATAGATTTAAAACTTTTCGCTTCATCTCATCATTGGGCATGGATTTATGGTGTACGTAGTACTTACTATCTCTATGCTATTGTTATGTCTCACCGCTTGTCAGGCAGTCTGTACTCCAGGTATAGACAATACCTATTTCCAGCTTCCTGGTAAGCGAAAAGTTTTTAATCTAAGTTCTTGGATCACATGAGTACAAATTGATTACCATGGAGTATACTTAGATCAAAGTAGGAAGTAGGTTAGAATAAAGAGATCCTTCTTCTGAGGGAGTAGGTTACCCTAAGAGAATGGAATCACTACGTTTTAAGAGTCGGCACTGCTTAACTAGCTTCGAAATCCAAAATAGTATGAAGCTAGTGTAGAGCTAGGGTATTAAATCTTTTGAGCCCATACAATCTAGTGTAGTTCATACAATTACGATTTTGTTCCGAGTGTCGCGGCACCCTTACCAAAAGCTTCTGTGGCCATAACTTGTTCATTACCTACTGATTACCTGCGATTTATCCACTTTAAAAAACAATAATATTAGAATTCTTCCTATTGATATATATGAGTACCTTGTCGTAATCAGATTAATATCCACAATGTATGTAGGAATGTGATTATTTAATATAATTATAACAAAAAGTACCTAACCAAAAATATGCGATTACGAATAGATAGCAATATCAAGGTGGTATCCCGTCTACAGACAGATCTACATCTGGGATGGTATGCCCGTTCTCAGTAAGAGCTAACTCTTGAAAAAGCTAGCACCAGTAAAATCGCGAATAAAAAAATCTGCTCCTCCATACAAGCGTTCAGTATTGATTAAGTAGATAAGCAACATAAAATTAATGTTAATCCATTGATGGATTTTTGTAAATATTGAATTTACTATGGAGAATTATTATTAATCCTCGTCTAGTAATGAAATATTATAGGTCTAATTGATTTGAAATTAATTGGCCTGAACAGAAAAGATAAAAAAAACACTTGTTAGGTTCGAAAAATTTAAATGAATACCTGCGATGTAAAATGGGCAACGTGACTTGGGTGTGATAGCAACACTAAAAGCGGGTTTAAAAAAAAAAGAGGACGGTGACGGATGCGCTCTCTAGTCTCTGACAGCTGGGTGAAGAACTGACGCGCATTTTGAGAATTGAGATAAGTAATTCCTTTAAGTTCTGTTTATAATTAAACTAAGGTAGTGGCGTGAATAAAAGACTGGTATATACCTTGAGGACCTGTTTTATTACATTTCAGAAGTGGTAAGTACTCATAATCGGTGCTCACAAACGTGATTTAACCAAGAATTGATAGTATGTATTTATGTTTGTTTATCACAAGTACAATACATATAGAAGAAATTACATCGTGTACTCATATTAATGATTGAAAAGAAAACTGAACTCTATGTATATATCGAAGACTGAACTCAAATAATTATTGTGGGTTATTCATACTTTTGTCAGTAACCGCCAATGTAACCGTACAATTGTTCCATTCCGGTGTGCGATTGCGGTACGTTTTACACCTACTGACATATCAAGAGTAAAACATAAAAATAAAAAGAATTTATTATGAATTATGAAATTAAGTAACGAAAAACAATTAATTGTAAGGTCAACTTGAGGTCAAGGTCAACTTAGGGTCAGTTTGATGGATTGCTGTTGGAAGACCGTGTGGGTTCTAGGGGTACCAAAACTTTTTGTTTTTGCGCTCCGACGTCAGATTTCCGAGATATTTACACTTGTTTTACCCTCACTTAGTGTTTATTATGAAGGAAACGATTGTAAACAGTTGTTTTAATGCAATATTTCAGTTATGGATCAAGAAAAGGTTGATGCCCAAGTGCAGCAGCGGCTTCTGACACCTGAGCGCGAAAGGTTGACAGCGCAACGGCGGCTTCTGACACCTGAGCGCGAGAGGTTGACAGCGCAACGGCGGCTTCTGACACCTGAGCGCGAGAGGGTGACAGTGCAACGGCGGCTTTTGACAACTGAGCGTGAGAGGTTGACAGCGCAACGTCAGCTAGATGGAACTGGACACCGCATCAGTCGACACTCAAGTCGTGTCCAAAGTAGGAGTCGTCGAACCAGTCGAATTCGTTCTCGCCACAGCAGCCCAAAGGGACAACGGAGCAACAGAAGCCACAATCGCAGCCGCATTTACGAGATTGGGAACGTAATTTGGAACGAGAACGGGAGCGTCTACGCTTGTTAGAAGATGAACTTGAATGCGAGCGGAACCGAGTACGGGAGACACGAAGCAGGTCTGCCGACCGTTTCAAACGTCCACATATCGGTGAAGGTGAAGATGGAAGTCGAGCTACGCACTCTAGGCGTTCAGGTAGCCCCATGTTCTCTCTTAAAGATATGATGAATTTGTTAAATTCGGCTAAGACTCAGAATCAGCCATCAGGCGGCGGCACAGCCATTGACTCTAGTAACATAAACCACAAGAACATATTTTTATTATATCGGGCATAGGCCCACCACACATTCCCACCGCTGTAACTCCTGTAAGCCAGGATCAACAGCGGCGACCATTCACAACACTGGACAATGAAGTCCAGCGAGCCCGGGGGATGACTCTAATCTGTCTTGGAACCCGCAATGAATTAATCAAAGAAGATAGGAGGAATAGGAAAACGAAATATCCGACTTCCCTCCATTGCAAACGGGAGACAGCAATAAGAAGGAAAAAACATGGCTATTAGAGAGCCAATTCAAGAGATCATTTATGGCAGTGTTGAAGACACGACCGCAAAAGCACTAAAAATACAAATAAAACAATAGGAACCTAACATTGTACTGAAACTATGACCTATTTTGCTTCCAGTAATAAGCATGGCAAAAACATCTGAACGCACGGAAGTCACATAAAGGTGACGCAACCAATTTAAAATAAAATAGCTTTCCCTTCAAGTTACCATGTCCAGTAAGAAATTGGGCTACGCAGTGATCTACCTCTAGCCACGCTTTGTCTAGACGATCGCGAACAGATGGAAAAAATTGGTATAGATGTCGACCCTTTGTAGACCCTTGCCACCATTACGTTCCAAATGAAAGCCTAAATAGGAAACAGAATCTTTACTTTTAATATTAATGCCTTGAAATTTTATTCGTGGTGGTACTTTCAGGTTCCCTTTGAGCAATAGTTGGAATGTTTTATGCGGGGCGAACTGAAGACGATTTCTGTATCCCCAATCTGTTATTTGCTGCAGGCAGTTGCTAGCCAGTCTTTTGATACCTACTCTAGTATTGGAATGTATGAGCAGGAGACCATCATCGGCGTATCCTATTAGCGAGCAGCTTTGAGGGAAAGGAAGTGTCAGAAAATCATCAAAACCTATATTCCATAAATAGGGTCCAAGGACAGAGCCCTGAGGACAGCCCTGTGTCAGCACTTTGGACACTACATGGTGACCAAGCCTCAACTTTGAAACTCCGTTCGTAAAGTAAGAATAAATAAGTGAGTAGATGTTCCGATGACAACCTCTATTTTTGAGCTTTAGGAGAAGCATTGGCCACCATGCGTTGTCAAAGGCACCCGAAATATCAAGTAATATACCGACGATATAGCTATATTCAGAGAGCTCTACCGCCTCTCTCACGAGTAAGCACGCGTCTGAAGTCGATTTCCCTATGGTAAAACCAAATTTCCTGTCACTGAACATAGGTCCTCCTGGAATTAACCGAGGGACAACGAAGCGTTCCAAGAGTTTACCCAAAGATGGAAGAAGGGTAATAGGTCGATAAGACTTCGGATCATCAGGGGGCTTATCACCGGCTTTGGGGATTATTTTAATGCAACCACGTCGCCATAAGTTAGTAAAAACTCCCCCAGCAATGCAACGGTTGAAAACTGTTAGAATAGACTCACCGGCAACTTTAAAAGCCTCCTTGATCATCCGATTCGAAATCTTATCCTCACCGGAAGCCTTACCCGCCGGCAGAGACCCACGACATTTCGCAGTTCATCAAGAGACGGTAAACAAGAAGATGGTGTTTCAGGCAATTCAGCAGCTCTCATATTAACATAATATAACAATATATAACAAGAACATATTACCTGATTTTGATCCATCAATAAAAGGCCATCGTATCGATGTATGGCTAAAAAAGGTGAATGAGTGCGCCACCGTCTATGGATAGGACGAGAAGACAAAAATTCATTTTGCTTTGCAGAAACTGCAAGGACTGGCCAAAACTTGGTATAATAGTCTGGAATCAATATTATTCACATGGTCAGAATGGGAAAATAAATTAAATAATGCTTTTCCATTCGAGCAAAATTATGGCCAGTCCTTGGAGGACATGTTAAAACGGAGGAGTAAATTCAACGAACCCATTGAAATGTACTATTTCGAGAAGCTGGCTTTATTAAACCAGTGCGATATTGTCGGCAAACGGGCGGTTGAGTGTATAATTCACGGACTGAATGACAAAACATTGAAAACTAGTGCTTTGTCGTTAAGATGTTCTGAGCCAGAGCAATTATTGAAATTTTTAATAAGTAATAAAGAAAAAAAAAAGAAAAGTCTTTAGCACCGTAGACCACATACATACGCTTCGGCAAGTTATACAGAAGACTGAAGAGTATAACCTGCCCCTCTGCTTGGCGTACGTGGACTACGAGAAAGCCTTTGATTCGATCGAGACTTGGGCTGTACTGCAGTCTCTTCAGCGATGCCAAGTAGACTACCGGTACATCGAAGTGCTGAAATGCTTGTACAAAAACGCCACTATGTCAGTCCGACTACAGGACCAGAACTGGAAACCTATCCTACTGCAGCGAGGTGTGAGGCAGGGAGACGTTATATCTCCGAAACTGTTCACAGCTGCACTGGAAGATGTTTTCAAGGTTCTGGACTGGAAAGGGCTAGGCATCAATATAAACGGCGAGTACATCAGTCACCTTCGGTTTGCCGATGATATAGTCATCATGGCGGAGACTATGGAGGAGCTCAGTCGAATGCTCGATGATCTTAACAGAGCCTCCGAACGAGTTGGTCTGAAGATGAACATGGACAAAACGAAGATCATGTCAAATGCCCATGTTGTACCTACTCCTGTTATGATCGGAAACTCGGCGCTCGAAGTTGTTGACGATTATGTTTACCTGGGACAAACTATTCAGTTAGGTAGGTCCAACTTCGAGAAAGAGATCAACCGTCGAATCCAACTCGGTTGGGCAGCGTTCGGGAAGCTACGTAGTATCTTCACGTCCCAAATACCGCAGTGTCTTAAAACGAAAGTCTTCGATCAGTGTGTGTTGCCAGTGATGACATATGGAACAGAGACGTGGTCGTTCACTCAAGGCCTCATAAAAAGGCTGAAAGTCACCCAAAGAGCAATGGAGAGGGCTATGCTCGGAGTTTCCCTGCGAGATCGAATCAGAAATGAAGAGATCCGCAGAAGAACCAGAGTAACTGACATAGCCCAAAGAATTGCTAAATTAAAGTGGCAGTGGGCGGGGCATATTGCTCGCAGAACCGATGGCCGATGGGGCCGAAAAGTTCTCGAGTGGCGATCATGTACCGGAAAGCGTAGCGTGGGTAGGCCCCGCACACGGTGGACCGACGACCTTGTGAAGGCGGCGGGATCCCGTTGGATGAGGGCAGCGCAGGACCGGTCGTTATGGCGATCCTTGGGGGAGGCCTATGTCCAGCAGTGGACGTCCATCGGCTGAGATGATGATGATGATGATGAATAAAGAAAACAATAGCGTTCCAGAACGTTTCCATGTAAAGGGTAGGCTAGACACTGAGCTAAACACAGGTGGTAGTAATGTTACTAAGATTCTCAACAAAAACGCAACAAATGACAATACATCCTGTTTCCATTGTAAAGAGCGTGGTCATCCATTTAGAATTTGTCCTAAACCATTGATCAAATGCTCTCGATGCAATAGAGTCGGTCATAAGGTAGAAGATTGCTCCATAAAGTCCGACGAACGTGATCCTAAAACTGTCAAAACCATGTGTATAATGGCTGCTAACCCTAACGCAAAATTTTACAAAGAAGCCATCATAAGCGGATCTCCTGTCCAAGCATTTATTGACTTTGGCAGTGAGGTTGGTTTCATAGTAAAGTCCGAATTAACTAATTTGGGTCTCCGGTGTCATGATAGGACAACTGCGTTGAAAGGTTTTGGCAACGAAATCGTACATTCGCTAGGGAAAGTCTCAGTTCAATTGACCATTGATGGAGTAACTGCGGAAGTTGATTGTCATGTGGTAGAGGATAAGTTTTTGGAGGTACCGTTATTGGTGGGCCAGACGTACACCGAAGAACCGCATGTGCTTGTGTATAAAAACGCGGAAGTATTGCAGTTCATTGATGCTGGTGAGAAAATGCCCTTTTCCTAAACAGATATAGAAGCCGAGAACACGGTCAAGATTATATCTGCGGGTGACGTTGATATTTATGGACCTGCTGTGATAAGAGTATACACTGATCCCAAAACTAATGGTCATATTTTGCTTGACAGTAAACTGATAGGTGAGCCTACACATCAATTTGTTGTGTGCGGTGGAGTATATGAGACTAAAGACGGGTTCGTTGATGTATATGTTCATCAACCCGTCTCGAAAAACGTTCAACTATATCGAGGAATAGTCAGAGTAAAGTTAACGATGAGAATGCCATTTCGGGTAACCTCAACCTTGATACAATTAAGGAAAACGATATTCATGTGGGAGAGGCTATAAGTAAAGATAAAAAAGACAGGTTGTTACAATTACTTAACGAATACAAACACTGTTTTGCAACGAGCCTTAAAGAATTAGGATGTACCAACGCAGCGACGATGCAAATCGAGCTAAATAGTACACGCCCTATTGTATACAGGCCCTATCGTTTATCACAAAGAGAGCGAGAACAAGTTAGAGACATGGTGGGTGAGATGTTAGAAGCTGGCATTATTAGAGAATCCTCTTCGGAATATGCTAGCCCAATTATCTTGGTACGAAAAAAAAATGGACAGATCAGGATTTGTATCGACTATAGACTGCTGAACTCCATAACAATTAAAGAGCGTTTTCCTATGCCGGTGATAGAAGACGAAATTGCGAAACTTTCCGGCCAAGCCTTTTTTGTTACATTGGATCTGGCATCTGGTTATTACCAGGTGCCGATATCAAAACAGTCTAAAGCGCTGACAGCATTTGTTACTCCGGACGGACAATACGAGTTTAATCGTATGCCGTTCGGTCTAGCAAATGCTCCTGCTGTATTTCAGCGCATGATGAACAAGGTGCTTGGATCCGCTAGGTACAGTGAGGCGACTGTGTACATCGTAGATGTACTGATATATGGGCAAAGCGTCGAAGAGTGTTTGGAAAGGTTAAGACACGTTTTGCAACTACTAGAGGCGGCAAATCTAACTCTAAATTTAAAGAAGTGTGTGTTCCTGAAGAAGAGGATCGATTATTTGGGGTACGAAGTTAGTGCCGCAGGGATTCGTCCAGGCGATAGAAAGGTGCAAAGTGTACTGGATTTCCCTTGTCCTAAGAATATCCACAATGTCCGTCAGTTTTAGGACTCGTAGGATATTTCCGGAAGTTCATTATGAATTTCGCCCAATAAGCGCATCCTCTGACCAAACTTCTAAAAAAGGATGCATCTTGGAACTGGGACGGTGAACAGGAAAAATCGTTTGAGATGTTAAAGGCCCAACTAGTCGATAGGCCGATCTTGGCGATCTATAATCCTGATGCTGAGACAGAACTGCATACCGATGCCAGCAAGTATGGTATTGGTGGTATTCTGCTTCAGCGGACATCGGAACGTGACACGTTTAGACCAGTAGCATTCTACAGCCGACAGACTTCCCCAGAAGAGCGTAATTTTCATGCGTATGAGTTGGAAACGTTGGCTGCAATCTGCTCACTGAAGAAATTTCGGGTATATCTGATGGGTCAACGTTTTAAAATCGTAACGGACTGCAGCGCATTGCGATCCACATTCTCTAAACGCGATATCATTCCTCGGATCGCCCGATGGTGGCTGTTGATGCAGGAGTTTAAGTGCACCATAGAATATCGCCCAGGGCACAGGATGGCGCATGTGGACGCATTGTCACGGAATCCTGTTGTTGAAAGCCTCAATGATTCGTTATCAACATTTGATGTTATTAACCACTATCCAATTGTCATGGTCATCACTGGTGAAGACTGGCTTCACACTTTGCAACTAGGCGACAGTGAATTATGCCGAATAAGAGACATTTTGACCTCGGATTTAGATGCCGAAGGATTGAAACAGATCAAAACAGACTATGTTATTAAGGACAACAAATTATACAGGTGCGTTGACGGTGACAAGTCAAATTTGTGGTGGGTGGTGCCAAAGGGTGCAAGGTGGCAGCTGTGTCGGATAAACCATGACGATATCGGTCATTTTGGTGTAGAGAAGACTTTGGAACGAGTAAGGAAAACCTATTGGTTCCTAAAGATGGCAAGATTTGTAAAAAAATACGTTGAAGCCTGTATCGAATGTGCATATTCGAAAAAGACATCGAACAAGGAAGGCCAGCTACACCCAATTACCAAAATTGAATCTCCATTTCACACAGTCCACGTTGACCACCTTGGACCCTTTGTACGCTCTAAGATAGGAAATTGCTACCTCCTTGTCATAGTGGATGCCTTTACGAAATTCGTTATCGTTCGAGCGGTACGGAATACAAAATCTCTTGTTGCGATTAGAGTTTTAGAAGAGATTTTCTATACGTTCCGCGTCCCTGATAGAGTAATTAGTGATCGCGGCACCTGCTTCACGTCACACGCGTTTAGGAAATTTTGTTTAGACAAAGGGATTAAACACGTGTTGAACGCTGTTGCCAGTCCGCGGTCGAACGGGCAAGTCGAGCGATACAATCGCACGATACTTGCATCTTTAACGGCACAAAATCTCAACCACAATGAAAAAGATTGGGATGACAAAATCGGTCGCATCCAGTGGGGGTTGAACAACACCATACAAAAGACTACGGGACGGACGCCTGCCGAAGTCATGTTTGGCACTTGTATGAACAGCGAAATCGATCCCAGAATGAACGAAATTAGACGAGAGGTGCATGAAAATGAAAACAGTGTAACTGAAATCAGAGAAGAAGTAAAAGACAGAATTGAGGAAGAACAGGAGAAACAGAAAAAACAATACGATAAAGGCAGACGTCCATCGCGTGTCTATAGTGAGGGTGAGCTCATAAAGGTTAAAAATACAAGTTTTAAAAACGACGGAAAAAGTAAGAAACTTCTTCCTCAATACTCGGGACCATATCGTGTTATATCTGTACTTGGCAATGATAGATATAGGGTAGCAGCAATACCCGGTTTAAGTGGCACCAGAAATAAACGTAAAACCACCGTCGCTGCCGACCGTATGCTGCCCTGGGTACATATAGCCGCTTTAGACATTAATGAAAATGACTCTGATTGTGATAGCAATGAAAATGAATAAAAATTGTTATTGAACGTAGTGATTTTAAAAGCACTCCTACGAATTATTCATGGAAATTACCTAATAATCATATTCTTTTATTAAATATTGTAAAACAAAGGAAAATTTAAAATGACCAATACTATTATGAGTGCCTGATGTTAATCAAACAGTAATCATGTGATTGGTTACCTGATAAGGCCATGTGATTGGTTTTCTGATATCTTTAAATTACCATGTGATTGGTTTTCTGATATTTTTAAACAGCCATGTGATTGGCTTAATGTTAATAAAGTATCCATGTGATTGGTTTATACTGATATTTTTAAACGATCATGTGATTGGCGTAATTTTAAATAAGAATCCATGTGATTGGGTTACAAATTTTGTACCGGTCATGTGATTGACTGAATAACTGATAAGTACGTTGAATGTATTGATTTACTACAAAGTAGGATAACACTGAAGAGCGTATCGATCACCGAGTGTTAGGTTCGTTCTGACTACACGTATGGGGACATACGTGTGGTCAGGATGGACGAGTGTTAGATTCGAATAATTTAAATGAATACCTGCGATGTAAAATGGGCAACGTGACTTGGGTGTGATAGCAACACAAAAAGCGGGGTTTTAAAAAAAAAGAGGACGGTGACGGATGCGCTCTCTAGTCTCTGACAGCTGGGTGAAGAACTGACGCGCATTTTGAGAATTGAGATAAGTAATTCCTTTAAGTTCTGTTCATAATTAAACTAAGGTAGTGGCGTGAATAAAAGACTGGTATATACCTTGAGGACCTGTTTTATTACATATAGATAAATAACGTTCACAGGCTCACGGGTCATACCTATATGTTATGATCATAACAATATGTTATGATCCCAAGCGTAAGCAACTAATAGGGTTTTTATTATGAAAAACTTACTAAAACGAAAAATAAAAGATAACTGAACCGGGGTTCGAACCCAGGACCTTGGTTTGACAGTCAGGCGTGGTAACCATTACACCAATCGGATCGTCTTACCAAACAGGTCGTCATTTCTTCGTATTTCCGCTATATCAAAACTCCCTCGAAATGCAGAGTTCTTCAAAAATAAAATTAGCTGTATTTAAAAGTCGTAAAATCATACATACGATTAAGCCATATTACATTGTGACACAAAATACTTGATAGCGATACTGAGGCCCATAGTCACGTGGTCGATATCCTTTACACGTACAATATAAACAGGTATGAAAATAGTAAGTTTTGATACAGAATGACGAAAAATTGCTAAAGGGGGTCGGTGGCGTGTTGCGAGACTGAGAGGTATAGACACTCAAATTACGAAGGTCTGGGTTCAAATCCGCACAGATGGCATGCTATGTATCAATGAGATTTTCTAGCTTTTGTACGTAATATCGTCTGCTTAAAACTGCGAAGAATCGTTAACTAACGCCATACACTCTCCCGGAGGGTAGGCCTATGCTTTGCAATGGGACGTTCATTAGGCGGATCAGTATGATGATGTTGATCTAACGGTGGGTGTGAAGTGGGTCAAAATTTACTTTAAAAACTTGCACCAAAGTATATAGTATATGACATAATAGTAGGTGCGCTTCTAAGAAACCAGAGGCGTATTCTCCTAACGGCAAAATGGGCAAGGGCCGGTTCAAAGGGGGCGGCCCGTATGGCCATGAACATGGGTAGTAAATTGTTGCGCAAAGAAATTCAGTATAGCCAGAGGGCACGACAGAGCGCAGGGATCCCAAGGTGCATTTACAAAATACAACCAACACACATTTTTTTGGTGCAATAAAAATTAAGTCAGATCATAAGCTATCAAACAAAAAAAGTTTCATCAAAATCGGTTCAGTGGTTTTTGCGTGATGCTCGTTCAAACACACAAACAAACTGATAGACAAAAAAATTAAAAATTGGTGATATGGAATCAGGGATAACTAAAAACCATATCGTATCTTTTTTTTTTTGTTAATATCTTCAATGTACAGACAAACTTCCTGTTACAGTTTTATAATAGTTTAGATTAATTATAACCAGCATTTCCTCCAAACTTCTTTTAGGTTTTCTTTTGCTATAGAATGCCCTTACTTTCTTACAAAAATAAAACTTTTTGGTTTATAGACCTCAAATTATATATTTTTAAAAAGTTACTTCAAGGGAAAATATTGACGTTGCCTATGAATTTTTATCAAATTAATAATAAATACTATGGTCATACTACATACATATGGTCATACTACATTTACAGGCATATTTATAAAAATATTTACGAATATAATTATTAATACCCCATCTGTATCAATCCGGCCATTATGTAAGTTACTAGCATCAGTGCTTCTTTCTTTCTTATCGTGTGGGCAGAGCGCTGGTGTCAGAGTTTTTCAGACCGCCTTACGGCCTCTGACGTGGTTTTTATGTAACTACTGCTACTACCAGAGATAGTAGCCCGGACCAACGGCTTAATGTGCCATCCGAAGCACGGAATCATTTTTTTCAGACAATCTAGTGATTCAACCTGCAATGTCCTAACCAACTGCGGAAGAACGCGCAAATTGACATATCACTAGGTGTCCCCCGTGGGCATCGAACCTACGACCTTCGTGTCGAGAGCCAAATGCTCTTGACCACCACTAGACCACGGAAGCATCAGTGCTGGATTAGCCATATAGTAGGAATATCATATGCTACGGGTCCCGCACCCTAGCAGAGTAAATATCCCGTGCGCTCGTATATCCCCTGAAAGAATAAAACGGGTGGTATCACTTTACAGGTGGCCACAATAAACATTCTAAGTAAGCTAGGTAGTAAAGTGGCCAGTTGTTAACGATTTACCGCAGTAATGAGACAATTTTTAAATTTCAGGCAACACTCCTGTTATTGACGATGCTATATCAGCTTATGTCCTCACAGCAACACTGCCGCTAGCAGACATAGAAGACAAGTTGTTGAAAAGCGTAAGTTTATACATTTTTTCTTCTTCTTATCGTGTAGGCAGCAAGCCCAGCACTTCTAGTATGATTACTCTACACGCGCGAGACGAAAAAGCCGAGTCGCGCACAAGTAGAGAAATCATGCTAGAGGGTCTGGTGTCAAGAGTTTCTCAAACCGCCTTACTGCCTCTGAGGTGGTTTTTATGTAACGACTACTACTACCAGCCGGCTTAACGTGCCATCCGAAGTACGGAATAATCTTTCTTTTCAGACAATCAGGTGATTCAGCCTGCAATGTTCTAACCAACTGGGGAAAAATGCACATGCACTAATGCCATCACTAAATCCCCACGCGGGAATCGAAACCACGACCTCCGTGTCAAGAGCCCAATGCTCTAACCATTAGACCATGGAGGAAGTTATGTTACTTAATATTTATTGTGTTTTATTAGAGCATCGAATCTGTTATCATTTATGTATTATTTTATCATTGGCAATAAGGAGGAGGATTCTCTATTATGCTAGCTACTGCAGCAACTTCTTCCGCGTGGATGTATTAATTTGGATCCTTTGTTTTTTTCTAGATTTGCGTGTCATTGAGTAACTATAACAACATCAATACCTTGTCACAAACTTTTTTTATTTATAATGCATAATATAATTTGAACACTTTTTTACAGGTCCTGAGAAGATATCGGGCTACAACTGTGTCCAAATCAAGAATCTTCGTGCACAAATAACACGTCTGCGTAGTGAAGTTTGCCGTTCGAGGAAGAAGGGAAATTAACATTCAGTTAAGAGCACCAGACGAGCATTTCCGGATTAATATGTTACCTAGTATTTTTAATCTTAGTACAAAAAGCTCAAAATTTCAGATTTTTCACAAATATTATTCAGATTCTGGACTTCTGATACAGATTCGGTACCTACAGAAAACCGATTATATTATATTTTTATACAAATGAGAAATGTATTGTATGGCCCAGTGCATTCGCATCTTGAATTTTAATCAATTTTGATCCCTTTTCCGGTGTTTTTGGAAAAAGAACTGAATGTATTATACTAAAATATTTAAAACTATACTAAGATTGTACTGTTACTTGATTTTGCACATACTAACATTATAAAATTTATATAGCACTAGCGACCCGCCCCGGCTTCGCACAGGTGCAATGCTGATATATAAACTTCCTCTTGAATCACTCTATCTATTAAAAAAAACCGCATCAAAATCCGTTGAGTAGTTTTGAAGATCTAAGCATACATAGGGTCAGGCAGACAGACAGCGGGAAGCGACTTTGTTTTATACTATGTAGTGATTCATTTAACAGGGCCTGAATTATACCAATTTAGTACTGGAAATACCAAAAACGGTCACACTGAGTAGGAAACTGACCGCCCGGCTGCTCATGGTTACTCTTATTAAGACGCTGACAACACCCAAATCACCCAATTGAGCTCCACTTCAGAAGTTTTTTAGTAAGATCAGAGCATCAGATTGCAGCAGAAAAAATATATGTTATATTTGACCGTATTTCTAAAAAAAATATTGATTTCAAAACACGTTTGAACGATATTTTCTCGATAGAAAATTATTCCAAAGTCACCTCTTTAAAGGAACTTAAAAGTAAAAATTCCACTAAATGTGCATTAAAATACGTAATTATATTCAAGAAAACGATTAAATACATTATTTTAAAGATTTTTATTAATTCAGAATTTTAAATAAGTGCTTAGATTTTACGTAAATAATTATTATCATAATTTTGCGCTAGGTTCAAAGCGCTGAGGCGCCTTGCTAGGTTGACGTGTATCACTTTGGCTCGCGACATCGCAATCGGGACGCGAAGTAAAAACTATTTAATTTGTAATTATTAGGCTTGTTTAAATGTTTTTATGAATTGAAAAATGTTACAAAGTGTAAATAATATTTTTTAAGTGCATTTTTAGTTTCTGTAAATGTACTTATTGATCAATAAACCAAAAATAAACAATGAAACGTAATTAAAATATTCCTAACAAAATAATTATAATGTCGGAAGTTTCTACGTGAATACTATTTATTATTACCAAATATTGTTGATTTGATGCATTTCTTAATAACTTACTATAAATAAATGAGATTATAATTTAAATGTAGACGATGAAAATGATCATTAATTTGGCAAATATTGCTAGAAGCTATTTGGTCCAGACCGTTGCAACGCGGTTTCAGACACACACAGTTCTGATCTCAGGAGTGCTGCTTTTTTTTTTACTTTTATATAAATACTTTATTTTTAGTTTTTTATTTACATTGAGTAAGTAATAGGATATTTAGTAGTAGATTTTTTTTTCGATATTTACAAAAGTTTGTTTTAAGTAAAATAAAGTACCTTTTTTTTTTAAATAACAAAGATTTGGACAATTGAACTTCCAAAAACCATCGGAGGTTTATCCGGAAGTGCAACATAAACAGTACAGTTACATCAATCAGAAGACAATTTTGTAGGTACTACTTATACATGCAATACAAAGATTTACTTCGTTAGGTAGGTACTTAAAAAATTAATTTGTCAAAATACAAACAGAATTTAATCTGATATATAAATATTCAAAGTTACAGTCAGCAGCAACAACCTGCATACACCTTAGCACTACTGCGTATAACAAAAGCGTACTCAATCCATTGCTGCCGACTGTACATTACTACCCAGTGATATACATAACAAATAATCACTAAACAAATCTCCACAATAATCAGAAGCTATTATGTGTCCACCCCTGTGGGTGGACTCAGTACATTTTTATTGTTGTTAGAGTTTTAATATACAGTGTGATTTTAATTTAAATTTGAGATTTGAGCTAGTGACACCGCTTTTAACAGTCGGATCAAGGTCATTAAGGAGACGAGGAATTATGTAGGAGCAGGTGCGTTCCCCGTAGGTATTTTTAGCTCCAATGGTGACTAGTTTCCTATTTGTGACTTATCGTGTTAGTTTCGTGTGGTGCATTTCAGTTTGGAAGTTGCTGTTGAAAAAGTTTTCTTTTAATAGATTTAGGTGAACTTTCATATGTACTGGAATGACGTTGCAGTGTTTAAATATCTTGTTAGAATCATCAGCACATTCTAGTTTAATTTGGGGAGACACTATCTCCTTGAGTATTCTAGTTTGCAAACGAAGAATTGCGTCGAGGTAAGCCCGGTAGTACGACCATAGCTACTCAATCCGTACGAGATTATGGAGTCTGCAAGCGCATTGTACAAAATTAGTTTAGTTTTAAACGGAATACGATTTTTAAATAGATATATATTAGCCAGAAAAGCACGAAACTTCTCACATACACGATTGACATGAGGAAACCAATTGAACTTAGAATCGATAATAAGCCCTAGGTACGTATGTTTGTCAACAACTTCAATGGGAGGACATTTACAAGTAAGGGGTTGATCATGCAAGCAGACATGTTCGTGCGCAATTAGATTCGAGGTTAATTTACTCTTCATGTAGGGCGATCGAATATAAACTAGCTTAGTTTTTTGGGCATTGAGTACTAACCCAGCATCATGACACCATTTATTTAAGTTGTCAAAATCAACCTGCAGTTGGATCATTGCTTTTTCGACCTAGTTACCTACCTATCTAATCTAAACTATTATTAAACTGTAACAGCAAGTGTGTCTGCACAAGGTTACTTGGTAAATTTGAGTTTTCTAAACTCTATCTATTAGGTATAATAGATATTAAAATGTAGAAATTAGAATACTGTAAAACACTTTTTTGATTTTTTTCTCTGTAAAAAATGTATAATGGATATTTATTAAAAGACAACAATTGTATTTTAAACAAATATCTGTATAAAATTTTTCAATAAAATCTGTCATTTAAGCGCCATCTGTTGATGGTAATTGATTATTAGCTCTTTATTTCGTAACTTGTTCGTTTCGTAGCTATGTTCTTGGTCGTTTTCGGTCAGATTCGTGTGATGGCGCTAACGTGCTACTTTATTTTACTTTGGCAGGGGTAAACATGAGGCACGGGGGCATGCGGGTGTTGTGGGCGTGGCTTTTAGTGCGATCGAGCAAGGTCATCGGCGATATTCAGCGTCTTAATGTGAATTGACTCTTACTCTATGTATGGATGAAAATGTAGGCAATGTAATGTACACACGGCGACTGCGACCCATCAAGCTATACAAAACCAACTTAAGCTGGCCGCACGTAGGTTGCATAACGTATAACGTCGCAGGCCCAGCTTATTTTTGTTTTGTGCAGGTTGATGTGTCGCCGTACTATGTACTGTCGGCGCAATAACTTAACATAAGTCATATTATCTACAAAGAGTTTTTTTTTTAAATTGTAATTTAATGTCACTTTTTTTTACTTACATAGGTATGTAAGAAGATACCCAAGTAATGTACCTAATAATCAATAATTGTATCAACATGACATTGTATAAATTGATTCAGGAGTGCGATTTTTGAATCTCATACGTTGAACTCAGCAGTTGAAAATATATAGAAATGTGCATCTTTCTACTTCTGATTTGACTTTCAAAAATCGCACTTCTGGAGTATGATTTTTGAATGTCAAATCAACAGTAGAAAGATGCATATCTCCATAGTAATATTGGCATTTTCAACTGCTGAATTCAAAGAATGAGATTCAAAAATCGCACTCCAGAGCTGACATTGTTATTAATTCGTGTAAATAATTGTAATTATTTTTTTCCTTTACAATTTCAATTGTTTGTGTTATATCCACTATGCCTTGGGGGAAAATAAAATTCCTTTTGTAATACGATCTACATTATTAAAGTATAATTGATTGATTGATTATTATGTACCTACAATTTAACGTGAATAAATAAAAAATGAATGAAACGAAAAATGAGATCATGTTTCATAATAATACCTGCTTGTTTGGTATGTTATTTTGTGAAACTTTGCAAATTGTAATTTTGTACACACGGCGAGACATCGAGCTATACAAAACCAAAATAAACTGGCCGCGCCTAACGCGAGTAACGTATAACGACGCACGGTCAGCTTATGTTGGTTTTGTATAGCTTGATGTGTCGCCGTGCCTACTTACTGATATTTGGTATGAAATTTTGATAGTGATTGAAATATATATATAATTTGATAAAGCCTTGAGTTTTATTTATTTAGGGCTTTGACCAACAATAAAAACTACATTCGTTAGCAAAGTTCGTTAGCCATGTACATGTACCTACATTTCATCACTTTGGGTTTAGCTAACGAACAAACGTATGAGATTCAAAAATAGCACTCCTGAACACTAAACTGAAACAATATTCAATCTAGGTAGCAGATTATTCTTCATTTCAGAGATTATGATTGAACTTGATTGTAGTATAAATATTTAACAAGAAAGTGGTATAGGTGAGATAGTGGCTAGGTTAGATCTAGTAGTAGAAAAACTAATTAAACAAAAGCAAGGCAATACTGTTTAAATAAATAAGTTCGTCACGTCAACGACATCTATCGAATCCTGTAGAAATTAATTGGCTGCTAACTTTTAATCGATAACCAAGTGGTTAGGAAATCAAATTTGATAATGACAACTATACTTACGGGTAGCATAAATACTAAACACTAAACTAGTATAGGTCTCATGGTGGCTAGATTCCGTCTAGTAGGTAATTCTTTAAATAAATATTATACCTTCGATGACGACAGCGCTGTCTGCGGGATCGTATAAAACTAAATCGGCTGCGAACTTTTTGTTGAAACAAACGTATGAAATCGAATTGGATGATAACGATGATACACACAGGTAACAAAAATACCAAACATTAAACTAGTATAGGTCTGACCTAGATTCAATCCAGTAGATAAACTAATTCGATGTCAACGCCATCTATCGAATTGCAGCCAAGTTTGTACCGTTACTAAAATTTAAGTGAACTTGGCAGCCAAAACTTAAAATTAAGAGTTAAAAGCGTTTGAGGTTTTCGTCCATTCAGTTATACGACGCGTTGGTCTAACGGTTTAGGAGACGCTTCCGGCTAGAGTTGTCTCGGGTTCGAGCCTCGTTCAGAAAGTGGTTTTAAATCTTGTTTTTCTTTTTTTAATTTTTGTTATCATTTTTTTATCATTTTGTTATCATTGCATACTTGTACAACGGATCCGTTTATCGTTTAGATTTGTAACGAAGGAAATATAGTTACTTCACTGTTTGTAAATTGATGCTTATTTGTTTCCAACCCTGATCAAGGAACCCCTAGGCATTACAATTACTAAGGAGTTTTGTTACATTCTGTATACACCTAAGAATACCTGATAATCAATGAAACCTAGTTGTACGTCTCAAAGACGGAGATTTCGGTCATTTCTTACGAACAATTTTTGGAGGTCACTCAATATTTTCAATGCATATAACTTCGTTCAAAAATCGATTTCAGAGATTATGATTGTACTTTCAGGTAGTATAAAGATTAAACAACAAAGTTGTATAGGTGTGGTAGTGGCTAGGTTCGATCTAGTAGTAGAAAAACTAATTAAACGAGAGTGACTTCAGATTCCGGACTGCTAACTTTTGATAGCAAGAAAAAAGTAGTTACAAAATGTTTGGCACCAGGTCGCTTTCACCGTATTATTCCACAGATGGTAGTCGCGGGAAATAAATAAACTATGTAACATTTATTGTCTATATCTGGAGAGCAGACTGCTTTACGAGCGGTGAAACATGAAAATACTCCTTGGCAGTCGTCGATAACAGAAAGGGACAAACGTAAAGTCGGAAACATCGACGACGGACCCATACGGGCATGAACGTGTTGATCTCGCCCATGATAGGGTTCCGTAGCCATTGCATAAGCTGAATAAGAAACTTTTGACTTTGAGCGCAGATATCTCGAGACAGAAGCATACAGACAGACAGACAGAATGGACGAAAGAATAAGGGTTCCTTGTTTGACTGCGAAATCCTTAAAAGGACGAACCTTAGCGAACGTCATATTCAATTGTCGTGTTTCAATGTTTGTAAGGAAGATTGGTATCCATTAGTGGTTTCGGCATACCTATGCCACCTTCCTGGTTTCAGTTAGTTAAACCAAGGATTTTAGTATCATAAAGGATGTTACTCCTCCTAGTTAAACCAAGGATTTTAGAATCATAAAGGATGTTACTCTGTTACTCCTCCGAAAGAAGGTCGAACATTACCGACCACCATGGTTTCTTGTTTTCATGCTTGTAAGCATGGACGGAGTGAAACGTATTGGCCGCAATCGTGTCTCCGTTGAGTTTAAGTATGCATTACTAGCCAACACATTTCTTGAGCACCCTGCTCTTCTCCCAGCGAGGTACGAAGCTATTATCCCCTCATACAATGTTACCCGTATGGGTATTGTTAGAGGAGTGCCAGTTGAATGGACACTAGAGGAGCTGGTATCTTCCATTAATGTACCCCCAGGTTTTGGCACAGTCATTAAGGCCCGTAGACTCAACAGAAAGAGTTACAGTGAGGAAAGCACACCAATATGGATTCCTACACAGACCGTTGTTTTGACTTTCCTGGGTCAAAAATTACCAACACGAGTTTATTGTTTTTACAATTCCCTTCCAGTAGAAACCTACGTCCTGCCAACTATTCAATGCAATAAATGTTGTAGATTTGGTCATGTTGCTTCTCAATGCAGGTCAAAGGAACGTTGCTTCATCTGTGCACAACCTCATGAAGGAATTATGTGCTCCAGTCAAAATCCAACCCCTACATGCTTATTCTGCTCTGGTAGCCACAAAGCCACCGATCCCTCCTGCCCCGAACATTCAAGACAAAAGTCTATTAAGCTTGCTATGTCTCAAGAAAATATATCATATACTGAGGCGTCGGCTAGATTTCCCCAAGTGAGGAAATCTTTTGCTGACACAGCCCGATCATCTCCTCCTCTTTTCCCCACACAATCTATTCTTAACTCTCCTCGGCAAAATTCACCTACCCCTCTTTGCCCCGTCTCCTATCGTAAAACTGTTGTTACCCCTAAGACGCCCATTTGTTCCCCCTTCTAGCCCAGGTTATGACAGACAAGCTCATCAGTCTATTGTTGAAACCCCATCCTCTTCCCTCCACAATGGGAGTGCTTACCCCACCATCACCTCTACCTCCAATGACAATCTTTTAGACCTTCTCCTATCAACTATCCTGAACATGATATCTCGCTTTGATGACATAGCACTACCGTACAACGTCTATAATAAACTTACTGAGCTGACTAAAGCTGTCAACAATGCTCAACATCATCCAGTGGAACTGTCACAGCCTACGTCATAAAAAGAATGAGATCATACACCTAATTAACAAATTCAAGCCTTCTGTTTTTGCCATCCAGGAGACATGGCTCAAGCCCGGATCCATTTTTAGGATTTCTGGCTTTTCGTGTCTCCGGGATGACAGAGCGGATGGTTATGCCGGATCAGCCATCTTAGTTACTAGAAATGTGACTTTTAATCAAATTCCCTTACCCCCCCACAGTGCTGGCATTAATGCCATTGCAGTCAGGTTGCACAATACATCTTTTGTTTCTGTTTATATTCCTGAACCTAACGAGTCTCTTCTCCTTGAATTAAAATCAATCCTATCCGTTCTCCCCTCTCCAATTGTTGTGGTGACCTCAATATTCACCACTTATCCTGGGGATACTACTACTGCGACTCTTTATCATATCCTTTTATTGATCTTTGTGACGAATTGGATCTTTGCATTATAAATGATGGTTCTCCTACCCATAGGGTATTACCAACGCAGAACGATAAGAGTGCGGTAGATTTATCACTCTGCTCTCCTTCTTTGGCTTCAGCTCTTTCTTGGTCTGTCCTCCCCCACTCCCATGGCAGTGATCATTTCCCCATTCTTCTCTCCTTGACTGATTCTACAAGTCCGGAATGAAAATCCGTCTTTCCTCCCCTTTTAAAATATAATTTATATAAGGCTGACTGGAACCAGTTCAGCTTCATATTAGATCAAGAGATTTCTCGTATCTCCTCAGCCAGCCCTGAGAATGCCATTGTATCCTATGAATCTTTTAAAGAAGCTCTTATCTCTGCTGCGGAAAAATCCATTCCTGCCAAAAAAACAGCAAAATCTCAAATCCATCCTCCTCCATGGTGGGACTCAGAATGTACAGAGGCATGTAAGAACAGAAAGCAAGCAGAGGAAGCATATTCGGCTCAAATGAATTTAGAAAATTTTGTCTCGTATCGGAGGATTGCTGCTAAGGCTACTAGACTCCTATCAGAAAAAAAGAAAATTGGCTGGCGCCGATTTTGCGAGGCTCTATCCCCCAGTTCTACACCATCGATGGTCTGGAGGAATATGAGACGCTACCGTTGCTCATCTTCCATGAACAATGTCACATCAAATGACCCATCTGACTGGGTAGAACAATTTTATGACAAATTAGCTCCCCCCTCTGTTCCTTCTCTTGAGGAATCCCTTCTCTTTTCTTCTCCTGGCTCATCAGATAAATTTGACTCTCCCTTTTCTTGGGAGGAGTTCTCAGTTGCTTTGGATGGGCTAAAAGATTCCTCCCCGGGAATAGATGGAATCCCCTATTCTTTTATAGTTGAGAGTAGTACCAGTGCCAGGAAACTATTCCTCTCAATATTGAATGACATATTCTCTTCTGGCTCTCCTCCTGAGGAATGGAAGACGCAAATTATCATGCCTATTCTAAAACCCGGAAAACCTAGTGGTGATCCGTCTAGCTACCGTCCGATTGCCTGTGAACATATGATCAAGAACCGTTTAGAATGGGTTGTGGAAAGCAAAGATATCCTAGGTAAAAGTCAATTTGGTTTTCGCAAGGGGTTTAGCACTATGGATAGTCTTGGCACCTTTGTGACTGATATCCGCATTTCCTTATCCAAAAATGAATCATTGTTTGCTATTTTCCTTGACATATCATCTGCATATGACAATGTACTCCTTCCGGTACTCAGGCAGAAAATGCTACAGCTGAGTATTCCCGTGAAGCTAGTAAATTTTATCTCCAACCTCCTTTCGACTAGATCGGTATCCTTGCGTGTCCCAAATTATACCTCCTCTCCTAGACGTATCTGGAAAGGACTCCTTCAAGGGTCAGTCCTCAGTCCACTGCTTTATAGCATTTATACACATGACCTGGAGCTTTCGGTGAATCCTTTCTGTGACGTTTTACAATATGCAGATGATCTAGCCCTCTATGTTTCGGCAAAACTGACTGATGATGCCTCTTCTCGCCTTAATTCTGCTATGGTCTATCTTCACGATTGGCTTACCGATCATGGACTTTCTCTTTCTGTTCCAAAGAGCTCTGTAGTTGTTTTCTCCCGAGCTAGACCCACCCCTGATATTTCAATAGCCTACGATCAGCAAATCATCTCAGTTAAGGATAAGGTCAAGTTTCTAGGGGTCATTCTGGATTCCAGAATGACAGGAATTAACCATATCAACCACGTTGTCAATAAGTGCGAAAACAACATTAACATTTTACGCTCCCTATCCGGGGCCTGGTGGGGTAGCCACCCTTATACTCAAAAACTGTTATATAACGCCCTAGTGAGAAGTCATTTGGACTATGGTTCGTTTCTCATTGAACCCTGCAATAAAACGGCATTGAACTCCCTCGACAAAATTCAATCCAAATGCCTCCGGATCATATGTGGTGCTATGAAGTCGTCTCCAATCAATGCTTTACAGGTGGAATGTTGTGATCCCCCCCTCTCATTAAGGAGGCAATACCTGGCGGACAGATTTCTATTTAAGGCAATCCAATCCTCTTCACATCCCCTTCTCTGAAAATTACATTCCCTGTCAGATTATATCTCTTCTAGAAATAGTTTTATTGTCTACCTTCGTCTTCCTTGTCCCATATTTCAATCCAAGAAATTGCCTCTCTTCGAAACCCCCTTTGAATCTATTATTTTTCAACCCAACGTCATACTGGATCTAGGCATTGAAAAGGATTCGCCGTCAGCAAACTCGCAACTAAACCGGTATATATTGAAGCACTGGCCCGATTGGCTCAATATGTTCACCGACGCTTCAAAGTTCTCTGATCAGGGATGTGTTGGCGCGGCTGTTTGGATCCCTAAATACAACATTATTCTCAACTTTAAATTCCCTCCTGAGGCGTCCGTGTTCACTGGAGAAGCGATTGCTGTACTTGAGGCGTTGTCGTACGTAGAGTCCCATAATCTAAACAAAACAGTCATTTTCACGGATTCCAAAAGTTGTCTACAGGCTATTGTTTCCAACCAATTTCGATCAAAATTTAAATTCCCTTACATCTTAAGTATAAGAAATATCCTCTTGAATTGTCATTCAAAAGGCATCCAGGTTGTTCTTGCCTGGGTCCCAGGCCATAGTGGGATTCAAGGAAATGAAACTGCGGATCAATGTGCTAAGGAAGCTACTGTTAGTGGGTCTCTAGACCATTTTAAAGTATACTCTAACGACTTGCTCCCCTTAGCCAAACAGCGAATGACTACTTCTTGGCATTCCCACTGGAAGATTCTCAGCTCCTCTAAAGGGAAGCATTATGCCGAAGTCCAGGATAATATCCCCATAAAACCCTGGTTTTCGAAGTTTAGGGAAGCAAATAAACGCGTCACTAGTACGATCTGCAGACTGAGGCTAGGTCATGCGTGCACTCCCGTCCATCTGGCTAAACTACGTATTAGAGATAGCTCTTTATGTGAGTGTGGTCTTGATGAAGGCTCCCTAAATCATATTTTCTTTAGCTGTCCCAAACTCTCCTCCTCTCTTCATGACATTCTTCCTCCAAATATCCCTCGCCCTATTGATTTTAAATCCTTACTTTCCTTAGTGAATACCTCCTTTGTTTATATTCTGTGTTCATATATTAACCAAAATAATATTAAATTGTAACTTGTTTGTCTCATAACCCACTAACACCTGTAATATATATTGTGTGTCTCTTTTTGTTTTAGGTATATCAACAGTGTCGCCTCTTAGCAGTAATTTCTTAGTTTACCAACCGTAACCTTGTTCTTTCTACCTAATAAAGCAGAGTCTATATCTTCAACACTTGATACTGGCGAAATCATCAAGGAAACGCCATCACACAAAAATAGAATAGAATAGAATAATAGTCAGTCTGTACTCCAAGGTATAGACAATACCTAAGCCAGCTTCCTGGTTAAATACTACGATTATATCTATACCTATTATAAAATCGTAAACGCAAAAAAGTCTGTACATTGAATATATTCGGAAAAAAACCAACCAGGGTGACTTAAAATCAGTAACTGAACATGTTAGATAGTTTTTAATTTTTATGTTTGTTTGTTTGTTTGAACGCTCATCACGCAGAAACCACTGAACAGATTTTTATGAATCTTTGTATAGTGACATTTTATATCCCCGAGTGACATAATATATAAAAAAAATCTCGAAAATGGCTGAGTAATAGTAAACCAGCAACAAAAACCTCTGGTACAGTACAAAATCGTATGCTTTAGAGATCGACACAAACCAACAGGGTTGATCTTTGTCACTTTATATTTTTTGTAGCTTTAGAGCTCAACGTATTTTTGACAATGTCATCATTTGTGTCGAAAATAGGTCGAAACTTTATACATATATTTCAAGTCGAAAACCTCTCAAGGAAGTTGTATATTAGTCATTGAGAGCAATTTAAAAGTACCTATTATATGTTGTGTTAAAATTAAAGTACAATTCGAAAGCAGAAAACAGATATATTTTTCCAAAAGTGACTTAACTCGAATCGTAGCTATGACTACCACCATAGATTACCATAGACTACGAACGAACTCAAAGCTCTTTATAAATGTATATACAGACTTTTCAACATCTTCTCTCTTTGAGGAGTTCTGTACGTACACACGTTTCTCTTCTCAAGTCCGAAACTAGGCTCCTTAGATTAAACTTTTCCTAGGCCCATTTCCTTACTCAGGAATCCCATCCTGGGTTTATATAGCGGCTTTGTCATCAAGTCCGCTAGCTGGTATTCTGTAGGAACCTTCTCCACATTTAAGACATCATTTGCGACAGCTTCCCTAACGAAGAAATGTCTCAGTCTAATGTGCTTAGTTCGCTGATGAACTTCATACGAAGGCTTTTCAGCTAGTTTAATAGCAGCCTCGTTATCTAGGTACAGCACGGGTTTCGTCTCTAACTGATCAATGCTTTTGAGCAATCTTTGCAGCCATATAATCTCTCTGGTCGTCTCACTGGCTGCCACTACTTCTGCTTCTGTACTCGATAGTGCCACTGATGGTTGTCGGTGGCTCCTCCACGAGATTGCGCCACCTGCGTATATACAGACCATGCCTGTGGTAGATCTTCCTGTGTCCTTATCTCCACCATGATCGGAATCGCTATAGCATCTCAATAGTTTATCCGAGTTTTTCTTGCACGAGTACTCTATTCCCCAATGCATAGTACCTTTTAAGTATCGCAGTATCCGTTTAACCATAACCACATGTTCCTTGCTTGGATTCTCTAGATTCCTTGAAGCAACACCTACGGCACAGGCAATGTCCGGTCTCGTACCGACCATCAGATACGCTAGGGAACCAACAGCCTCTCTATATGGGAACTTCTCCTTATTAGCGCTGTCTTCTCCTGATCCATTCTCTTTCAAAATTGGCGTCCCCACTGGTTTGCAACCATCCATACCAAACCTTTCTAACAGTTTCTTGGTATAAGCAGATTGATTTAATTTAATCGAACCATCTTCTCTTCTCTCAATCTCCAGTCCAAGGATATAAGTAGCTGGTTTCGATTTTATTTTAAAACGGCTGCTCAATTCTTTCAGGAATTGAACTGTTTCGTCCTGGTGACTAGCAGCAACTAATCCATCGGCGACATATAAAGCCAACACAAGCTTCCTTTCCCCCCTCTGTCTGGTAAAAAGACATGGATCTGCTTCACTTGTCTTGAATCCAATCTCAATCAGGAAGTCATTTATACAAGTGTTCCAGCAACGTGGAGCTTGCTTTAGTCCATATAAGCTTCGTTTCAGCTTACAAACTTTATTGGATCCGTCGTTGTAGCCTTCAGGCGGCTTCATATATATTTCTTCATTTAATGAACCATACAGAAATGCTGTAGATACATCAAACTGTGTAATTACCATGTTATCTCGGACAGCGATACTCAATACCGTTCTAATAGTAGTCATTCTGGCCACAGGACTAAAGGTTTCGTAATAATCAACTCCCTCTTTCTGAGAATATCCTTTGATTACTAGTCTCGCCTTAAATCGCTCAATGGTTCCATCAGGATTCATCTTGACTTTATAGATCCACTTACATGGGATAGTTTTTCTGTTTTTCGGCAATATCACCATCTCCCATGTTTTATTCTCTTTCAAGGACTTTATTTCTTCATCCATAGCTATTTTCCATTTTTCACTATCTTTGCTTTTCATAGCTTCTTGAAATGTTCTTGGTTCTTGTAAATCACAAATCTCATTCACAGCAGTCATTATGAAATCTTCAAATCTTTTGGGAGGTTCCAGTTTAGAAGAAGTCTCTGAGTGTAGCTCTACCTTGATTAGCTATTTCACTCTCTAGATCATTCTGTATTTCTTCGTCTGAAAACTCGTAATCAAGACTTCTACCCAGATTGTTTTCGATTTCTTCAGATGATTCGTAATCTGTCTGAGACTCTTCTTCACTTCGTACTAAAACATCCTCGTTTTGAGAAACACTTGGATCAGGTATTGGTATCTCCATTTCATACTCGTTTTGTGATTGTGAAAGTTTGGATTGGCTTGCATGGGTACCTCTAGTTCATTACTAGCCTTCCTAGTCAATGATTTTTCTTCAAAAACAACGTCTCTGGAATGTACCAGCTTGTTTCCTTCTGGGACCCACACTCTGTATCCCTCATCATTGTCGTATCCAATGAGTATGCCCTTAATGGCATTCTTATCTAGTTTCTTTCTCGAAACTTTAGGTACATGTGCGTAGCACGTACTTCCTAGTATTTTCAAATGTTGGATCCTTGTCTTCTTATTATTCCAAATCTCATACGGACTCTTATCCATTGTGGTTGGGCCCGTTCTGTTTAGAATATAGACTGTAGCATTTACTATCTCAGCCCATAAGCCTTGTGGTAATCCCTTCGAATGCATAATAGACCTTGTCGCTTCAACAACTGTCCTGTTTTCTCTCTCTACACAACCATTCTGTTTTGTCTTTGTCTGATTCCGTTTTCTCCGAGTATCTTTTTCACTTCTTCATTGTCAAACTCTCCGCCATTGTCGCTCAAGAGCTCCTTGACTTTGTATCCCGCCGTGTTTATCTCAGCTAATACAAGTCGCAGCTTCTGGCATACTTCGGATTTCTGTTTCATTAAGTATACGTAGCGAAACTTTGAGAAGTCGTCTTTGAAGAGCACAAAATACAAGTATTTGGACATTGAGTATCTAAAGGGTCCGCAAACATCAGCATGTAGCAGTTCACCTGGCTCTCGTGCGCCATCTCTTGTCCCGAATTTCAGACGATGAGCTTTACCAAACACACATCCTTCACACAGTTCGTTGTCGAGCTTAAGTTTGATTCCAAGTTCTCTTTCAACTACCTTCTTCACATGTACTTTATTCTAATAACCTAACCTCTCATGGTATAGCTGCAGTAAATCTTTGGTGCCAAGACTATTTATTTCTATCGGTTTAACAGGTACAACCTCTGTTAGCCGCAATTTATATAGTCCACCTTGTTTCTGTCTGTCACCAATCAGCATGACTTTTCCATCAACTGAAAGCTTGCACAAGGTAGTTTCAGATTGGAATTTGCTAGTTGTCAGCCTGTCTTGTGCTGAGAGTACTGAAAATAAGTTTCTCTTAATCGCAGGAACGTACCAAACATCATTTAATGTAATCAGATGCTTTTGACCTTCTACATCAGCATTAATCGTCAGCGTTCCTTTGCCAATAGCATGAACAGCTTCTTCATTTGCTGTAGTCACGATATGTGAACCAGTAAGATGTTCAAATGTTTCGAATAGATCTTTTCTGTTTGTAACATGGCTAGTCGCACCATTGTCTACATACCAGCCTTCTTGATCCTCGCCGACATTCAAGATATTGTCACGGATGCTGTGAAATGATGTAGCTATAGAAAGGCATTCAAAAATTCGGCCGGTTTGTCAGCAAGCTTCGTAGTTCAGCGGTCGAGGCATGGACTCCCATGCCGGGGGTCGATGGTTCGAGACTCGTCGAAAATAATTCTAGATTTTATTGTTGTTGGAAATGTTCTAGAAAAGTAAGAGGGAGTAGAAATATTGGTAAAGAAACAATAAAAGGGGGCGTGTTTAGGAAAATTCGAGAAAGAAGGCGGGATTAAGAAATATCCGGAACAAAGGAATAAAGAAAAGACTAACGAAATTCGGGCATCTAGAAAATTCTAAGGGGTATATAAGGCCGCGAGTTTGCGGACGCGAGTCAGTATTGATTTAACAGTGAAAAGTGCGAAACAAAAAGGAAGAAAAGTAAAAGTGGAAAAGTACTAGTGAAAAGTAAAGTGCAAAGTAAAGTGGAACAGTGAGTAGACAAGTGTCAGTGTAGTGCCGTGACGTCATAGTGTCGCGTGTCGTGACATCATAGTAGTGACGTAGTGATCAGTGGTGTAAGGGGAAACCCCTGCGAGGAGGACTGTGTAAAGGGGAACCTCTGCGAGGTGGACCGTGTGTAAGTGTGTAACCCAATAAACTCTGTAAATTAATTGGACTTAGCGTTTCACTCCAGTCCCGAAACCCGTCGCTCGTAACATTTGGTGTCAGAAGTGGGATTGGAGTAGGATGCCGCTGGTGCCAAAGGAGTTAAAGGGAGTCACCACCCGGGCCATGTCGGAAGCGGGGCAGGAAGGTGCAGCCCTTGCAACTGATGTGCAGCGAACCCGGAGAGAAGACCTGAGGGAGGTGAAGTGCAGCGCACTCCGGAGCAGAACCCAGGAAACTTTCTTTTTCAAATCCAGTGCATGATGGAAGAACAAGCTCGCCGTCAAGAGGAACAAGCAGCTAGCCGTCAGGAGGAACAGGCTCGCCGTCAGGAGGAACAGACACGCCTGATGGAAGAACAGGCTCGCCGTCAGGAGAAACAGACACGCCTGATGGAGGAACAAATGCGCACGTTGTAGGAGGCCCTTCACAAAGATATTACGAAAGGCTTGCAGCAGGCAGTAGAGAGAGTCGAAGCCGTAGAAGGGATGTTGGATCGTGTGAAGGGTGAGTTTGAAGGGAGGTTGGATAATGTGTAGGGCGAGTTCTGAGGGAGGCTGGATCGTGTAGAGGGTGAGTTTGCCAAAATCCGGCGAGAAGTTGAGCAGAGGAAATCTCATAGTCGTGTCGCTGCTGTTTTTGACTCACCCATACAACCAAAAGGTGTCAAGATTCCGGTTTACGATGGACTGACGTCATGGGCCGCCTTTAAGCTACAGTTTGAGACAGCAATGAAAGTTAATGGCTGGGGCAAAGAGGAGGCGGAGCCTGCGTTGATATTAGCACTCCAAGGACAGGCTCTCACCGTACTGGAAGCCGTAGGAGCCAGCGGAAACCTGACGTCTCCGAATCTTTTCGGAGCTCTGGAGGTTAGATTTGGCGATGGACATCTTGAACACGTGTATAGGGCGCGGTTGAGGGAACGTAATCAAAATGCTAACGAGAGTCTGCAACAATGGTCCGTGGAAGTGGAAAAGCTCGTGCGAAAGGCTTTTCAGTCGTCACCGGCAGTTATCGATAACATGCTCCTGCAGACTTTTACGGATGGGATACGGGACCCGGAGGTACGAGCTGCAGTGCGACTTGGACACCATGTTACACTCAGGGACGCTGTTGCTCATGCATTGGAAGTGGAAGCTGTACGTCAGGATCCTCATTCCGCTCGCCTTAGGGAGATTGTACCGACTGGAGCATCAGCGCCGAGAAATCGAAGCATCAATTATGTGTGCTACGAGTGTGGTGAACGAGGGCATATTCGCAGCTCCTGCCCGAAGCGTACAGGCCGTCGTTATGTGTGCTACGAGTGTGGTGGACTGGGGCATATTCGCAGCTCTTGCCCGAAGCGTACAGGCCGTCGGGATATAGGAGTCTCGACTGATGAGCAGCAGGAAAACTGGAGGGCGCTGGGCGGTTATGTTGCAAATCCAACCATTGGAGTCAAACAAACATCGGACGGAAATAGTCTGTTAGTTGAAGGAGAGGTCAATGGTAGAAGCTGTCAATTAACTTTGGATACCGGAGCTTCGAGGACGGTAATCAATGCTCGACTGATAAGCGATATTGAAAGTTATCAGAAACGAGTTGTGCAGCAAACCAACCTACAGTTAACAACAGCTACTGGCCAGCGCATACCTGTTAGGGGAGAGTTGGGAGTTTCGATTAAGATCGGGAAAACTCTTTTCAAACATGAGGTGATTGTAGCTGAAATAGTGGACGATTGCATCATTGGCTTAGATTTCTTACAAAGTCACCAGTGCAATATAGACATGAAAAACGGCGTATTACTGTGTAACACAGAGGAGGTTCCGATGAAAGGTGGGTCATCGGGAAAGGTCTACTGTGTGAGAAGAATAGTTTTCAAGCCTAGATCACAGACCGTGGTACCTGTAGTTTTGCCCAAGAGTAACGATGGGAGATTACCACGGGGAAGTGCTGTGATGGAAAAGGTTTAAACTGAATCTTGTTGGATTTCGACGAGGACAATTGTTAGATCAGTTTCATCTACTTCGAACCCGATACTTAACGTCGGAGATGTGAACCTGACGGTTGAGAAGGAGGAGGTTGTTGATCACTATGAGGATAATCCTCCTAGGAATCGTAAGGCTGAGGGGGATGTAGTACCGAAAGTTATGGAAGACTCCAGCAAAGACTTGACTAAGTCACCGACTGTGATAGCAAAGAACTGGCTCTCTAAGAACGGCGCAGATATTGGTAGAACAGACCTGGTGAAGCTCACGATTAATACAGGAGATGTGGCGCCAATCAAGCAACGACCTAGGCGCATTCCGTTTGCTCGTGAGGAGGAGGAAGGAACACCGGTTTGGCTGTATAACCCGGTTCGTAAGAAAGGGAAGTGCCCGAAGTTACAGGCAAGATGGGAAGGGCCGTTTGAGGTAGTGACCAAAATAAATGATGTCACATATCGAATCCGACGATCGCCAAGGAGTAATGAGAAGTAATGATGCTCGAGACGAGCAGAATTAAGGTAGGGGCAGTGTCACGGATGCTGTGAAATAACGTAGCTATAGAAAGGCATTCAAACAATCGGCCGGTTTGTCAACAAGCTTCGTAGCTCAGCGGTCGAGGCATGGACTCCCATGCCGGGGGTCGATGGTTCGAGACTCGTCGAAAATAATTCAACATTTTATTGTTGTTGGAAATGTTCTAGAAAAGTAAGAGGGAGTAAGAATATTTGGAATGAGACAGAAAATGGGCGTGTTTAGGAATGTTCTAGAAAACAGAGAGAGAAGGAGTATTTGAAAAGAACCAAAAACAATAGGAATGTTCTAAAACGAAAAGAGAGAAGACATACAATAAAAGGGGGCGTGTTCAGGAAAATTCGAGAAGGAAGGCGGGATTAAGAAATATCCGGAAGGGAACACAGGTAACAATATCTACTGCTGCCATTAAGTTCATGTTGTTCACATTTCGATTCTGATCACTCTTCGGTGTAGGTTTTGGTGGGCGTCCATCTGCCTTCCATTTTGGGCATTGCTTCACCTTGTGTCCCTGTTCTTTACAGTAATTGCACTTGACACGGTCATTTTTAGTTTGAGACTTATCCTTCCTCTTATCTTTCGACCTCATAAGTACCAATGCTTCGGCCTTTGTGTCATCTCCAACACCTGTCAAAGCCCTTTCATGAGTACATAATTGTGTCGTGAGATTCTCTATATTTCGATTGCTCTTATTCATCAATAGCCAGCTAGATTTAAAATTGAAATATTGTTCCGGAAGTGTATCTAGAATTTTACATATCAATAAAATCTCTGGTAAAACATTTCCTTCTATCTCACTATTTAAATCATACCATATATTTTTGAGGGTCGAAATATGAGTGGCCATATCATGCTCCTCGCTTTTCTGGTAGCGGAAGAACCTCATACAGAGATCATAGCTCCTGTCTTCCTTTGCTCCATCATAAAGCCTGTGAAGCTCTTTCCACATCTCACTTGATGATTCGCATCGCATTACTTTCTGCAATGTATCTTCAGTCATGTTTGTCGTAAGAATGAGTAAAGCTTGGCTATCAACCTTTTGAAAATTTTCCGTTTCGTTTTTGTACTTGGTTAAAGCTTCCTCTGTCGCCCTTTCGCCAGGGTGACGGGGCTTTAACTTTCCCTCTATCGCATGCAGCGTGTGTGGCGTACTCCTTAGCATTAACTGGATTTTGTATTTCCATGTTTGCCAGTTAGACCCGTCGAGCTAACCGATCTCGATTTTCATGTTCGTCGAAGTCGATTGCATGATCAAGAATTCGTGAGCCCTTTTACGTATCTTACTCTTGCAAATACTTTGGAACTAGTTAAAACCTTTAACAACTAATTACGGGAACCACGCTCTGCTACCATGTTAAAATTAAAGTACAATTCGAAAGCAGAAAACAGATATATTTTTCCAAAAGTGACTTAACTCGAATCGTAGCTATGACTACCACCATAGATTACCATAGACTACGAACGAACTCAAAGCTCTTTATAAACGTATATACAGACTTTTCAACATGTGGTTGTTCATTTTATTTCTCTTTGGTTGTTGTTTGATGGAAATACGAAAAAAAATCGTCTATGAAATAAAATCAGACTGCAGAAATTTTAATATTATTACAATTTTAATATTTCTTATTGTGCAATGAAATAAAAAATTACATGTTTAGATTTGTTTGGTTTAATAACTGAAGGTATGTAAACCATGAAGTACAACTAAATGATTTTATGATTACAGAATTTTACCGGTACCGATGTAAAAATCAATATTCTTACAAACACATAATTTTTTTCCAGATTTTGTGAAAAGAGTTGCGACGTAAAGGCTTCCACGATTTTTTCTAACGGAAACGGTGCACAAATTATTAGCATACAATGCCAGCAAGAAAAAGATCGAATCTTTCCCAGGGACCTAGGAATGCTAAAAGGTTGAGGGCGATTAGGTCTCAAGAATCCAATATAGATCATGAGGAGCGCCTAACTGTCAAACGTGAGCGTCGCGCTGAGTCTCGCGCCTCTGAAACAATCACGCACCACGAAGTACGTGTAACCGCCGAACGTGAACGTCGCGCTGAGTCACGCGCCTCTGAAATTCATAGTGTGTATGGTTATCTTGATCAAATAGCGCACCAGGAAAATTTTTGGATGTGTGAGCGAGCAATACTCACCCCTTAAAATGAGCAGGCGGCAGCAATAAATGATCGCATACTCAGCGAGATCGAGGGGGACGAGGTTGTGTACACATAAATTAATGCAGTCATCGACCAGGGCAGTGTCACGGTATATCCCACAGAATTTCTTAACTCTTTGAGTGCATCCGGGCTCCCCGCACACACTATTGTCCTGAAAGTTGGAATTCGAGATCTGAGGACGAGATGTTTTTTACACGGACAGCTGTATGTTGCCTGCTCACGAGGGACGAGCTCTGAGGGCCTTTATTTACTTGCCATCAGACCACGAACATTGTGTGTTATTTCTGTATTGTGTTTGTTATTTCTGTAAAATGTAATTATATAGGTACTGTTAATAACTTGATTTGTAACTACCTGTACATAATGTGTAAGTGATCTTTAAATATATCATGTGAAAATAACAATACATAAATCTTTTCATTTTACATAACCAGTTTAACTATTATCACAAAAGTCAATCAATAAAAAAATGTCAATTATTATCAATTTAATGTGGCGATAAATATTTCATGTGGCGACGTTCTTACAAAAAATTATTTGTAATGTTCAGTTGTCCACGCGGACGAAGTCGCGGGCAACAGCTAGTACTATATGTATTTAAAGCACAGACTTCTGTATTACATTTAAAACTTCTTGGTTATGACCATGATATGACATTTAATAAATCCGAATAATTGTAGACTTTGGTCCGAATCAACAAACCAAAACGTCATCTGCGTATATATTTGTTATTCTTGTAGAAAATTATTAATCAATTTCGATAAAATTTATGTGGGATCACCTCTGAAGTATGATCTACCAAACAGAAAAAGAATCATCACAAGGTCATCAGGTCAAAGTAATCAGGTCACAAACATACAAAAAAACATACAGGTCGAATTGAGAATCACCTCCTTTTGTTGAAGTTGGTTAAAAAGAATTAATGTTTGACGTTTTATTCCAATTCCAATTTAGAATATAATGACTTTTGTGTAGTGACGTTTTTGTAGTCAAGTAAATAAACCTACGGTCATTTTTAGTAATCAGTCCTGCACAAATTAGTTTTAATACTTAATAAAGTGACGTGAAGACCCAGACACTGTGCAGTCCCCTTGGGTGCCCCCAAGGTTCATATATAGGAATTTTGTAAGTGGCTAATATTTGTTTAATGAATATGAATATGTGTATTTGAATCATGGATGATTGTATCCATCCGAAAATGTATGAATTTTTAAACTTGCTCGCAAAGACAGCCTTGGAAAATGTTCAACAAAAAACAATCGTTTTGGGTAGACTAGGTAAATAGTAGCAATTCGGTTCTGGCACTCGCCGACCGCTGCCGCGGCACGCTCGCTTCGCAAGATACCTAACATGCTCGTCGCTTCGCTCTTCGCTAACCTAACCGAGTAATGAAGTGGGACGCTCTGTTTCGGTTCTGGTACAGACATCATAAATTTCAAGATATCCGTAAACCCACCATTCCGCATGCAAAAATAAAAAAAAAGTTCATTTTTGACAATTTTACAAGTCCAGCCCTCATACTAATTTCACCCGAAAATTCGACCCGGAGATTCGAGTCGATGGTTCATAGAATTTCGATCAAAATTTTCCCAGCTCCATATAAAATTAGCGTAAAATTTTTCTTAATGTGGGACCCTCTTTGCGACACCCTAACCATACTGGCTTCAAAAAAATCTGTAGGTATTATTTGTGTCGATACATAATCAAAACGCAAAAGTCTAGTACTTACGTATCATTTTCTAGGTTTTTTGTTTTTTTTTTTTATTCTTCCAAATTACGACGATATTGTGCATTTCTATCTTAGTCCAAAGAATGCCAAAGAGAATATAATCACTACGTTTTAACAAATGCGTTGCAAACGTAGAAGGTAACATAGCAAATTCGCTCTAGTAAAAAAAGGAGATCGCTACCTTATTGCTGTCCTTATTGACGTAACCACTTTTTAGGGTTCCGTAGTCAATAAGGAACCCTTACAGTTTCGCCATGTCTGTCCGTATGTCTGTCCGCGGCTTAGCTCAGAGACGCTTGGTACTAGAAAGCTGTAATTTGGCATGGGTATACATATTAAGTCTCGTATACACTTAGCCACAATTGACGCGCAACACGGCGTGACGTTCAACATGTTTGGCAACGTTGCTAAACAACGCGCGACGTTGCCGAACATGTTGTGACAAATTAAGTTGAAGTTCCGCGACGTCGCGCGTTGCTTTGCAAAGTTGCCCATGTTGAGCGTCACGTGTTGCGCGTCAAATGTTGCCTAGTGGATACGTGGCTTTAATCACGCCGACAAAGTGGTAAAATAAAATCTTGTAAAACATATTTTTTTTAATTATTCCCGGCACACCGCTTACGCTTACCGCCGTTACGCCGCGCCGCTTCTCTTTGTAGTGATTCCCTCATGTACAGTTCACGAACGATTTTTTTGTGTGTCTGCTTTTTTCAATCATCAGCTCTTATAAAATCGGCCAAGTGCGAGTTGCAATATATCAACAATGCAAACTTTTTTATTATTTTATCGTGTACAAGGCTAATAAATAAATATTGAGAAGTACCAGTCGACCTACTGCAGAGCTAGCATGCCACCCACGACAAAGCATTTAAACGAGAAAAACGACATGCGCGCTCTTTCTGGCATACGTAAAATAATAAGGATGGAGGCAAATCTCGATTGTTATCGTTTTCTCGGGGGTGGCATGCGAGGCCTACAGGAGAGCAGAAGAGTACAAAAGATCAAACTTAATACCTCTTGTACAGTTCTGCTCTCCTGGTACGTCAATTGAAAATCAACCATGCAATATATCATTAAAGCAATTTAGTTTAGTTCAGAAACTGCAGAAAAACAAATTTCAAATACAAACCTGCTTACTCGAATAACTCGCCCCGGATCGTATTTGTATCGAACGCACCTATTACGCTGGCAGCATTGTCACATTGGAATTTGAAATTTAAAGACCTGCACTTTTCCGGCAGCTTGTCAGGGCGGGAGTTGTCGTTAAAGAATACGAGTGTTTTCAAGTAAAGTCTCATTTAGTAATGCCTCAAATAACCTAAGTCAATTATATATATAAAATGGTAGGTCACTACGTCACACGCCTACCGAAAATAAAAATAAAAATAGAAAAAAAAATGTTTCGTCTAAGTCCTTAAAATTATTTATCTTAATCTAGTAGTACATTGATCTTAGTTAACTACTAATAAATTTGCAACAAACAGTTTTTATTTTTATTTTATTTATGGTACAGTCGTGTTCTATTTTTATGCACTAACAGTTAATTTGCTATTTTTTAAAATTATAGCATTTGGTTCTAAATCTTTTACACAGTAAATGGGCCTAAATATAATGGTTCTAATTTGGTACAATTCTAATTTTTTATCACAATTAAATCTCCTGACTTATAACTTATAACTAATAGGATAAACATAAGTGTCATATCGTAGCTTTCTTAATTGCTTACTCTTACACAAATTTTCTTTAGCTTCCATTTGCGATTTTTGAATTCTGTACTTTAACTCTAGGGGATAGCTTTAATTTTGTATACAGTTGTATACAGGATCTATTGTTGTTGCTAAATTAGTAGGTATATTACATAGTTTGCCAAATACAAGTTCATATGGGGTAAAATTAGTTTCTGTATGTACTGTAGTATTGAATGAAAAACACCAGTAGGGTAACCATTTACTCCATTGTTGGGATTGACTGTTTACCTGCATTCTTGGACAAGCTGTTAACCTAGTCTTTTTACGGAGTTTTGTTAGGTGGGGTAGGGAGTAATTACTACTTGGACTTTTAAACTGTAATCGGAACCATTAAGTGACAAAAGGACTATCTTAAAGCATATTAAAAAAAAATCGCTACGCAACATAGAAATCAAAATTATGTGTCCCAGAAGTATTTTAAATTATTAATATTAATACCAATGCACTCATATGACTTAGATTAAAAAATATATATTATTTTTGAGCTATAAAATAGGCAATGAAATTAAAAAAAACCGGCCAAGTGCGAGTCGGAGTGAAATGGCGGTTATCTTCATAGTATCCATAAGTATCTCACCTGAATTTGACGTTTAGAAGTGACCTGTGTCGCTCTCACCCTGCTCACCCCTGTCAAGTTACAGGGGCTGGTGAAGGCGGCGGCGGGAACCCGATGGATGAGAGCAGCGCAGGACTGGTCGTTATGGCGATCCTTGGGGGAAGCCTATGTCCAGTAGAGGACGTCCATCGGCTGAGATGATGATGATAATGATGAGTGTACTCATAGAGGACGGCGTAACTCGCGGGGCGTTGACACCTCTGACACGAGTTACGCCGTCCTCTATGGTATAAGACTATTTGTCTCTGCTATGATCTCTACTCAAGTAGTTTTTAATACCTACTTCTTGTCGCAATTTGATACTGGCATAGAGATAGGAAGATATCTATGGATACTGTTGAAAAAAAAGGATATAACTTGACATGAGCGTTCATATTCACCTTCTTTCTTAATGCTCTCTTTTATGAAAATGCCACATATTTCAGCTCTCAGCTTGTGTTCACGTCTGTATGTCAATGATAAAAAGATAAACAATAGTGGGCCTAATATATAAGGTCTAACAAAATTAGGTGAAACTATTTTAAGGGGATGATCATGTGATGTAAATGAAACACTCGAGTACCGAACGACAACTGCTTTGTTCCAACAAGGGTGGTTAGATAATAACAATTTGCGAACTACCTGCGACATCTTCCCCAAAAAGTAAATTACACAAACACTGGGTACTGCAACATCCAACACACGCACACTTACAACTAAAACATAATATTTAAGAACATTATTCTTATTTTGCAGCTTTACTACGTGTGACTGGTGGAGAGTACACAAGCTTATCTCTATTCCTGTTACAGTCTCCATCAGTCTCACACGGTTTATAGCACTCTTCCTGACTGTTTGAGGTATCTTCCTCATATTCATCCGAGAAATATTCCTCCTCATCCCGATTTTTATTTTCCCCACTGCTACTAACATCCTCATTAACAGGTTCACATCTAATCAAATGACGTCGGTTACAGCGATATCTAATTCCTCTACTATTTTTTATAATATAAGAACGTGGAGTAGATGATTTATATACCACCGTGACTCGCATTCTACTATTGTTTTTTTATAGCATTACAACGTGATCCCCCACATCTAGTTGTGGTAATTTTTTATAATTTCTGTCATAATAGTGCTTATATTTATTCAATCAATCAATCAATCAATTATACTTTATTTGACAATTTTTATTTTATTTTGCTTGAATATTAACATAATCATGTTGCCTGTTGGTTTCATTATTAGTCATTAATAAATCTGGATGAGCAGCAATCTACATTTCAATATACGGCCCATCAATAGCTGCGCAGGAGAGTTCAAATTGTCACGCAGTGTATTTCTATAACATAAAAGATTCAAATAAAAATCCGTGCCACTCTTTATCGATTTCTTTAAGATTTTCTTTACTGTTTGTACTGCTCTTTCACTCTTTCCATAAGATTGGCAATAATTTGGTGATGATGTTATGTGCTCAAATCCCCAATCATAACATAACATAACATAACATAAATATTCTTTATTGGCACACCAAAATATACAGTAACAAAAACGAATAAAAAGAACGTAAGGAAGGGTACAAATGGCGGTCTTATCACTAAAAGCGATTTTTTCCAGACAACCATGGGATGGACGAACTCTTTAGTAAAAAAACTTGCTATGGCGGTGTGATAAGATATAAAATATATAGCTTACAATACATTACAGGTATATTATTATATATATATACTTATAAATATATATATGTAATATGTTGTTTTATAATATGCTGGTCATTGAAACAAAAAGCCAAGAGGTTGTGAGAATATTAATATTATTTGAAGCAATAGCTTTTAATGTTGTTTCTCTTTACAGGTTAGTACCTAAATATTAATAATTTGTACTTATGTATAGAAGTTGTGTGTGCAAACGCTTTTGTAACTCATTCATGTCTTAAAAATAAAATTTCTCTTTATAGACTATGAGGGCACTGCAAGTTATCCTACGTCATCGAGTACACGTAATGTACCAGTTTGTAGCGAGCGTAGTGGCCTATTAGACCCATAAAATGTTGGTCTGCCAATGCTCAACTTGGCAGGTTCGGTACAGTTGAGAAGAAAAGTTGTAAATTTTTTGCCATAATCTACGTCATAGAGTACACGAATGAAACCTTTTCGTAGCAATAGAAGCTACTTATAAAAGTAAAATAAAACAGGTCTGCCTCACATCCTCTTGGCAGTTTCGCTAGTCCGACCACATTACGGTCACCTAAAAGTACGATGGAACTACGTCATCGAGTTCACGAGTGGGATTACCGGGACATTGTATTCTAGACCACCTTATTAACATGATTTCTAGTCCGACCGAATTTATGTTTCGTAAAATTTTTTGAACATTTTTCACAAATTCGTAGACTCCGCTGAAAATGGTTGTTAACAATAACACTACAAAATGAATCCTATTAAATATCACATTAATTAAAGCTAAAAATAAGTCCTCCTCTAGTATTAGCCCAGTCATTTTACGGAGTTTTGTTAGGAGAGGTGGGAAGTAATTATTAATTGGACTTTTTAAGTGTAAGCGGCACTATTTAGTGGCAAAAAGACTATCTGGAAACTTATTGAAATAAAAATCGCTACGCAACATAGAAATCAAAATTGTGAGTCCCAGAAGGCTTTTAAATTAATAATATTAATACCAATAAGACATGAGCACCGCGCCGGCGCGCCGCCGCCGCCGCAATTTTTCCCGCGCCGCCGCCGCTGACCAGCGCCTCCTGTATACCCACAACTCAAAAGTTTCATGTCGTTTGCACATGGTTTAAGTGAGTGTCCAGGATTCAACAACATACAGGAAGGAGGATGAAGAATACGAAGACGAACACGGGTGGAGATCTTGAGAGAGCGGAACATAGTAATTGGTTCATCTTCAAAAATCCATTCCGCGCCTGCTCTATGCAAAACCTAATCTCAACGCTGTGGTCTTCTTGATCAGTCACACGTCAACCGAGGTACTTGTAAGAGTGAACTCTTTCCAGTGGCTGATTTTAAATGCAGAGTGCAAAAGTACTATTGACTCGCGGGCGGTCAACAATAATGAATTCAGTCTTCTTCATTTATTTATGTTGAGACCATAATCTGCACGGACGGTCGTTACACGATTCAGTAGATAGGTACTGCTGATCATTCGGAGTAGAAGCTAACAGAAAGGTGTCATCTGCATATTTGATGTTATTTTAAGGGCTGACCATTTACAACTATTCCCTATTCCGCGTCTTCTAGTCCCTCTAAGAATATTAAATAGCATAATAAAATAGCATTTTTATTTGTTGTTTTAGATTTGCGTCTAAATTTTGATATTTTGCATGTAATATACTATGTTTTAATCATTTGTATTGTATGCCTGAAATGGGTAAGAGCTGCTTGTTCATGTAACTACGATGTAAGACCTTTATGTACCAGTTCTAACAATAAAGCTACTCTTATTCTTAATAATATTAAATAGCAGCGGAGAGAGAATACAGCCCTGCCGGACTCCTTTTAATATATCTATATAATATATATATCTTTTAATATATATGTTTTAGGTAGTTTTTTGCTCGACTCAAACGTTTGCATTCTGCTGCCAGTATAGGTTCTGGACGAAGGCTAAGTCGTCATGGCGTAATCGCTACAAGACTTTAGTCAGATGCAAAGCAACCTTAACGCCGGCAATAGGAGTTGTGCAAAAGTGTAAAAAAGACAGAAAGAAGCTTTGTCACGTGTTGTTTTTGGCCTTAATCCAATGCTTCAAAACCAAGGTATTCAATTAATGCGTCCTGCCCGCCAACAATGGCATAATAGAAAAGAATCGAGGACCCTAAAACTCAATCCTCGCTCAGCGTGTAGACAGTAATTAAAATTGTCCAAATAGCTCTGGCAATGAACTGGATAATTATCGAAGAACTTCAGAACCGATGATGAGTCCCGAGTTCTAGAATGAAGACCACTAATAAAAATTCCCCCGGCTTATGACTGGACCTGACGGGCATCGACTGTTTGATGCCAAAAGCTGAAGATAAAGTGCTTTCTTGCGAGATGGCTTGGGAGATGCCTATCCAAGCAGGATAGAAAGGAAGAAGATTCCTTTCTGTTGTCTTTGGACCTATCTATGTTCAGCACTGGATGATGGCAGGCTGATAACGAAGTAAAAACCGTTATAATGCAATGGTTAATACATTACTTGACATTTATATTTAACTTGTTCTATAGAATATACAGGGTGTAAGTGAGAGCCTAGCAAACACTGAAACGGTAAACTCAGACCATCAAACTGAACAACATTCACTATAGAGCCTACCTCAGGAGACGCGAAAAAAAATCAGCTGTCCCATACAAAACTGCTGTGCCTACCCGACTTAAATGTATGGGAGAGCTGATTTTTTTTCGCGTCTCCTGAGTTAGGCTCCATAGTGAAAGTTGTTCAGTTTGAAGGTCTGGTTTCAGTATTTGCTAGGCTGTCACTTACACCCTGTATACGAAATGTTGGTAAAAAGAAAAACGTTTTTAATTGAATATTATTTACTTAAAACCTTGCTATCTGTCTTATTTAAGGTATTTTCCACACTAAAATCGTGTTTTTTTTTTATTTTTCTTGAAATAAGGTAGATTTTTCAAGGTCACGCCGCCTACGCCACCGCCGCCGACCCCTAAAACCGACCGACCCGACTGATTTTAAATTGGCGCTCATGTCTAATACCAATGCACTCATTTATATTAAATTTAACAATAAAAATTATTTTTGAGCAATGAAAAAGGCATTGAAATTTAAATAATAAGATTTTTATTAGAAAGTCGAATGTATTTTTCAAATCCTTCTATGTAGAAAAATATATTTGCACCATGTTTGAAGTATGTTTAATGGTAATGGCTTAAATATGTGCAAAAAAAATTACAGGTTTTTTTATATATTTAATAATAACAAAATTTTAAATTTGGAACTGTTGCTGAAGGGATCTTTTTTTTAATTTTGGTACATTTTGAAGCTCAAATTGGCTGTTAAATACTATACCGAAAAAAATATCAATTATTAATTAGTCCCGGCTCAAACCGTAGAATGACTGGGCTGTAATTACACCCATGAGAACAAATAAAATGTAATCAACGGCATTTTATATCAACTTTTTCCGGAAAAAGAAATAATTTTTAGTTAATTTTCATTTTTTTTTAGTTTACCAAGAAAGAACTAACCTTATTTATTTATGATTATAGTACTCTATTTAATACTTTGATGTGTGTAATAAAGAAATAAATAACCAGTATATTAATAAAAAAATTAACCATTTTTTTTTAACCCATTTCTGTTCCTACTTGCGGTCCTGGAGACCTCTATTAGATTATTAATTTTAATTTGGGATCTTTGATAATAATAAAACATAACAATGAATAAAATACTTGTTTATACTCTTTATCTAGGGTGTCAAATAACACAAATCATATTAACATTTCATAATAAACTTACAGTCTTTATAAAGTATCAATTCTAGCACAAAAAAAATTACGAGACCCTGAAAATGAGAGATTAGAAACTTAAAATTTCAACTTCTTTGTATTCATTCTTGTAAATTGAGTAAACTTCCTTCTAAAATCAAAGGAAAAATCAAACAGCAAAATACAACTTCAACAAAATTGCAACCCCTAAACTTTTACAATTTTTCAAAGGAGTTACATCACATTATTTTCGCAAAAAGCAATAATTATCATATTCCGAAAAGTTACTCCTATGCGGTAGCCTGGAGGACAATGGCGGTAAATAAATCGCAACTGAACCATGATTTGACAGCGCGCGAACCATAACTTTTAACATATTCAGTATTGCGCTATTCATTTGACCATCATTTGACAGCCGTCAGATCCGTTTTGACAGATCGCTCAGACTTTAAAGACTGTCAATCACATAGAGTTTAGCGCGATGCGGAATTGAACACAGTTGAATAGTAATTGGATTGCAATGTGATTAGAACTGAAATTGGATTAGAAATGAACTTAAATTAGCGCGATCGCCGTCCTGCATAGAGAACGTAACCGTGAAGAGAATACTTGTTGGTTCGGGCTGAAAAGGACTGTTTTGTATTGAAACTGTATTATTATCACCCTGCCCAAGATCCTTAGTCATTTCCCCCTCCGCCCGGAAGCCGTTGAGATCGGACGTGTTATTTGGTTCCGTGTTAAATTTAAATAAGTTTTAAGTTTTAAATCAAAAATTATTCTCTGAAAATCGCATCAAGGTACCAGGAGCCCATAAGTCTTGTGGTGGTACCTACACAACGTGAGAGTGTGACATCCAACAGGTGCGAAGAAACAAGATAGCACTTACACCGCACCGCACGCACCCTGCGCCTGAGATGCAAGTAAACTACAACAAATAAGACGCAAGTGACCGCTGCAACCATCGCCTTCACCCGTTAGTACATACCTACATAGATAGCTATAGTTCAACGCAGGTACAAGCTCCCGCTTCAACTGCCGCGCCGTCGGAGTACGATTCAAATAGGCCTACAACCGCATCATTATGACCAGCACTCAGCGAACACCAACTAAAATAAAATCTCCGAAACCCAAAAAGACCCCTAAAGAACTCGCAAGCTATGGGTCTGACCCTGAACTCTTTGTTCTAACTCAAGATGATACCACACTACTAGATAACTTGCAAATCCCCCGTAGAATTAAACGTAAATTAGAGAGTGAGCCCACTGAGTTGAACGCGATCATGGATAAAATGGATGCCCTCTTTCTACGTTTTGAGCAAAAACAAAACAACAAACTAGAAAAAATGCTGAACTCCATGATTTCTATATCCGACCAAAATAAGGAAATAAAGGAAAGCATTAATTTCCTTTCGGAAAAGTACGATACACTCCTTAACCAAGTATCCGAGTTGGAATATGAAAACAAGACCTGTAAAAAACAAATAGTCACCCTAGAAACTAAGATAGAACAACTAGAACGTAATTCCCGTTCATCTACGGTTGAACTACGAAACATACCAATACAACAACCTGAAAATAAAGAAATACTTCGTAAAATTGTGAAAAATGTAGGACAGATCCTAAACCAACCAGTCACTGACACAGAGATCCGTGATGTAATCCGAATTCGTTCAAAAAAAGAGGGTAATAACAGTCCCATCGTTGTCGAGTTCACAACGACTGAACTGAAAGAAAACATTATAAGAAACGCGAGATCCTTCAACAAGGAAAACAAAGCGAATAAATTAAATACTTCTCACATCCAGCTTCCAGGTCCAACTCGGTCAGTTTTCATCTCAGAATCTCTCACTACAAAGGGAAAATGGCTTCACTATCTCGCTCGCCAAAAAGTCAACAACAAATGTCTAAACAGCTGCTGGACCTCTTACGGACGAGTTTACATAAAGGTACACGAAAACGCTCGCCCACTACGTATCGACTCCGAAGAGGACCTCCTGCACATCCGCCCCGAGAACTATGAACCTGTTAACTGACTAAACCACGATACGCAATTTTCTTATCATTGGAACTTCTTAAGGTCACTAAATCTGTTTTTAGATATAATTCTCTACTCTAAGTTGCTCATTTTACGTATACCTAAACTAACTAACAAATTTATCTTTTTATTATTGTTCCTTTTATATTCGTCTAAGTACAAACTAACACCAAAATCTCAATGTAATTCACCCCGCTCTAAAAACAAACTATTAAAATGCACCCAAGCAAACATTCCAATACATAATAACATACCTAACTACATCCAATACGACTACACACACATACAGATGCATCACATCATAACTTTCCCTTACGTAATCAAAAACATAATAATATATAGTACGAACAAAACAACATCAACCTACGCATACAAACCGCTACTCCGTATCCTTCACAAACAATTTGACCACACCCTCATACCTAGACTATTTCTCGTCATATATTTATGTTCACGCCATTGTCCCACGGGGACCACCAGAGTCCAAGCACCGTCTAATACTAGTAGTCCATCTTATTTCTGTACCTACTATATTCCCCTAGACTATCAATACACAGGTTCACACCATTGTTGTCCCAAGGGGACCACCAGAGATCCGTCAAACATCACAAATCCAACACAAAACCCCATTGCCCATACTTCCCTATACCTACACACGCATACATACATGCTCATACGTACACCTATTCCTAACCTTGCACATCACCTCATATGTTCACACCCTCTGTACTACGGGAGTAAGCAGAGTCCAAGGTCCGTTAAATACTACGAGTCCATACCTACTATTATATTCGATATAAACCTACCCATTCCTTCTTACTTCACTATACATACAATCGCATGCTTACCTACCTATATACGTACTTACACTTATATTCCAAACTTTACATATCACGATCATAAAAATAAAATTCGATTCATTCTTAGAAATAAATAACGATCTTGATCAACTTAATATTGCGTCCTCCCTATTATGTGACCTAGACGTATGTGCCAAACTGATAAAAAAAGATTTAAATCCTTCCCTTAAACTACTGCACCAAAACATACGCAGCATAAACTGTAACATTTCAGGACTACACACCTTATTAGAAAGAGCCAAAATTGACTGGGACCTTATAATCCTCACTGAATGTTGGCTTAACTGTGCGCACACTATCCCAACTATTGACGGCTACAATTACTTTAAGACCACACACAATATAACACAAAACGAAGGAGTCGTCATTTATGCAAAAAACAACACACGTTTTCTGGTTGAGGAATACCATATGGTGGAAGCTAATTGCCTAATGATAAAAATAAGCACAAACACTGTGATACTTGCTATTTATAGACCAGCTGGCTACAAAAATGCGACGAACTTCACTGAGTCACTAAATAACCTGTTAAAAACCCTTTCACACTATAGTAACATTATAATAGTCGGTGATATCAATATAGATATCACCGCTGATAACAGTGACACCTTTGCATCCCCATACCTAAATCTACTTGCATACCATGGCATGCTCCCAGCCTTTACTCTTCCAACCCACAACCGAACATGCCTTGACCACATTATTCTCAAAACCAAACTGCCAGCCAAATGCTTTGTCGCTGAAACCTCTCTAACTGATCACGACTCTGTTATACTCACCCTAGAACTCAAAGTAATTCAAAACAGTCCACCAGTAAAACTTATAAAAAAAATAAACTATGATCAACTTGATAAAGACTTTAATCAACTAGACTTATCTCCTATAATAAATATTGATAACTCACACCTAGCAGCTGAATTTCTAATCGACTCCTTAAATAAGATCATTTCCACAAATACGAACACTGTTAAAATATCAAATAGAAAAAGAATTAAAAAACCGTGGATCACTACAGGTCTACTAAAATGCCTGAGAAACCGTGACAAATTACACCAAAAACTAAAAAAGGACCCTAGTAACGAAATCCTTAAGATGACTTATAATAGGTATAGAAACTTCTGCACCAACACACTGAAAAAACTAAAAAGGGACCATGAAAGGAATGAAATAAAAAAAGCATCTTCCACTAACAATAAAAAACTTTGGGATACAATAAAAACCATAACAAATACAAAGAAAATAAAGGATGTTCCTCTGGACCTTTTGTCTAAAAACGACCCCCAGCAGGATATCAACTCTGTCAACAATTTCTTTGTAAATGTAGGAAAGAACCTCGCTGAAAATTTTTCCAAAACTATTTCCAATACGTTCACTCAATCATTCAACCGTCATCCCCACTCATTTGTTCTACTCAACACTGATAACGACGAAATCGATGGACTTATTCGTGGCCTTAAAAATGACAGTGCAGTAGGACGTGACAAAATCCCTGCCCACATATTAAAACGTTACAATAAGTTTGTCACACCGGCTTTAACATACCTATGTAACCTAACATTCTCTACTGGACAGTTCCCAAACATATTTAAACTTGCCGAAGTTCATCCCATCAACAAGGCAGGGGACAGAGATTGTGTCAATAACTTTAGACCGATATCCGTTCTACCAACGCTCTCGAAGATTCTCGAAAGATTAATCAACAAGCGCCTTACTAATTTCTTAGAATCAAATAATTTACTATCTCCTTCCCAATTCGGATTTCGGTCTGGTAGATCAACAAATGAAGCGATACATGAACTAACTAACTTTATCATCACAAATTTAGACACCAAACAAAAAGTCATAGTAATATTCCTAGACCTTGCCAAGGCATTTGACACAGTCTCTTTCCCTCTCCTCATTGACAAATTGGAACAAAAGGGTATCAGAGACCTACAATTACAGCTCTTCACCAGCTATCTTACTAACCGTCGCCAACGAGTGAAAATAGGGACTTGGTATAGTGATGATCTTCCCATTGCGTTCGGGGTACCGCAGGGTAGTATTCTGGGACCCACCCTCTTCTTGACCTACATTGACGAACTCTGTGATCTCGTGATGCCGGGTGGCCGGGTAATTACATTTGCTGATGACACCGCCTTGCTTTTTGCAGCAGAAAATTGGCCTAACGTCTTTAATCTTGCCCAAAGTGGCTTTAATATGGTGACGAAATGGCTCCATTCAAACAAACTGACACTCAACACTGACAAAACTAAATTCATTCCCTTTTCTATCAAGAACTTTTCGACAAATGCATATGACAATCTGTCCATAAAATCACACACCACTGAATGCACACGAAACGTTCTTTGTCCTTGCCCACAACTTACTCAAACTGACATGATAAAGTACCTTGGAATCCATATTGATAACACCCTAAGCTTTAAACCTCACATTGATCTTCTTACTAGTAGAACCCGCAAACTAATCTTCATTTTTAAAAACCTCCGACATGTAGCTAATAATAAGATTATTGATACTGTATACTATGCTCTTGTCCAATCCATCCTGACCTACTGCATCACTGTATGGGGTGGTGTTCCCAAAACGACGCTGCTCAAACTAGAAAGAGCTCAAAGGGCGGTACTGAAGGTAAGTAGGTTTCTTCCGTTCCTGTTCCCAACCAGAGAACTGTACAAGCTATGTAAAGTCCCTACTGTACGACAATTATTTGTTCTCAACACCACCATGCGCAAACACAGCCAACTACATTACAATCCTAAGCTATTCGAACACAAAAGGCGTAAACACACAGTCTGTACAAATTCCCCACCCAACACCTCTTTCGCTCGAAAATTCTTCAACTTCCTAGGTTCCCATCTCTATAATAAAATTAATAAACAACTAGACATATATCCCCTTCCTAAAAATCAATGCAGACACAAATTACAGACTTGGTTAAAACAATTAGACTATGTAGAAACTGAAAACCTAATAGACTGTATCACCTAATCCTTTCCTAATAAGTGACAACTACCTTTTCTGTTTTTCTATTAGTTAATTAATTTAACAAACTAAAATTAATTTCAATTATATTATAATACGGAACTCCAGCATACACATACACATACACGCACACGCACGCACACACACACGCATCAACACGACCACTCATACACTCATCCCTTACACACACACACCCCTCACACACACACCCCACACACACACCCCACACACACACACCCCACACACACACCTCACACACACACACCCCACACACACACCTAGCTTCTAAGATACGACTAAATGTAAACGAACGAAAAAATACAACGTATAATCTTGTAACGCGATGCCGGCGTCCGGTCGGTGGAAGCCTGGTGACCTGTAACACAAGTGCGGAGAATTAACTCCGTACCATTGTACGAGCACCAGTCTCCACAAACCTAATTGATATATATATTTATTTTATTTTTTTCTGCTTACAAAACTAAGTGCTTACTGATAAGTTTAGTGTCTATGTTAATTAACTTTGTGGAGAGAATAAAAAACGTTTTTATTTTTATTATTTATTTTTATAGGTTCTACGTCTCTACAATCCTCCTTCCTCATTATATTCTTCAGCTGACACCTCTAGCTGCAGTCATCTTTAAATATTTTTATCGTTTTTATTTATTTTCAAATAAAAACGCCTTTGACGAAGTAGCCCAGTCATTTAACGGTTTGAGCCGGGATTAATTAATAATTAGCATTTTTTTTTAGTATAATATCAAAGAGCCAATTTTAGCCTAGAAATGTACCAAAATAAAAAAAAAATCACGTCACCAACAGTTCCAATTTTAAAATGTAGCTATTATATATCTCGTTCTAAAACCTGATGCAAATTTTTTTTTCACATGTTTAAGGCTTTACCATTATACATACTACAAACATGGTGTGAATATTTCTACTTAGAAGGTTTTGAAAAATACATTCGTATTTTCTAATAAATACCTCATTTTTTAAATTTCAATGCCTATTTTATTGCTCAAAAATAACTTATATTGTTAAATCTAAGTCAAATGAGTGCATTCGTATTAATATTATTAATTTTAAAGGCTTCTGGGACACACAATTTTGATTTCTTTGTTCAGCAAATTTGTTAAAAATATATTTTAAGATAGTCTTTTAGTCACTAAACGGTGCCGGTTACAGTTTAAAAGTCTAATTAATAATTACCCCGCCTAACAACACTCCGTAAAATGACTGGACTAAAGTATGTTGCGGATGAGTTGATAATGTTTTACTGTTTTGACGAAGCCTACGTTGCTGATACGGACATTTTGTAAATTTAGTCGAGTTTTTTATTACAAAATACAAAGGAGATACATATCATGCTCCCGTACTATTTTTCTGAAACGTGGCTTTCGCACGCTGTTCGATCTTCGAAGAGGTGCTTCTGTAAAATTTCCAGTTTCAGGTCTTGGCTCAACGTCCTCACCAATTTGAGGTGCATTTACAAGTTCGTCTTCAGTCTCAATCTCAATAGGTGGTGGTGTCACAAACACCGATTCGTCATTCATCTCTACTGTAGGTGGCGTTGCCAAATTTTCGCTGTTAAATCAGGGGTCTTCTCCTACTCCTCCTCCTAAGGGTGCTAGATGCTGGTGGCAGACTTTAGTTTCACGGCCGTCTTGAAATGAAACATATTAAAAATCTGAATTGGTGTGTAGCAGTTCAACTTCTTCTACTATAGGCTGGTATTTGTTAGATCTATTAAATTTCTTGATCAAGACTTATCCTAAATTTGTTAGCCACGTGGGAATGGAAATACCATTATTAGATCTACGTAGGTACATTACGTGTATGGAGAACGATAATGTTGGCACTTAAAACCAAAAACCTGACAGTCGAGAGTTGGTAGCAAGAATTACCCCAAGCTTTACATTGTATTCGCTCTTTATTTTGCACATCTACAAATTGTACACCACATGAACGTATATTTACGCACCCACGAACCAGAGTTGGTGACACCACCACCTATTGAGACCGAAGACGAACTTATAAATCTCACCTCGAGTTGGTGAGGACGTTGAGCCAAGACCTGAAACTGGAAATGTTACAGAAGCACCTCTTCGAAGATCGAACCGCGTGCGAAAGCCGCTTTTCAGAAAAATAGCGTGGGAGCATGATAATGTATCTCCTTTGTTTTTTTTTTATAATAAAAAACTTGACTAAATATACAAAATGTCCGTATGAGCAACGTAGGCTTCGTCAAAACAGTAAAACATTATCAACGCATCCGCAACATACTTCGTCAAAGGCGTTTTTATTTAAAAATAAATTAAAACGATAAAAATATTTAAAGATGACTGCAGCAAGAGGTGTCAGCTGAAGAATATAGTGACGAAGGAGGATTGTAGGGACGTAGAATCTGATATGACTAAGGATCTTGTGCAGGGTGATAATAATACAGCTTCAATACAAAACAGTCCTTTGCAGCCCGAACCAATAAGTAGTCTCTTCATGGTTACGTTCTCTATCTAGGACGGCGATCGCGCTAATTTAAAACATCCAAGATCAATTCTAATCCAATTTCAGTTCTAATCACATTACAATCCAATTACAATTCAACTGCCTCCGTGGTCTAATGGTTAAGAGCATTGGCTCTCGACACGGAGGTCGTGCGTTCGATTCCCACGGGGGACACCTAGTGAAATGTCACTTTGTGTTTTTTCCTCAGTTGGTTAGGACATTGCAGGCTGAATCGGCCTGATTGTCTGAAAAGTGAAATGGTTCCGTGCTTCGGATGGCACGTTAATCCGTTGGTTCAGGCTACTATCTCTGGTGGTAGTAGTCGTTCCATAAAAACCACGTCAGAGGCCGTAAGGCGGTCTGAAAAAAACTCTGACACCAGGGCTCTGCCCACACGATTAGATCCCAAATTATAAGTAATAATCTAATAGCGGTCTCTAGGACCCCAAGTAGGTGGTTAAAGGACAGAAATAGATTGGTAGGTTAAGGGTTAAAATGTATCATTTTTTTATTAATATTTTTATTCTCTTTGTTAAGATTGGTTATTTATTTTCATATTACATACAGCACCGTTTTAAAAAGAGTACTATAGTAATAAATAAATGAGGTTAGTTAATTCCTGGTAAACTAAAAAAAAAATGGAAATTTACAAAAACAATTTCTTTTTCCAGAAAAAGTCGATATAAAATGTCGTTGATTACATTTTATTTGTTCTCATGGGTGTAAAACTAGAGTAGGACTTTTTTTAGCTTTAATTAATGTGATATTTAATAGGATTCATTTTGTAGTGTTATTGTTAACAACCATTTTCAGCTTACTAGACTGAATCTACGAACTTGTGAAAAATATTCAAAAAATTTTACATAAATTCAGTCGGACTAGAAATCATGCCAGGCTGATCGCTGGCAGACTTGGTGTTTTGTTAATAAGGTGGTCTAGAATACAATGTCCCGGTAACCCCACTCGTGTACTCGATGACGTAGTTCCATCGTACTTTTAGGTGACCGTAATGTGGTCGGACTAGCGAAACTGCCAAGAGGATGTGAGGCAGACCTGTTTTATTTGACTTTTATAAGTAGCTTCTATTGCTACGAAAAGGTTTCATTCGTGTACTCTATGACGTAGATTATGGCAAAAAATTTACAACTTTTCTTCTCAACTGTACCGAACCTGCCAAGTTGAGCATTGGCAGACCAACATTTTATGGGTCTAATAGGCCACTACGCTCGCTACAAACTGGTACATTACGTGTACTCGATGACGTAGGATAACTTGCAGTGCCCTCATAGTCTATAAAGAGAAATTTTATTTTTAAGACATGAATGAGTTACAAAAGCGTTTGCACAAACAACTTCTATACATAAGTACAAATTATTAATATTTAGGTACTAACCTGTAAAGAGAAACAACATTAAAAGCTATTGCTTCAAATAATATTAATATTTTCACAATTTACCACGTGAACTATTTTATGACGTTTTATAAAGCCAAAGAGAATAGCACGAACCTAGTGTCAGCCTGCTGGTGCTGCCACCATAGATAAAGCTCATAAGTTAAAGCGCGGACAATTCAAATGAAGGGCAATGGTGCTTCATTTACATCTTCCCCTTCCCCTCTTAAATTGTGAAAATATTCTAAGAAACTGGTATGAGCTTTGTAATGTGAAACAAGTTTGATTCTAATTTTTTGTGGCCCGTATTTATCTTATAAATTGAATGTATTAATTGTTTATTCGAAAGATCCATAAAATAGTAACGTTAAATAAAATTATAAATAAAGAGACTTAAAACTAAACTAACCTAGGATGTGGTGCAGGTTCGGTCCTTGTGGGAGGGTACCCAGAACGCTGGCCGCATTTCCTCGCTGAATGGCTATGCTGATCCGTTGAGCGAGGAAAGTGCCAGCTCTTGGGTCCCCTGTCGAGTCTATCAGGCGCATTGACAGGTCTTTAAAAAGCGCCTGCGCATTAGGTCCCCACGGCCCAAGAGTTTTGACACCAAAACCCATAAAATGGTATTGGGGGCCGATATCCCGGTACCAGGAGGCCTTTCGTTTTTCGGCCGCCTCCGCCGCTGCGCCAGCCCTTCGACTCGTGCCCTGTAAGTGAGACGGGGCCAGTGTGTCCACGCAGGTAGCGTCCCACACTAGTGCCCGACCCATCTTCCAGGGGACGAGAGACATCCCGTCTGGTCTCTTGCCATCGCTCCGTATGATGCCAGTCGACTCGAGAATGGCAGGAACGTTGACTGTGGCAAGAGACCTACGTATGATGTCGTTAAGGGTGACATGGCGAGGGCACTCTTTTGACACGAGAGTCCGTGGTGACCCAAGCGATCGACGGCCGCACCACACGGACATTGGTGGCGGATGCAAATTTCTGCGCCGACTCGAAGCCCGATTGCCACGCGCAAGGTGTTGGAGTTGGAGTCCAGGTAGGTTCCTGTGTTTCCCGAAGGATAGGCGTGTAGCCAATACCCGGACTCCTTTGTGGTCGATGCTAGGAGTCTGGCGCGGTCGTGGCCTTCTGTGTTGGTGACAAGTGTTTCAAAGGTGATTTTGCTAGTAATGTCGTCCCAGCTCCTCTGTATTTTCGGATCGGAAGGGAAATTTTGATTCGGGCCAGCAGTAACCCAGGCTTGTCTTGTCTCATCCAAACACGCGACCTCATAGTTAGAGGATACACCTAGGATATTTCCTATGAGGTAATCTTTAAATTGAATTAGATAATTTTTCTAAGATTTTATACGTTCCCATTTTTATTTCATCTAATTTTTTTCTATTTAATCTGTTGCCATTTTCCACATATTATACAGAGTCTCCCACTTTTAACTGGCAAATTTTTCTGTTCATGTCGAATTGTTGCTTATTATAATTGTGTGATTTTATAGTTCTTTCCAAAGCTATCCGTCTGCCTTGTAATAAATCATTTTGTGTTTTTTGTTCTCATTAATAACATTATCATAGATGGCAACACCGGCGAAAACTATACGGAAAACGTGACTGCGCGCCTCAAGTATTATCGGCTTTATTTCATAATCTGTGGTCGTTCACTTTCGAATTGAAATTTGTAACGGGATCTCCTTGTTGTTGTTGAAATTGAGTAATACAAAGTTAAATTGATACAGAAGTCTTATTTGAACAAAGTATTCCTTAATCAGTGATCTGTGAGCAGTCAAGCTTTCAGTAAGTTGTGGTTTCAGCACAATATAAAAATTACTAATTTTGACGCTGCAGTTGTTACTCTAAGCATATGCAATCGATCTAAGTTTTTAATTTTCAGATACATAATTAATACTCATAAATTTAATAAAATATACAAAACAACAATGCCATTAATATTATAGATCGGGATTGCTGCAATTGATTGCAAAATGTCAAATTTCGGGCTGTTGCCGATGTAATTTTTTTTAAATTTTGTTCCATTTCTTGGAGAGGTTTGTTCTAACCTAAGATACCGAAAAAAAATGCAATTCTAAATTATTCCCGGGTCAAACCGTAAAATGACTGGCCTATTCTTTGAAAACCGGGCGTCAGTCAGTAATCAACAAAACAATATTAATTAGGTGGATAGTTAAAGTTTTAAAAATGCTAAAATTTCGAGTAAAAATTTCATTATTTCATTATTTACGTTTGACCATAACGGTTGGACAAAGATTATTATTTATCCATATTATTGGGTTGGACTGAGTTAAGCCGTTCCTCAACTCTATGGTGTTAACTTTATTTTATAATTACCAAAAAATTTAGTTCAATGCCAAAATTGAAAACTGACTACGTTATGGAATTCTCTGAAAATGCAAGCTCGCTTAGCTCGGTCAGCTCAGCTGACTTTGTTTTATGTGATTGTAGGTTCACAATTGAACCGAGTTATAATATTGCAACGAGTTCACTGCGCTCGCTCTAATTATCTAGTTTCATTAATGCCAATTAATCAACTGCATTCCGTACAAAAAACTAATAGAGATCAGGGTAAATCTAAGTAGTAATGCTAGAAAATTTCGAGCTCGCTTCGCTTGCTCTAGATGTAAAGTAGGGCTGAAGCAGTCATATTAAAATATGATTTATAAAAAAAATCGTATTTTTCCACCTTGAAAATGTGTTCTACGACCTCCTTAAAAATCCATAATAAAATTTTGGTTAGGAATCGAACTTTATAGGAAAACAAACCTTTAGCCCAGTCATTTTACGAGGTTTTGTTAGGAGGGGTGGGGAGTAATTATCAATGGGACTTTTAAACTGTAACCGGCACCATTTAGTGACAAAAAGATTATGTGAAAACAAATTAAAAAAAATCGCTACGCAACATAAAAATCAAAATTGTATTTCCCAGAAGGCATTTCATCATCATCATAGGCCTTTACATCTGTTGCAGATGATTTAAGCAGTGTTTTTGGAGAAGCACTTTTTCTCATGGCTGTACAGTCCTATACGAGAGCCGCATACACGTCCACAGCCTCTACAACAGAACTGTACGCAGGTGGATGACGACGGGGTTGTGACATCATTATTCCTTTTGTCACGTTTCTCTGCCAGTTGTGCGAACCAGGCTTCGTCGTGAGTAGTCCGACTCTCTCTTATTTTGCCTCTCCACCCTCCTCTATTTTCCGCGTGCTCTTCCCAATTTGCGGGGCTGATTCCGAAAGCGGTCAGGTCTCTCTTGACCCAGTCCTTAAATCGCAGACTGGGTTTTCCGACTGGCCTCTTCTTGTCTGCTACCTCACCAAGAAGGATGCGCCTTGGCAAACGAGAATCCTCCATACGATGTACGTGCCCCAACCACCTAAGCCGTCTCTCCTTGAGAAGAGCCGTGATACTAGGCAGCTGTGCAACCTGAAGTACCCTCTCGTTTGTCACCCTGTCCTGCCAACGTATGCCCAAGATACTTCGAAGGCAGCGCATGTGGAAGGTGTTCAGCCGTCTCTCCTGTTTTGCACACGACGTCCAGGTCTCAGCTCCGTACAAGAGTACACTCAAGATGCATGTCTGATACACGCCCATCTTAGTCTTGGTAGTTAGGTGTTTATTATCCCATACTCTTGCACTGAATTTTCCGAACGTCGTTGCCGCCTTGCCGATACGGGAACCGATCTCCACGTCCAGTGAGAGATTGTTCGACACGGTTGACCCAAGATAACAGAACCGATCGACGACCTCCAGGGGTGACCCGTCCAACAGGATCATTGGAGTAGTTAGTCCCTGCGCCAGCACAACGGTCTTTTTGGTATTTATGGACATAGAGAAGAGAGAGCATGCGGAAGCAAATTTGTCCAGCTGGGATTGGAGCTCAAGCGGAGATTCGGATACGAAAGCAGCATCGTCGGCGAACAGGAGCGAGTCGATAAACGCATCGTCACGTTTCCCCTTCGACCGTAGAAGGGAGATGTTAAACAGCTTCCCATCTCGTCTGGTGTGAAGGTGAATACCGTGCTGCTCGCCACCGAATGCTGTTCTAAGGAGCAATGAGAAAAATACTCCAAAGAGGGTCGGTGCGAGAACACACCCCTGGCGGACGCCTCTACAAACGTCGAACGGTTCCGATGTTTCGCCATCAAACACCACCGAGCCCCTCATTCCCTCGTGAAAGGATTTGATTAGTCCTAGTAATTTTGGCGGACACCCGATTTTCCAGAGTACGTCATACAGCCCCTGTCTGCTAACGGTATCGAAGGCCTTGTTTAGGTCTACGAAAGCAATGCATAAGGGGGTTCTCTGCTCACGACATTTCTCTTGCAGTTGCCGGAGAGTAAATATCATGTCCACAGTGGACCTTTTCGCGCGAAATCCGCACTGGGCCTCGGGATATACGCGTTCGGCTAGTTTTTGCAGTCTGGCCAAAATGACTCTGCCGAAAAGTTTGCCGACTATCCTTAGAAGGGATATGCCACGGAAGCAGTTACAATTGCCGCGGTCACCTTTACCCTTATACAAAGTTACTATGTTAGCATCGCGCATATCCTGAGGGACACATTCACTCTCCCAACACCTAGCAAGAAAGTTGTGCAGAATCGATAGTGCGCACTTTAATTTTAGCACCTCTGTGTGGATTTCATCGATTCCCGGACTCTTTTTGCCTTTAAGTTGCCGGACTGCCGCGCTAACTCCTCAATGCTGGGTAAAGCATCTAGCTCGTGCCAGGTCTCCAAGCTTGGGAACCGCTCTGCGGCTTCCTTAACAGGCTGTGAGTACAGCGCAGTGTAGTGCTCGACCCAGCGTTGGAGACGACGAGTGTTGTCTGTAATGACTGTCGCGTCAATCTCTTTTACAGGAACAGTCTTTTTCGGCAGGGGACCGATGCCTTCCTTAATTCCGGCGTACACACCATTAAGGTTCCCCGTAGCAGCACACGCTTCGATCCTCTTGCAAAGTTCGGTCAGTACTCATTTGCAAAATACCGAGCACTCCGCTGGAGCCTAGACTTGGTTTTGCTTAAGGCTTCACGTGTGCTGGAATTCGGATTCACCCGATTGTTTAGCGCGGCTTGGCGTTTAGAATCAAGCAGTGGATGTAGCTGCTCACTGTTTGCTGCAAACCAGTCCTGACAGTTTGATTTTCGGAATCCGAACACTTCACCGGCAGTTTTGGTGAACAATGATTTGATGTCCACTGGTTTTCCAGGGGCGCACCCAAATCCCATCCCGCAGTGATCCGACCGACCTTTTCACCATAAGATTCAACCAGATCGGGAATCCTGGTTTTTAGGAAGTCAAGTTTCTTCCCACCGGGAGGTCTGGCAGAGTGGATCCTTTTGGGGGGCCAGTCTCACCTTAGAGACTACAAGTGAGTGGTCTGTGTCGCATTCCGCACTGTGAAACGATCTTGTGTGCAGAATTTCGCGCAGGTCCTTTCTTCGGGATAAGACAAGATCGAGTTGGTGCCAGTGTCCGGAACGTGGGTGTTGCCAGGAACCTTTGTGCATGGATTTGCCTCTAAAAAAGGTATTGGTGACACACAATTGATAACGGGAGCAGAACTCGAGCAGACGTTGGCCATTTTCATTTAGCTTCCCGATGCCGTGTTTGCCTAGGCAATTTGGCCAGTCTCTAGTCTCTTGGCCAACACGTGCGTTAAAGTCACCAAGTATCAGTACCCTCTCGTTCCGGCTCATTCTATGCACAGCTCCGCTAAGCTGATCGTAGAACTCGTCTTTCGCCTCCTGAGACGAGCCCAGGGTAGGAGCATAGGCCGACACTAAATTTATGTACCCGCCGGTAGTGAAGAGACGAAGTGTCATTAAGCGTTCTGAGATCCCCTTCGGACTGTCCATGGACTGAAGGAGATCGTTACGAACAGCAAATCCTACCCCGTGATTTCTATGATCAGCTGCACTCTTACTCTTCCAGAAGAACGTATAGTGGTTTCTTGGAGAGCTGCGATTCCAATATTTAGTCTGCTGAGCTCTGTGTCAATCACAGCAGTTTTGCGCAGATCTTGAGCGCATTGGGAACCTCCACTGATGTCCGGGTGGCCTGTCCTCATAGTACGGACATTCCATGTCGCTAAGCGCATGGATACGTGAGTTTTGGGATATTTTCTGTTCTTTGTATATGCAGGTGTTAAATATAACGGCACCAGTCATCTAGCTTTGAGTTAGTGTTTCCTACACCCAAAAGAAACAAACCAGTGCCGAGGCGGATCAGAACCTTATTGACCGGGGGCTGCCCAGCTTAAGCGGACGGTAGCTGATCAGTGGATCTTCGATGGATCCTTCCACTGTCGAGAGTGACCCCTAGCGCCCGCACTTACGCCTATCTGTACGAACTTATAACTGGTAAACTGCCACTCTCCGTGTTGTTTTCCGCGCAGCAAGCTGCTACGGGTAAAGTGACCTCTCCACAGACACTGCATCGCCTGGGACGCGTTTAAGGAAACGCAAGCTTGCCCATCACTTGCACCACCCTCTCGACCTCACTGACTGTGCCCACAGGAACGACGAGTCGATACGTGTGGAGTCAGTTCAGTTGCAGGAGTTCGCCGCTTATTTCCGGTTACACCGTACTTGCGCCTTACGTAAACTCCAGTGCCGGGTTTGATTTCGGAGTGTCCTTCTCCTAGATGGTTGCAGACCAATGCTAAGGAGGTCCATCCCCCCCTACATGGAAGTAAATGTTGGGTATGGAATAAAAGGAATGAAAGTCGAGTGAATGCAGTTGAAATGCGCTCCTTACGAAGAATGTGTGGTATTACTTTGGCTGATCGAATCAAGAACAGCGTGATAAGGGATTAGTGTAAGTTGAAGGATGATATTGTAACAAGGATTGAGAGAGGTATGCTTAGAAGGTTCGGTCACGTAGAGAGAATGAATGAAAGAAGACTTACGAATGAAATTTATCAAGCAAAGGTGAGCGGAAGTGTTGGGAGAGGCCGTCCGAGGAAAACATACCATGATCAAATCAATGATCTTTTCCGAAAAGGACAAGTGCGTAGCACCCTCAATAGACGGAAGTGCATGAAAAGTCAATGAGGCTAAATGTCAGAGTCGTAGCGTGTGGCGGTCCGTGGTCTCTGCCTACCCCCATGAGACAATGGCGTGAGCTTATGTATGTATGAAATTGTAAAATTACGTATTCATTAGAAAATACTAATGTATTTTTCAAAGCCTTCTTAGGAGACAAAAATATTAAACATTATGTTTGAAGTATGTATGTAAAAGTTTTATAAATCTCAAAAAAAGATATTACCATCAGGTTTCTTAGATTAAATTTTAAATTTGGAGCTGTTGCTGATGTAATTTTTGTTAAATTTTGGTACATTTATACGCTCAAATGTGCTCTTAAATACTAAACCGAAAAAAAAATCAATTACTAATTAGTTCCGGCTCAAAACGTAAAATGACGGGGCAATTTGCCACGTTGACCTGCGTTTGAACGCTTTCCAAGTCACGCGAGCTCGAGATTTTATTACAATATTATTAGGTCTTCGCAATGGAATCTAAAACCTGGAGGGAGGGAGCAAAGCGAGCTCGATTATTTGATTATTTAATTCAATTAAAAACTAGGAGCGAGCAATATGAGCTGAAGATTTAACTACAATATAATTAGGTCGTTGCAAATTTGCTATGCGATAAATACTGAAGCGAGCGAAGTGAAATCGAGATTTCACTGCAATTCGACTAGGTCTAAATCCAGGAGCCATACAGGTTTCACCCGGCCCTCCTCCTTTCTTCATCGTGTTTTTTTCAATATTGACTGAATTTCACACAAAAAATTAACATTCGTTTTACGTTTAGTTAGAGTAAGGTCGCAGTATAAGAAAGAGTATCTATTACTAGTAGCCCAGTCATTTCACGGTTTGAGCCGGGACTAATTAATAATTGATATTTTTTTTCTATACTGAAAAAAGGGGCCAATTTGAGCTTGAAAGTGTACCAAATTTAAAAAATTATCACGTCAGCAACAGCCCCAAATATTAAATTTAGCATTTACTTGTTCTAAAAAAACGAATGATAATTTTTTTTGCAAGCTTTTAAGGCTTTACCATTATACATACTTCAAACATAACATACTTTACATTCACATACATACATTCACATCCCACAAACTTCACTTTCATTTACATTCTTCTTTATATTTCTTCCTCTTCTTCTTCTTCATATTTTTGTCTAATGAGAAGGCTTTGAAAAATACATTAGTATTTTCTATTAAATATCTCATTTTTTAAATTTCATTGGCTATTTACTGCTTAAAAATAATTTATAATAATTTATATTGTTAAATCTAATCAAAATGAGTGCATTGGTATTAATATTATCACAAACTTCTGTATTACAATAGCATACCAAACATTTGATAAACTAAACCGGTGTGAAATTGGTAGCCAAAAGTAGTAGCTTTTTATAACCTGACCAAATTAAGGAGTCGTCAATTTTAATAGACTATTTAGCGTTAAAAAGGTATGATGCAAGAGACCTGAAAGGTTAAATTATATGTGGGCATAATGTTTGAGTACTAAGCTATATTTTAAGATAAATTTTATCAGGTTTGATATGGTACGAGTGATTGATATGATCGATAGAACGTGAGAGTATTTTTTTCGCTACAGTACCCAATAAAATGTTAGCTACCGGTATGATGCAAGAGACCTGACAGGTTAAGTTGCATTTAGGCATAATACTTGAACACTAAGCTATATTTTAAGACTAATTTTATTTGGTTTGGTATGGCCGATAAAGGTGAGATATATTTTTTTCTTCGGTATAAAAAAAAAGCTACGGCTAAATACAGGTATGATCCAAGAGACCTGACAGGTTAAAAAGTATATAGGCATAATGTATGAGTACTAAGCTATATTTTAAGATAAATTTTATCAGGTTTAATAGGGTACGAGTGACCGATATGATCGATAGAACGTGAGAGTAGTTTTTTCGCTATAGTACCCAATAAAATGCTAGCTACCGGTATGATGCAAGAGACCTGACAGGTTATGTTGTATTAAGGCATAATACTTGAACACTAAGCTATATTTTAAGACTAATTTAATTCGGTTTGATATGGTACGAGTGCTCGATATGGCCGATAAAGGTGAGATATATTTTTTTCTTCGGTACAAAAAAAAAGCTACGACTAGATACAGGTATGATGCAAGAGACCTGACAGGTTAAATTGTATGTAGGCATGATGTTTAAATGCTAAGCTATATTCTAAGATAAACTTTATCAGGTTTAATAGGGTACGAGTGATTGATATGATCGATAGAACGTGAGAGTATTTTTTTCGCTATAGTACCCAATAAAATGCTAGCTACCGGTATGATGCAAGAGACCTGGCAGGTTAAATTGTATGTAGGCATGATGTTTAAATGCTAAGCTATATTCTAAGATACATTTTATCAGGTTTAATAGGGTACGAATGATTGATATGATCGATAGAACGTGAGAGTATTTTTTTCGCTATAGTACCCAATAAAATGCTAGCTACCGGTATGATGCAAGAGACCTGATAGGTTAAGTTGTTTTTAGGCATAATACTTGAACACTAAGCTATATTTTAAGACTAATTTTATTTGGTTTGATATGGTACGAGTGCTCGATATGGCCGATAAAGGTGAGATATATTTTTTTCTTCGGTACAAAAAAAAAAGCTACGACTAGATACAGGTATGATGCAAGAGACCTGACAGGTTAAATTGTAGATAGGCATATTGTTTGAATACTAAGCTACATACTAAGATAAATTTTATCAGGTTTGATATGGTACGAGTGATTGATATGATCGATAGAACGTGGGAGTATTTTTTTCGCTACAGTACCAAAAAAAAAGCTAGCTACTGGTATGATGCCAGAGACCTGACAGGTTCAAAAGTAAAAAGGCATAATGTTTGAGTACTAAGCTATATTTAAAGATAAATTTTATCAGGTTTAATAGGGTACGAGTGATTGATATGATCGATAGAACGTGAGAGTATTTTTTTCGCTATAGTACCCAATAAAATGCTAGCTACCGGTATGATGCAAGAGACCTGACAGGTTAAGTTGTTTTTAAGCATAATACTTGAACACTAAGCTATATTTTAAGACTAATTTTTTTTGGTTTGATATGGTACGAGTGCTCGATATGGCCGATAAAGGTGAGATATATTTTTTTCTTCGGTACAAAAAAAAAGCTACGACTAGATACAGGTATGATGCAAGAGACCTGACAGGTTAAATTGTAGATAGGCATATTGTTTGAATACTAAGCTTTAATCTAAGATAAATTTTATTAGGTTTGATATGGTACGAGTGATTGATATGATCGATAGAACGTGGGAGTATTTTTTTCGCTATAGTACGAAATGAAAAGCTAGCTACTGGTATGATGCCAGAGACCTGACAGGTTAAATTGTATGTAGGCATGATGTTTAAATGCTAAGCTATATTCTAAGATAAATTTTATCAGGTTTAATAGGGTACGAGTGATTGATATGATCGATAGAACGTGAGAGTATTTTTTTCGCTATAGTACCCAATAACATGCTAGCTACCGGTATGATGCAAGAGACCTGACAGGTTAATTTGTTTTTAAGCATAATACTTGAACACTTAGCTATATTTAAAAACTAATTTTATTTGGTTTGATATGGTACGAGTGCTCGATATGGCCGATAAAGGTGAGATATATTTTTTTCTTCGGTACAAAAAAAAAGCTACGACTAGATACAGGTATGATCCAAGAGACCTGACAGGTTAAATTGTAGATAGGCATATTGTTTGTATACTAAGCTTTAATCTAAGATAAATTTTATTAGGTTTGATATGGAACGAGTGATTGATATGATCGATAGAACGTGGGAGTATTTTTTTCGCTATAGTACCAAATGAAAAGCTAGCTACTGGTATGATGCCAGAGACCTGACAGGTTAAATTGTATGTAGGCATGATGTTTAAATGCTAAGCTATATTCTAAGATAAACTTTATCAGGTTTAATAGGGTACGAGTGATTGATATGATCGATAGAACGTGAGAGTATTTTTTTCGCTATAGTACCCAATAAAATGCTAGCTACCGGTATGATGCAAGAGACCTGACAGGTTAAGTTGTTTTTAGGCATAATACTTGAACACTAAGCTATATTTTAAGACTAATTTTTTTTTATTTGATATGGTACGAGTGCTCGATATGGCGGATAAAGGAGAGATATATTTTTTTCTTCGGTACAAAAAAAAAGCTACGACTAGATACAGGTATGATCCAAGAGACCTGACAGGTTAAATTGTATGTAGGCATGATGTTTAAATGCTAAGCTATATTCTAAGATACATTTTATCAGGTTTAATAGGGTACGAATGATTGATATGATCGATAGAACGTGAGAGTATTTTTTTCGCTATAGTACCCAATAAAATGCTAGCTACCGGTATGATGCAAGAGACCTGATAGGTAAAGTTGTTTTTAAGCATAATACTTGAACACTAAGCTATATTATAAGACTAATTTTATTTGGTTTGATATGGTACGAGTGCTCGATATGGCCGATAAAGGTGAGATATATTTTTTTCTTCGGTACAAAAAAAAAGCTACGACTAGATACAGGTATGATGCAAGAGACTTGACAAGTTAAATTGTAGATAGGCATATTGTTTGAATACTAAGCTTTAATCTAAGATAAATTTTATTAGGTTTGATATGGTACGAGTGATTGATATGATCGATAGAACTTGGGAGTATTTTTTTCGCTATAGTACCAAATGAAAAGCTAGCTACTGGTATGATGCCAGAGACCTGACAGGTTAAATTGTATGTAGGCATGATGTTTAAATGCTAAGCTATATTCTAAGATAAATTTTATCAGGTTTAATAGGGTACGAGTGATTGATATGATCGATAGAACGTGAGAGTATTTTTTTCGCTATAGTACCCAATAAAATGCTAGCTACCGCTATGATGCAAGAGACCTGACAGGTTAAGTTGTTTTTAAGCATAATACTTGAACACTAAGCTATATTTTAAGACTAATTTTTTTTGATTTGATATGGTACGAGTGCTCGATATGGCCGATAAAGGTGAGATATATTTTTTTCTTCGGTACTAAAAAAAAGCTACGGCTAAACACAGGTATGATGCAAGAGACCTGACAGGTTAAATTGTAGATAGGCATATTGTTTGAATACTAAGCTTTAATCTAAGATAAATTTTGTTAGGTTTGATATGGTACGAGTGATTGATATGATCGATAGAACGTGGGAGTATTTTTTTCGCTATAGTACCAAATGAAAAGCTAGCTACTGGTATGATGCCAGAGACCTGACAGGTTAAATTGTATGTAGGCATGATGTTTAAATGCTAAGCTATATTCTAAGATAAATTTTATCAGGTTTAATAGGGTACGAGTGATTGATATGATCGATAGAACGTGAGAGTATTTTTTTCGCTATAGTACCCAATAAAATGCTAGCTACCGGTATGATGCAAGAGACCTGACAGGTTAAGTTGTTTTTAAGCATAATACTTGAACACTAAGCTATATTTTAAGACTAATTTTTTTTGATTTGATATGGTACGAGTGCTCGATATGGCCGATAAAGGTGAGATATTTTTTTTTCTTCGGTACTAAAAAAAAGCTACGGCTAAATACAGGTATGATGCAAGAGACCTGACAGGTTAAATTGTAGATAGGCATATTGTTTGAATACTAAGCTTTAATCTAAGATAAATTTTGTTAGGTTTGATATGGTACGAGTGATTGATATGATCGATAGAACGTGGGAGTATTTTTTTCGCTATAGTACCAAATGAAAAGCTAGCTACTGGTATGATGCCAGAGACCTGACAGGTTAAATTGTATGTAGGCATGATGTTTAAATGCTAAGCTATATTCTAAGATAAATTTTATCAGGTTTAATAGGGTACGAGTGATTGATATGATCGATAGAACGTGAGAGTATTTTTTTCGCTATAGTACCCAATAAAATGCTAGCTACCAGTATGATGCAAGAGACCTGACAGGTTAAGTTGTTTTTAGGCATAATACTTGAACACTAAGCTATATTTTAAGACTAATTTTATTTGGTTTGATATGGTACGTGTGCTTGATATGGCCGATAAAAGTGAGATATATTTTTTTCTTTGGTACTAAAAAAAAGCTACGACTAGATACAGGTATGATGCAAGAGACCTGACAGGGTAAATTGTAGATAGGAATGTTGTTTGAATACTAAGCTTTAATCTAAGATAAATTTTATTAGGTTTGATTTGAAAGATTGTTGCATGCGGGACCTCAACTATTATTGTATTCTATTCGCGATAACTGGTGGCCATTAGGTGGCAGGAACTTAGCTAGGAAAATTTTCAAACAATGCGTTTTATGCACACGTTTAAGAGGTAAAACTTTAACCCCACAAATGGGCAATCTGCCGCCTGAAAGATTGAAGTCCGGTTTCGTTTTCGAATACTGTTCTGTGGACTATGCTGGTCCTATGTCTATTCTAAATCGTAAGGGTCGTGGGGCTAAGTTAGAAAAGTGCTATGTGTGCCTGTTTGTTTGCATGACAACACGCGCGGTTCACTTAGAACTAGTCACCAGTCTCACCTCAGAGGTGTACTTAATGGCATTTAAAAGATTTATATCGCGACGTGGTAAACCTATTCAGGTATTTTCTGATAACGGTAAAAATTTTGTAGGTGCCGCTAGAGAAATCACGTCATTTTTTAAAAATAATTCGCATAGTATTATTGAACCTCTCGCAAACGATCATATAAAGTTTACTTTCATACCACCGTATGCGCCTCATTTTGGTGGTTTATGGGAGGCGGGAGTGAAGTCCTGCAAGTATCATTTGAGACGTGTGTTAGGTAACGCGCGATTAACTTTCGAAGAATTTAGCACGACATTAGCACAATGCGAAGCCGTCCTGAATTCCCGTCCTATATCACCAATGTCCGCAGAGCCAAGTGACCTTCAACCACTCAGTCCTGCTCATTTCCTCGTCGGCCGACCGCTAACTGCTCCAGCCAGCAAGGATCTAACTTCAGAACGACCCAGTCGCCTACTGCGTCACGACCGGGTAGAACAAATGCGACAACACTTCTGGGAAAGATGGTCCAAAGAGTACATCTCCGAACTTCAGAAAAGGACTAAATGGAAGGAGTCCTCAGAAGATATAAAGCCTAACACACTCGTCGTTGTAAAGGATGTTAACATGCCACCACTCAAATGGCGTCTTGGGAGAGTGACGCACACGTTCCCTGGGCGCGATGGTGTCTCACGAGTCGCGAGCATCCGCACGGCTTCAGGAGTCATCCAACGAGCCTTCAATCGAATATGTCCTCTGCCTGTGGAGATGGATGACGTCACGGCATAAATCCACTTCGCTGACTGCCCATAAGGATTTGAAGACTGCAGCAGCCTTCAAAGGGGGGAGGAATATGTCTACGCATCTACAACCTAAGCCTATACCTATATATACATCACTTACCTGCTATACTTACCTGAGGGGAAGGAGCGCGGCGCGCGGAGGGACCCGTCCTGACTCGATTCGATACCACCGTCACTATCACATCTAAATTTTCTAAAAACCTATATTTTTGCTTGTAAAGCTTCAGTTCGTAATTAAAACTATATTAAAATCAAGAAACCATCTATCATTTCATTGGCATCATACAATATATCCTGAGGAACGAGGGAGAGGCGCATTCTGACTAGACACGAAAGCAGCATCATCAACACACCTAAAAGTGTCCTCTTCAATTGACCAAAGTAGTTTTCAACCAAGCTATTGCTCACCCTTGTGCCGAAAACGCTTGACCATAAAGGTAGAAGGTGCATATATTTTTTTAAAATAATGTCAAAAAGATTAGGGCAATAAAATGTATTTTCTTCTAAATGTTCGTCATTGGAATTTGCATTATTCAAATCGATCTTGCTGATAATGTCACTAAACCTCTGGTAGAAGGGGCTGTTTTTAAACAATGTTTCATCAGTATTAATCGGAGGGTCGCGGCTTTCCTCTCGATAACTTTCCTCTAGCTCTATTTTGTAGGGCTGAGTGCACAATGTTCGTACACATCGTTCTGCACTCAGGACTTTGTGGTTCTTTTTTATGGAATTAAGCATAATGTATAGATTGGCTATGACTTTGTCGAATTGTTTTAAATCATGAAAATTTAACATGCTTGCTATTACATCTTTATAAAAAACTTGATTACGAGATGTAACTTTCTCAACGTCTTTGCAAACCATCTTCATAAAATGGGCACAACATAAATAAATAGGTGTTAACTTGTCTTTTTCCGTTAAGTGAGATAATGGAGTTGAACAAATTGGGGAAATATCGTCACTCGTCAAAATTTCATATGTGCGTTTTAAATAATCTAAAAGATTGACGCCATTAAATGCCCTAGAAATCGCATGTAGGTTTGCATAGGAAAAGTCTGAAACAACCCCAGAAAACGCTGGCCATGAATAGAAGTTTTCATAATAGAAACGAAAGTCGCTTAAAAGCCGGAATATGGCGCAGGTATCATGAGCTCCTGACACCATTGAAAATACCGGAAAAACACGCCTAGATTGTAGGATTCGAATAACCCCGGCATATAAATATATTCTTTTAGACGAGACATTTTTCAGCTGTCTTACGACACTCCCCGTCGCATCGAAGTGTAAAAGTGGTCTATTTGGATGCATTTTCTTTAGTATTGTGACTTGTTCTTTGCTGTAACATTTCACATTAAAAGGAACACATATTTCTTTTATATATTCTGAGTGATCTTTTTGCATTAGAAGAATATCATCAAAGTCATCTTTGTCTCTATCATTCATCATGGCATTTTCGGACCGAATCTTTCTCATCACGTCATCCGACTTCACAGGCCCTAAATTTTTTGTTTGTTCTACTAATTCGGTGTTTAACTTGAGAAGTCCAGCCTTTTTCACGGCTAGAGGCTTTTTCTCGTTCAAAACATTTTTGTAAATGTCCCGTTCTACTCCTCTTACATCTAAAGACAAATATTGAGTGTGATGGAAATTCAAACTGTTGCTGAAAACGGTAATGAAAGCTTTTGTTATGATTATCTTAAACCGTTTACATTTAGGATGTTTGCACTTAGCATTTAAAACAATGTGTTTTTTTGTATATTTTACACCTTTGAAAATAAGCAAACAGGAATTATTAACATATTTAGCTATTTTCTTTCTGATCACAAAAGGGTACATCTTTTCTACTAATTTTTTACCATTGTATATTTGTCGCCATATTTTATTGTCAATTTTGAACTGGCCCTCCAAATAGGAACATTTCTGTTGTGATACTACGGAGCTCTGGTTGGTGGACGAAAGTGGTAAAATAACTGCTGAAGCGTTAGGACTAGAGATATTTAATATATCCTTAGGTACCTCCGGTGCTGCAGGAGAAACATTTACAAATTTTAAAATATCCTTTCCTTTTGATGGAGAGAAATCTCCATGTTTGACATTGGTATTATTCGCTATATTATTCTCAATATTAATAACGTCTGAAAGCTTATCTGAACATGGTGCATGACATAATTCGGTAGAAATAAAAAAAGGATCCTCCACGCTCAAAGTGTTTTGATTGCCTTTCGTATCTAAGGACAACACGTCTTCACTAAAAGGCTGCATATTATTTAAAATACTTTGCTTATTCATTGCGTCGTGTATACTCTTCCAGTGAGTATTAATTTTTTTCCTATTTACAATACAGTTTTTAAAACCCAAAAATTTTGTAAGTTTGGCATATACACCATTTTCGTCATTTCTAACTCTGCTATCAGGGTCAGAAAAAAACAATTTTAAGTTCTTCAACGCATCTCTAATGCTCTCTTGCGTTACTCTTTGTACTTTTGGTGCCATTGTTTTATTACCTAGCTTAAAAGACAATGACAATTAAACAAGTATCTTTTAAGATACTTAGCTTACTTAGCTCAGACTCTTGTCTTAGCTGTATAAATTGAAAATAACCTTGTATACTAGAACCTACGACAAACTATTTATTATAAGACAAAAATATAAAGTTTTAACCAAGACGAAATTGTTTACCAACACATAAGTGCAGGCAACCAGACATAGAAAGTTTATTCTTTTAAAGTCACTCTTAATGGTAACTGTAAAAACAAGGTTTAAAAAAAAAATGGTAAAAATGTAGGATGAATAAAAAGAACTAAGCCGAGTAGGTTATAAAAATAGGAATGTAATATAAATTATAGATTTTTAACATAAAAGAAATATACAACTTAAACTTTATAGGTACTTTATTTAAAACACAACAAGAAGTAAAACTAAACAAGAAAAACAGTCAGCATCAAATTAAAGTAAATAAAGCTTAATATTTTTATAACAATAAAATTGTTTTCCTAATCGAGCCCACTCAAGCCTTGTAAATAGTTTTATTTTTATTAATCTTTATGGAAACACAATACATAAACGAATGAACTTTTATGGCATCGAATAGAACGTAATATAGGTGCGACAAAGTCCACGTCGTAACTCAAAAACTAGATCGAAAATAAAATCTCAAAAACCAAAGTACAATCTAGTAACCTTAAGGTATTTATTATGAAGAAATGTTATACAGAATAAATAAAATAAAAACGAAAAAAGAAAAAGAAATTAACAACATATAAAGGATTGGATGCGGTTAATAAACACAACAAAATTGGAAACGTTTCTAACTTTAACAGACTGTGTATTGTTAGTTAAAGATCAATAAAGAAAATATATGAAATAAAAACCAATGGAGTAATTAAAAAAACTTTATACGGACTAAAATGTAATCGTGTAAACCTTATTATGTTAAGAGAAGATAGAATAATAAAAAGTGGGGAAAATAGAAGATAAATTGAAAACACAAAAATAAGCAAAAAACTTATTTTACTATAATTAGAAAAAGAAAAATAATATCTACTTATAATGAATAGAAATTATTTAAAAAATCTCGCAAACCAAGTTACTTAAAATTTATAATCGAGTAAACTAATTATTACGTTAAGGTCTATAAATAAATTTAAGTAAACACAACATATTTTTAAAATGTCTCTGAGTTACTTTGCGTTTGAGAAATATAAAATAAAAAAATAAACAGAATATTTTCGAAACGTTTTTTTTTAAAACAAATAAAAAAATGACTTTCTTTTAAACGTAGAAAAGACTTACTATAACATGCAAAAGGAATATATTATGAGGAAGGTATACAAATATTAATAATAAATAGATTTATTTTAAAAACTTGAGGCGAACAAAAATCTCTCAAACCAAGTTACTGAAACAACAATCGTGTAAACCAATTATTATGTTAAGGTAGTAACGGAGAAATATAAAACGAAAAATTCGGTTCAGAAATAGAAACAAAATATTTTTAAAACGTCTCATTACCAAAAAAAAGTTATATTTCTTTTAAAAATGTAGAAAAGACATATACTATAACTAGAAAAAAAGAATGTTCATATTTTAAATTACAAATATTAATTTATAATAAATAGACTTATTAAAAAAAACTTGCTGTGAACAAAAACCTCTCAAAACCAACTGGGTAAACCAATTACTATCTTAAAGTAGATGAAATTTAAAAAAAGCGGGTAAAATAAAAGAGAAATATAAAATAAAAAATTTTAATGCGGTATAAACATAAACACACAATATTTTAAAAATGCCTCTTAGTGAAAACAGAAAAATACAATTAACTAGCTTTATAAAAATTTAGCAAAAACATTTACTATGACTAGAAAAAGGAGTTATAATATGATAAAGATAATAAATGATAAATAAACATTTAAGAAATAAACACAAAATATGTTTAAAACGTCACTTATTTAAAAACAAAAAATAGCTTTCTTTTTAATGTAGAAAATACTGTCACTATAACTAGAAAAATGAATAGATAAATGGGGAAGTTATAAAAATATTTAAAATAAATAAGCTTTTTAAAAAAATAACTTGATGCGAACAGAACGGCTCAAAACAAGTTTCGGGTAAACCAAATTATTATTCTAAGACAGATGACAATTTAAAAAGCGGGTAAAATAAAAGAGAAAAACAAAATAAAACTAAAAAATTAGAATGCGGTTAATAAATAAACACAATATTTTTAAATGCTTTTTAGAACAGAAAAATAAAATTAACTCTTTGAAATAATGACTAGAATAAGAAATATAATATGATAAAGATATATTATAAATATTTAAAATGAATAGATTTACTAAAAATTCTTAGTGCGAGAATAAAAAACTTATTTTTAAATGCAGAAAAACCTTTGACTATAACTAGAAGAAAAGAATAGCTTTCTTTACACAACAACAAAAAATTTTTCTCTTAAATGTAGAAAATACTTTCACTATAACTAGAAAAAAGAATAAATGAGGAAGTTATAAAAATAATTATAATAAATAGACTTATTAAAAAAAGAACTTGATTTGAACAGAAACCTCTCGAAACAAGTTACTGACACAACAGTTGGGTAAACCAATTATTATCTTAAGGTAGACGACGTTTAAAAAAACGGGCAAAATAAAATAGAAATATAAAAAAGTTAGAATGCAGATAAGAAATAAACATAAAATATTGATTAATGTCTTTGAATTAAAAACAGAAAAATAAATTTAACATTCTTTAAAATTTTTAAAAACCTATTTCTACGACTAGAAAAAGGAATATATTGACTATAGATATATTAATTATATTTAAATATATTTCAAATCAATAGATTTATATATTAAAAATACTAAATGCGAATGAAAACCTGGCAAACCAAACTACCTACTGAGAACACAATTGTTTCAACAAATTATTATGTGAAGGTAGGTAAAATAAATTTTTAAAAATTAAGAAAAATGAATAACAAAATGTTTTAAAAATGCATTTTACTTAAAAAATATAGACATTCTTTTAAATACAGAAAAAACTTTAACCGTAGCTATAAAAAGATCAATATCGAAAAATAAATTAGGAAGATTAAAAAATAAACCTATAAATATAATGAAATAAAATATATATAATAAAATATAATAAAAAACAAGTATTTAAAAAAAATACACAACAAATAAAAATAAAAAATAAAACAGATTAATGGTAAAGCTGCAAATTTCAACATACAAATATATGAAGATAATTTAAATAATATTTTAATAAGATCGTTCGATTTATTTAAGTAGTGCTAAAATTGTAAATACAAATATAAAAATGTTATATATCACAGAAATTATAAAACTGATGGATTTTTTACGTTAAAAAGCTTTAATAGGATTAACATAAAAATATATGAAGATGACTTTAAAAAAATATACCTATATTTTATATTTATTAAGATCGTTAGATTTTTAGAACTTATGATAAATCTGAAAACAAGTCGTAAATTAATAAAAAACAAAGTTCAATTATCATTTATTTTTAAGAAACACCTTTTAATACCACTTTAACCTTAAACGATATCCAGTAAACCTGGAAAGGAATGATTTTAATAAGTAGTTAAATAGATAAAATAATTAAAGCCATAAAGCAAACATTGGCAAGTAACCTAAACACATCCAGAAAATTCGGTAACAAACAATTATGCATAAAATAAAACGAGGAGAATAAGATGACGAATGTTAATGAAATCTAAATAAAATAAGAGTTTGTCATATTTATTAATGCTGTATTAAAAGCGATATGCATTGAAAGCCTTTGAAGTTTAAAAATGAGAAAAAAAAAGAAGTAAAAATACGGGTTTGTTACCAAATTAGGCGTATGCGATAGGATGTGAACCTTACCCAGCTTCTCCTTATCGTGTGGGCAGAGCCCTGGTGTCAGAGTTTTTTCTGACCGCCTTACGGCCTCTGACCCAGCTAACCTGAAATAAACAAAGTATAATAATTTAAAATGTTGTTGCAAGCAAAGAACCAACAAACAAATCAAATAAAGTAGCCAACAAATCAAAGTGACTATCCAAAAGCATAAGGCTAGATCGAAGACGTCGCCTTAGTAAAAATACTACGACAGCAAAACAAAAAATAAGGAAGCTTATAACTTCCTACAGAGGCGTATTAAACTTGTTTATCCAGAGTGGGGGCGGTACTAGTCTCCTCGGGACTGTAAATAGACCCCATTTTAATACCTTTTTGTTTTATTCTTACTATTACCAGTAAATAAGTGAGTAAACTGTGTTTTACACTTTTAATATAAAAATGCACTTATTCACAAAATATATTTAGTGTAAAAAAGGTAGTAACTAGTTGAAAAAACGAATATTCAATCTATCGTTAAATTTATTATAATAATGAGCGTACATTTCAGTTCAAAAACAAAGGATCAACCTAAGGGGTTCAAGAATCTCGAGGAGCTGGAAGTGCCCAACAGGACAGAGATGGTACAGAAAAGGAAATTAATGATTGACGTGTTTTGATATTGGAGGACAAAACCTACTTTGGGTCCCTGAGCAAGCGTAGAGAGCTATGATTCAAAATAAATCATTAACTTTTATGTATTTTTATATCTAACAAAAAATAAGTATACAGAAAATATTAATGTCTCAGCTATAAAATATTTAGGAAAAAAAAAAGATTTTCTTACCGCTCTTGGTGTAATCCTTTTTGCAATAAGCGCCACCTCCACAAAACAAAATGACAATCAAGAGAATGATCTCCAATAAACAGCACCAACGTCACCAACACAATACAGGCACGTGCGTCGCCGCTTCGCGTTAGTCACGTAGTGTCAAGATGCCAATGTCGCATGCGCTTTTATGCACGTTAAGATGTCACAGTGGTGGCGGCGTTGGGGAGTGTACACTTTTGCTTTGTGTTGCACTTTAAAAAAGGTTCTGTGTATAAATTATCCACGTTTCACTAGCAGTGCCAACATAAGATAAAAAAATATTTATTACCTTTTTATTAACATTGGTTACATGACATTTAATCATCTTAATTCAAATTATGTACTAGGTACACTAAAACATTAATGGTACGAGACCCGTGCTGCGAGGTCTGGGGCAGCGCAGTTTTTCTGGGGAGTACCGATACCATATCAAAGCATATTAAAAATACTTTAAGTATACGAGTAGCTTAGTGTTCAAGTATTATGGAAATCAACAATTAAAAATGTCTAATAGGTCTTCTGCATCATACCAGTAACTAGCTTTTTATTCTTTATTATCACATTCCGTAGATCATATCGAACACTCGTACCATAATATCAAACCTGATAAAACTAATCTTGGAATAAAGCTTAGTGTTCACCTATTATGTCTGTATAAATTTAACCTGTCAGGTCTCTTGCATCATACCAGCTTTTAGCAGTAGCTTTTTTAGTACCAAAGCGAAAAAAATTCTCTAACATTTTGTCGGCCATATCGAACATTCGTTCCATATCGAAACCTATAAAAGTATTATTGGAATGTATTTTAGGGTTCAAGTATTGTGCATATCTAGAATTAAACCTGTCAGGAAAAGACAATGGCGATGGCGTATGCGTTTGAGATAATAAATGGAGTGCATTGTGAATAGACAAGAATAAGATTTGTCGAAACCTGTTCACAAGTGTCACACTTTATCTAAAAGAAAATAAGTGCACGTGTTCTTTTCCTCAAACCAAATTAAATAATAGTAAAAAAAGATGTATAGATTTAAGAATCAATTCCGTATTAATATGTTAGTTTAACACTTAAATCGGAATGTATCGTGGTATTTATTTTGTATTTTATTATCACCTGGGTTTTTTGTAACTAGCTTAAGTTCATTGCATAAAGCCAATTTTTTGATGCTCACTCGCTCTTACGTTAGGCTGTCTCACTCACCCGCAAGAGAAAACCCGCCCGCACACTATTGGCGCAGGCGGCGTGAACCCATTGTTTCACTTGCGCGCGACCCACGAAGTTGAGACAGCCTAGCGTGGCAGATATATAGCGAGAAATAAGCCATGAGCGCGCACTCCGAGTTCAGACTCCGAATGAGTAACAACCAAGGGCTCGCGATCAATCCCGAACCCGCAACAGGCATCGAACTGAATACAGCAGCTTTTTGATTTCTTCCAATCCAGCATCAGGTAGCCGGTACACAAAGGACGGACCTGTGGAATCCATTTGCCGTTCTGCATAATACCAGTAGCTAGCTTTTTAGATGGTACTGTAGCAAAAAAATTACTCCCACGTTCTATCGGTCATACCAAGCACTCATACCATATCAAACCTGATAAATTTGTTTTAGAATATAGCTTAGTATTCAAGAATTATGCCTATTTACCCCTAAACATATCAGGTCTTCTTTATTGTTCGCGACAGTAATAGTAGATTTTAATATGTATAGAATTAAGAGGAAATTCCGGATTAATAAGTTAGTTTAACACTTGAATCAAAATGTATCGTGGTAATTATTTTGTATTTTATCATCACATGGTGTTTTGTAACTAGCTTAAGTTCATTGAATAAAGGCCTTTTTTCTTTCTTGTCAGATAACGCTCACTCGCTACTACGTTAGGCTGTCTCACTCACACGCAAGAAAAAACCCGCACGCACACGATTGGCGCAGGCGGCGTGAACCCATTGTTTCACTTGCGCGCGACCCGCGTAGTTGAGACGGCCTAGCGCGGCAGATATATAGCGCGAAATTTGCCATCAGTGCGCACTCTGACTTCAGACTCCGAACGATTAACAACCAAGAGCTCCGATCACTCTCGAACCCGCAAAAGATAAAAAATGTTAAAACTATGTCATTTAATTTGTTGTATATTTAAGCATACTATTCCGTTTCCAAATTGAAGGAAAATTGTATTGTAATAAATAAATAACATTTTCTTAATCATTTTGTAAATGTCTTCAATGTTTGAACGTACTTCTGTTTAAGTTTTGTAATAGTGTAGATTAGACGAAAATAATTACCTTTGACATAATATTTAATTTTATTTCATAGATATTTATAACCATCAAAATCCTATAATTCTAATTGTGTTCTTGTTCTACCGATCATATCAATCACTCAAACCATATCAAACTTGATAAAATTCATCTTAGAATATAGCTCAGTACTCAAACATTATGCCTACATACAATTTAACCTGTCAGGTCTCTGGCATCATACCAGTAGCTAGCTTTTCATTTGGTACTATAGCGAAAAAAATACTCCCACGTTCTATCGATAATATCAATCACTCGTACCATATCAAACCTGATAAAATTTTTCTCAAAATATAGCTTAGTATTCAAGCAATATGCCTATCTATAATTTAACCTGTCAGGTTTCTTGCATCATACCTGTATCTAGCCGTAGCTTTTTTTTAGTACCGAAGAAAAAAACATAATTATCTCACCTTTATCGGCCATATCGAGCACTCGTACCATATCAAACCAAATAGAATTAGTCTTAAAAAATAGCTTAGTGTTCAAGTACTATGCTTAAATACAACTTAACCTGTCAGGTCTCTTGCATCATACCGGTAGCTAGCATTTTATTTGGTACTATAGCGAAAAAAAATACTCTCACGTTCTATCGATCATATCAATCACTCGTACCCTATTAAACCTGATAAAATTTATCTTAGAATATAGCTTAGCATTTAAACATCATGCCTACATACAATTTAACCTGTCAGGTCTCTGGCATCATACCAGTAGCTAGCTTTTCATTTGGTACTATAGCGAAAAAAATACTCCCACGTTCTATCGATCATATCAATCACTCGTTCCATATCAAACCTAATAAAATTTATCTTAGATTAAAGCTTAGTATACAAACAATATGCCTATCTACAATTTAACCTGTCAGGTCTCTTGCATCATACCTGTATCTAGTCGTAGCTTTTTTTTTGTACCGAAGAAAAAAATATATCTCACCTTTATCGGCCATATCGAGCACTCGTACCATATCAAATCAAAAAAAAAATAGTCTTAAAATATAGCTTAGTGTTCAAGTATTATGCTTAAAAACAACTTAACCTGTCAGGTCTCTTGCATCATACCGGTAGCTAGCATTTTATTGGGTACTATAGCGAAAACAATACTCTCACGTTCTATCGATCATATCAATCACTCGTACCCTATTAAACCTGATAAAATTTATCTTAGAATATAGCTTAGCATTTAAACATCATGCCTACATACATTTTAACCTGTCAGGTCTCTGGCATCATACCAGTAGCTAGCTTTTCATTTGGTACTATAGCGAAAAAAATACTCCCACGTTCTATCGATCATATCAATCACTCGTACCATATCAAACCTAATAAAATTTATCTTAGATTAAAGCTTAGTATTCAAACAATATGCCTATCTACAATTTAACCTGTCAGGTCTCTTGCATCATACCTGTATCTAGTCGTAGCTTTTTTTTTGTACCGAAGAAAAAAATATATCTCACCTTTATCTTCCATATCGAGCCCTCGTACCATATCAAACCAAAAAAAATTAGTCTTAAAATATAGCTTAGTGTTCAAGTATTATGCTTAAAAACAACTTAACCTGTCAGGTCTCTTGCATCATACCGGTAGCTAGCATTTTATTGGGTACTATAGCGAAAAAAATACTCTCACGTTCTATCGATCATATCAATCACTCGTACCCTATTAAACCTGATAAAATTTATCTTTAAATATAGCTTAGTACTCAAACATTATGCCTTTTTACTTTTGAACCTGTCAGGTCTCTGGCATCATACCAGTAGCTAGCTTTTTTTTTGGTACTGTAGCGAAAAAAATACTCCCACGTTCTATCGATCATATCAATCACTCGTACCATATCAAACCTGATAAAATTTATCTTAGTATGTAGCTTAGTATTCAAACAATATGCCTATCTACAATTGAACCTGTCAGGTCTCTTGCATCATACCTGTATCTAGTCGTAGCTTTTTTTTTGTACCGAAGAAAAAAAAATATCTCACCTTTATCGGCCATATCGAGCACTCGTACCATATCAAACCAAATAAAATTAGTTTTAAAATATAGCTTAGTGTTCAAGTATTATGCTCAAAAACAACTTAACCTGTCAGGTCTCTTGCATCATATCGGTAGCTAGCATTTTATTGGGTACTATAGCGAAAAAAATACTCTCACGTTCTATCGATCATATCAATCACTCGTTCCCTATTAAACCTGATAAAATTTATCTTAGAATATAGCTTAGCATTTAAACATCATGCCTACATACAATTTAACCTGTCAGGTCTCTGGCATCATACCAGTAGCTAGCTTTTCATTTGGTACTATAGCGAAAAAAATACTCCCACGGTCTATCGATCATATCAATCACTCGTACCATATCAAACCTAATAAAATTTATCTTAGATTAAGGCTTAGTATTCAAACAATATGCCTATCTACAATTTAACCTGTCAGGTCTCTTGCATCATACCTGTATCTAGTCGTAGCTTTTTTTTTGTACCGAAGAAAAAAATATATCTCACCTTTATCGGCCATATCGAGCACTCGTACCATATCAAACCGAATTAAATTAAGCTTAAAATATAGCTTAGTGTTCAAGTATTATGCTTAAAAACAACTTAACCTGTCAGGTCTCTTGCATCATACCGGTAGCTAGCATTTTATTTGGTACTATAGCGAAAAAAAATACTCTCACGTTCTATCGATCATATCAATCACTCGTACCCTATTAAACCTGATAAAATTTATCTTAGAATATAGCTTAGCATTTAAACATCATGCCTACATACAATTTAACCTGTCAGGTCTCTGGCATCATACCAGTAGCTAGCTTTTCATTTGGTACTATAGCGAAAAAAATACTCCCACGTTCTATCGATCATATCAATCACTCGTTCCATATCAAACCTAATAAAATTTATCTTAGATTAAAGCTTAGTATACAAACAATATGCCTATCTACAATTTAACCTGTCAGGTCTCTTGCATCATACCTGTATCTAGTCGTAGCTTTTTTTTTGTACCGAAGAAAAAAATATATCTCACCTTTATCGGCCATATCGAGCACTCGTACCATATCAAACCAAATAAAATTAGACTTAAAATATAGCTTAGTGTTCAAGTATTATGCCTAAAAACAACTTAACCTGTCAGGTCTCTTGCATCATACCGGTAGCTAGCATTTTATTGGGTACTATAGCGAAAAAAATACTCTCACGTTCTATCGATCATATCAATCACTCGTACCCTATTAAACCTGATAAAATTTATCTTAGAATATAGCTTAGCATTTAAACATCATGCCTACATACAATTTAACCTGTCAGGTCTCTGGCATCATACCAGTAGCTAGCTTTTCATTTGGTACTATAGCGAAAAAAATACTCCCACGTTCTATCGATCATATCAATCACTCGTACCATATCAAACCTAATAAAATTTATCTTAGATTAAAGCTTAGTATTCAAACAATATGCCTATCTACAATTTAACCTGTCAGGTCTCTTGCATCATACCTGTATCTAGTCGTAGCTTTTTTTTTGTACCGAAGAAAAAAATATATCTCACCTTTATCGGCCATATCGAGCACTCGTACCATATCAAACCAAAAAAAATTAGTCTTAAAATATAGCTTAGTGTTCAAGTATTATGCTTAAAAACAACTTAACCTGTCAGGTCTCTTGCATCATACCGGTAGCTAGCATTTTATTGGGTACTATAGCGAAAAAAATACTCTCACGTTCTATCGATCATATCAATCACTCGTACCCTATTAAACCTGATAAAATTTATCTTTAAATATAGCTTAGTACTCAAACATTATGCCTTTTTACTTTTGAACCTGTCAGGTCTCTGGCATCATACCAGTAGCTAGCTTTTTTTTTGGTACTGTAGCGAAAAAAATACTCCCACGTTCTATCGATCATATCAATCACTCGTACCATATCAAACCTGATAAAATTTATCTTAGTATGTAGCTTAGTATTCAAACAATATGCCTATCTACAATTTAACCTGTCAGGTCTCTTGCATCATACCTGTATCTAGTCGTAGCTTTTTTTTTGTACCGAAGAAAAAAATATATCTCACCTTTATCGGCCATATCGAGCACTCGTACCATATCAAATCAAAAAAAAATAGTCTTAAAATATAGCTTAGTGTTCAAGTATTATGCTTAAAAACAACTTAACCTGTCAGGTCTCTTGCATCATACCGGTAGCTAGCATTTTATTGGGTACTATAGCGAAAACAATACTCTCACGTTCTATCGATCATATCAATCACTCGTACCCTATTAAACCTGATAAAATTTATCTTAGAATATAGCTTAGCATTTAAACATCATGCCTACATACATTTTAACCTGTCAGGTCTCTGGCATCATACCAGTAGCTAGCTTTTCATTTGGTACTATAGCGAAAAAAATACTCCCACGTTCTATCGATCATATCAATCACTCGTACCATATCAAACCTAATAAAATTTATCTTAGATTAAAGCTTAGTATTCAAACAATATGCCTATCTACAATTTAACCTGTCAGGTCTCTTGCATCATACCTGTATCTAGTCGTAGCTTTTTTTTTTGTACCGAAGAAAAAAATATATCTCACCTTTATCGGCCATATCGAGCACTCGTACCATATCAAACCAAATAAAATTAGTCTTAAAATATAGCTTAGTGTTCAAGTATTATGCCTAAAAACAACTTAACCTATCAGGTCTCTTGCATCATACCGGTAGCTAGCATTTTATTGGGTACTATAGCGAAAAAAATACTCTCACGTTCTATCGATCATATCAATCATTCGTACCCTATTAAACCTGATAAAATGTATCTTAGAATATAGCTTAGCATTTAAACATCATGCCTACATACAATTTAACCTGCCAGGTCTCTTGCATCATACCGGTAGCTAGCATTTTATTGGGTACTATAGCGAAAAAAATACTCTCACGTTCTATCGATCATATCAATCACTCGTACCCTATTAAACCTGATAAAGTTTATCTTAGAATATAGCTTAGCATTTAAACATCATGCCTACATACAATTTAACCTGTCAGGTCTCTTGCATCATACCTGTATCTAGTCGTAGCTTTTTTTTTGTACCGAAGAAAAAAATATATCTCACCTTTATCGGCCATATCGAGCACTCGTACCATATCAAACCAAATAAAATTAGTTTTAAAATATAGCTTAGTGTTCAAGTATTATGCTCAAAAACAACTTAACCTGTCAGGTCTCTTGCATCATATCGGTAGCTAGCATTTTATTGGGTACTATAGCGAAAAAAATACTCTCACGTTCTATCGATCATATCAATCACTCGTACCCTATTAAACCTGATAAAATTTATCTTAGAATATAGCTTAGCATTTAAACATCATGCCTACATACAATTTAACCTGTCAGGTCTCTGGCATCATACCAGTAGCTAGCTTTTCATTTGGTACTATAGCGAAAAAAATACTCCCACGTTCTATCGATCATATCAATCACTCGTACCATATCAAACCTAATAAAATTTATCTTAGATTAAGGCTTAGTATTCAAACAATATGCCTATCTACAATTTAACCTGTCAGGTCTCTTGCATCATACCTGTATCTAGTCGTAGCTTTTTTTTTGTACCGAAGAAAAAAATATATCTCACCTTTATCGGCCATATCGAGCACTCGTACCATATCAAACCGAATTAAATTAGTCTTAAAATATAGCTTAGTGTTCAAGTATTATGCCTTAATACAACTTAACCTGTCAGGTCTCTTGCATCATACCGGTAGCTAGCATTTTATTGGGTACTATAGCGAAAAAACTACTCTCACGTTCTATCGATCATATCGGTCACTCGTACCCTATTAAACCTGATAAAATTTATCTTAAAATATAGCTTAGTACTCATACATTATGCCTATATACTTTTTAACCTGTCAGGTCTCTTGGATCATACCTGTATTTAGCCGTAGCTTTTTTTTTGTACCGAAGAAAAAAGTATATCTCACCTTTATCGGCCATATCGAGCACTCGTACCATATCAAACCAAATAAAATTAGTCTTAAAATATAGCTTAGTGTTCAAGTATTATGCCTAAATGCAACTTAACCTGTCAGGTCTCTTGCATCATACCGGTAGCTAACATTTTATTGGGTACTGTAGCGAAAAAAATACTCTCACGTTCTATCGATCATATCAATCACTCGTACCATATCAAACCTGATAAAATTTATCTTAAAATATAGCTTAGTACTCAAACATTATGCCCACATATAATTTAACCTTTCAGGTCTCTTGCATCATACCTTTTTAACGCTAAATAGTCTATTAAAATTGACGACTCCTTAATTTGGTCAGGTTATAAAAAGCTACTACTTTTGGCTACCAATTTCACACCGGTATAAACTAATGAGTGGTAACACACACACATTCATATTTCATGCACTCATGAAAAAAGACAGAGGCGTACCAAGTCAAGACATTCGACATTATACGAGAGTTCATCATTTTCTATGTGATTTGTCGTATTGTCCTGAACCGATGTTTTGTGTTTAAGTACCTATTTCTACTCACAAGTGATACGAATGCATTCAATTCAGTTAAAAAAGTACCCAATGAAAGGTTCTTCAATAATTAATCCAAATAACTGGTGCCTAATAAATACCTGCTAAACAGAGGGTCAATAGAAAATAAAGTTAATAATATTAAGTATTTATTTTCGAACAACAAAATTTTTTAAATTTGGTTTCTTCTATTCTTCTTGACAAATTGCTCGTCACCGATTTTGTTATGTGTTTATTTTGTAAATTAACATAATAGGTAATGATAATTCAAACTAATAAATATTCATGTGGTGCGTCATGCTCTGAATTATCAGATTTAAATAAATTTAAGTAATTATAATATTTACTAGTACATTTAAAAACATATGCAGTTGTAGTATTATCATTGAATTAATATTAGAATTTTTTTCGCAATCGTTAACCAGATTAATTTATTACTCCTTGGGATGAATTAATTATTCCACCCCGATCTTTCAAGCTGATCAATGAGAAAAGGAAATCTTTTTTATCACCAATAACTAAAGTTTGGCATAAGCAGCAATTCACTTTTTTTTAATCTTTCTGGCTAAAAACTCCGAAACGTAGATTGTAATATGGGAATTGTAATAATCTAAAGGGCAGTAGTTCAAAATTGATGTCATCAATGTTTTAATCTCTCCGTCGATTTCTTCATTTTCATTGATATAATAATTATATCATACTTATTTATACAGCAAAGGTTTGTTGTTTTGGCTGGTACGTTTTGGTTTCTTGAATCTGAAACGATTGACATAATATTATTCTTCATAAAATTTAAACTCCTTTTACCAACAATAATTCATATAATAATTATTTATAATGTCACTATTGAGATTATACTAGGACTTCTTAATATGACGATCAAAATAATGCTTTATTGACAGGAGTTACGGATTACTTTCAGTTAAAAGGTCAACATTAAATCGAGGCTTAAGTCGCAGAAAGAGGGAATAAAATTAAGTGTCACCAGCGTCGCACGTCGACACAACATTAAGAAAATTAAGATAAACTATAATTTTCAATATTTTTTAAACCATAAACCACTTATCTTGTTATGTTGTTTCACATATTGTTATTGAGTGGGTAAGTATTTTAATTAATCCATACTTCATTGCATAATGCAAGACAAGGCAATAATGCTAATGTGCAAGCAAGCTTGTATGCAAGCTAACATGCAAGACGGCAAGCATGCAAGCAAAGAAGCAAGTATACAATCTAGCATGCAAACAAGCAAAGTAGCAAGAACCGTACAGAACTAAACGTAAAGTTGTTTTTTATGAGATACTAACCTTTTGAGGAGCCTTAGAGGTAGGTACTGGGCTGAGCAGTAGCAATCTCCGATGATGTTTTAGATTTTTCTCTATTTTCACATCTAGTTCTAGCAACACATGATCTTCACTAGGCAACTTTTTATTCAAGGATTGTTCTTAATAGATAGTAGAACTTCTTATTTTGTAAATAATAACGAACACTTATCGTAAATAACTTACACTGAAATTATTTAAGGGCTAACAGTTCTAACCAAAGCTGAGACGTGATGCTAAAACTCCAATAAACAATTAAAATATGTAGGTAATCATTTAGAGCACTTTTTCCGTTTTCGTTTCCTAGAATTCACAGTAAATATTTTACGAACCTGGTTTTCACTAAAAACTGTCGGCGGTGCATCTTTGACGCTCAAAGTTACATTTCCCCGGTTTGGAAAAGTGCTTGAGTTTGCTTCGCTCGATCCATATTATCTTTTCTTTAAGATACTTTGTACATGTTTTGTACGTAAAAAACTCTGGTTCCCACTGATTCGTATTTAGAAGTAAATTTTTTTATTTATTTATTTATTTATTTCAGGCAACGGTACAAACTTAATTATATCAGGCCCATATTATAAATACCTTAATCTAGAATATATATATAACATAGTAAAACTTAAATTAAACACTACACTCCCTAGGGTTTCTTTAAAGTCGAGCTCGCTTTACTCGCAAAAGATGTCACTATCTAAATAGTTGTGCTAAAAAATGTCAAGCTCACTTCGCTCGCTCCGTTATTTTTTGTTAAGGTCTTCTTTTAAAGGTAAGGGGGCGGTAAAATCGGTCTATGGTCTATGGTCCCTGGCGGCAGAAACCCACGCTACGCCACTGCGCTGCCAAAAAAACATACTGTGGGATGTAACAAATCACCCTATTAATATAAAAGAATGGTTTAGATTATCAATATGAACAACTTTTACTATGGACTATGGAGCAAACATAACACAGAACAAAAATCTGCTGTTTCATACAAATGTGCACTACCCCACCTACAAACTCGAATCAAATGTATGGGACAGCGGTTTTTCTTCGTCATTGTCTCCATAGTAAAAAGTTGTTCCATTTGTTCCGTTCAGTTTGATGGTCAAAACCGCCCTTTTAAAAATTGCTATGCTGTTCTGTTACACCTTGTTTACCTAATAAGGATATAACAAAATATTCATTGGATCAAATTTACTTGGTCGGCGTACACCAGCCGCTGTTTTTTTTTAATCGCTCGATATCGCCGATCTAATGTGTCAGATCAAATAATTAATTAATTTAGTAAACAGTTTAAGTTATCATAAAATCATAATAAAATAAAAAAAAATCAGAGCGCGTGAAAAACTGGTGTACAGGTCCTATCCCGGGCTGACGTAACCTCAGGGTTAAAAAAAAAAAGAATTAAAAAAAAAAAAAGTCCTATCCCGACGAGTGCTTGCGCACGATTGAGGAGCGTGTTGATTTGGTGCCGGATATATAGTACTCTAATTTTATTTATTATAATTTTGTCTTATTAGATTACAAAGAAAAAACGTATGAATTGTATTCCCTAAAGATAGAAGTTTTATATTATATTAAAATATTTTGTAAAATAGAGTTCGTTTAGAACATAATAGACGCTGAATCTCGACATTTTTGCCAAAAATTGGCTTACTTTGGAATTTTTTTTAAGGCGATTCAAGGCATTTATTGAAATTTTACAACTCCAATAAACAATTAAAATATGTAGGAAATCATTTGAGAATTTTGAAATTTTGTAGAATTGAATGGAACTATGTAAATTTAAATCAAATCAAAGATTGAAAAATTTGTCTCGGGCGGGACTTGAACCCGCACTTTTCTAAACCGGGGAAATGTAAATTTGAGCGTCAAAGATGCACCGCCGACAGTTTTTAGTGAAAACCAGGTTTGTAAAATATTTATTGTGAATTCTAGGAAACGAAAACGGAAAAAGTGCTACTCCAATAAACAAGGAGAACGGTTTTTTAATAGAGGTTTAGTATTATTATTCTTGTTTCCTGATAAAAATCTTTTATTCCAAACATGACTTTATTTCTTGGGTTTTTATAACCCAAAAAATTAAATAATGTACGTCTAGGTACACCAGTTGTTTTTAATTAGTAACAAAATTCTAAGAGTGTATTCAGACAATGAAATTAAACAACTTACCCTAAAGAACATGGGTCGAAAAACGAGTTTTTTTTTCAGATATCTTCAGATGTATCTCGCGTAATAATAACCGCGTGTGAATGAAAAATCTCATGCATGCGCGCAACATGAGGTTTTGCGCTTATTAACATGTTGTATAGGTTCCTTCTTAATATGCTGACATTTTTTAAGGGGATGATCAGACCCTCAAACTGAACAACTTTCTCTATGGGACCAAAAATTCTGCTAGTCTTGTGCTTGAGAAAGTTGTTCAGTTTAATGGTCTGATCATCCTCTTAAAAAAGTGTCAGCATATCAAGAAGGACCCTGTATTTTAATAAGTAGGTACTTATACTTGAATAGTTCATAATAATACGGGAATATTAATAATATGATTAGATTAATATTTTCATAAATTAATTGTACTGTAATTATAATAAAGATTATTTTCTGTTTGACGACTCCGTGCCTTTGCTGTTCTAAAACGTCGAAACTAGAGCCGCGAGTTTACCGCGACCGATTCATCGCAGCGGGGGTGTAGCGGGGGCGCTCCCCACGCTCGCAGCTTAGCCACGCCCCTCGAAATATGATCAAAAAATAATTCCTCGCCTTAAAGGGAATGTTTTTGGGTAGACTGGGTAAATAGTAGCAATTCGGTTCTGGCACTCGCCGACCGCTGCCGCGGCACGCTCGCTCCGCTCGCTCGTATTTTGTGCTCGTACGTTTAGGAACCCACGTACTGTGATTACCACAGGCTTGAATCCAAGCAACCCGGATACTGGGTTCTTTTGGAAATCTGTAAAGATATACAGCTATTAAAATACTAACAAGTAGCGAAATATCGATATCGATATTTAATATGTGCAGGCCCTTCACTAATTTCGTAGCAGTGTGGCCAGCCACATTTAAATAAAATAATTATTTGGATCGAATTAAGAATAAAACATACACATTTTTATAAAAATACTAACACTATTATTGTACAATTTAAACACTAGTTTTAATTCTAAAAAGTGACATGTAAAGAATTGTTCATCTATACTATTATAAAACTGTAACAGGAAGTTTGTCTGTACATTGAAGATATTAACAAAAAAAAAGTTACGATATGGTTTTTAGGTGTCCCTGATTCCATTTCACCAATTTTTGGATTTTTTGTCTGTCTGTTTGTTTCTGTGTTTGTTTGTGTGTTTGTTTTTTTGTTTGTTTGTTTGAACGAGTATCACGCAAAAACTACTGTACCGATTTTGATGAAACTTTTTTGTTTGATAGCTTCTTCTTATCGTGTGGGCAGAGCTTGAGCAGAGCCCTGGCTTGTTTGATAGCTTATGATCTCACTTAAAATCTGGTATATAATTTGTGCGGACGAAGTCGCGGGTTAACGCTCGTGGGTTATATTATGATGTTTTTTCCGATTACCAAATATACCAAGTAAGTTTAATAAAATGCAAGCAGTATTTACTCTATTATTTTATTATACAAGTAGAGTAATAATAACATCACAAGTAACATACGGTAAAATGTAGTAATGTTCATACAACTTCAAAATCGTACAAATATGGACTTATACGGTTAACCGGCAACACTTATTTATTGGAAATATTTTTCTATTTTATGGACTACCATAAAATAGAAAAATATTTCCAATAAAACCAACAAACTATTGTTGCATTATTTGATAATATTTGGACAAAAAATACTCACAAGTGAAAGGTAGTGTTATCCTTTTGTACGCTTGAAGTTCCTGACCTTTTTTTGCACTGATAAACACTACGACAGGCATTTTTGCGAGATGTCGTGCCACGAGAACAAACACTGGGCGACTGGCATATAACGGGTATGTTCACTGAGCGCATGCCTTTGGCAGAGGGGTACGCGCGTAATATCGCATCCATTCCTGTTAATTTATCTGAGACTTGCACCGTATTCCCCTGATTGCTATGTCACACGCATTTTCGTCAATGAGTATGCAGCGGTTAATAACGTTACTCTTTAGTTATCTCTTCCCAACGACAAGAATGCCGCATAGTGGCTTTAATTTTTTCTCTTTCTTCGCGCATTGTGTAACATTGTATACTTTATATAGTAATATTTACGCTGTTTTGAAGTGCAATGATATTGGCGTATGGCGTGTCCATTTGTAAAACGTCATTGATCACAAATAGTTCATTTTTCAGATGTGACTTAGGCGTTTTTGATATGGATCGACACATTTTAAATTTTTTGCTACCATGTAAAAATCTCTATTTTTTACTTCTTTTCTTCCATGAATTCCGGTGAATTAGCCCAGTCATTTTACTGAGTTTTGTTAGGCGGGGTAGGGAGTTATTATTAATTGGACTTTTAAACTGTAACCGGCACCATTTAGCGACAAAAAGACTATCTTAAAACATATTATTAAAATAAAAATCGCTACGCAACATAGAAATCAAAATTGTGTTTCCCAGAATGCTTATTAATTAATAATATAAATACCAATGCATTCATTTGACTTAGATTTAACAATAAAAATAATTTTTTGGCAATACAATTGGCATTGAAATTTAAAAAATAAGGTATTTATTAGAAAATACGAATGGATTTTTCAAAACCCTTGTAAGTAGCCAAAAATATTTACACCATGTTTGAAGTATGTGATAATGGTAAAGCCTTAAATATATGAATAAAATTTACCATCTGGTTTTTTAGGACGAGATAATAGCTAAGTTTTAAAATTAGTACTGTTGCTGACGTCATATCTTTTTATTTTGGTACATTTCTAGGCTTAAATTGGCTCGTCAATATTATACCGAAAAAAATATCAACTATTAATTAGTCCCGGCTCAAACCGTAAAATGACTGGGCTAAATAGCATTAAACCGTTCAGGCGTTCGGTGTCTATTTCCTTAAATGCCTTCTTCTAGATATGACCAGTTCTGGCCTATTGACAATATACAATTTTATTTTCAGATCGAATAAAATGCAAATAAATTTATTTTTTTCTTTACTCCTTCTCCTTCCTGCCATCGTCTTTGGAGATGGAAATGATATTGTAGCGATACTTGAGAGTACCGATGATATCACAAATCTTATTAAGGCATATGGTTCATACATCAATATTATTAGCGACGAGGAAAGGATACAGTTTGGAATCCAGGATGACCTATTAAAACAAGCATTAAAACAATATTTACGCGAAAGGCCAGATGAAGTATTTGTACGCAGTTCAATGCCTGATGATTTGTACACTCAATATGGATGGAAACAGATTCGAAGTATAACCTATCCTAAACAAGCTAGAATATTATACATGAAAGAGGAAATGAAAGACATAAAAACTCAAGAATTCATAAATCATAGCTCAGTTAATGTCACATTTAAATTTAAATTATCACAAAGTGTCGAAAATACAGTGACAATTAGTAACTCCGAAACCAAAAAAAAAACACTGCAGGGAACTCTAGAATCAAACATTGGGGTGCCCAAGCTCTGCAAAAAAGTTCGTATTTTTATGCATGTGATATTCGTTAAAATGGGCTACACTATCGACAAGACGGCGGAAAAAGAAAAAACTTTTTCGACGAGCACCAAAATAGGATCCACCAAAAAATTAAAAGTGATATTAAGGCCAGGTCAAAAGATTGTAGCAACACTCTCTGCCGTGAAAGGATCGATGACAGTACGCGTTGAATTTGAAACTAAGTTGGACGGTGACGTAGCATGTATCTTCAACGAAAATTATAATGGAACTAAAAACTGGCGGTTCGATATAAATGAGGTATTGAAAGGAGCCGGACTGAAGCAGACGTTTAATTCTAGCAAGGATATAACAATGGAAGATTATTCGAAAGCTTTAACTAGAGTTGACGATTTAATTCGTAATTTTTAATAATCATAATCATAATATCTTTATTGCTTTCATGTAGTTTTACAAGGTCTTAAAAAAAGTAAGTACACACATGAACCCTGGTAGGGCACTGCAAAATAATTATACCTTAAAACAACCTAAATATACTAATATTATAACAAAACAAAATTACATAGCACAAATACCACTTTATCCATGCAATCTTTCAGCGGTTATTAAAATAAAAAATAAATGAAATATTAACAATTTGCATTAATTGAAATAGAATAAATTGAATACACGTAAAAATTTATAAAACAATTTAACAATTTTCATTAACGGAATAAAATAAATTCTATACACAGAATCTAGATCCAGACCAGAATCTATTTATGGTCTTCTAGGATAAGTAAATTAAGTAACCCTATTATTTGAAGTTATCACTAAAATATTCTTGCAATGTATAATAACTTTTTCCTACTAAAAATGTTTTTAATTTATTTTGAAATGTACTAAATTTAGGTTCATTATGGTTGTAACCTGGAAGCTTATTATAAATCTTAACGCACATAGCATAAGGTTCTTTTTGACGCATTTTTAAATTAGACTGAGTAAGTGCTAGTTGATATTGGTTACGTATATTATAGGGGCGGGTGAAAAGTTCTTTACGTTGAATAAAAGGATGGTTGTGTTTCCGTACAAATTTCGCTATTTCTATTATATATAAGCATGTGAGAATTTTTAATTTAATGAAATATGTTCTGCAGCTTTCCATTTGATTAATGTTTGTAATAATGCGAATACACTTTTTTTGGAGTATAAACAAATCTGTAGCGTCCGTACTGTTTCCCCATAGTATAATTCCGTATCGGAGCCAAGAGTGAGCGTACGCGTAATAGGCCATTTTTGCACTTTTAGTATCAGTAATTTTTTTAGCTCTAGTAACGCATATGTGAAACTAGATAATTTATTGGTGATTACCATCATGTGATGTTTCCAGTTTATATTTGTATCAATATTGAGGCCTAGTAGTTTAAATGAGTTTACGTATTCCAATATTGTGTTTTTTAATGCATAAATTATGTTTAAAGGTTGTTTTTGATAAGGTCTGAATTCCATTAATTTGGTTTTATTTAGATTTATTTCTAGGTTATGGGCATTAAGCCAGTCGAAAACAGTTAGGAACGCATTATCCAAGATGCTTTTCAATTGAGTCACATCGGAGCATGGAAAAACAAGTGATATATCATCCGCGAATAAAACACTAGTGGTGTTGAGTACTTTTGGCAAATCATTAATGTATAGTAAAAATAAAATACACCCTAGGACACTTCCTTGGGGGAAAGACTTAGTAACATCCGCTTTGGATGATCTTATAGTGGATATTCTCCCAGTTTGGGGAGTTATAATTTTCAATCTCCACGTATTGTTCGCGGTTCTTTAGATAGAAAGCGAACCAGTCGAGGGCCAGGCCTCGTACGCCTATGCCGTGCAGTTTCTTTAATAATATTTCGTAGGATTCTCTCTCATAAGCCTTACTCATGTCGAGAAGAATACCTACGGCATATTTTTTGTTGTTAATTATATTCAGTACTTCCTGTATATACTTGTAGACAGCTAGAGTGGTGGATCTTTTTTTCCTAAATCCGTTTTGACTTTCATGTAAGATATTAAAATGTTCGCAATATGAGTATAGCCGTTTAGACATTGCAGTTTCAAAAATTTCGGAAAAGTGGATAAAAGTGCTATTGGTCGATAATTATTACTAACAACATGCTCTCCTTTTTTATGAATAGGCTTTACGATAGATATTTTAAGCAGATCTGGGAAATTACCTTCAGAAAAGGATTGATTAATAAGTGTTGTGAGTGGGAGAACTAACTCGTCAGAACATTTCTTAATTAAAACTGGAGGACATTAATAGCAACTTAAAGAACAAATCTTTAAGTTGCGGATAATGTTAAATACTTCATGACGTTCTACGGGCATTATATAGATAGAGTTATTGGCAGGACTGATTACAGGCCGGCCTGATACTGGAGGATCTTGGGCCTTGGAAGTATTATTATCGATTTCGACCGTTGTAAATGTCTCGTTGAATTCGTACATCTATTCTTTTCTGGCCAATACAAAACAATTAGTAATAAATTCAACTCTGAGATTTCAACTGCACATAATTTGAAAACATATTCAGTAGAAATAGCTAAAATGTTCTTACGTTCAGTAAAGGCGATGCTATCTTTTAATAAAATACACACACCTCCCCCCTCATGGTATTGGCGGCAGAACGAGGAGGCACACGTAAAGCCCTCCAAGTAAAGTATGTAGATCTTTTTTCATTTTCGTTATAAGAGTTTCCGTGAAGCAGAGCGCGTTGATTTCCTGGCATTCTTCTGTAGATTCAATTAGGTGACGTTTACTGTTAAGGCTGCGAATGTTCTGGTACAAAACATTATAGCTGTTTGCGAAAATTATGCAAATTTTGGGGCAATTTGGTATTTTCATGGTTATGTTGAGCGTCATCGGTAATTGGGTCTTGTAGGGATTGAGATTGTTGCAAAGACTCTGAATGATGATTTCCGACTTAAGCATTTAATTTTTCAGGATTAGATGCTTGTGAACATTCCTGGCCGTCGATAAATAAAAGGTTGTTCTTTATTATAGCGTAGTGGCCGTTTCGTCGGGCTTCGAGAAGGCTTTTTCGTAGTTGGTTATGAAAATTCAGTAATATTTGATCCAAGTATTGTGAGATTGCCAATCCTGTATTTTTAAAACTACGTTTATTGTGCAGTATGAATTTAGTCATGTTTTTGCCCACCAACTCTACAACCAAAGGCCTCCTAAAGCCTCGTCTTCCAATCCTTTTTAGATCTTCGATATAGCCCAATACGTTTACGTTTGTTACATCCTGGAAAATGCAAACAACTCTGTTCCGTTTCCCAGTCGTATTCATTCAAGCCGTAGAGGACTTGTTTTTTACAGTCATCAGAATTATTGGTGGTTTCATTTTGCTCGTTCACATTTCTATCTTCTTTAGGCGATTCTAATCTGCCTTGTAGGTCCTTTATTTGTGTTTGTAGTTTAGTATTTTCCGCTTCTAAATTTCTAATGAATATTTTTATTTCATGTATGTCTTGTTGCAAAGTTTTCTGTTCAGTAGCGAGGCAGTTAATATTTTGGGTTATTTTGGTAGTTACTATATTCGTAATTTTATTAATGATTGTGGACTTCAGTCCTAGCAATAAAGACTATTTATTTTTTTCCAACTTCTTGTCTAAGAGTTTCTCGAGTTGATCGATGGAGATAGAGGGGGTTTGTATTGGTTGATCCACTTTACTATCAGATTTTTCAAGAGTATCTCCCAATATGCTCTGATCATCATTTGAGGTTGAAGTGTCATTTGGAGTATAACTTACAGGGCGTTTCTTTCTCAGGGTTATGTTGTCGATATAAGTAGGATCAATGTTCTTAGAGTGTTCTGGGGAGTTATCAAGTAGAGGGCGTATGGGAGTGTTTGTATTGTTTGACTTAGGCATTTTACAGCGGCATTCCTGGCACTTCCATGCTTTTCTCTGTTCCTGGTCTGCTGAGCTATAGAAGCTATAGAACCTTTGAGTTGAGATATCACCAGCACATTTCAAATCGTATTTGTTTTTACACAAATAGCAGGTCAAAAACTCTTTATTTTGAAGTTTTTCAAAACACTCAAAACATATATTCTCAATCTCCATGTTGTGGTGAATATTTAATGAGTGTTGCGAGATTGGTACTTATTTTCATTCAACAATGAGAAATATAAATAAAATGACCAAAAAGTACCGAGGGTTTTCAAGAGATGGCGCTGTGCACGGAGAATATTTATGCGGTCGTAGTGCGCTGTCGGCTGTTGTAAGTTGCAATCGAATTGACCGTTAGTAATATTGTCGAAAATGCTTTTCGTTATAACTTACGTTTTATTGGCTCTTTCTTGCAGGTCAAACTATCAACATGTAGCTTGTTTCAACAGCTTTCCGACAGTGTATCACTCCTTTAGAGACTGTTACTTTAAACTCAAAATATCTATTAATGTTAACGCGGATATATAAACACGTCTATGTAGTAGTGGCGCAGACTACAGACCTCTACTATACTATAATATACTTTTGTATGTTCCTATTAGTTAGTAATTTATAGTCTAGCCGGCCGTGAAGAAGTCTCTCCACTCTGCACACTATGAATTATTTAGTTTTCATGCAAGTTTTTTCGCATCTTCTAATAGTGAACCTATTAGAAGATGCGAAAAAACTTACTCGGCCGACCCCTATCCTGTTCGGTTTTATGCAGGAGGGTGACTATACTCCGCCAACTTCGTGCGCGGCCCGTTCTAGGGGTATAGACGTAGGCGGGGCGAGGTGGTACGCGCATGCGCGATATGGTATCTTCACACTCGATACACGTCCGATTTTTCCTGAATAGAACTGTATAAGATTTTTTTTGTGGGATTCATTTCCAAATTATTATGTTGCAGCCAAGTTTGGACAGTTTGGAGTGTGTTTTGGATTTTTCATGGTAGTTTTCCGTTGCGTTAAATTGGAATAGTAGTGAGATGTCGTCTGCAAACATTACAGTAAGGACGTCTAATATCATTTGATCATCATATCACCAACCAGTCATAGGCATTTCCGCGTATTTGTGCTCGGTATAGTTTTGATAAAAGAATTTTATAAGATATATTATCATACGCTTTGCTTAAATCAATTAGGATACCTACTGCACATATTTAGCGCCTCCTTTATATATTTGTAAACAGCTGATATTGTTGACTTTTTTTTTTCTAAAGCCGTATTGATGTTCGTAAAAGAAGTTTTGTTTCTCTAAGAAATTATAGAGGCGTGAGCAAATGGCCTTTTCAAAATTTTTTAATACAACTGGTAGAAGTGCTATTGGACGATAATTATTTGGATCTAGTTCATTTCCTTTTTTTTTAAAGATGGGCTTTACAATTGATATTTTTAATGAGTCGGGGAATTTACCGTTGTCAAAGGATTGATTTATCAATTTTTTAAGGGGGGGACTAATTCCTCAGTACATGCTTTTAAAAGGCTAGATGGGATTTCGTCAAAACCAAAACTGTGTTTGTTTTTTAGCGTACGTGTAATACCGTAGACCTCGCGCTCATCAACTGGCTTTAGGTATATGGAGTTTTGTTGCTGTGCAGGCACAGGGAAGGGGTCAGGTGACGTCACAGAGTGCGCACTTGTTTGTGTACTCGTGCGTGAGTCATTGATGCTAAGAAAGAAATTATTGAAGGTGTTAGCTATTAATTCGGGTGACGTAGTGATTTCGTTGTTGTCGAGTGCTAGTTTTAGGTTTTTGTGTCTATTTTGCTTCCGCTTTTCCAACCAATGCCCTTCTTCCATTTTGACGGAACAAATTGTACTTCTGATCGGATTCGATAGAACAAATTTGGAACTAAATGTCAGACATACTCGCATTATTCTAGGACACGGGATCCCGCTGAGTGTAGCCACATTTTCGATATTGGTCCCATACAGAAAGTTGTTCAGTTTGATGGTCTGAAGCCTTTGACTACTTATATAGGGACCAGTTACGCGTGTAATTCTACTAACAAACATTTCTACCACTTTTTGCGGGGGGTGAGGTAACATGAATTCAACAAAGGATTTTATTCCCATAACTTTAGGTTCTAATTTTGAACGTTAAAAATCATGAAAAGTAGTCTCGCGTGAACCCCAAACGTTCTAAGTTCAAAATTATTGTTTCGGAATTATAGGCTGTCTCGTTTAGTGATAAGGTATAAAATTGAATGTAAATGCACATGATAAATTGATCTTATACCGTGGCAGAGGGGAAATGCTACCGCAAGGCTAGTCCTTATAATAAATAGTCTGAAGCACCCCTTTATGTAACTGTCCTATTTAATTTTACAGCCTAGGTATATAAATGTTTATTATTTAAATTACATAATAATTATATTTACAATAAATGTTTTTAGGTTTACATTGCATTTTGTTTTATTTTAGATTTTTTTTCAATTTTCAATAGACATAAAACAGGGTGTCTACTTGCCCCGCCTTCCCCTGATTGCTACGTCACACGCATTTCCGTCATAGTCCGATCGGACTGGCTTATTTTGAGGTTCTAAGTTTCAAAAATTCTACAGTTTCATATTTCTTGCTTGTGGATACGGTCGTACCTATGAAGCTTATTATTGCGTTTTGTGTCACATCTGTCCCATGCATTTTCAATCAAAAGATACAGCCATTTGTTATCAAATTTTCATACCAGCAGCTCGCAAACAAAAACCTATAGGTTCCCGTTGACATAGAATCATGAAATTTGGCAAGAAGCAAGGTCTCAAAGCAGAAGTAAGGAAAAAAATCCGATAATAATTAATTTGTATTTATGTCACATAAAATAGCATAATGTTATCATATTTTCATACTCGCAACTCGCAAACCAAAACCTATAGGGTACTTCACCTTGACATAGAATCATGAAATTTGGCAAGAAGCAAGGTCTCAAAGCACAAGTAAACTTCTGTAGCGACACAGTGTTACACTCTAATTTGACACAGTGTATGTTATTTTACCTGAACAAGCACTTTTGACCTCGGACGGTCCGCGCGGAGGGAACAACACGAGTAATTCTCCATTTATAATTTATCCACCCCAATATCAAAAGTAACATTGGAGAATAGACCTCTAAACTTCTCTTCTTAAATGTTTGGACTGGCAACATTCAATGGGTTAATGCCGTTCCCGACAACATTGCAAAGGAATGGGAAACTAACACGATCTAATGAACACAAAGTCCATTTCTGTACCACGTTGGATAAACGTGACGTCACGGACTATCGTATTGCATGGACTTTGCGACTCTAGAGAGAGAGCGTACGCGTCCGTCATCTTTAGCCATAGAGATAGTAAGTACTACGTACACCTGGAGCACTTCTCGGAATTTTGGGCAAAGCGGGATAGAAGTTGATGGCCGTCGTGTCCCTATCCTTAGTAGGGTGGCAATGCGATTATGCTTTTAGGACTTTTAAAAATTTTTACTATTTGTGCAGGCGTTTTGCCACTGAAAATTTGTACCTTCATGAGAAAAATACTAGCGTACCAGGTAAATTTTTTCATGGGAATCCTAAAATAAATAAAATAATACTCATTTTGAGACCCAAAATTTAACGTCAAGAAGAAAGCAGGAGATAATATGCCAGTTTATACATCATCATCATTAACCTATGTACACACGGCGACACATCAAGCTATACAAAACCAACAACCCTCCCCGCACGAACACCCACCCAACCCCCCGTACACGCACCCCCCCCTCCCCATACACACACACCCCTCACCCCCATACACACACACCCACCCCCGCACACAGTTACAGTTGTGGGAGCCCATCACAAATGATGCGGGCGCGCATCACTACGTTCAAACCAGTCCAGGCGACAGAGGGGCGAGGCGACGCGCGGGGTGCCAGCTAGCCGCCGAGCTTCATTCGGCCGCTGCCTGCCGCAGAGCCGCTCAGAACGCCTGCCGCGTCGGACCTGTATCGCTACGCTTAGCAAATACCTATCTAGTGCTTACGCGGTCTAAACCTAGGCTATTCTATTCGCTTGCTGCTTGCCTGTAATGCTAAGACATTAAATCTATAAAGTGGAGTCTGTGTTTACCTACCTCATCGCTATACCTACAACACGAGACCCCACATTGGTGACCCGAACTAAGAACACGGCATTGGATTAGAATACGGTGAGCGCAGGGGAAGACAGGAGCCATGCCGAACGACGAACCGCCCGCAGGTGAGAGTGGAAATGATGGATTCGAGGACTGTACCGGAGGCGACCGCGGCGCCGCGGTCAACCGCGTGGCTGCCAAACTGCCGCCATTTTGGCCGGAAGAACCCGACATTTGGTTTGCGCAAGCTGAAGCCCAATTTAAAATCTCCGGAATCAAGGATGACGCGACAAAATTCTACCATATCATCTCTCACCTGGATCACAAGTTTGCAAGGGAAGTAAAAGATCTCATTACTAATCCTCCGAAGGAAGAGAAATATGAAAAATTAAAGCAAGAGTTAATTAAGCGGTTATCGACGACACAGGAGCAGCGCATGCGTCAGTTACTCACACACGAAGAATTAGGGGACCGCAAACCATCCCAGTTCTTACGCCATCTCCGGACCTTAGCATCGACTGGCGTAACGGACGATTTCCTGCGCAGTTTGTGGTCGAGCCGGCTACCAACACACGTGCAAGCAATAATAGCTTCGCAGTCAACATCTAACCTCGAAGATATTGCTGATCTCGCAGACAAAATTTGTGAGGTAGCACCCATTCCATCACGCCAGGTAGCAAGTACGTCGGCAGAATCTTTAGATAGTATGTTCAAGCGCATGGAAGAGTTGATTACGTCACGCATTCAGAAGGAGCTCTCGAATCAGATCGCCCAGCTCACAGTTCGTGGAGACAGAGGCCGTTCACCGTTCCGGCGCAACCGGTCTCCTAGGTCAGGGAGTAGAGGTCGGAGTCAAAGCAGGAATAAAGGTATGTGCTGGTATCATGATACTTTTGGTGACAAAGCCCGAAGATGCATTACACCGTGCAACTATAAGCAGTCGGAAAACCCCCACGGCAGTCAATAGATGCGGCAAATGACTGTCGAGCAGCCACAAGCCGCCTTTTTGTCACTGACAGGAAAACTAAAGTGCAATATTTGATAGACACTGGCTCCGACCTCTGCGTGCTGCCACGTAAATACCTACGACAGTACAAAAATCCAACGGACTACAGTCTCACCGCTGCCAACGGAACTATCATAAGTACCTATGGAACGATGACACAGCACTTGGATTTCGGCTTACGTCGTGATTTTGTATGGAACTTTGTGGTGGCCAACGTGGATAGGCCAATCATAGGAGCTGATTTTTTATCTAATTATGATCTACTTGTCGATTGCAGGCACGGACGATTGTTGGACAGCCTAACAACGCTATCAACAACTGGCTCGTTTAGAAAATGCAACCTGTCTAGCATAAAGGCAATATCCGGTAACAGTGAGTACCATAAACTACGGGCTAAGTTCCCAACACTGACAAAACCACCCGGTCTGTCACGGCAGGTTAAACACACGACTGTACACTACATCCGTACCGTGCCCGGCCCCCCGGTATATAGCAGGCCACGTCGACTCGCCCCGGACCGCCTCGAGATAGCGAAACAACAGTTCGAAGAGATGGTTGAAGATGGTACTGCCCGCCGTTCAGACTCTCCGTGGGCATCCGCCCTACACCTCGCTCCGAAGAAAGACGGATGGAGACCATGCGGGGATTACCGCGCTCTCAACGCATGCACGATACCCGACAGGTACCCAATCAGACATATTGAAGATTACTCTAACAGAATAGCTGGTTCTACCGTATTTTCGAAATAAGACCTCGTCAAAGCCTACAACCAAATACCGGTTTTCCATGAGGATATTCCAAAGACGGCGATCACTACACCATTCGGAATGTTCGAATTCCCATATATGTCTTTCGGCTTAAGGAACGCAGCCCAGACGTTCCAGCGTTTCTTAGATGAAGTCCTGAGAGGTTTAGATTTTTGTTTTTCATACATCGATGACATTCTTATCTATTCCAGGAGCAAGATCGAACACCTGGAACACCTGGACCTGATTTTTAAGAGATTAGAGGAATACGGGATGCTAATCAATGAGGGCAAGTGCACGTTCGGCCAGGAAGAGGTAACTTTCCTTGGATTTAACATCTCTAGACACGGTACGTGCCCAATGACTGATAAGGTCGTGACAATTCAAGAGTATCCTCCACCAAAGACAGTCAATGGCTTGCGCAGGTTCCTAGGCATGTTAAACTTTTATAGGCGTTTCATACTCCACGCTGCTGAGGATCAAGCACCTTTACACGGCATGCTGACAGGTCCTAAAATCAAAGGCTCTCAACCACTTACATGGACAAAGGAATTATTGCAAGTATTTGATAAATGTAAAATGAGTATAGCCCGATCCACACTCCTTGCCCACCCAGTGACTGATGCACCACTCGCTCTCGTGACTGACGCTTCGAACTCAGCCTTAGGCGCAGTGCTTCAACAACTCGTGGAAGGACATTGGCAGCCACTCGCCTTTTTCTCTAGGAAGCTAAGTAAGTCACAACAGTTATATAGCGCCTACGACCGGGAGCTACTTGCCATTTATGAAAGTGTGAAGCATTTTCGGCACATGGTAGAGGGAAGACACTTCGTGATATACACAGACCATAAACCGATCACATTTGCGTTTCAAAACAAGGATCGCAAGTGTTCACCACGTCAATTCAATCATTTGGATTTAATAGCACAGTTTACTACAGATATTCGACACATATCTGGTAAGGAAAACATCCCAGCTGATACTCTCTCGAGGATCGAAGGGATATCTGCACCTCCAGACAACGAAGTCATAGCACAAGCTCAACGAGATGACAATGAGCTGCAAGAGCTACTTAGGTCAACTGCCACATCACTAAAACTAGGAAAAGTTCCCATACCAGGCACCAATACCACTCTGTACTGTGACGTTTCACAATCGAGGCCTCGTCCTTTCATCACAAAGGAGCTGCGTCGAAAAATTTTCAACGCTATTCACTGCATGAGTCACCCTGGTACTAAGTCCACAACGAAGCTGCTGACAGAGAGATTTATTTGGCCCTCAATACGCAAGGACTGTCGTACCTGGGTGCAAACTTGTCAAGCCTGTCAAAAGTCAAAAGTACAGCGACACACTAAATCTCCTCTTGGAGTTTTTAGGCTACCGAGAGCTCGTTTCTGTAATGTGCATATAGATTTAATTGGTCCCCTCCCTCCGTCAGGGGACTATAAATACTGCCTTACTGCCATCGACCGGTACACTCGCTAGCCAGAGGTAGTGCCCTTACATGACATCACAGCTGAAACCGTCGCCCGAGCATTTTATGAGACTTGAATATCACGTTTTGGCTGTCCACAGACACTTACAACAGACCAAGGACGCCAATTTACTTCTAACCTGTTCAAGGAGCTGATGAACCTCTGCGGGGTACAGCTGCGACACACTACCGCTTACCACCCGGCTGCAAACGGCATGGTTGAGCGACTGCATAGGACTCTAAAGGCTGCAATAATGGCACACGGTGAGACGAGGTGGTCTGACATACTCCCCACCGTTCTCCTCGGCATTAGAACGGCATGGAAGGCAGACCTGAAGTGCTCCGCAGCTGACATTGTATATGGTGAGCCACTAAGGATACCTGGTGAGTTCTTCCATTCTACTAACTCGCAAGCGAAAGATCCATCCCACTTTGTCGCACAGTTAAAAGAACACATGTCACGATTGAGACCACAACCAGCATCCAGTCATACTTCAAAATCAGTTTTCATGCATGAGGATCTCAAGAATACTCAACAGATCTTCTTACGCAAGGATGCGTTACGTGGTGCACTAGAGCCCCCTTATACCGGACCACATCGCGTTTTATCCAAAACAGACAAAACCGTCACAGTCGAATTAGCTAGAGGACCAGTGACCGTCTCTATTGACAGAGTTAAACCCGCGTACGTCCTGTCAGAATCAACAGCAAAGCCTAATAACACCAACGCTCCTGACGGTCATCCAGTCAGAACAACACGATCTGGTCGGGTTGTCAGATTCCCTGATTATCTTTCCGCAGGTCTATCCGACTCCGAAGGGGGTAATGTGGGAGCCCATCACTAATGATGCGGGCGCGCATCACTACGTTCAAACCAGTCCAGGCGACAGAGGGGCGAGGCGACGCGCGGGGTGCCAGCTAGCCGCCGAGCTTCATTCGGCCGCTGCCTGCCGCAGAGCCGCTCAGAACGCCTGCCGCGTCGGACCTGTATCGCTACGCTTAGCAAATACCTATCTAGTGCTTACGCGGTCTAAACCTAGGCTATTCTATTCGCTTGCTGCTTGCCTGTAATGCTAAGATATTAAATCTATAAAGTGGAGTCTGTGTTTACCTACCTCATCGCTATACCTACAACACGAGAGTCTCGTGTAAGATCCTCCTTGGTCTGTTGTAAGTGTCTGTGGACAGCCAAAACGTGATATTCAAGTCTTATAAAATGCTCGGGCGACGGTTTCAGCTGTGATGTCATGTAAGGGCACTACCTCTGGCTAGCGAGTGTACCGGTCGATGGCAGTAAGGCAGTATTTATAGTCCCCTGACGGAGGGAGGGGACCAATTAAATCTATATGCACATTACAGAAACGAGCTCTCGGTAGCCTAAAAACTCCAAGAGGAGATTTAGTGTGTCGCTGTACTTTTGACTTTTGACAGGCTTGACAAGTTTGCACCCAGGTACGACAGTCCTTGCGTATTGAGGGCCAAATAAATCTCTCTGTCAGCAGCTTCGTTGTGGACTTAGTACCAGGGTGACTCATGCAGTGAATAGCGTTGAAAATTTTTCGACGCAGCTCCTTTGTGATGAAAGGACGAGGCCTCGATTGTGAAACGTCACAGTACAGAGTGGTATTGGTGCCTGGTATGGGAACTTTTCCTAGTTTTAGTGATGTGGCAGTTGACCTAAGTAGCTCTTGCAGCTCATTGTCATCTCGTTGAGCTTGTGCTATGACTTCGTCGTCTGGAGGTGCAGATATCCCTTCGATCCTCGAGAGAGTATCAGCTGGGATGTTTTCCTTACCAGATATGTGTCGAATATCTGTAGTAAACTGTGCTATTAAATCCAAATGATTGAATTGACGTGGTGAACACTTGCGATCCTTGTTTTGAAACGCAAATGTGATCGGTTTATGGTCTGTGTATATCACGAAGTGTCTTCCCTCTACCATGTGCCGAAAATGCTTCACACTTTCATAAATGGCAAGTAGCTCCCGGTCGTAGGCGCTATATAACTGTTGTGACTTACTTAGCTTCCTAGAGAAAAAGGCGAGTGGCTGCCAATGTCCTTCCACGAGTTGTTGAAGCACTGCGCCTAAGGCTGAGTTCGAAGCGTCAGTCACGAGAGCGAGTGGTGCATCAGTCACTGGGTGGGCAAGGAGTGTGGATCGGGCTATACTCATTTTACATTTATCAAATACTTGCAATAATTCCTTTGTCCATGTAAGTGGTTGAGAGCCTTTGATTTTAGGACCTGTCAGCATGCCGTGTAAAGGTGCTTGATCCTCAGCAGCGTGGAGTATGAAACGCCTATAAAAGTTTAACATGCCTAGGAACCTGCGCAAGCCATTGACTGTCTTTGGTGGAGGATACTCTTGAATTGTCACGACCTTATCAGTCATTGGGCGCGTACCGTGTCTAGAGATGTTAAATCCAAGGAAAGTTACCTCTTCCTGGCCGAACGTGCACTTGCCCTCATTGATTAGCATCCCGTATTCCTCTAATCTCTTAAAAATCAGGTCCAGGTGTTCCAGGTGTTCGATCTTGCTCCTGGAATAGATAAGAATGTCATCGATGTATGAAAAACAAAAATCTAAACCTCTCAGGACTTCATCTAAGAAACGCTGGAACGTCTGGGCTGCGTTCCTTAAGCCGAAAGACATATATGGGAATTCGAACATTCCGAATGGTGTAGTGATCGCCGTCTTTGGAATATCCTCATGGAAAACCGGTATTTGGTTGTAGGCTTTGACGAGGTCTTATTTCGAAAATACGGTAGAACCAGCTATTCTGTTAGAGTAATCTTCAATATGTCTGATTGGGTACCTGTCGGGTATCGTGCATGCGTTGAGAGCGCGGTAATCCCCGCATGGTCTCCATCCGTCTTTCTTCGGAGCGAGGTGTAGGGCGGATGCCCACGGAGAGTCTGAACGGCGGGCAGTACCATCTTCAACCATCTCTTCGAACTGTTGTTTCGCTATCTCGAGGCGGTCCGGGGCGAGTCGACGTGGCCTGCTATATACCGGGGGGCCGGGCACGGTACGGATGTAGTGTACAGTCGTGTGTTTAACCTGCCGTGACAGACCGGGTGGTTTTGTCAGTGTTGGGAACTTAGCCAGTAGTTTATGGTACTCACTGTTACCGGATATTGCCTTTATGCTAGACAGGTTGCATTTTCTAAACGAGCCAGTTGTTGATAGCGTTGTTAGGCTGTCCAACAATCGTCCGTGCCTGCAATCGACAAGTAGATCATAATTAGATAAAAAATCAGCTCCTATGATTGGCCTATCCACGTTGGCCACCACAAAGTTCCATACAAAATCACGACGTAAGCCGAAATCCAAGTGCTGTGTCATCGTTCCATAGGTACTTATGATAGTTCCGTTGGCAGCGGTGAGACTGTAGTCCGTTGGATTTTTGTACTGTCGTAGGTATTTACGTGGCAGCACGCAGAGGTCGGAGCCAGTGTCTATCAAATATTGCACTTTAGTTTTCCTGTCAGTGACAAAAAGGCGGCTTGTGGCTGCTCGACAGTCATTTGCCGCATCTATTGACTGCCGTGGGGGTTTTTCGACTGCTTATAGTTGCACGGTGTAATGCATCTTCGGGCTTTGTCACCAAAAGTATCATGATACCAGCACATACCTTTATTCCTGCTTTGACTCCGACCTCTACTCCCTGACCTAGGAGACCGGTTGCGCCGGAACGGTGAACGGCCTCTGTCTCCACGAACTGTGAGCTGGGCGATCTGATTCGAGAGCTCCTTCTGAATGCGTGACGTAATCAACTCTTCCATGCGCTTGAACATACTATCTAAAGATTCTGCCGACGTACTTGCTACCTGGCGTGAT